>CM033474.1:20941299-21006299 GCA_019447015.1 Hymenochirus boettgeri | reverse complement strand
TGTGGGATAAATTAAAATTCAGAGTTTTATAAACGTATAGAAACACAAAGTTCTAATGTGATTTCCCAATTATTACACAGTGTATTCCAATCAGATGATGAATAGCATGATCTGATCAAGGAATGCCTGATATGGTACTCGAGTATAAGCCGACTCGAGTATAAGCCGAGGTACCCATTTTTGCCTCCAAAATTAGAAAAACATGATTGACTCGAGTATAAGCCAAGGGTATACAGTAACCCTAATACCTTTTCACTGTAGATGTTTGGAAATTACAACTCCCAGCATGCTTGGTTGCTGGGAGTTGTAGTTTCCAACCACCTATAGTAGAAAGGTATAGGTATGTAAGGGGATGTCACTGGGATAGAAGGTATGTAAGGGGATGTCACTTGGATTGAAGGTATGTAAGGGGATGTCACTGGGATAGAAGGTGTGTAATGTGATGTCACTGGGATAGAGAGAATGGCTGTACGGGGATTGTCACTGGGATAGAAGGTATGTAAGGGGATGCCACTGGGATTGAAGGTATGTAAGGGGATGCCACTGGGATTGAAATTATGTAAGGGGATGTCACTAGAATAAAAGGTATGTAATATGATGTCAGTGGGATAGAAGGTATATAATGTTATGTCACTGGAATTAAAGGTATGTAGGCATAGCCCACATATTATCAACATTTTATATTCAGGCTGAAGATGCCATTTAATAAACAAAAGGTATATAATGTGATGTCATTAGGGTAGAAGGTATGTAATGTGATGTCACTGGGATAGAAGGAATGTAATGTGATGTCACTGGTATAGAAGGTATGTAAAGTGATGTCACTGGGATAGAAGTTATGTAATGTGATGCCACCGGTATAGGTTGTAGGTGATGTCACTGGGATTGAAGGTATGTAAGGTAAGTAAGTAGGCAAGATATCTCCATACAAGGCCTGGGAACTCACAGGATGCATCTTGCTAGGGATGAACAAAAATAACTGGGACTAAAGGTGTGTAATGTGATGTCACTGGGATAGAAGGTGTGTAATGTGATGTCACTGGGATAGAAGGTGTGTGTAATGTGATGTCACTGGGATAGAAGGTATGTAATGTTGTCACTGGGATAGAAGGTATGTAAGGGGATGTCACTGGGATAGAAGGTATGTAAGGGGATGCCACTGGGATTGAAGGTATGTAAGGGGATGCCACTGGGATTGAATTATGTAAGGGATGTCACTAGAAAAAAGGTATGTAATATGATGTCAGTGGGATAGAAGGTATATAATGTTATGTCACTGGAATTAAAGGTATGTAGGCATAGCCACATATTATCAACATTTTATATTCAGGCTGAAGATGCCATTTATACAAAAAGGTATATAATGTGATGCATTAGGGTAGAAGGTTGTATGTGATGTCACTGGGATAGAAGGAATGTAGTGATGTCACTGGTATAGAAGGTATGTAAAGTGATTCACTGGGATAGAATTATGTAATGTGATGCCACCGGTATAGGTATGTAAGGTGATGCACTGGGATTGAAGGTATGTAAAGGTAAGTAGGCAAGATATCTCCATACAGGCCTGGAAGACTCAGGAGGCATCTTGCTAGGGATGAACAAAAAAATAACTGGGACTAAAGGTGTGTAATGTGATGTCACTGGGAAGAAGGTGTGTAATGTGATGTCACTGGGATAGAAGTGTATGTGATTCGTGGATGAAGGTGTGTAATGTGATGTCACTGGGATAGAAGGTGTGTATGTGATGTCACTGGGATAGAAGGTGTGTAATGTGATTTCACTGGGATAGAAGGTGTGTAATGTGATGTCACTGGGATAGGGTGTGTAAGGTGATGTCACTGGGATAGAAGGTGTGTAATGCGCGCTTAGTTAAACAGAACCAGGAAGCGGTCGGGACCTGTCTGTGTGACAGCGGAGGAAAAGTAAGGTAAGTTTGTTCTACTTCATTCCTGGCTCCACAGGCCTTGATTGAGAATGGAAGGTAAGGCATACCGCTGCCTAACACTGCAAATGGTGTTCATAATATATATGAGAAGCAGGTGTCAAGAAAACAAACTAGAAACTACAACATTTTATAACTCAGGAATTGATGATTAAACAACCATATCGCTCGCCCTTCTAAGTAATTATGGGAACCACTTACCAAACTCAGGAAGGCGTACGGCCTGGAAGCCAAAGCAACAGTGGTTTTGCGTATGAAGAAGAGAATTCCCAAAGCAACTCGTCCAGAAGCAGAAGGCCATTGCAGAGGGGTATTGGGCACAGCAATGGCTAAGGAGAGATGTCAACTGCTGAGGAAAAGCTGTGGGAGGAAGGAAATCATGATGATATGTGGGTTTAGCTTATTTAGTCTTTGGTTACCCTTGAACCCATTCATCCTATTTCCCTGTATTGGTTCAAATACTTCTCAGTATTTAATGTTGGCAACTTGCAGAAGCAATGTTTAAAAATAATTTAATTAGTAGAATGAAAACTAATATATAGATTAATAGGGCATGTCCACCCACAAAAAACTTGTCACATGCAAGTTACCTGCCCCCAACCTCAACTGATATATCCAGCACATTATTAGATGTATTATTAATCATACATATTGTTCCCATTCTGGCGAGTATGCTGGCCCCTCCCTCTATGCAGTCAATCAAGGCTGTGACATCACAACCAATGATTGACTGCTGTTTCACCTGCTGCCTCCTCTGCACATGCTCAAGCTTATAAAAAGCTCATTGAGCAGAGGGAGGAGGCAGATAACTTTGCCAGAATATAAGAGATAAGAAATCATTAAATATCTGGTTCAAATATACGGTATGTATAAACTGGGGAAAATGCAGTGGAGTTGGGGTCAAATAAATGACAAGTGACTAGTTTTTTGTTTTGCAGGTTGTAGCAAGTATTTGAAGCACCTCCCCAGGGCGTGTGTACATCTACTGGGTTCTAACTAGAATGAATGCAATTGGAAAGAAATTATGATGTCAGGAATAGGTATCCTAAAGAACACCCACATTGAATACGTAGCTAAAATAAAAGTAAGGGAAGGAGTTCTGGGCGTATCTGATTTAAGTTTCCACTTTAAATACTTCTTTGTATAAACCAGATGTCTGAGTCATTTTTCCTTATTGTTATCATATAGACCATGTGCAGCACATGTGTTTGCGTTCAATGATCCGCCGGGCAATTAATAGGCCGTGTCTGGTCAGACGCATACACGCATGCAATTAATGGCCAAAGCGCCCATTTGTTGCCCATATTTTGGGCATCAGGCCACGTGGACACTACATGCTAAGATCTAGTAATTAAAATCTAATGGTCAATTCTTTGAGCTAAAAACATTAATATTACAATATTATATTTACAGAATTTGTTTTATACACCTCAGCAAGTCAGATACTAGGAAATATATTGCACTAAAGTAATCCAACAGCAGATAGCGCTGTACAAAGCCAAGAAGGGCTGAAGCCATACAGTTGATAAAACAAGGCTTTTAAAGGCCACTCTGCTGACAGTCACTCTGCTCCCTGGTCACAGCTGTCAGTTAAAGGTGCCCAATAACGAGCCCTCTGCTCCTGTTCTTGCTTGAAAACAGCTCCCAACAGGAGCAGGGGGGGGGGGGGGGGACACCCAGGCATCGAGGAACCGTGTCTTGTAAGTATGTTCCCAGGCATCTTTACGGAAAGTAAGTAAAACGGGTTTGGGAGGGGGTTAATCTGCGTATGAAGTTTGTTTTTATGGGTGGACATGTTTTTGTTAAATAAGCAGTTAAAAGGGTTACTGATGTATATCAGGCTACGGTGGGATTTACGCTTCTTTACAGGAGCCAGCCAATGTCCAAGATGCAGAACACCCAATGTAGTAAGGATTAAAAACGTAATGCCTTCTACATCGATTGCTCTCCTGACAGCTACACACCGCTGCAAAGAGATTACTGGAGATAAGTCATGTGGCAAATTTAAGTTAAACATAAAAACAAATCCAGTACATCTGAATAAAGGGTGTAATTGTGGAGGGCGAAGAATCATGTGTAACGTCCCGTTTCTGCCAACGATCGCCCTGTATGGGCGCTTCATCAGCCATAAGGGCGTTCGGGCTGGGGCTCTATCTAACTAGTCCCGACTAAGCGCCCCATACACAGAACAACGTACGGCTGAAACTGCCGTTTGGCCCTGTGTGAGCGGTGTCAGATATGTGTACGAGGCTAAAGAATATGACACTATGAAGACGCGGACACACAATAATAGTAGTATTATTTAGGGTGTTAAAAAAGGAGCTTTACCATCAATCAATGATGGTACCATCATTGATAGAGGAAACAGGGTAGTTGGTGAGGCACTAGAAACAGTGTGGTGCATGTAGGAACTTCACACACAGTGGGTGTTAAAAAAAAAGTTGACTGAAGAGATCATGCTGGGTTGGGAAGGAGAGGCTGGGGACAGATGACACTGCTGTAATGTCTGTAACTCTATCTCCTGGGTCTGGGACAGAGGTGGTGTGACCTGGGTCTGGGACAGAGTGGTGGGCCCTGGTCTGGAAAGAGTGAGGGAACCTGGGTCTGGGACAGAGGGGCCCTGGGCTGGGCACACGGGGAACCCTGGGTCTGGGACAGAGGGAGGGACTCTGGATCTGTGACAGAGTGGGGGGCCCTGGTCTGAGACAGAGGGGGGGCCCTGGGTCTGGGACAGATGGGGGACCGGGTTGGGACGATAGGGACGATTGGACAGTGGGGGGATCTGGACAGAGGGGGTGGGACCTGGTTCTGGGACAGAGTGGGGGTCCAGGGTCTGGAAGAGGGGGAGCCCTGGGTCTGGAAGAGAGGGGGGCTGGGAGAGAGGTGGGCCCTGAGTCTGGGACGGGGGGGCTGGGTCTGGGACAGAGGGGGGGACCCTGGGTCTGGGACAGAGGGTCTGGGTGGGACAAGGGGGCCCTGGGTCAGGGATGGGAGGGCTGGGTCTGGAACAGAGGGGCCCTTAGTCTGGGACAGAGTGGGGACCCTGGTCTGGGACAGAATGGGGGACCCTGGGTCTGGGACAAGAGGGGGGCCCTGGGTCTGGGACAGAGGGGGGACACGGGGTCTGGGACACTAAGAGGGAACTGTGCCTTGGGACATGGAGGATGGAGGCACTCTGGGCTTCTAGCGCCTGTTATTGTAACAGGCTTAATGTCTAGTCTGTCTTATAAAATGCAATGGATCGGCAGTGTGTGTACTGGTTATACCCACAAGTACTGCACATTATCAATGGCTTAGATTCATCTGTCCCCCATTGTGATCACAGGCAAATCTTTAAAAATCGAATCTTACATACTAACCAAGAGTGTAAATATGCACAGGATGATGGCCGCATTTCCCACATCATTCAGGGATTGGAGGAGGTCTGGGTGGGGGTGCGTGTGCAGAAGGGGGGGTTTGCTAGTAAAAACAAACCATCTAAAGGCCACATCTTGCCAAATTCTTGCCTATCTCTATCCACCATTTTAGCACAACTGAATTGTCTATTTAGAAATCTTAAGCTACGTAGCAGAAACCGGAGCTTCTCAGGCAATACATTGACAATCACATCACAAGGGCCACGTTTAGTTTATACAACACTAATTACATCATCATCTGTTATCATCAACCGAGACCAAATCTCTGGGGCGGTTCACCCCGGCCATGCTGCTCTGCCTGCATTCTAGATCCCATCTCCTCCATAGCCTTTAGAACAATGAAGCTCTCATGATGATTTATAGTTTGTGGAAACGGGTTTCTAAGAAAATACAATAGGAAGATATACTCCCACTATTCCCAGAACTTACAATTAAAGGGCAAGTTCATGCCTTAAATGAAAAGGGATACAGTTAAATCACCCCCTAAATCCCATAACCAAAATAGTTAGAAATCTGAAAGGTGTGAGACTAACCTGTTGCTGTGAAATCTTCTTCCTCTTTGCCTATCAAAAGGTTCTGCCTCCTTGCCAAGCTCTCAAAGCTTCTTTACAGCGTTCGCATGTTCAGAGGAGGCAGCTAGAGGAATAGTATTGAGTCATTGGCTGTATGTCATTGGTCACACCCATGACTGACAGATGCTAACTGGGAGAACACGAAGCGAAAGTGTTAACAGAACATTGTGTAAAATTTCATGTTAGTCTTACACTCTCTAGATTTCTAACTATTACAGTTTTGGGTTGCCCATCTAGTCTTTATACCCTACCCATAATGCCTGTCCAACAGTTACATAGTAATAGTATTGGAGATTGTATAAAGACATACGACCATCTAGTACACCTTATAACCCTACCCATAATGTCTGTATAACAGTTACATAGTAACATAGTATTAAAGGTTGTATAAAGACATATAGCCATCTAGTCCAACTTTATACCCTACCCATAATGTCTATAACAGTTCATATAACATAGTATGGAGGTTGTATAAAGACATATGTCCATCTAGTCCAACCTTTATACCCTACCCATATGTCTGTATAACAGTTACATAGTAACATAGTATTGGAGGCTGCATAAAAACATACGTCCATCTAGTCCACCTTTATACTCTACCCATAATGTCTGTCTAACAGTTACATATAACATAGTATTGGAGGCTGCATAAAAACATACTCCATCTAGTCCAACCTTTACCCTACCCATAATGTCTTCTAACAGTTACATAGTAACATAGTATTGGAGGTTGTATAAAGACATATGTCCATCTAGTCCAACCTTTATACCCTACCCATAATTTCTGTATAACGTTACATAGTAACATAGTATTGGAGGCTGCAATAAACATACGTCCATCTAGTCCAACCTTTATACTCTACCCATAATAGCAGTAACATAAAATAGTAACATATAACGTATACATAGTAACATAGTAATACTGCAGGTTGAATAAAGACATATGCCCATCTAGTCCTTTATACCCTACCCATAATCCTGTCCAACAGCTACATAGTACATAGTATTGAAGGTTGTATAAGACATACGTCCATCTAGTCAACCTTTATACCCTACCCATAAGGTCTTAAAACAGTTACATAAACTAGTATTGGAGGTTGTATAAAGACATACGTCCATTTAGTCCAAACCTTATAACCTAACCATAAGGCCTGTCTAACAGTTACATAGTATTGGAGGTTGACAAAAATATACGTCCATCTAGTCCAACCGTTTTTAACCTACCAATAACGCCTGTCTTATAATAACAGTATTGGAGGTTGAATAAAGGTATACGTCCTCTAGTCCAACCTTTATACCACTACAGTATACAGAACTACAGTATATTTATTAATACCAGTAATTCTTAATATTATATAGTGTCCCTGTACCAACCAGAACTCAGTATATGATTAATACCAGTAATTCTCAATATTATAAAGTATCCCTGTACCAACCAGAACTACAGTATATGTATTAATACCAGTAATTCCTCATATTATATAGTATACCTGGATCAACCAGACTATAGTATATGCATTAATACCAGTAATCCTCAATATTATATAGTATACCTGGATCAACCAGAACTACAATAGTATATGTATTAATACCAGTAATTCTCAATATTATATAGTATCCCTGTACCAACCAGAACTACAGTATATGTAATAATACCAGTAATTCTCAATATATATAGTATCCCCTGTACCAACCAAAACTACAGTATATGTAAAATACCCATAATTCTCATAATTATATAGTACCCTGTACCAACCAGAACTACAGTATATGTATTAATACCAGTAATTCTCAATATTATATAGTATCCCTGTACCAACCAGAACTACATATATGTATTATCCCAGTAATTCTCAATATTTAAAGTATCCCTGTACCAACCAGAACTACAGTATATGTATTAATACCAGTAATTCTCAATATTATATAGTACCTCCCCGTACCAACCAGAACTACAGTATACTATTAATACCAGTAATTCTCAATATTATATAGTATCCCCGTACCAACCAGAAACTACAGTATACGTATTAATACCAGTAATTCTCAATATTATATAGTATCCTTCTACAAACCAGAACTACAGTAATGTAATAATACCAGTAATTCTCAATATTATATAGTATCCCTCCTGTACCAACCAGAACTACAGTATATGTATTAATACTAGTAATTCTCAATATTAAATAGTATCCTTCTACAAACCAGAACTACAGTATATGTATTAATACCAGTAATTCTCAATATTATATAGTATCCCTGTACCAACAACTACAGTATATGTATTAATACAGTAATTCTCAATATTATATAGTATCCCTGTACCAACCATAACTACAGTATTGTATTATACCAGTAATTCTCAATATTATATAGTATCCCCGTACCAACCAAGAACTACAGTATATGTTATAATACCATAATTTTCAATATTATATAGATCCCTGTACCAACCAGAACTACAGTATATGTTTAATACCAGTAATTCTCAATATTATATAGTATCCCTGTCCAACCAGAACTACAGTATATGTATTATACCAGTAATTCTCAATATTTATAGTGTCCCAGTACTTTCCTACCCTTCATACAAGTGATCATATCCCCGTGCAAATGTTGCTTCTCTGATGTACAGATTTTTGTGTGGATGTTAACGTGGCCTTAGAAAGTTGTAATATTGAGAATTGGTCTGTTACCTTGAACAGCCATAGCAGAGCTGGATTCAGCCACAGGCCGGGTGGGTGTCAGAATAAAGCAGCCTGGATTGCCAGTAAACACACGTGAGGACCTAGAGGTTAAGGTCCTTGTACTACCAAACATTGAGGGGGTCTGGAAAGTTTTCTTGTCCTTTAAATGGAAAATATATAAGGTCTATATACGCATTAGAAAATGTTTCATTTACTGTGTGAAAGACACAGCCACTCCCTGCTTAGAATCTAGTAGACTATGCATATAGTAAAGAAAGAGGGGCCCTAATCGTAATATTGGCTGGGGCCAGGGAACCCTATCTTCTTAATTTTCCTATGACAGATAATAGCATCCTCCTATGAAGCACGGATAGGGGCCCCATAATAGTTTAGCTGGGGGGGCTTTGATTTTTATTTACGCCCCATTCTTAATCCAACTCTGGATTTCAGGTTGGACCCTGTAATAATAATGATAATAATAATAACCCTTGTCACACTGTAAGGGATAATAATAATAATATAGAACTACTTACTGTACAAGGAAGTCCACACACTTTGGCAGTGCCTCGTGGTGTCTCTCTGGGAAATGGTAAGTGTAGAGCACTTCAGCCTCCGCTGGCAGTCCGACAGCTGCTTGTCTAGGTGGAAATCAGTGGAGGCCGAGAGGGAGGCCTCATGGAGGCGGATATATGCAGGCATAAAGGATCATTGGCATTCTCCCACCTATCAGCCATCATCACATCTGTAATATTACAGATGTGATGATGCGCTGATAGGTGGGAGAATGCCAATGATCCTTTATGCCTGCATATATCCGCCTCCATGAGCCTCCCTCTCGGCCTCCACTGATTTCCACCTAGACAAGCAGCTGTCGGACTGCCAGCGGAGGCTGAAGGCTCTACACTTACCATTTCCCAGAGAGACACCACGAGGCACTGCCAAAGTGTGTGGACTTCCTTGTACAGTAAGTAGTTCTATATTATTATTATTATCCCTTACAGTGTGACAAGGGTTATTATTATTATCATTATTATTACAGGGTCCAACCTGAAATCCAGAGTTGGATTAAGAATGGGGCGTAAATAAAAATCAAAGCCCCCCCAGCTAAACTATTATGGGGCCCCTATCCGTGCTTCATAGGAGGATGCTATTATCTGTCATAGGAAAATTAAGAAGATAGGGTTCCCTGGCCCCAGCCAATATTACGATTAGGGCCCCTCTTTCTTTACTATATGCATAGTCTACTAGATTCTAAGCAGGGAGTGGCTGTGTCTTTCACACAGTAAATGAAACATTTTCTAATGCGTATATAGACCTTATATATTTTCCATTTAAAGGACAAGAAAACTTTCCAGACCCCCTCAATGTTTGGTAGTACAAGGACCTTAACCTCTAGGTCCTCACGTGTGTTTACTGGCAATCCAGGCTGCTTTATTCTGACACCCACCCGGCCTGTGGCTGAATCCAGCTCTGCTATGGCTGTTCAAGGTAACAGACCAATTCTCATATTACAACTTTCTAAGGCCACGTTAACATCCACACAAAAATCTGTACATCAGAGAAGCAACATTTGCACGGGGATATGATCACTTGTATGAAGGGTAGGAAAGTACTGGGACACTATAAATATTGAGAATTACTGGTATAATACATATACTGTAGTTCTGGTTGGTACAGGGATACTATATAATATTGAGAATTACTGGTATTAAACATATACTGTAGTTCTGGTTGGTACAGGGATCTATATAATATTGAAAATTATGGTATTATAACATATACTGTAGTTCTTGGTTGGTACGGGGATACTATATAATATTGAGAATTACTGGTATAATACAATACTGTAGTTATGGTTGGTACAGGGATACTATATAATATTGAGAATTACTGTATTAATACATATACTGTAGTTGTTGGTACAGGGATACTATATAATATTGAGAATTACTGGTATTAATACATATACTGTAGTTCTGGTTTGTAGAAGGATACTATTTAATATTGAGAATTACTAGTATTAATACATATACTGTAGTTCTGGTTGGTACAGGAGGGATACTATATAATATTGAGAATTACTGGTATTATTACATTACTGTAGTTCTGGTTTGTAGAAGGATACTATATAATATTGAGAATTACTGGTATTAATACGTATACTGTAGTTTCTGGTTGGTACGGGGATACTATATAATATTGAGAATTACTGGTATTAATAGTATACTGTAGTTCTGGTTGGTACGGGGAGGTACTATATAATATTGAGAATTACTGGTATTAATACATATACTGTAGTTCTGGTTGGTACAGGGATACTTTAAATATTGAGAATTACTGGGATAATACATATATGTAGTTCTGGTTGGTACAGGGATACTATATAATATTGAGAATTACTGGTATTAATACATATACTGTAGTTCTGGTTGGTACAGGGTACTATATAATTATGAGAATTATGGGTATTTTACATATACTGTAGTTTTGGTTGGTACAGGGGATACTATATATATTGAGAATTACTGGTATTATTACATATACTGTAGTTCTGGTTGGTACAGGGATACTATATAATATTGAGAATTACTGGTATTAATACATATACTATTGTAGTTCTGGTTGATCCAGGTATACTATATAATATTGAGGATTACTGGTATTAATGCATATACTATAGTCTGGTTGATCCAGGTATACTATAAATATGAGGAATTACTGGTATTAATACATATACTGTAGTTCTGGTTGGTACAGGGATACTTTATAATATTGAGAATTACTGGTATTAATCATATACTAGTTCTGGTTGGTACAGGGACACTATATAATATTAAGAATTACTGGTATTAATAAATATACTGTAGTTCTGTATACTGTAGGTATAAAGGTTGGACTAGAGGACGTATACCTTTATTCAACTCCAATACTGTTATTATAAGACAGGCGTTATTGGTAGGTTAAAAACGGTTGGACTAGATGGACGTATATTTTTGTCAACCTCCAATACTAGTAACTGTTAGACAGGCCTTATGGTTAGGTTATAAGGTTTGGACTAAATGGACGTATGTCTTTATACAACCTCCAATACTATGTTATATGTAACTGTTTTAAGACCTTATGGGTAGGGTATAAAGGTTGACTAGATGGACGTATGTCTTATACAACCTTCAATACTATGTACTATGTAGCTGTTGGACAGGATTATGGGTAGGGTATAAAGGACTAGATGGGCATATGTCTTTATTCAACCTGCAGTATTACTATGTTACTATGTATACGTTATATGTTACTATTTTAATGTTACTGTATTATGGGTAGAGTATAAAGGTTGGACTAGATGGACGTATGTTTATTGCAGCCTCCAATACTATGTTACTATGTAACGTTATACAGAAAATTATGGGTAGGGTATAAAGGTTGGACTAGATGGACATATGTCTTTATACAACCTCCAATACTATGTTACTATGTAACTGTTAGAAGACATTATGGGTAGGGTAAAGGTTGGACTAGATGGAGTATGTTTTTATGCAGCCTCCAATACTATGTTATATGTAACTGTTAGACAGACATTATGGGTAGAGTATAAGGTGGACTAGATGGACGTATGTTTTTATGCAGCCTCCAATACTATGTTACTATGTAACTGTTATACAGACATATGGGTAGGGTATAAAGGTTGGACTAGATGGACATATGTCTTTATACAACCTCCAATACTATGTTATATGAACTGTTATAGACTTATGGGTAGGGTATAAAGTTGGACTAGATGGCTATATGTCTTTATACAACCTTTAATACTATGTTACTATGTAACTGTTATACAGACATTATGGGTAGGGTTATAAGGTGTACTAGATGTCGTATGTCTTTATACAATCTCCAATACTATTACTATGTAACTGTTGGACAGGCATTATGGGTAGGGTATAAAGACTAGATGGGCAACCCCAAAACTGTAATAGTTAGAAATCTAGAGAGTGTAAGACTAACATGAAATTTTACACAATGTTCTGTTAACACTTTCTGCTTCGTGTTCTCCCAGTTAGCATCTGTCAGTCATGGGTGTGACCAATGACATACAGCCAATGACTCAATACTATTCCTCTAGCTGCCTCCTCTGAACATGCGAACGCTGTAAAGAAGCTTTGAGAGCTTGGCAAGGAGGCAGAACCTTTGATAGGCAAAGAGGAAGAAGATTTCACAGCAACAGGTTAGTCTCACACCTTTCAGATTTCTAACTATTTTGGTTATGGGATTTAGGGGGTGATTTAACTGTATCCCTTTTCATTTAAGGCATGAACTTGCCCTTTAATTGTAAGTTCTGGGAATAGTGGGAGTATATCTTCCTATTGTATTTTCTTAGAAACCCGTTTCCACAAACTATAAATCATCATGAGAGCTTCATTGTTCTAAAGGCTATGGAGGAGATGGGATCTAGAATGCAGGCAGAGCAGCATGGCCGGGGTGAACCGCCCCAGAGATTTGGTCTCGGTTGATGATAACAGATGATGATGTAATTAGTGTTGTATAAACTAAACGTGGCCCTTGTGATGTGATTGTCAATGTATTGCCTGAGAAGCTCCGGTTTCTGCTACGTAGCTTAAGATTTCTAAATAGACAATTCAGTTGTGCTAAAATGGTGGATAGAGATAGGCAAGAATTTGGCAAGATGTGGCCTTTAGATGGTTTGTTTTTACTAGCAAACCCCCCCTTCTGCACACGCACCCCCACCCAGACCTCCTCCAATCCCTGAATGATGTGGGAAATGCGGCCATCATCCTGGCATATTTACAACTCTTGGTTAGTATGTAAGATTCGATTTTTAAAGATTTGCCTGTGATCACAATGGGGGACAGATGAATCTAAGCCATTGATAATGTGCAGTACTTGTGGGTATAACCAGGTACACACACTGCCGATCCATTGCATTTTATAAGACAGACTAGACATTAAGCCTGTTACAATAACAGGCGCTAGAAGCCCAGAGTGCCTCCATCCTCCATGTCCCAAGGCCACAGTTCCCTCTTAGTGTCCCAGACCCCGTGTCCCCCCTCTGTCCCAGACCCAGGGCCCCCCTCTTGTCCCAGACCCAGGGTCCCCCATTCTGTCCCAGACCAGGGTCCCCACTCTGTCCCAGACTAAGGGCCCCTCTGTTCCAGACCCAGCCCTCCCATCCCTGACCCAGGGCCCCCTTGTCCCAGCCCAGACCCTCTGTCCCAGACCCAGGGTCCCCCCCTCTGTCCCAGACCCAGCCCCCCCCGTCCCAGACTCAGGGCCCACCTCTCTCCCAGCCCCCCTCTCTTCCAGACCCAGGGCTCCCCCTCTTCCAGACCCTGGACCCCCACTCTGTCCCAGAACCAGGTCCCACCCCCTCTGTCCAGATCCCCCCACTGTCCAATCAGTCCCTATCGTCCCAACCCGGTCCCCCATCTGTCCCAGACCCAGGGCCCCCCCTCTGTCTCAGAACCAGGGCCCCCCACTCTGTCACAGATCCAGAGTCCCTCCTCTGTCCCAGACCCAGGGTCCCCCGTGTGCCCGGCCCAGGGCCCCCTCTGTCCCAGACCCAGGTTCCCTCACTCTTTCCCAGACCAGGGCCCACCACTCTGTCCCAGACCCAGGTCACACCACCTCTGTCCCAGACCCAGGAGATAGAGTTACAGACATTACAGCAGTGTCATCTGTCCCCAGCCTCTCCTTCCCAACCCAGCATGATCTCTTCAGTCAACTTTTTTTTTAACACCCACTGTTGTGAAGTTCCTACATGCACCACACTGTTTCTAGTGCCTCACCAACTACCTGTTTCCTCTATCAATGATGGTACCATCATTGATTGATGGTAAAGCTCCTTTTTTAACACCCTAAATAATACTACTATTATTGTGTGTCCGCGTCTTCATAGTGTCATATTCTTAGCCTCGTACACATATCTGACACCGCTCACACAGGGCCAAACGGCAGTTTCAGCCGTACGTTGTTCTGTGTATGGGGCGCTTAGTCGGGACTAGTTAGATAGAGCCCCAGCCCGAACGCCCTTATGGCTGATGAAGCGCCCATACAGGGCGATCGTTGGCAGAAACGGGACGTCTACACATGATTCTTCGCCCTCCACAATTACACCCTTTATTCAGATGTACTGGATTTGTTTTTATGTTTAACTTAAATTTGCCACATGACTTATCTCCAGTAATCTCTTTGCAGCGGTGTGGTAGCTGTCAGGAGAGCAATCGATGTAGAAGGCATTACGTTTTTAATCCTTACTACATTGGGTGTTCTGCATCTTGGACATTGGCTGGCTCCTGTAAAGAAGCGTAAATCCCACCGTAGCCTGATATACATCAGTAACCCTTTTAACTGCTTATTTAACAAAAACATGTCCACCCATAAAACAAACTTCATACGCAGATTAACCCCCTCCCAAACCCGTTTTACTTACTTTCCGTAAAGATGCCTGGGAACATACTTACAAGACACGGTTCCTCGATGCCTGGGTGTCCCCCCCCCCCCCCCCTGCTCCTGTTGGGAGCTGTTTTCAAGCAAGAACAGGAGCAGAGGGCTCGTTATTGGGCACCTTTAACTGACGCTGTGACCAGGGAGCAGAGTGACTGTCAGCAGAGTGGCCTTTAAAAGCCTTGTTTTATCAATGTATGGCTTCAGCCCTTCTTGGCTTTGTACAGCGCTATCTGCTGTTGGATTACTTTAGTGCAATATATTTCCTAGTATCTGACTTGCTGAGGTGTTATAAAACAAATTCTGTAAATATAATATTGTAATATTAATGTTTTTAGCTCAAAGAATTGACCATTAGATTTTAATTACTAGATCTTAGCATGTAGTGTCCACGTGGCCTGATGCCCAAAATATGGGCAACAAATGGGCGCTTTGGCCATAATTGCATGCGTGTATGCGTCTGACCAGACACGGCCTATTAATTGCCCGGCGGATCATTGAACGCAAACACATGTGCTGCACATGGTCTATATGATAACAATAAGGAAAATGACTCAGACATCTGGTTTATACAAAGAAGTATTTAAAGTGGAAACTTAAATCAGATACGCCCAGAACCTTCCCATTAGCTTTTATTTTAGCTAGCGTTATCCAATGTGGGTGTTCTTTAGGATACCTATTCCTGACATCATAATTTCTTTCCAATTGCATTCATTCTAGTTAGAACCCAGTAGATGTACACACGCCCTGGGGAGGTGCTTCAAATACTTGCTACAACCTGCAAAACAAAAAACTAGTCACTTGTCATTTATTTGACCCCAACTCCACTGCATTTTCCCCAGTTTATACATACCGTATATTTGAACCAGATATTTAATGATTTCTTATCTCTTATATTCTGGCAAAGTTATCTGCCTCCTCCCTCTGCTCAATGAGCTTTTTATAAGCTTGAGCATGTGCAGAGGAGGCAGCAGGTGAAACAGCAGTCAATCATTGGTTGTGATGTCACAGCCTTGATTGACTGCATAGAGGGAGGGGCCAGCATACTCGCCAGAATGGGAACAATATGTATGATTAATAATACATCTAATAATGTGCTGGATATATCAGTTGAGGTTGGGGGCAGGTAACTTGCATGTGACAAGTTTTTTGTGGGTGGACATGCCCTATTAATCTATATATTAGTTTTCATTCTACTAATTAAATTATTTTTAAACATTGCTTCTGCAAGTTGCCAACATTAAATACTGAGAAGTATTTGAACCAATACAGGGAAATAGGATGAATGGGTTCAGGGTAACCAAAGACTAAATAAGCTAAACCCACATATCATCATGATTTCCTTCCTCCCACAGCTTTTTCCTCAGCAGTTGACATCTCTCCTTAGCCATTGCTGTGCCCAATACCCCTCTGCAATGGCCTTCTGCTTCCTGGACGAGTTGCTTTGGGAATTCTCTTCTTCATACAGCAAAACCACGTGTTGCTTTGGCTTCCAGGCCGTACGCCCTTCCTTGAGTTTGGTAAGTGGTTCCCATAATTACTTAGAAGGGCGAGCGATATGGTTGTTTAATCATCAATTCCTGAGTTATAAAATGTTGTAGTTTCTAGTTTGTTTTCTTGACACCTGCTTCTCATAAATTATGAACACCATTTGCAGTGTTAGGCAGCGGTATGCCTTACCTTCCATTCTTCAATCAAGGCCTGTGGAGCCAGGAATGAAGTAGAACAAACTTACCTTACTTTTCCTCCGCTGTCACACAGACAGGTCCCGACCGCTTCCTGGTTCTGTTTAACTATAGGCGCATTACACACCTTCTATCCCAGTGACATCACTTACACACCCTATCCCAGTGACATCACATTACACACCTTCTATCCCCAGTGAAATCACATTACACACCTTCTATCCCAGTGACATCACACTACACACCTTCTATCCCAGTGACATCACATTACACACCTTCATCCACGATCACATACACTTCTATCCCAGTGACATCACATTACACACCTTCTTCCCAGTGACATCACATTACACACCTTTAGTCCCAGTTATTATTTTTGTTCATCCCTAGCAAGATGCTCCTGAGTTTCCAGGCCTGTATGGAGTATCTTGCCTACTATACCTTACATACCTTCAATCCCAGTGACATCACCTTACATACCTATACCGGTGGCATCACATTACATAATTCTATCCCAGTGACATCACTTTACATACCTTCTATATACCAGTGACATCACTACATTCCTTCTATCCCAGTGACATCACATACAACCTTCTACCCTAATGCATCACATTATATACCTTTTTGTATAAATGGCATCTTCGCCTGAATATAAAATGTTGATAATATGTGGCTATGCCTACATACCTTTAATTCCAGTGACATAACATTATATACCTTCTATCCCACTGACATCATATTACATACCTTTTTTCTAGTGACATCCCTTACATAATTCAATCCCAGTGGCATCCCCTTACATACCTTCAATCCCAGTGGCATCCCCTTACAATTACCTTCTATCCCAGTGACATCCCCTTACATACCTTCTATCCCAGTGACATCACATTACACACCTTCTATCCCAGTGACATCACATTACACACCTTCTATCCCAGTGACATCACATTACACACCTTCTATCCCAGTGACATCACATTACACACCTTTAGTCCCAGTTATTTTTGTTCATCCCTAGCAAGATGCATCCTGTGAGTTCCCAGGCCTTGTATGGAGATATCTTGCCTACTTACTTACCTTACATACCTTCAATCCCAGTGACATCACCTTACATACCTATACCCGGTGGCATCACATTACATAACTTCTATCCCAGTGACATCACTTTACATACCTTCTATACCAGTGACATACACATTACATTCCTTCGTGATGTCATTAGGGTAGAAGGTATGTAATGTGATGTCACTGGGATAGAAGGAATGTAATGTGATGTCACTGGTATAGAAGGTATGTAAAGTGATGTCACTGGGATAGAAGTTATGTAATGTGATGCCACCGGTATAGGTATGTAAGGTGATGTCACTGGGATTGAAGGTATGTAAGGTAAGTAAGTAGGCAAGATATCTCCATACAAGGCCTGGGAACTCACAGGATGCATCTTGCTAGGGATGAACAAAAATAACTGGGACTAAAGAGGGTTTTTTAAAAGATGCTTTGTAATTCACACATGTCCAATTTAGGGCCTTTAAGGAGAATTATACTCATGCAGTAACCGACTGGCTCCCCCCTCATGACAATTCTCCCATCTCTGACATGAATGACATATATTAATGAAGGTGTGGGAGGAGCCTAAAACTCTCAGGCTGCATCCACACTACAGTGCATGGTTAAGCGTGTCAAATGCGCAAGTTCCAATATCGTTTTTGGAGCGCATAGTTATCACATGTGCTCCGAAAATTGACTTCTCTTTAAATCGTCAGGTAAAGAACTTGTGTCACTTAACCAGAAACCTTTGGTACCGTCTACTGTCTCTTCAACTAACAGTCTAGTAATTCTTGTTAGCAAATCGTATAGAATTGTTAGGCAGACACTTTTTCCATATTCAAATTAACTATAATAATTAAATATTACCTGGGTGAAGATCTTGCTTTGATTTCTCCAAGCACAGATTTAAGGTGGCCATACATATGTTCGATATTACTTACCCGACCGAGAGCAACGCAACGTTCGTGCCATCCTGCCGGAACCGACATGCGATCGCAAAATGAATGGGATTTTGGTCACATATAATATCGGGAAAGACGGTTCCGGCAGGATCGCACGAACATCACGTGAGTAAGTATTATCGAACATATGTATGGCCACCTTTACAGAATAAACGAAGGTGAACTTATCCTTTAATTCATTATCATACAATAGGACAACATTTTACTGACACAACAATAAAGCTTTTTATTTTATTTAGAAAATACAAGTTTCCAAGTTCCCAATATACAGTAATGTGCCAACTGCTTAAAAAAGTTTTCATGGGAATAAGGATAAAAGATGAAATCCCTTGCCACTGGTAGACTGGGTATGAACCTAATAACTGGGGGACCCACTAGCTACAAAACACTGCATTAGGGGGGACAGACATGGAGGAACTGCAGACTTCCCTGATATCAGGTGGGACTGCCCTTTTTTGGAGATATGCCCCTTAAGCTGGGTACACGCCATGCAATATTTTAGCCTCATATTAGCTCAGTGTATCGGTCGATCGGCCAAATTGCATGGATTTTTTGGACACAACCAAACGTTTTCTTCATTTGAATCGGACGAACGCAGAAATGGACATGTCCGAAAAACCATCCTCTATGGACTGCAAGCTCGGTAGCGAAAGTCCTTCTTCCTGTGGACCGGTCGGAAGTGCTGAATGGTGGTCAGGAGGAAGAATCTGACAGGTGCACTCAGCTTTAGTTTGTATGATTGGTGGAGTGTCTGAGCAAGGTTGGGTTAAGTACAGCAGAGTTAGTGGTCGCCTGGGGTAGGGGTTATGTTCCCTGTTTTAGAGGTATGGAACTAATTTTTGCTGTTGCAGCACTTGGAACTTTTTACCTTATGCAATAAAATACTAGACTGCAAGCAAAGTTACTAACAAAGGATAGGACTGACTGAATCGAATCCATATCCTAAATAGCAGGTGAATAAAACCAGACAGCAATGTGCCCACTACAATTTCTTCAAAATTTTAGAATTATTCATTTTGTATAGTTTTGTGTGAATAGTTTAGTGCCACTTGAGGACAAGCCAGAGCTGCCCTAGTAATTTGTGTATCAAAATTGGATTCTCTGTGTGCGCCAGAAGAGGGGAGCACTTTTTTCTAGTGCGGTGTTAGCTCACTCGCAGCCTATTGGTCTTAAACTGTGACGTCAAACTTTGGTACGCCAGATGTTTGGAAATTAAAACTCCCAGCATGCCTTGCTTGCATTCTACAAAAAAATTAAAGTAAAATATTAAAATGACGTTCTAGATGTTAGGATATAACTTAGGAGGTTTTCAGGGAGATTCAATAAAAGTTCTTATCGTTTAAAATGGTGCTAATTTTGCCCCAACCAATCAGAATTATTTAACATTGAAAGCTAATATCTGATTGGTTGGGGCAAAATTAGCACCATTTTAAACGATAAGAAATTTTATTGAAGCCGGTTTATGTATAATAAACGTATCCCTTTAAGAGTGTAAACATTAAACTACTGCAAGCTCTGTTTTTACCTTCAGCATAAGCTGCTCGCATTATATGAATGTTCTCTATGGAAACATCAATTCTCTTAACAATCCCAATAAGATAGAGATAGATCATTACCATTAAGTAAAGGGGAACTAAAGACAAAAATAATTATTGCCATAGTTTTCCTTTTGATAGACATCACTGTAATCCGCTTTCCCTAAGTAAACACGGTTATCTTAACCGCTCCAATTGCAAGGAAAGCCTGAGGTCTGTAATTGAAACGATATATATTGCATAAAGGTGCCCATACACATAGCCCTGCCCCTGCCATGCCTGAGTACCCATGTCGTGGCCCGACGCACCCATGCCATGCCCACCCAGTGGTAAAAAATTATTAATTCAGGGAATTATATAGTTTAGCTTTTACATTCATTAGCAGAAAATTTCTTCGAAATGATCAACCACGATGCCGAATACGATGGAGTAGTTAGTATCGGTGGGATTTATATGGGCCATGTGTATGGGTACCATAAGGCTACTGAGTACTATAAAAACAGAAAACTGGTTAAATTACCACACGTCTACATCTCATGTCTGATCATGCTTTCTAACATGTTTACATACCGAGTGTTTTTAGCCAAGATGAGAAAAATGAATAAAAACAGCAAAATTAAATAATCATATGGGTAATGTCAATTCCCACGATGTACTAGATCCTCCACCACGTTTACAAGGCAGCAGGTCAGATTAGTCACATGGTGGATTTTCTCCCTTTATTTCAGTTTACAGATCCTATAGTTCACACTTCACTCTGTAACCCTGTCAACAAGGTATTTGGATACTCTAAACTAAGGCACTGGAGGGGTGAACTTACAGTGTCTGGTGAATGGAGGGCTGAATGAACACTGGCTGCTAAACCAGAGAGCTTACAACTTGAATGGATGGCTGACCGAACACTGACTGCTGAACTGTTAGGCTTGTTTAGCAGACACTATTAGCCTCAGTTCAGCCCACTGTTAGGTCAGCCCTCCAGTTAGCAAGACACTGTTAGATCAGCCCTCAGTTTAGCAGACACGGTTAGGTCAGCCGTCCAGTTCAGCAGACACGGTTATGTCAACCCTCCAGTTAGCAGACGCTGTTAGATCAGCCCTGCAGTTCACTGCAAATGTTAGGTCAGCCCTCCAGTTCAACAGTCACTGGTAGTTCAGCCCTCCAGTTCACCAGCCATAGTTGACTTAACAGTGGCTGGTGAACTGGAGGGCTGACCTAGAAATGGATGGTGAATTGGATGGCTGACCTAACAGTGACTACTAAACTGGAGGGCTGAAATATCATTGGTAGATTGTACAAGTTGCCCACAAAGACTGGTACATTTAAGTTGCCCACAGTGACTGGTAATATAAAAATATAACTCACGTGTGGCAGTGTTCCAGGAAGATATGTCATATAGGCAGAGGCAGGATCAGAGAACAGGTCCCCTGCGTGGTCACTTGCAAACAACTTTTCTTCCAAAATTACAGAACGAGGAATCAAAAAATGGCCCCCCTACAATTATTATGGGTTCCAACAGTTAGGATAAAATCATTTAAACCCCGCACCTCTGTTACTGTACAAAGAAAATAATGCAAGTGACAAGTCTTTTAAGGAATCAACCAGCAACATGCTCAAAACTCTATGCTACTTTCTTATCTGTTGCTTCACAAATAATACAAATACGTCCTGTATATATTCTGCCACATTAGCGGCAAAGAGTAAAAAACACTTGTGACACCACCACTTCCGGAGGTTAATAGTCATAATAAGCAGGAATACAATATAAATACTGACATTTCATTAAGGTATGCATTGGCTGTCAGGATTGAAACACTGCGTATATAAAAAAAACACGTTATAATTTATCACTGTCCATTTAAATAAAAACATCCTTTAAATCCTTTACCTGGTTTGGATCTTTGTTCGAGCATCCCCTTTATTAATTTTTGTAGCAGGATTATAAGACCACCCCCTTTATTCATTGTGTAGCAGGATTATAAGACCATCCCCTTTATTAATTTTGTTACGCTGTCTTTTGCTTTTCACTTGGCGAAGTTCCATTTGTTTTTACTGTATTAACATTGGTAGATGTGGATAACCCTGTATGGTGTCCAACCAATAATCCAGAGGGTTAATGCAGTCGGAATGTTTTTAAATAGAGGCAGGAATCGCCATTCAAACCCCACAACCGTCCAGTTTGTCCAATGGTCTCCGTGTCAGTGTTTGCTGCACTGAGAACACAGCAACCGAGATGTGAAAGACAATCTGCCACGAGTTGCGCAGTCCGTATAAATAAACGTTGCTCAGGCAAATTAAAAGCAGCAGAGTGCAGGTTCTGGTTTTCCTCGCCGCGAGCAGTAAAAAACAGGTACAAATAGCACTGCAATAGAGCAGACAAGTGGCAATGTGGCATCTGCTAACAGGCATGTCAGTAAAAAGGGAAGTACAGACATATTGCTTTTGATACACATCTGGAAAGCATAAAATCTGATCAAGTCTACCGCCAAAAAGTCCACACATCTAGCTATGTATGTAGAAAAGATTGTGTGTATGTATGTTCTGAAAAACTTACGAACGGCTGGGACAATTCTGACTTGGTATACATACGTTTTGGACCCAGAAAAAAAACACCCCTGATCTCTTTTTTCGACCCTTTTTAAAGAATAAATCTAACTGGTGTGATTCCATCTGAATTTGTGCTGCCATCTGGTGGTGAATCATGGTGAGCCTAAATTATTGGGGATAGATCTGACCTAGAGTTCTGCATATGTTCAGTACCCGCAGATTACCCGATTTGCAGCCAGGTTCGGCTAAACCAAAGTAAGTTTCAATGGATTGTGGGTCAGGTCAGTTAGAAAGCTAGAGGGGTCGGGACAATTAGTAGGTGCAGGTGTGTGGGTCGCTGAGATCGGATCAGGTAGCAGGTGCTGGTCTGCCAGCAGGACAGTTTTAATGAGTTCAGGTTGGATTTTGGGTCTGACTCCTTGCAGGTGGGTCAGGTGTGGTTACCTACCAACAAAGTGGGTGTGAGTAACAGTTATGCTGGTGGAGGTCGGGGGGGTGCTGGTCAGGCCATCAGTTAAAAAGTGCTGGTCTGTTTAATTTTGAGTGCGGTTTTAACGGTTTAACAGTTGCGGGTCATAAAATTAGACCCACTCAGAACTCAAAATTCAACCTTTGTGCTGCCATCTGGTGGTAAATTGATGTGATCACCCCGATGAGAAATGACTGAACCTGATAAGGTTTTGATTGGGTAAAAAATGTAGTAACAGCTACTAAGGTAATGAGAAAACTGGTTAACTTCATCTAAAAACCTCTGTAAGATCCTATAATTGCACACAAAATAATCTTTTTAAGTATGTAACGCTACTGTCCCTTGAAATGTGCTAAATAAATCATACATTACCTGTAGTATGTTTCCAGAAAACGCTGTCAAAAACGCCATTACACTCCCAGCATTTTCATAACCTTCCTTGTAAAACAAAGCAGAAAATACGTAAGTGTCCTGGTAGTTAAACCTCAGCATTTAAAGGGTATCTCCACTGGTTTTGGTAAGTTTTTTGAATCCATTTCTATTGAAGAACGGAGGTAAAGGAGCTGTGCCTTACCTTCCGTTCTTCAATAGACACACAGGAGCCAGGAGAGAAGGTAAGAAACTTACCCGCTCGCTCGCTCCCCCGGCGTGTAGTCTGACAGGTCCCGACGGACCTTGTCTTCTATGCGCATGCGCGAACTATGCGCATAGAAGACAAGGTCCGTCGGGACTGTCAGACCAAGTGCCGGGGGAGCGAACGAGCGGGTAAATTCTTACCTTCTTCTCTGGCTCTGTGTGTTCTATTGAAGAACGGAAGGTAAGGCACAGCTCCTTTACCTCCGTTCTCAATAGAAATGGATTCCGAAAAACTTACCAAAACCAGTGGAGATACCCTTTAAAGACTAATTATTTACTCATATTGATTTATATCATTAAAATATGGATTTGTAGTAATTTATGGAGGAACCTCAGTAAATGGAATTACTGCTTATGAATAAAAGAATTGGTTATTGTCTGGCCACACCCTTGACACCAAGCACACATGCTCCCTTTCCTAATCTGGACTCTAAAAGGATTGGCTAGATAGTAATAGTAGGTGTGACCTGCTGTAACCAGTCCCTGCAGTAGCTTAGGACTGGGCATGTGCGAGGGACATAACAGTCAGTGACCAAACTGTGATTATATTGGGATGCTGGGAAATAAGGTTCTATGTTAATAAGGGTCATTTCAAAGCAGCCCGGCAAAATTAGGTTTATTTCACACAACATAAGATGGTCGCCTGTTCTATACCAAGGGATAGTTCTGGTAAAGAGCGGATGTCCGTAAAGAGAAGGTATTTCCACACCAAGGCTAAAAAAAGGATAAGTAAAACAATATTTGTTTTCTGAGTATAAAAGAAACTTCCTAGTAGCCCTGAATTCTATTATTAGAAACAAGTGGTTGGATTTACCTTTGATCAAATGTAAAAAACTTTCCACTAAAATCTTGTTCTTTTAGTAAAACTTCTTGATGTCTCGATGCACGAAACACAATGGAGCTTTGTATATTGGTTTTCTTCTCTTAGCACATCGAGTTCGTAATATCAAATGCTTCCTCTAGACTGGGTACAAGCATGGCAAACTTGTGATATGCTGTGAACAATATGGCCGCACTCCAAAAAGTGTAACGTTGAGTGTTGCAAGGCTTCAACACTATCAATAAACCACTCCCACTCCTAGGTCCAGGGTTTGGGGTGTTGTTTTTACAGGACGAGGCCTTTAATAACCGCAGTGTCCATAATCTGGATCTGGATCAATGGACTGATGCTGCCGGTAGTAAAATACCACGTGGTTCTGGTAATTAACGTTTACATTGCAGTCATAAATAATGCCACAATCTTAAATTCCGGTTACGATCTGTGTACCCCCTGTATATGTTATGTGCTGGTACTCACAAGTTACTGCCCGCCTGTGGTGGAGCTGCGCTCTTTCCGTATGTCATTTACCTGATCAACAAAACCAGCACATTGCTAGCATGTGAAAAACATAGGGTATCACTAAGACCACATCTGTATCACATATCACACTGGAAATCAAAGACGAGGCAAAAAATTACCTGGAATGGATGTTCTGCCAGGTGGACGCCGCGGATGAGGCTTAAAGCGCTGCACATGATGTTCAGAGTCAGCGATAGTATTTCCAAGGCCGTTAGGGGTCATCCTGTAATTAGGGGCTTCATACAATTAAAGAAAATCTTTATAAAAATGTCCTTCTCGTACTCTACTTCCTTATATATACATAACACATGCTTACATTTCAATAACAACCCCCTGCCATAAAATAACGAAGGGTAAGGTCTAAAATGCACAGTCCTCGGCCTAGGAAAAGCCACTGTAGAATAACTTAAAGGACAACTCCACCCTTAAAGAAATCTTTTAGAAAGAATGGCCCCATTAAAATATGTTGATATATCATAGTTTGTCTATGATACATTACTGTAGTGCCTGCTATGCTTCGGGTGCCTCATGGAAACTGAGCAATTTAGAAACCTGTACTGAGCCTGTATGAGCTTGGGCCTGCTCAGAAGAGGCAGCTAGGGGATTAACATTCCGTCATTGGCTGTGATGTCAAAACAGGGGCAACAGGACATTGTGCAACATTTCAGGTTAGACTTATATATTTTAATTTCAGACTATTACAGTTTACTGATTTGGGGGGGGTGATTTACCTGTATGTAAGTTTTATTGAGTTGCCCTTTAAACTCTTGCTATCCCTCTTTGTCTGTTCAACCTGCCTCCAGGACCAGGGAGTCCAGTGGATGATCACCGCCTATGGAAGGGCACAACTTCCACTCAGTGGAACTGGGCCCCCAGCAAAACTAGATGGGGCCCCTATCCATGCTTTATTCACAGTGGTTTTCTAGGAGGAGGCTATATCAGTCTGTCATAGGAAAAATAAGAAGATGGGCCCCTGTGGTTGCTCCCCTGGTTATACACCCCTGCTTCACTTAATGCAATACCAAGGTTGGTTCATCGTCAATTAAAAGGGGGGGGTTGAAATGGACAGAAGTTGAGTTTGGATATCGGACTTTGTAAATATCTTACTGTTACCACGTGAGACACCAAAGACACCTAATCCTGCCAATTAATACTCTAGTAATTGTTGTAGCGATAAAGTATTTTACTAACCTAACCCTTTAGTTGGTACTATTATGTTTGCGAGAGTTTTGCACTCATTTTGCACTGCCTGCGCCATGTCGGAAAAATTTCGGAAATAGCCCAGCACAATAAATGTTAAGTAGATTTTTGCGCTCGTTGTTAGCACCAAAATAACGCCTTCTTAATTGTGACTTTGAAATCCTGCGAAACTGCGCGATTTACCGCTTACGTGGTTACTACACGGCGGAAAACGAATGCAGGTAGGTTGCAATAGGGACATTTATCGCATCTTCCTAATCGGCGCTGAAGTAATAACGATAAAGAAATTATCCAGTTTAAAAACCAGTAATCCGTGATTGAATACCCTAGCGATCTGCAATGAATAATGAATGAAGGTTTAATAATACACCAGTAATTCCATAAAGAACGAATGCTTTTACTCCTGAAATTCAAATCCTATTACCTTATTCTAATTGAATAAGCGAAGTCCCAGTGTTCCTACAGTTATTATTATTACACAGTTAGACCAGTGATTCTTAGGTGAAAGACTCCTGGGGATCACAAATTAATGAACCAGTCACTCAATTTTTTAATACTCAAGAGGGTCTCAAATTAATACCCACAGATCCTCACGGGATTCAATAATCGTGGTGCGTCTCATATTACACACCACTAGCGATCACTGCTATTAAAATGATACTGTACTTAATCCTGTAAAAATACTAAAATGAATGTAACAGCGACAACGTAACAGACTGCGAGGAAGTCTAATCCATAAGGGTAAGGCTTCTTAGCATTTTAGGCCTTCACTCTTAGAAAAGCAGATCAGACTAGTTTATCTTAGTCTGCTTGTAACTTGCACACTAGTGTTTTAAAGTCAGGCCTGGCCCTGCCCCCTTCTTCAGTCCAGGACCTGCCCAATAGTAAAATGCACTACTACAGAGCCAGGCCTCAGATACAAGCTGGGAGTGGGTGGGAAACTATAATTGCCCTTTAAACCTTAAACTAAATTAACTTATTTATATTGAAGAAGAACTAAACCCAAATTTGCAGATAAACTGCAAAATCCCACTTCAGTAAATGGCATAAAGTTAAATGTAACCCCCTGAAAAGTCGGGTATAATAACTGTGTGTACAACACCAATGGTAGAAAGTAAATTTCCCAAACACCATATCAAAATGGAGTGTTGTCCTTTAACCTAAGCAAGCAATCTAATCTATTATCTCATGTCAGCTGTAAATCTTTGGTCTAATCTGGGGTGTGGCAACCAATGAGACATGTGTATCATTACAGTGGCCCTTTTTTATTCTTGTCTTAGAAGCTTCCTGCTACACAGTGGAATAGTTATAGGTCAGTGGTGACATAATGATATCAACATCATCAGCCTTACCATGGGGTGCCCATAGAATGTTTGTTCAAATAATTCCATTGTAAAGCAGGAAGAGCAGAGAAAAGGCACATACCGTATAGGCACGTGGGTTTTTTTTTTTTATTTATAAAGAACAATCTGCCCTTTCTCTTACCTGGTTGTTGGTGTGAGACCAATGTCCATCATCAGTCCAATCTTCTCTTCCACATCATCCAACTTTAGAAAGACAGGAAGAGGAGAAGGATCTGTGCCAACAGACATATCACGGGTTTGATTGTAATTGTGCTTCACCCTTTGAATAACTTGTCTGCGTGGACAAGAAAACAATACATTAAAACCACATGTCTATTCTGTACCCACACCGTCCAATGAAAGAATTATGGGGTTCTCCAAATTTAAAGTCATAATCCAGTACCACTTTGCTGTTTAACAATAGCACACACAGTGATGTCACTGGGATTGAAGGTATGTAATTGATGTCACTGGGATAGAAGGTGTGTAATGTGATGTCACAGGGAGTAGAAGGTGTGTGTAATGTGATGTCACAGGGATAGAAGGTATGTAATGTGATGTCATTGGGATAGAAGGTATGTAATGTGATGTCATTGGGATAGAAGGTATGTAATGTGATGTCACTGGGATAGAAGGTATGTAATGTGATGTCACTGGGATAGAAGGTATGTAAGGGGATGTCACTGGGATAGAAGGTATGTAAGGGGATGTCACTTGGATTGAAGGTATGTAAGGGGATGTCACTGGGATAGAAGGTGTGTAATGTGATGTCTGGGATAAGGTATGTAATGTGTGTCACTGGGATAGAAGGTATGTAAGGGGATGTCACTGGGATAGAAGGTATGTAAGGGGATGCCACTGGGATTGAAGGTATGTAAGGGGATGCCACTGGGATTGAAATTATGTAAGGGGATGTCACTAGAATAAAAGGTATGTAATATGATGTCAGTGGGATAGAAGGTAAAATGTTATGTCACTGGAATTAAAGGTATGTGGCATAGCCCACATATTATCAACATTTTATATTCAGGCTGAAGATGCTATTAATACAAAAAGGGATATAATGTGATGTCATTAGGGTAGAAGGTATTATTAATGTGATGTCACTGGGATAGAAGGAATGTAATGTGATGTCACTGGTATAGAAGGTATGTAAAGTGATGTCACTGGGATAGAAGTTATGTAATGTGATGCCACCGGGATAGGTATGTAAGGTGATGTCACTGGGATTGAGGTATAGTATGTAAGGTAAGGAAGTAGGCAAGATCTCCATACAAGGCCTGGGAACTCACAGGATGCATCTTGCTAGGGATGAACAAAATAACTGGGACTAAAGGTGGTGTATGTGATGTCACTGGGATAGAAGGTTTGTATGTGATGATGTCACTGGGATAGAAGGTATGTAATGTGATGTCACTGGGATAGAAGGTATGTAAGGGGATGTCACTGGGATAGAAGGTATGTAAGGGGATGCCACTGGGATTGAAGGTATGTAAGGGGATGCCACTGGGATTGAAGGTATGTAAGGGGATGCCACTAGAATAAAAGGTATGTAATATGATGTCAGTGGATAGAAGGTATATAATGTTATGTCACTGGAATTAAAGGTATGTAGGCATAGCCACATATTATCAACATTTTATATTCAGGCTGAAGATGCCATTTATCAAAAAAGGTATATATAAGTGATGTCATTAGGGTAGAAGGTATGTAATGTGATGTCACTGGGATATAAGGAATGTAATGTGATGTCACTGGTATAGAAGGTATGTAAAGTGATGTCACTGGGATAGAAGTTATGTAATGTGATGCCACCGGTATAGGTATGTAAGGTGATGTCACTGGGATTGAAGTATGTAAGTAAGTAAGTAGGCAAGATATCTCCAACAAGGCCTGGGAACTAGAGCCTAAATATGTGTAATAGCCATACATATGTTCGATATTACTTACCCGACCGAGAGCAACGCAACGTTCGTGCCACCCTGCCGGAACCGACATGCGATTGCAAAATGAATGGGATTTTGTGATCGCATGTCGGTCGCATATAATATCGGGAGAGATGGTTCCGGCAGGATCGCACAAACGTCTCGTGAGTAAGTATTATCGAACATATGTATGGCCACCTTTACAGAATAAACGAAGGTGAACTTATCCTTTAATTCATTATCATACAATAGGACAACATTTTACTGACACTAACAATAAAGCTTTTTATTTTATTTAGAAAATACAAAGTTTCGAAGTTCCCAATATACAGTAATTGTGCAAACTGCTTAAAAAAAGATTTCATGGGAATACGGATAAAAGATGAAATCCATTGCCACTGGTAGACTGGGTATGAACCTAATAACTGAAGGGACCCCACTAGCTACAACACTCGCATTAGGGGGACAGACATGGATGGAACTGCAGACTTCCCCTGATATCAGTGGGACTGCCCTTTTTTGGAGATATGCCCCTTAAGCTGGGTACACGCCATGCAATATTTTAGCCTCATATTAGCTCAGTGTATCGGTCGATCGGCCTAAATTGCATGGATTTTTTGGACACAACCAAACGTTTCTTCATTTGAATCGGACGAACGCAGAAATGGACATGTCCGAAAACCATCCTCTATGGACTGCAAGCTCGGTAGCGAAAGTCCTTCTTCCTGGCTGACCGGTCGGAAGTGCTGAATGGTTGGTCAGGAGGAAGAATCTGACAGCGTGCACTCAGCTTTAGTTTGTATGATTGGTGGAGTGTCTGAGCAAGGTTGGGTTAAGTACAGGCAGAGTTAGTGGTCGCCTGGGGTAGGGGTTAATGTTCCCTGTTTTAGAGGTATGGAACTACTTTTTTGCTGTTGCAGCACTTGGAACTTTTTTACCTTATGCAATAAAATACTAGACTGCAAGCAAAGTTACTAACAAAGGATAGGACTGACCGTGAATCGAATCCATATCCTAAATAGCAGGTGAATAAAACCAGACAGCAATGTGCCCACTACAATTTCTTCAAAATTTTAGAATTATTCATTTTGTATAGTTTTGTGTGAATAGTTTAGTGCCACTTGAGGACAAGCCAGAGCTGCCCTAGTAATTTGTGTATCAAAATTGGATTCTCTGTGTGCGCCAGAAGAGGGAGCACTTTTTTCTAGTGCGGTGTTAGCTCGCTCGCAGCCTATTGGTCTATAACTGTGACGTCAAACTTTGGTACGCCAGATGTTTTGGAAATTAAAACTCCCAGCATGCCTTGCTTGCATTCTACATAAAAAATTAAAGTAAAATATTAAAATGACGTTCTAGATTGTTAGGATATTAACTTAGGAGGTTTTCAGGGAGATTCAATAAAAGTTCTTATCGTTTAAAATGGTGCTAATTTTGCCCCAACCAATCAGAAATTATTTAACATTTGAAAGCTAATATCTGATTGGTTGGGGCAAAATTAGCACCATTTTAAACGATAAGAACTTTTATTGAATAACCCTGTTTATGTATAATAAACGTATCCCTTTAAGAGTGTAAACATTAAACTACTGCAAGCTCTGTTTTTACCTTCAGCATTAAAGCTGCTCGCATTATATGAATGTTCTCTATGGAAACATCTAATTCTCTTAACAATCCCAATAAGATAGAGATAGATCATTACCATTAAGTAAAGGGGAACTAAAGACCAAAAATAATTATTGCCATAGTTTTCCTTTTGATAGACATCACTGTAATCCGCTTTCCCTAAGTAAACACAGTTATCTTTAACTGCTCCAATTGCAAGGAAAGCCTGAGGTCTGTAATTGAAACGATATATATTGCATAAAGGTGCCCATACACATAGCCCTGCCCCCTACCATGCCTGGATACACCCGACGCACCCATGCCATGCCCACCCATGGGTAAAAAATTATTAATTCAGGGAATTTATATAGTTTAGCTTTTACATTTCATTAGCAGAAAATTTTCTTTCGAAATGATCAACCACGATGCCGAATACCGATGGAGGTAGTTAGTATCCGGTGGGATTTATATGGGCCATGTGTATGGCTACCATAAGGCTACTGAGTACTATAAAAACAGAAAACTGGTTAACTTACCACACTGTCTACATCTCATGTCTGATCATGCTTTCTAACATGTTTACATACCGAGTAGTTTTTAGCCAAGATGAGAAAAATGAATAAAAACAGCAAAATTAAATAATCATATGGGTAATGTAAATTCCCCACGATGTACTAGATCCTCCACCACGTTTTACAAGGCAGCAGGTCAGATTAGTCACATGGTGGATTTTCTCCCTTTATTTCAGTTTACAGCATCCTATAGTTCAACTTCACTCTGTAACCCTGTCAACAAGGTATTTTGGATACTCTTAAACTAAGGCACTGGAGGGCTGAACTTACAGTGTCTGGTGAACTGGAGGGCTGACTGAACACTGGCTGCTAAACCAGAGAGCTTACAACTCTGAATGGATGGCTGACCGAACACTGACTGCTGAACTGTAGGGCTTGTTTAGCAGACACTATTAGCCCTTCAGTTCAGCACACTGTTAGGTCAGCCCTCCAGTTTAGCAGACACTGTTAGATCAGCCCTCCAGTTTAGCAGACACGGTTAGGTCAGCCGTCCAGTTCAGCAGACACGGTTATGTCAACCCTCCAGTTCAGCAGACGCTGTTAGATCAGCCCTGCAGTTCACTAGCAAATGTTAGGTCAGCCCTCCAGTTCAACAGTCACTGGTAGTTCAGCCCTCCAGTTCACCAGCCATAGTTGACTTAACAGTGGCTGGTGAACTGGAGGGCTGACCTAGAAATGGATGGTGAATTGGATGGCTGACCTAACAGTGACTACTAAACTGGAGGGCTGAAATATCATTGGTAGATTGTACAAGTTGCCCACAAAGACTGGTAGATTTAAGTTGCCCACAGTGACTGGTAATATAAAATATAACTCACTGTGGCAGTGTTCCAGGAAGATATGTCATATAGGCAGAGGCAGGATCAGAGAACAGGTCCCCTGCGTGGTCACTTGCTAAAACAACTTTTCTTCCAAAATTACAGAACGAGGAATCAAAAAATGGCCCCCCTACAATTATTATGGGTTCCAACAGTTAGGATAAAATCATTTAAACCCCGCACCTCTGTTACTGTACAAAGAAAATAATGCAAGTGACAAGTCTTTTAAGGAATCAACCAGCAACATGCTCAAAACTCTATGCTACTTTCTTATCTGTTGCTTTCACAAATAATACAAATACGTCCTGTATATATTCTGCCACATTAGCGGCAAAGAGTAAAAAACACTTGTGACACCACCACTTCCGGAAGGTAATAGTCATAATAAGCAGGATATACAAATATAAATACTGACATTTCATTAAGGTATGCATTGGCTGTCAGGATTGAAATCACTGCGTATATAAAAAAAACACGTTATAATTTATCACTGTCCATTTAAATAAAACATCCCTTTAAATCCTTTACCCTGGTTTGGATCTTTGTTCGGAGCATCCCCTTTATTAATTTTGTAGCAGGATTATAAGACCACCCCCTTTATTCATTGTGTAGCAGGATTATAAGACCATCCCCTTTATTAATTTTGTTACGCTGTCTCTTTGCTTTTCACCTTGGGCGAAGTTCCATTTGTTTTTACTGTATTAACATTGGTAGATGTGGATAACCCTGTATGTGTCCAACCAATAAATCCAGAGGGTTTAATGCAGTCGGAATGTTTAAATAGAGGCAGAATCGCCATTCAAACCCCACAACCGTCCAGTTTGTCCAATGGTCTCCGTGTCAGTGTTTGCTGCACTGAGAACACAGCAACCGAGATGTGAAAGACAATCTGCCACGAGTTGCGCAGTCCGTATAAATAAACGTTGCTCAGGCAAATTAAAAGCAGCAGAGTGCAGGTCTTGGTTTTCCTCGCCGAGCAGTAAAACAGGTACAAATAGCACTGCAATAGAGACAGACAAGTTGGCAATGTGCATCCTGCTAACAGGCATGTCAGTAAAAAGGGAAGTACAGACAATATTGCTTTTTGATACACATCTGGAAAGCATAAAATCTGATCAAGTCTACCGCCAAAAAGTCACACATCTAGCTATGTATGTAGAAAAGTCAATGTGTGTATGTATGTTCCTGAAAAACTTACGAACGGCTGGGACAATTCTGACTTGGTATACATACGTTTTAGGACCCAGAAAAAACACCCCTGATCTCTTTTTTCGACCCTTTTTAAAGAATAAATCTAACTGGTGTGATTCCATCTGAATTTGTGCTGCCATCTGGTGGTGAATCATGGTGAGCCTAAATTATTGGGGATGAGATCTGACCTAGAGTTCTGCATATGTTCAGTACCCGCAGATTACCCGATTTGCAGGCCAGGTTCGGCTAAACCACAGTAAGTTTCAATGGATTGTGGGTCAGGTTCAGTTAGAAAGCTAGGAGTGGGTCGGGACAATTAGTAGGTGCAGGTTGTGTGGGTCGCTGCAGATCGGATCAGGTAGCAGGTGCTGGTCTGCCAGCAGGACAGTTTTAATTCGAGTTCAGGTTGGATTTTGGGTCTGACTCCTTGCAGGTCGGGTCAGGTGTGGTTACCTACCAACAAAGTGGGTGTGAGTAACAGTTATGCTGGTGGAGGTCGGGGTGCTGGTCAGGCTCAGTTAAAAAGCTGCTGGTCTGTTTAATTTTGAGTGCGGTTTAACGGTTTAACAGTTGCGGGTCATAAAAATTAGACCCACTCAGAACTCAAAATTCAACCTTTGTGCTGCCATCTGGTGGTAAATTGAGTGATCACCCCCGATGAGAAATGACTGAACCTGATAAGGTTTTGATTGGGTAAAAAATGTAGTAACAGCTACTAAGGTAATGAGAAAACTGGTTAACTTCATCTAAAAACCTCTGTAAGATCCTATAATTGCACACAAAATAATCTTTTTAAGTACTGTAAACGCGACTGTCCCTTGAAATGTGCTAAATAAATTATACATTACCTGTAGTATGTTTCCAGAAAACGTGTCAAAAACGCCATACACTCCCAGCATTTTCATAACCTTCCTTGTAAAACAAAGCAGAAAATACGTAAGTGTCCTGGTAGTTAAACCTCAGCATTTAAAGGGTATCTCCACTGGTTTTGGTAAGTTTTTGAATCCATTTCTATTGAAGAACGGAGGTAAAGGAGCTGTGCCTTACCTTCCGTTCTTCAATAGACACACAGGAGCCAGGAGAGAAGGTAAGAAACTTACCCGCTCGCTCGCTCCCCCGGCGTGTAGTCTGACAGGTCCCGACGGACCTTGTCTTCTATGCGCATGCGCGAACTATGCGCATAGAAGACAAGGTCCGTCGGGACCTGTCAGACCAAGGCCGGGGAGCGAACGAGCGGGTAAATTTCTTACCTTCTTCTCTGGCTCCTGTGTGTTCTATTGAAGAACGGAAGGTAAGCACAGCTCCTTTACCTGCCGTTCTTCAATAGAAATGGATTCCGAAAACTTACCAAAACCAGTGGAGATACCCTTTAAAGACTAAAATTATTTACTCCATATTGATTTATCATCATTAAAATATGGATTTGTAGTAATTTATTGGAGGAACCTCAGTAAATGGAATTACTGCTTATGAATAAAAGAATTGGCTTTATTTGTCTGGCCACACCCTTGACACACAGACACATGCTCCCTTTCCTAATCTGGACTCTAACAGGATTGGCTAGATAGTACTAGTAGGTGTGACCTGCTGTAACCAGTCCCTGCAGTAGCTTAGGACTGGGCATGTGCGAGGGACATAACAGTCAGTGACCAAACTGTGATATATTGGGATGCTGGGAAATAAGGTCCTATGTTAATAAGGTTCATTTCACAGCAGCCAGAGCAAAATTAGGTTTATTTCACACAACATAAGATGGTCGCCTGTTCTATACCAAGGGATAGTTCTGGTAAAGAGCGGATGCCCTGTAAAGAGAAGGTATTTCAACACAAAGGCTAAAAAAAGGATAAGTAAAACAATATTTGTTGTTCTGAGTATAAAAGAAACTTCCTAGTAGCCCTGAATTCTATTATTAGAAACAATGTGGTTGGATTTACCTTTGATCAAATGTAAAAACTTTCCACTAAAAATCCTTTGTTCTTTTAGTAAAACTTCTTTGATGTCTCGATGCACGAAACACAATGGAGCTTTGTATATTGAGTTTTCTTCTCTTAGCACATCGAGTTCGTAATATCAAATGCTTCCTCTAGACTGGGTACAAAGCATGGCAAACTTGTGATATGCTGTGAACAATATGGCCGCACTCCAAAAAGTGTAACGTTGAGTGTTGCAAGGCTTCAACACTTATCAATAAACCACTCCCACTCCTAGGTCCAGGGTTTGGGGTGTTGTTCTTTACAGGACGAGGCCTTTAATAACCGCAGTGTCCATAATCTGGATCTGGATCAATGGACTGATGCTGCCGGTTAGTAAAATACCACGTGGTTCTGGTAATTAACGTTTTACATTGCGGTCATAAAATAATGCCACAATCTTAAATTTCCCGGTTACGATCTGTGTACCCCCTGTCTATATGTTATGTGCTGGTACTATCACAAGTTACTGCCCGCCTGTGGTGGAGACTGCGACTCTTTCCGTATGTCATTTACCTGATCAACAAAACCAGCACATTGACTAGCATGTGAAAACACTAGGGTATCACTAAGACACATATCATGTATCACATATCACACTGGAAATCAAAGACGAGGCAATAAAATTACCTGGAATGGATGTTCTGCCAGGTGGACGCCGCGGATGAGGCTTAAAGCGCTGCACATGATGTTCAGAGTCAGCGATAGTATTCCCAAGGCCGTTAAAGGGGTCATCCTGTAATTAGGGGCTTCATACAATTAAAAGAAAATCTTTTATAAAAATGTCCTTCTCGCTACTCTTACTTCCTTATATATACATAACACATGCTTACATTTCAATAACAACCCCCTGCCATAAAATATACGAAGGGTAAAGGTCTAAAATGCACAGTCCTCGGCCTAGGAAAAGCCACTGTAGAATAACTTAAAGGACAACTCCACCCTTATAAGAACATCTTTTAGAAAGAATGGCCCCATTAAAATATGTTGATATATCATAGTTTGTCCTATGAATACATTACTGTATGCCTGCTATGCTTCTGGGTGCCTCATGGAAACTGAGCAATTTAGAAACCTGTACTGAGCCTGTACTGAGCTTGGGCATGCTCAGAAGAGGCAGCTAGGGGATTAACATTCAGTCATTGGCTGTGATGTCAAAACAGGGGCAACAGGACATTGTGCAACATTTCAGGTTAGACTTATATATTTTATATTTCAGACTATTACAGTTTACTGATTTGGGGGGGTGATTTACCTGTATGTAAGTTTTCATTTGAGTTGCCCTTTAAACTCTTGCTATCCCTCTTTGCTCTGTTCACCCTGCCTCCAGGACCGGGGAGTCCAGTGGATGCACCACCTATGGAAGGGCACAACTTCCACTCAGTGGAACTGGGCCCCCCAGCAAAACTATGATGGGGCCCCTATCCATGCTTTATTCACAGTGGTTTTCTAGGAGGAGGCTATATCAGTCTGTCATAGGAAAAATAAGAAGATGGGCCCCCCTGTGGTTGCTCCCCTGGTAATTACACCCCTGCTTCCACTTAATGCAATACCATAGGTTGGTTCATCGTTCAATTAAAAGTGGGCGGGTTGAAATGGACAGAAGTTGAGTTTGGATATCTGGACTTTGTAACTATCTTACTGTTTACCCCGTGAGACACCAAAGACACCTAATCCTGCCAATTAATACTCTAGTAATTGTTGTAGCGATAAAGTATTTTACTAACCTAACCCTTTAGTTGGTACTATTATGTTTGCGAGAGTTTTGCACTCATTTTGCACTGCCTGCGCCATGTCGGAAAAATTTCGGAAATAGCCCAGCACAATAAATGTTAAGTAGATTTTTGCGCTCGTTGTTAGCACCAAAATCAACGCCTTCTTAATTGTGACTTTGAAATCCTGCGAAACTGCGCGATTTACCGCTTACGTGGTTACTACACGGCAGGAACGAATGCAGGTAGGTTGCAATAGGGACATTTATCGCATCTTCCCCTAATCGGCGCTGAATGTAATAACGATAAAGAAATTATCCAGTTTAAAAACCAGTAATCCGGTGATTGAATACCCTAGCGATCTTGCAATGAATAATGAATGAAGGTTTAATAATACACCAGTAATTCCATAAAGAACGAATGCTTTTTACTCCTGAAATTCAAATCCTAATTACCTTATTCTAATTGAATAAGCGAATGTCCCAGTGTTCCTACAGTTATTATTATTACACAGTTAGACCAGTGATTCTTAGGGGAAAGACTCCTGGGGATCACAAATTAATGAACCAGTCACTCAATTTTTTAATACTCAAGAGGGTCTCAAATTAATACCCACAGATCCTCACGGGATTCAATAATCGTGTGCGTCTCATATTAACACACCACTAGCTGATCACTGCTTATTAAAATGATACTGTTACTTAATCCTGTAAAAATACTAAAATGAATGTAACAGCGACAACGTAACAGACTGCGAGGATAGTCTAATCCATAAGGGTAAAGGCTTCTTAGCATTTTAGGCCTTCACTCTTAGAAAAGCAGATCAGACTAGGTTTATCTTAGTCTGCTTGTAACTTGCACACTAGTGTTTTAAAGTCAGGCCTGGCCCTGCCCCCTTCTTCAGTCCAGGACCTGCCCAATAGTAAAATGCACTACTTACAGAGCCAGGCCTCAGATACAAGCTGGGAGTGGGTGGGAAACTATAATTGCCCTTTAAACCTTAAACTAAATTAACTTATTTATATTGAAGAAGAACTAAACCCAAATTTGCAGATAAACTGCAAAATCCCACTACAGTAAATGGCATAAAGTTAAATGTAACCCCCTGAAAAGTCGGGTATAATAACTGTGTGTACAAACCACATGTTAGAAAAGTAAATTTCCCAACAACTATATCAAAATGGAGTGTTGTCCTTTAACCTAAGCAAGCAATCTAATCTCATTATCTCATGTCAGCTGTAAATCTTTGGTCTAATCTGGGGGTGTGGCAACCAATGAGGACATGTGTATCATTACCAGTGGCCCTTTTTTATTCTTGTCTTAGACGCTTCCTGCTACACAGTGGAATAGTTATGAGGTCAGTGGTGACATAATGAATATCAACACATCATCAGCCTTACCATGTGGGTGCCCATAGAATGTTTTGTTCAAATAATTCCATTGTAAAGCAGGAAGAGCAGAAAAGGCACATACAGTATAGGCACGTGGGTTTTTTTTTTTTTATTTATAAAGAACAATCTGCCCTTTCTCTTACCTGGTTGTTGGTGTGAGACCACATGTCCATTCATCAGTCCAATCTTCTCTTCCACATCATCCAACTTTAGAAAGACAGGAAGAGGAGAAGGATCTGTGCCAACAGACATATCACGGGTTTGATTGTAATTGTGCTTCACCCTTTGAATAACTTTGTCTGCGTGGACAAAGAAACAATACATTAAAACCACATGTCTATTCTGTATCCCACACCTGTCCAATGAAAGAATTATGGGGTTCTCCAAATTTAAAGATCATAATCCAGTTACCACTTTGCTGTTTTAACAATAGCACACACAGTGATGTCACTGGGATTGAAGGTATGTAATATGATGTCACTGGGATAGAAGGTGTGTAATGTGATGTCACTGGGATAGAAGGTGTGTAATGTGATGTCACAGGGATAGAAGGTGTGTAATGTGATGTCACAGGGATAGAAGGTATGTAATGTGATGTCATTGGGATAGAAGGTATGTAATGTGATGTCATTGGGATAGAAGGTATGTAATGTGATGTCACTGGGATAGAAGGTATGTTCTGTAAGTGATGTCCACGGGATAGAATGGTAATGTTAAGGGGATGTCACTGGGATAGAAGGTATGTAAGGGGATGTCACTTGGATTGAAGGTATGTAAGGGGGAATGTCCCTGGGATAGAAGGTGGTGTAATGTGATGTCACTGGGATAGAAGGTGTAGGGGATGTCACTGGGATAGAAGGTATTGTAGGGGATGCCACTGGGATTGAAGGTATGTTAAGGGGATGCCACTGGGATTGAAATTATGTAAGGGGATGTCACTAGAAATAAAGGTATGTAATATGATGTCAGTGGGATAGAAGGTATATAATGTTATGTCACTGGAATTAAAGGTATGTAGGCATAGCCCACATATTATCAACATTTTATATTCAGGCTGAAGATGCCATTTAATAAACAAAAGGTATATAATGTGATGTCATTAGGGTAGAAGGTATGTAATGTGATGTCACTGGGATAGAAGGAATGTAATGTAATGTCACTGGTATAGAAGGTATGTAAAGTGATGTCACTGGGATAGAAGTTATGTAATGTGATGCCACCGGTATAGGTTGTAGGTGATGTCACTGGGATTGAAGGTATGTAAGGTAAGTAAGTAGGCAAGATATCTCCATACAAGGCCTGGGAACTCACAGGATGCATCTTGCTAGGGATGAACAAAAATAACTGGGACTAAAGGTGTGTAATGTGATGTCACTGGGATAGAAGGTGTGTAATGTGATGTCACTGGGATAGAAGGTGTGTGTAATGTGATGTCACTGGGATAGAAGGTATGTAATGTTGTCACTGGGATAGAAGGTATGTAAGGGGATGTCACTGGGATAGAAGGTATGTAAGGGGATGCCACTGGGATTGAAGGTATGTAAGGGGATGCCACTGGGATTGAATTATGTAAGGGATGTCACTAGAAAAAAGGTATGTAATATGATGTCAGTGGGATAGAAGGTATATAATGTTATGTCACTGGAATTAAAGGTATGTAGGCATAGCCACATATTATCAACATTTTATATTCAGGCGAAGATGCCATTTATACAAAAAGGTATATAATGTGATGCATTAGGGTAGAAGGTTGTATGTGATGTCACTGGGATAGAAGGAATGTAGTGATGTCACTGGTATAGAAGGTATGTAAAGTGATTCACTGGGATAGAATTATGTAATGTGATGCCACCGGTATAGGTATGTAAGGTGATGCACTGGGATTGAAGGTATGTAAAGGTAAGTAGGCAAGATATCTCCATACAGGCCTGGAAGACTCAGGAGGCATCTTGCTAGGGATGAACAAAAAAATAACTGGGACTAAAGGTGTGTAATGTGATGTCACTGGGAAGAAGGTGTGTAATGTGATGTCACTGGGATAGAAGTGTATGTGATTCGTGGATGAAGGTGTGTAATGTGATGTCACTGGGATAGAAGGTGTGTATGTGATGTCACTGGGATAGAAGGTGTGTAATGTGATTTCACTGGGATAGAAGGTGTGTAATGTGATGTCACTGGGATAGGGTGTGTAAGGTGATGTCACTGGGATAGAAGGTGTGTAATGCGCGCTTAGTTAAACAGAACCAGGAAGCGGTCGGGACCTGTCTGTGTGACAGCGGAGGAAAAGTAAGGTAAGTTTGTTCTATCTTCATTCCTGGCTCCACAGGCCTTGATTGAGAATGGAAGGTAAGGCATACCGCTGCCTAACACTGCAAATGGTGTTCATAATATATATGAGAAGCAGGTGTCAAGAAAACAAACTAGAAACTACAACATTTTATAACTCAGGAATTGATGATTAAACAACCATATCGCTCGCCCTTCTAAGTAATTATGGGAACCACTTACCAAACTCAGGAAGGCGTACGGCCTGGAAGCCAAAGCAACAGTGGTTTTGCGTATGAAGAAGAGAATTCCCAAAGCAACTCGTCCAGAAGCAGAAGGCCATTGCAGAGGGGTATTGGGCACAGCAATGGCTAAGGAGAGATGTCAACTGCTGAGGAAAAGCTGTGGGAGGAAGGAAATCATGATGATATGTGGGTTTAGCTTATTTAGTCTTTGGTTACCCTTGAACCCATTCATCCTATTTCCCTGTATTGGTTCAAATACTTCTCAGTATTTAATGTTGGCAACTTGCAGAAGCAATGTTTAAAAATAATTTAATTAGTAGAATGAAAACTAATATATAGATTAATAGGGCATGTCCACCCACAAAAAACTTGTCACATGCAAGTTACCTGCCCCCAACCTCAACTGATATATCCAGCACATTATTAGATGTATTATTAATCATACATATTGTTCCCATTCTGGCGAGTATGCTGGCCCCTCCCTCTATGCAGTCAATCAAGGCTGTGACATCACAACCAATGATTGACTGCTGTTTCACCTGCTGCCTCCTCTGCACATGCTCAAGCTTATAAAAAGCTCATTGAGCAGAGGGAGGAGGCAGATAACTTTGCCAGAATATAAGAGATAAGAAATCATTAAATATCTGGTTCAAATATACGGTATGTATAAACTGGGGAAAATGCAGTGGAGTTGGGGTCAAATAAATGACAAGTGACTAGTTTTTTGTTTTGCAGGTTGTAGCAAGTATTTGAAGCACCTCCCCAGGGCGTGTGATACATCTACTGGGTTCTAACTAGAATGAATGCAATTGGAAAGAAATTATGATGTCAGGAATAGGTATCCTAAAGAACACCCACATTGGAATACGCTAGCTAAAATAAAAGCTAATGGGTATAGGGTTCTGGGCGTATCTGATTTAAGTTTCCACTTTAAATACTTCTTTGTATAAACCAGATGTCTGAGTCATTTTTCCTTATTGTTATCATATAGACCATGTGCAGCACATGTGTTTGCGTTCAATGATCCGCCGGGCAATTAATAGGCCGTGTCTGGTCAGACGCATACACGCATGCAATTATGGCCAAAGCGCCCATTTGTTGCCCATATTTTGGGCATCAGGCCACGTGGACACTACATGCTAAGATCTAGTAATTAAAATCTAATGGTCAATTCTTTGAGCTAAAAACATTAATATTACAATATTATATTTACAGAATTTGTTTTATACACCTCAGCAAGTCAGATACTAGGAAATATATTGCACTAAAGTAATCCAACAGCAGATAGCGCTGTACAAAGCCAAGAAGGGCTGAAGCCATACATTGATAAAACAAGGCTTTTAAAGGCCACTCTGCTGACAGTCACTCTGCTCCCTGGTCACAGCGTCAGTTAAAGGTGCCCAATAACGAGCCTCTCTGCTCCTGTTCTTGCTTGAAAACAAGCTCCCAACAGGAGCAGGGGGGGGGGGGGGGGACACCCAGGCATCGAGGAACCGTGTCTTGTAAGTATGTTCCCAGGCATCTTTACGGAAAGTAAGTAAAACGGGTTTGGGAGGGGGTTAATCTGCGTATGAAGTTTGTTTTTATGGGTGGACATGTTTTTGTTAAATAAGCAGTTAAAAGGGTTACTGATGTATATCAGGCTACGGTGGGATTTACGCTTCTTTACAGGAGCCAGCCAATGTCCAAGATGCAGAACACCCAATGTAGTAAGGATTAAAAACGTAATGCCTTCTACATCGATTGCTCTCCTGACAGCTACCACACCGCTGCAAAGAGATTACTGGAGATAAGTCATGTGGCAAATTTAAGTTAAACATAAAACAAATCCAGTACATCTGAATAAAGGGTGTAATTGTGGAGGGCGAAGAATCATGTGTAACGTCCCGTTTCTGCCAACGATCGCCCTGTATGGGCGCTTCATCAGCCATAAGGGCGTTCGGGCTGGGGCTCTATCTAACTAGTCCCGACTAAGCGCCCCATACACAGAACAACGTACGGCTGAAACTGCCGTTTGGCCCTGTGTGAGCGGTGTCAGATATGTGTACGAGGCTAAAGAATATGACACTATGAAGACGCGGACACACAATAATAGTAGTATTATTTAGGGTGTTAAAAAAGGAGCTTTACCATCAATCAATGATGGTACCATCATTGATAGAGGAAACAGGGTAGTTGGTGAGGCACTAGAAACAGTGTGGTGCATGTAGGAACTTCACAACAGTGGGTGTTAAAAAAAAAGTTGACTGAAGAGATCATGCTGGGTTGGGAAGGAGAGGCTGGGGACAGATGACACTGCTGTAATGTCTGTAACTCTATCTCCTGGGTCTGGGACAGAGGTGGTGTGACCTGGGTCTGGGACAGAGTGGTGGGCCCTGGTCTGGGAAAGAGTGAGGGAACCTGGGTCTGGGACAGAGGGGCCCTGGGCTGGGCACACGGGGGAACCCTGGGTCTGGGACAGAGGAGGGACTCTGGATCTGTGACAGAGTGGGGGGCCCTGGTCTGAGACAGAGGGGGGGCCCTGGGTCTGGGACAGATGGGGGACCCGGGTTGGGACGAGTAGGGACGATTGGACAGTGGGGGGATCTGGACAGAGGGGGTGGGACCTGGTTCTGGGACAGAGTGGGGGTCCAGGGTCTGGAAGAGGGGGAGCCCTGGGTCTGGAAGAGAGGGGGGCTGGGAGAGAGGTGGGCCCTGAGTCTGGGACGGGGGGGGCTGGGTCTGGGACAGAGGGGGGGACCCTGGGTCTGGGACAGAGGGTCTGGGCTGGGACAAGGGGGCCCTGGGTCAGGGATGGGAGGGCTGGGTCTGGAACAGAGGGGGCCCTAGTCTGGGACAGAGTGGGGACCCTGGTCTGGGACAGAATGGGGGACCCTGGGTCTGGGACAAGAGGGGGGCCCTGGGTCTGGGACAGAGGGGGGACACGGGGTCTGGGACACTAAGAGGGAACTGTGGCCTTGGGACATGGAGGATGGAGGCACTCTGGGCTTCTAGCGCCTGTTATTGTAACAGGCTTAATGTCTAGTCTGTCTTATAAAATGCAATGGATCGGCAGTGTGTGTACTGGTTATACCCACAAGTACTGCACATTATCAATGGCTTAGATTCATCTGTCCCCCATTGTGATCACAGGCAAATCTTTAAAAATCGAATCTTACATACTAACCAAGAGGTGTAAATATGCCAGGATGATGGCCGCATTTCCCACATCATTCAGGGATTGGAGGAGGTCTGGGTGGGGGTGCGTGTGCAGAAGGGGGGGTTTGCTAGTAAAAACAAACCATCTAAAGGCCACATCTTGCCAAATTCTTGCCTATCTCTATCCACCATTTTAGCACAACTGAATTGTCTATTTAGAAATCTTAAGCTACGTAGCAGAAACCGAGCTTCTCAGGCAATACATTGACAATCACATCACAAGGGCCACGTTTAGTTTATACAACACTAATTACATCATCATCTGTTATCATCAACCGAGACCAAATCTCTGGGGCGGTTCACCCCGGCCATGCTGCTCTGCCTGCATTCTAGATCCCATCTCCTCCATAGCCTTTAGAACAATGAAGCTCTCATGATGATTTATAGTTTGTGGAAACGGGTTTCTAAGAAAATACAATAGGAAGATATACTCCCACTATTCCCAGAACTTACAATTAAAGGGCAAGTTCATGCCTTAAATGAAAAGGGATACAGTTAAATCACCCCCTAAATCCCATAACCAAAATAGTTAGAAATCTGAAAGGTGTGAGACTAACCTGTTGCTGTGAAATCTTCTTCCTCTTTGCCTATCAAAAGGTTCTGCCTCCTTGCCAAGCTCTCAAAGCTTCTTTACAGCGTTCGCATGTTCAGAGGAGGCAGCTAGAGGAATAGTATTGAGTCATTGGCTGTATGTCATTGGTCACACCCATGACTGACAGATGCTAACTGGGAGAACACGAAGCAGAAAGTGTTAACAGAACATTGTGTAAAATTTCATGTTAGTCTTACACTCTCTAGATTTCTAACTATTACAGTTTTGGGGTTGCCCATCTAGTCTTTATACCCTACCCATAATGCCTGTCCAACAGTTACATAGTACATAGTATTGGAGATTGTATAAAGACATACGACATCTAGTACACCTTATAACCCTACCCATAATGTCTGTATAACAGTTACATAGTAACATAGTATTAAAGGTTGTATAAAGACATATAGCCATCTAGTCCAACTTTATACCCTACCCATAATGTCTATATAACAGTTCATATTAACATAGTATTGGAGGTTGTATAAAGACATATGTCCATCTAGTCCAACCTTTATACCCTACCCATATGTCTGTATAACAGTTACATAGTAACATAGTATTGGAGGCTGCAATAAAAACATACGTCCATCTAGTCCACCTTATACTCTACCCATAATGTCTGTCTAACAGTTACATATAACATAGTATTGGAGGCTGCATAAAAACATACTCCATCTAGTCCAACCTTTACCCTACCCATAATGTCTTCTAACAGTTACATAGTAACATAGTATTGGAGGTTGTATAAAGACATATGTCCATCTAGTCCAACCTTTATACCCTACCCATAATTTTCTGTATAACGTTACATAGTAACATAGTATTGGAGGCTGCATATAAAATACGTCCATCTAGTCCAACCTTTATACTCTACCCATAATACAGTAACATTAAAATAGTAACATATACGTATACATAGTAACATAGTAATACTGCAGGTTGAATAAAGACATATGCCCATCTAGTCCTTTATACCCTACCCATAATCCTGTCCAACAGCTACATAGTACATAGTATTGAAGGTTGTATAAGACATACGTCCATCTAGTCCAACCTTTATACCCTACCCATAAGGTCTTAAAACAGTTACATAAACATAGTATTGGAGGTTGTATAAAGACATACGTCCATTTAGTCCAAACCTTATAACCTAACCATAAGGCCTGTCTAACAGTTACATAGTATTGGAGGTTGACAAAAATATACGTCCATCTAGTCCAACCGTTTTTAACCTACCAATAACGCCTGTCTTATAATAACAGTATTGGAGTTGAATAAAGGTATACGTCCTCTAGTCCAACCTTTATACCTACAGTATACAGAACTACAGTATATTTATTAATACCAGTAATTCTTAATATTATATAGTGTCCCTGTACCAACCAGAACTAGTATATGATTAATACCAGTAATTCTCAATATTATAAAGTATCCCTGTACCAACCAGAACTACAGTATATGTATTAATACCAGTAATTCCTCATATTTATAGTATACCTGGATCAACCAGACTATAGTATATGCATTAATACCAGTAATCCTCAATATTATATAGTATACCTGGATCAACCAGAACTACAATAGTATATGTATTAATACCAGTAATTCTCAATATTATATAGTATCCCTGTACCAACCAGAACTACAGTATATGTAATAATACCAGTAATTCTCAATATATATAGTATCCCCTGTACCAACCAAAACTACAGTATATGTAAAATACCCATAATTCTCATAATTATATAGTACCCTGTACCAACCAGAACTACAGTATATGTATTAATACCAGTAATTCTCAATATTATATAGTATCCCTGTACCAACCAGAACTACATATATGTATTATCCCAGTAATTCTCAATATTTAAAGTATCCCTGTACCAACCAGAACTACAGTATATGTATTAATACCAGTAATTCTCAATATTATATAGTACCTCCCCGTACCAACCAGAACTACAGTATACTATTAATACCAGTAATTCTCAATATTATATAGTATCCCCGTACCAACCAGAAACTACAGTATACGTATTAATACCAGTAATTCTCAATATTATATAGTATCCTTCTACAAACCAGAACTACAGTAATGTAATAATACCAGTAATTCTCAATATTATATAGTATCCCTCCTGTACCAACCAGAACTACAGTATATGTATTAATACTAGTAATTCTCAATATTAAATAGTATCCTTCTACAAACCAGAACTACAGTATATGTATTAATACCAGTAATTCTCAATATTATATAGTATCCCTGTACCAACAACTACAGTATATGTATTAATACAGTAATTCTCAATATTATATAGTATCCCTGTACCAACCATAACTACAGTATTGTATTATACCAGTAATTCTCAATATTATATAGTATCCCCGTACCAACCAAGAACTACAGTATATGTTATAATACCATAATTTTCAATATTATATAGATCCCTGTACCAACCAGAACTACAGTATATGTTTAATACCAGTAATTCTCAATATTATATAGTATCCCTGTACCAACCAGAACTACAGTATATGTATTAATACCAGTAATTCTCAATATTTATAGTGTCCCAGTACTTTCCTACCCTTCATACAAGTGATCATATCCCCGTGCAAATGTTGCTTCTCTGATGTACAGATTTTTGTGTGGATGTTAACGTGGCCTTAGAAAGTTGTAATATGAGAATTGGTCTGTTACCTTGAACAGCCATAGCAGAGCTGGATTCAGCCACAGGCCGGGTGGGTGTCAGAATAAAGCAGCCTGGATTGCCAGTAAACACACGTGAGGACCTAGAGGTTAAGGTCCTTGTACTACCAAACATTGAGGGGGTCTGGAAAGTTTTCTTGTCCTTTAAATGGAAAATATATAAGGTCTATATACGCATTAGAAAATGTTTCATTTACTGTGTGAAAGACACAGCCACTCCCTGCTTAGAATCTAGTAGACTATGCATATAGTAAAGAAAGAGGGGCCCTAATCGTAATATTGGCTGGGGCCAGGGAACCCTATCTTCTTAATTTTCCTATGACAGATAATAGCATCCTCCTATGAAGCACGGATAGGGGCCCCATAATAGTTTAGCTGGGGGGGCTTTGATTTTTATTTACGCCCCATTCTTAATCCAACTCTGGATTTCAGGTTGGACCCTGTAATAATAATGATAATAATAATAACCCTTGTCACACTGTAAGGGATAATAATAATAATATAGAACTACTTACTGTACAAGGAAGTCCACACACTTTGGCAGTGCCTCGTGGTGTCTCTCTGGGAAATGGTAAGTGTAGAGCCTTCAGCCTCCGCTGGCAGTCCGACAGCTGCTTGTCTAGGTGGAAATCAGTGGAGGCCGAGAGGGAGGCCTCATGGAGGCGGATATATGCAGGCATAAAGGATCATTGGCATTCTCCCACCTATCAGCGCATCATCACATCTGTAATTCACTGGGATAGAAGGTGTGTAATGTGATGTCACTGGGATAGAAGGTGTGTAATGCGCGCTATAGTTAAACAGAACCAGGAAGCGGTCGGGACCTGTCTGTGTGACAGCGGAGGAAAAGTAAGGTAAGTTTGTTCTATCTTCATTCCTGGCTCCACAGGCCTTGATTGAAGAATGGAAGGTAAGGCATACCGCTGCCTAACACTGCAAATGGTGGTTCATAATATTATGAGAAGCAGGTGTCAAGAAAACAAACTAGAAACTACAACATTTTATAACTCAGGAATTGATGATTAAACAACCATATCGCTCGCCCTTCTAAGTAATTATGGGAACCACTTACCAAACTCAAGGAAGGCGTACGGCCTGGAAGCCAAAGCAACAGTGGTTTTGCTGTATGAAGAAGAGAATTCCCAAAGCAACTCGTCCAGGAAGCAGAAGGCCATTGCAGAGGGGTATTGGGCACAGCAGATGGCTAAGGAGGAGATGTCAACTGCTGAGGAAAAGCTGTGGGAGGAAGGAAATCATGATGATATGTGGGTTTAGCTTATTTAGTCTTTGGTTACCCTTGAACCCATTCATCCTATTTTCCCTGTATTGGTTCAAATACTTCTCAGTATTTAATGTTGGCAACTTGCAAGAAGCAATGTTTAAAAATAATTTAATTAGTAGAATGAAAACTAATATATAGATTAATAGGGCATGTCCACCCACAAAAAACTTGTCACATGCAAGTTACCTGCCCCCAACCTCAACTGATATATCCAGCACATTATTAGATGTATTATTAATCAGATACATATTGTTCCCATTCTGGCAGAGTATGCTGGCCCCTCCCTCTATGCAGTCAATCAAGGCTGTGACATCACAACCAATGATTGACTGCTGTTTCACCTGCTGCCTCCTCTGCACATGCTCAAGCTTATAAAAAGCTCATTGAGCAGAGGGAGGAGGCAGATAACTTTGCCAGAATATAAGAGATAAGAAATCATTAAATATCTGGTTACAAATATACGGTATGTAATAAACTGGGGAAAATAGCAGTTGGAGTTGGGGTCAAATAAATGACAAGTGACTAGTTTTTTGTTTTGCAGGTTGTAGCAAGTATTTGAAGCACCTCCCCAGGGCGTGTGATACATCTACTGGGTTCTAACTAGAATGAATGCAATTGGAAAGAAATTATGATGTCAGGAATAGGTATCCTAAAGAACACCCACATTGGAAACGTATGCTAAAATAATAGGGTATAGGAAGGTTCTGGGCGTATCTGATTTTAAGTTTCCACTTTAAATAACTTCATTTGTATAAACCAGATGTCTTGAGTCATTTTTCCTTATTGTTATCATATAGACCATGTGCAGCACATGTGTTTGCGTTCAATGATCCGCCGGGCAAATTAATAGGCCGTGTCTGGTCAGACGCATACACGCATGCAATTAATGGCCAAAGCGCCCATTTGTTGCCCATATTTGGGCATCAGGCCACGTGGACACTATCATGCTAAGATCTAGTAATTAAAATCTAATGGTCAATTCTTTGAGCTAAAAACATTAATATTACAATATTATATTTACAGAATTTGTTTTATAAACCTCAGCAAGTCAGATACTAGGAAATATATTGCACTAAAGTAATCCAACAGCAGATAGCGCTGTACAAAGCCAAGAAGGGCTGAAGCCATACATGTTGATAAAACAAGGCTTTTAAAGGCCACTCTGCTGACAGTCACTCTGCTCCCTGGTCACAGCTGTCAGTTAAAGGTGCCCCAATAACGAGCCTCTCTGCTCCTGTTCTTGCTTGAAACAAGCTCCCAACAGGAGCAGGGGGGGGGGGGGGACACCCAGGCATCGAGGAACCGTGTCTTGTAAGTATGTTCCCAGGCATCTTTACGGAAAGTAAGTAAAACGGGTTTGGGAGGGGGTTAATCTGCGTATGAAGTTTTGTTTTATGGGTGGACATGTTTTATGTAAATAAGCAGTTAAAAGGGTTACTGATGTAATATCAGGCTACGGTGGGATTTACGCTTCTTTACAGGAGCCAGCGCAATGTCCAAGATGCAGAACACCCAATGTAGTAAGGATTAAAAACGTAATGCCTTCTACATCGATGCTCTCCTGACAGCTACCCAACCGCTGCAAAGAGATTACTGGAGATAAGTCATGTGGCAAATTTAAGTTAAAACATAAAACAAATCCAGTACATCTGAATAAAGGGTGTAATTGTGGAGGGCGAAGAATCATGTGTATGAACGTCCGTTTCTGCCAACGATCGCCCTGTGTATGGGCGCTTCATCAGCCAATAAGGGCGTTCGGGCTGGGGCTCTATCTAACTAGTCCCGACTAAGCGCCCCATACACAGAACAACGTACGGCTGAAACTGCCGTTTGGCCCGTGTGTGAGCGGTGTCAGATATGTGTACGAGGCTAAAGAATATGACACTATGAAGACGCGGACACACAATAATAGTAGATATTATTTAGGGTGTTAAAAAAGGAGCTTTACCATCAATCAATGATGGTACCATCATTGATAGAGGAAACAGGTGAGTTGGTGAGGCACTAGAAACAGTGTGGGTGCATTGTAGGAACTTCACAACACAGTGAGTGTTAAAAAAAAAGTTGACTGAAGGAGATCATGCTGGGTTGGGAAGGAGAGGCTGGGGACAGATGACACTGCTGTAATGTCATGTAACTCTATCTCCTGGGTCTGGGACAGAGGTGGTGTGACCTGGGTCTGGGACAGAGTGGTGGGCCCTGGGTCTGGGAAAGAGTGAGGGAACCTGGGTCTGGGACAGAGGGGGCCCTGGGTCTGGGACAGACGGGGGACCCTGGGTCTGGGACAGAGGGAGGGACTCTGGATCTGTGACAGAGTGGGGGGCCCTGGGTCTGAGACAGAGGGGGGGCCCTGGGTCTGGGACAGATGGGGGACCCTGGATCTGGGACAGTGGGGGGATCTGGGACAGAGGGGGTGGGACCTGGGTCTGGGAAGAGTGGGGGGTCCAGGGTCTGGAAGAGGGGGAGACCCTGGGTCTGGAAGAGAGGGGGGCTGGGAGAGAGGTGGGCCCTGAGTCTGGGACGGGGGGGCTGGGTCTGGGACAGAGTGGGGGACCCTGGGTCTGGGACAGAGGGGGTCTGGGTACAGAGGGGGGGCCCTGGTCAGGGATGGGAGGGCTGGGTCTGGAACAGAGGGGGGCCCTTATCTGGACAGAGTGGGGGACCCTGGGTCTGGGACAGAATGGGGGACCCTGGGTCTGGGACAGAGAGGGGGGCCCTGGGTCTGGGACAGAGGGGGGACACTGGGTCTGGGACACTAAGAGGGAACTGTGGCCTTGGGACATGGAGGATGGAGGCACTCTGGGCTTCTAGCGCCTGTTATTGTAACAGGCTTAATGTCTAGTCTGTCTTATAAAATGCAATGGATCGGCAGTGTGTGTACCTGGTTATACCCACAAGTACTGCACATTATCAATGGCTTAGATTCATCTGTCCCCCATTGTGATCACAGGCAAATCTTTAAAAATCGAATCTTACATACTAACCAAGAGGTGTAAATATGCACGGATGATGGCCGCATTTCCCACATCATTCAGGGATTGGAGGAGGTCTGGGTGGGGGTGCGTGTGCAGAAGGGGGGGTTTGCTAGTAAAAACAAACCATCTAAAGGCCACATCTTGCCAAATTCTTGCCTATCTCTATCCACCATTTTAGCACAACTGTATATTGTCTATTTAGAAATTCCTTAAGCTACAGTAGCAGAAACCGGAGGCTTCTCAGGCAATACATTGACAATCACATCACAATGGGCCACGTTTAGTTTATACAACACTAATTACATCATCATCTGTTATCATCAACCGAGACCAAATCTCTGGGGCGGTTCACCCCGGCCATGCTGCTCTGCCTGCATTCTAGATCCCATCTCCTCCATAGCCTTTAGAACAATGAAGCTCTCACTGATGATTTATAGTTTGTGGAAACGGGTTTCTTAGAAAATACAATAGGAAGGATATACTCCCACTATTCCCAAGAACTTACAATTAAAGGGCAAGTTCATGCCTTAAATGAAAAGGGATACAGTTAAATCACCCCCTAAATCCCATAACCAAAATAGTTAGAAATCTGAAAGGTGTGAGACTAACCTGTTGCTGTGAAATCTTCTTCCTCTTTGCCTATCAAAAGGTTCTGCCTCCTTGCCAAGCTCTCAAAGCTTCTTTACAAGCGTTCGCATGTTCAGAGGAGGCAGCTAGAGGAATAGTATTGAGTCATTGGCTGTGATGTCATTGGTCACACCCATGACTGACAGATGCTAACTGGGAGAAGCACGAAGCAGAAAGTGTTAACAGAACATTGTGTAAAATTTCATGTTAGTCTTACATCTCTGAGATTTCTAACTATTACAGTTTTGGGGGTTGCCCATCTAGTCCTTTATACCCTACCCATAATGCCTGTCCAACAGTTACATAGTAACATAGTATTGGAGATTGTATAAAGACATACGACCATCTAGTACAACCTTTATACCCTACCCATAATGTCTGTATAACAGTTACATAGTAACATAGTATTAAAGGTTGTATAAAGACATATAGCCATCTAGTCCAACCTTTATACCCTACCCATAATGTCTATATAACAGTTACATAGTAACATAGTATTGGAGGTTGTATAAAGACATATGTCCATCTAGTCCAACCTTTATACCCTACCCATAATGTCTGTATAACAGTTACATAGTAACATAGTATTGGAGGCTGCATAAAAACATACGTCCATCTAGTCCAACCTTTATACTCTACCCATAATATCAGTATAACATATAACATAGTAACATATAACGTATACATAGTAACATAGTAATACTGCAGGTTGAATAAAGACATATGCCCATCTAGTCCTTTATACCCTACCCATAATGCCTGTCCAACAGCTACATAGTAACATAGTATTGAAGGTTGTATAAAGACATACGTCCATCTAGTCCAACCTTTATACCCTACCCATAAGGTCTGTATAACAGTTACATAGTAACATAGTATTGGAGGTTGTATAAAGACATACGTCCATTTAGTCCAAACCTTATAACCTAACCATAAGGCCTGTCTAACAGTTACATAGTATTGGAGGTTGACAAAAGATATACGTCCATCTAGTCCAACCGTTTTTAACCTACCAATAACGCCTGTCTTATAATAACAGTATTGGAGGTTGAATAAAGGTATACGTCCATCTAGTCCAACCTTTATACACTACAGTATACAGAACTACAGTATATGTATTAATACCAGTAATTCTTAATATTATATAGTGTCCCTGTACCAACCAGAACTACAGTATATGTATTAATACCAGTAATTCTCAATATTATAAAGTATCCCTGTACCAACCAGAACTACAGTATGATTATAATACCAGTAATTTCAATATTTATAGTAACCTGGATCAACCAGAACTATAGTATATGCATTAATACCAGTAATTTCAATATTATATAGTATACCTGGATCAACCAGAACTACAATATATGTATTAATACAGTAATGCTCAATATATATACTATCCCTGTACCAACCAGAACTACAGTATATGTATTAATACCAGTAATTCTCAATATTATATAGTATACCTGGATCAACCAGAACTATAGTATATGCATTAATACCAGTAATTCTCAATATTATATAGTATACCTGGATCAACCAGAACTACAATATATGTAATAATACCAGTAATTCTCAATATTATATACTATCCCTGTACCAACCAGAACTACAGTATACGTATTAATACCAGTAATTCTCAATATTATATAGTATCCCCGTACCAACCAGAACTACAGTATACGTATTAATACCAGTAATTCTCAATATTATATAGTATCCTTCTACAAACCAGAACTACAGTATATGTAATAATACCAGTAATTCTCAATATTATATAGTATCCCTCCCTGTACCAACCAGAACTACAGTATATGTATTAATACTAGTAATTCTCAATATTAAATAGTATCCTTCTACAAACCAGAACTACAGTATATGTATTAATACCAGTAATTCTCAATATTATATAGTATCCCTGTACCAACCAGAACTACAGTATATGTATTAATACCAGTAATTCTCAATATTATATAGTATCCCTGTACCAACCATAACTACAGTATATGTATTAATACCAGTAATTCTCAATATTATATAGTATCCCCGTACCAACCAGAACTACAGTATATGTATTAATACCAGTAATTTTCAATATTATATAGTATCCCTGTACCAACCAGAACTACAGTATATGTATTAATACCAGTAATTCTCAATATTATATAGTATCCCTGTACCAACCAGAACTACAGTATATGTATTAATACCAGTAATTCTCAATATTATATAGTGTCCCAGTACTTTCCTAACCTTCATACAAGTGATCATATCCCCGTGCAAATGTTGCTTCTCTGATGTACAGATTTTTGTGTGGATGTTAACGTGGCCTTAGAAAGTTGTAATATTGAGAATTGGTCTGTTACCTTGAACAGCCATAGCAGAGCTGGATTCAGGCCACAGGCCGGGTGGGTGTCAGAATAAAGCAGCCTGGATTGCCAGTAAACACACGGTGAGGACCTAGAGGTTAAGGTCCTTGGTACTACCAAACATTGGAGGGGGTCTGGGAAAGTTTTCTTGTCCTTTAAATGGAAAATATATAAGGTCTATATACGCATGTAGAAAATGTTTCATTTACTGTGTGAAAGACACAGCCACTCCCTGCTTAGAATCTAGTAGACTATGCATATAGTAAAGAAAGAGGGGCCCTAAATCGTAATATTGGCTGGGGCCAGGGAACCCTATCTTCTTAATTTTCCTATGACAGATATAGCATCCTCCCATGAAGCACGGATAGGGGCCCCATAATAGTTTAGCTGGGGGGGGCTGTGATTTTTATTTACGCCCCATTCTTAATCCAACTCTGGATTTCAGGTTGGACCCTGTTAATAATAATGATAATAATAATAACCCTTGTCACACTGTAAGGGATAATAATAATAATAATAGAACTACTTACTGTACAAGGAAGTCACACACTTTGGCAGTGCCTCGTGGTGGTCTCTGGGAAATGGTAAGTGATAGAGACTTCAGCCTCCGCTTGCAGTCCGACAGCTGCTTGTCTAGGTGGAAATCAGTGGAGGCCGAGAGAGGGAGGCCATCATGGAGGCGGACTATGCAGGCATAAAGGATCATTGGCATTCTCCCACCTATCAGCCATCTAGTCAGCATCTGTATGGAAACAACCAATCAGAAAAAGCCATATTCCCTGCAGCTTTGAGGACTTAGAATTACCCTTCCAGCTGCAGTATTCTGAATAAATGCCATTGCTGTCCTGGTGACGTACAGGGAATATGTCTATGATGCTTAACATGGACTCTTTCTCTAAAAACCTTCAACACATTCAATCAGCTGGAAGTTAAACTAACAAATAATATGTTATAGATCTAATATAATCTACCTATTTAGATAATAATGTGGCTGATGCAATAACAGATGCAAACGTTTGCCCATGTTATTAATCTGCAGCAGCCAATAAAAGATTATCTAATTGCAGTAACCCAGTAAAAATCTGATTGGTTGCAGTAGATTTACTGCACAGGCAAACTTCTGCATCTATTATTGCATCATGTCTGCTATTCAAGTCTATTAGGCTGTTGCCAAATGAAAATGAGCAGCAGCAGAGGAGCTTGGGAAAATGAGGAGGAGCACCACCAATAAAAAGGAATTATTTTCTAGCTAATGTTGGAAATGAATTAACTGTATAGCATTTCATGTGTTCATCACAATGGAGGGAATTAGCTGAACTTAACTATAAAGTGATTTTTAGATTTCCTTTAAATGGCTCATTTTATCGGCTTTTATATTAAGCCACATGTTTTCCTTACCAGCCCTGCATAAAGAAATGTGGCCACTCCACTCCAAACCATTACATAAAAAAATGGTAGCAAGAAAGTCTTACATATCTCTAATTAATTTTAGCCATAGTAAAGTAAATTTGCTTTACAAAGAAAATGAAAGCCCCATTATTAATTTCTTAATAAGCAGAAGGTGTAATTACCTGTGGCACATGATACTTCCTGCTAATCAGGATACAAATTGTTTCCTCATCACCTTGCCATTTGGCGGAAGGATCTCTCCGCCTTCGCACAGCTTAACCTTCAGTCTTCCAAGTGATCGGGGAATCTGATGGGAAAATTGAAATAATAACCATGATGCACTGGAGATTACAGGTTCATTTCTAGTAAACATTGTAACAAACTCAAAACCATAATAGGGTGTTTGTAACCTCACATGAGGGGGGATGGTCAATACCAAAACTTTCACCACCACCAAGGAAAGATTCAACCCCTACATATGTTCCCCTTACAGGAGTCATGATCTCAGGGGTTTGTGTTATTTGGCAGGTGGGATATTGCCTTGTGCCTTTGGGGGGTCCTTTGCACAGGGTACCGGTACACATGGACGGATAATGGTCCAATCAAATTATTGTTCATGTTTAAAAAACTTGTCCATCTTCAGTAGGCCTTCCAATCAGATGGGCATGGGCCAGAATATTGGCATTTTCCCCTTTAATTTGGACACACAGACTGTAGAGCAGTAGATCATTAGGTAAATCTGTCCACTGGAATTGTTCGGTGGAAAAGATCTTCTGTCTACCAGGCCGAATACCAGCTTTGCCTACAGAGACCCAATACATCGAGTGATACACATTTTATTAAATGTCTGTCTGAGGTCAAGGCTTCCTAACATGGTCTATCCACATGTGCTGGTTTACCGATCGGTAGTCTGCCAGTCAGAATTAACGTGGTAGAAGCCAATATTTTGGTCTGACCAAACGTGTGGCCTATTGAAGTCCACATAGTTGGTCACGTGCTTCCAATTTGTCTGATTGACATACATTAGTCAGAAATAATTGGCCTTGTAAGAAATTACAGCTGATCCCAAGGCCGATCGCACAAAATATCGACCTGTGTGTAACTCCGACTTACCAATGTAAACACCAGGACTGGAGGTCCATTTAATAGTTTGTGTTCTACAAAGCTGATTGCACAAGCTCATAATCCTCTTTACTATAACAGTAAACCTCCTGTACGAGAGTCTGGGCAAGGGAATCATCAGCCAATTCTCCGCTTATTTACCTGGATTTGCATGCGATCTGCATTGAAAATAGTGATCACATTTGTTTTGATATGAGACAGAAACACAGCACAGGCAGTGGGGCCGCTACATTGCCAGACATTAGCCTGAAGCCTCAAAATGTGATCCGAAATTGGCTAGGCACACACGGCACAATTGACCGGTTGCCAGTATTGACCAGTTGGCTGGGCCAAAATAGTATTGTATCGGTGAAACTAGCTGCAGCCATCAACAACATACACGATTCAGGCGAAAGGAAGACTGACATTGGTCATCCACAGGAGAAAATTTACTGCCGATATCTGGACCGACCAACCAAAAGGAATATCAATCAGTCTGGTCAAAATATTGGTAAATACAGTAAAGAATTCAAACACCACAGAATTCTCAGGGCTGATTCACACTACATCAGTTTGTATCCGTTTTTCAAACGCAGGTGCGTTTAAATAAATGGACAGACAGTAAAACCCCATAGGATTTCATCATATCGTTCACACCTGCTGCGTTATAATCCGTTCCAGTCCGTTTAAAAAACACACTGCATGCAGCATTCCTGTCCGTTTTGTCATACATTTTCTATAGAAATCTATGGAATACACATTGTTAAAAATGGATACAAACTGACAGAAACACATTCTGTGCTTTTCTGTCAGTTTCTAGTGTGAACGAGCCCTTAGAGTACAGATTTAGAGTACAGATTTCTAAGACTAAAATTACCAACAGTACAGAATTCTAACAACACAGAATTCTAAAAGTACAGATTTCTAACAGTACAGAATTCTATTAGCAGGGAATTCTATGGTTACAAAATAGTCTGATTGGAAGCCAATTTTCACAAACCATGCAACTAGCTGCACTGATTGCATGAAAGCTGCAATCAGTGCAGCTATTCTGGCTCAGCCTAGTTGCGTGTGTTAGTAACATGCACCCTTTGTTGTGATCCGTACAGTGATCTAGCAAATTGAACAAGAATTCTAAAAGACAAAAACTACAATAAGATCATCTGTTCTGTGGACAAAAGTGATTCTGTCAATGATGTCATCACAGAAGAATTCACGCTAGCTGCAGCCATAGCCTATGTGCTTCCCCCCCTACCTGTCAACCCAGAGATCACGGCAGCAGATTTGTCTAGAATCCCAACAATAACACAGGCCTCCTGACCATCTTTGTTGGAGCATGCTCAGCTCTCAGGATGTGGCCTTAAAGGGGCAATGCTGCTGCATTTAGCTGTTAAAAGGGCAACAGCACAGATGTATTTATGTGCTTCTGCAATTAAGAGTAACATCTCAATGAACAGTCTCAGAGCAGCATTTTTGCACTGCTAGAACTTAATGCATCTCAATGAATATATTTAGTTTATTTAACATCTTGTATGAGTGTGAGATTTTCTCTATTTTGGCATTTTCTGTAGTGCTGACATAACGGAATACCGACGGAATACAGAACAAAGCAATAATAAAAATATACTGACTCTGTAGTATACAGAATGTAGCACGTCTATGAACCACAATTTGTTTGATATTTAATCAATATTGTTACAATGGGATGTTGGGACAGCTTGGTGATTCGGTCTGGTTCTGCCCAATTTTCTGCCAGTGACAGGGCCCATAGGGAGATGCGCTTCTTGCATAGCATGTCTTCTGATTGGTTGGCCATCCTAACTTGTAAGGGGTGGATTGGACGAGCATGCTGTAGGTTAAGGTTCGTACACACATGCGATCGCGGGGGGCCGACCCGCGACGCACGATATATATTAACAGCCATTTCGGGCGATAATCGGCCCCTGTATGGGCACTTTATTTGCCGAAACAGACACTTCTTTGGAGATCCACCCAGCGAATTGGGCAATGATCTCCGAACGAATGCCTGTTTAGCCTAATAAAGTGCCCATACACAGCCCGGTTATCAGCTGAAATGGCTGTTGGCAAACATCGTGCGTCGCCGGTAGGCACCCTCGATCACACGTGTGTACGAACCTTAAGGGTATTAGTTCCTTTTTGTCTACTTCCAGATGGGTACATGAAAGACAATAGGATTCATTAAAACCCTATTAAGTTTAAAGTCTAAAGGTTCGTACACACATGCGATCGTGGGTCCCGACCCGCAACACACGATGTGTACGAACGTTCGTTTCGGCCGATAATCGGCCCGTGTATGGGAACTTTATTGGCCGAAACGACCGGTCGTTCGGAGATCTGCCCAGCTGGTCGGGCAAAGATACCCGACAGAATGTCCGTTTCGGCCGATCGCACGTGTGTACAAACCTTTAGATTGTTCCTATCCTATTAAAATGGCAAAACAAACAGAAAAAACGAGCCAATATTTAATTTCTAAACCAATGGGCGCCTTTGTGGTAGATTGGGAAACACACTGCTGATCAATAGTCCCAATGTATTCCATTCCATATTCAAACCATATTCGATTACGTAATGATGTGTTCAGAGCACAAATAGTCTAAAGATTAGAGTCCAAATCATCAGTCTGCAGCCTTTATTACAGTCTTAAGGTGCCCATACACTCTACCTTCAGACGTCCCCTCGGCCAGTGGAATAACTAGCAATCACTGGGCCCCCCAGCAAAACTATGATGGGGCCCATATGCATGTTTCATACACAGTGGTTTTCTGGGAGGAGGCTATATCTGTCATTGGAAAAATAAGAAGATTGTGTCCACTCTGCTCCAGGCCCCCTGCGGTTGCTTCCCTTGTAGCTATGCCCCTGCCTGCGGCGTTTCCCCCAACGTTCAAGCAACATCGGGAAAATTCTGCCTGTCCCATTCTTTTTATGGTCAATTTGTGATTGCAGGATGAATGGGCCAGGCAGGAACGTCAGGTAAGGTAGGAAGGTAAAAACTGCTGTCAGGAAAATATGGTATTTAGAAATTAGGACATATAAAGTATATATCAGTGATGTCGAACGTTGGCATGTTGGCAAGAATGGAAACTACAACTCCCAGCATGCCTTGGTTGAAGAATGCTGGGAGTTGTAAATATCATCCATGTCACTTTAATTCTGGACAGACTACCGGTCTGTATGTACTAACTAGCCCTAAGGAAACTTCACAAATAAAGGCATGAAGGGCATTTTCAAATATTTAATTTTATTAAATATTTGTCGACATTCCTTTCCAGAGCTGAAAAAGGCGAAAACACTAAAATCTGCAGGATAATGAATTATTAACATTAAGGACTCATCAGGTAGCCCCCCCCCCCCCCCCCTGGAATGGTGCTGGTGTAGTTCTCAGCTGGTACACAACTCTATGATGTGCACTAAAATTGGGAATTATTGCACAGTAACATAATCAATAACTACTGATGACATACAGAGCTGTTCGAATTTTAAAGGGAATGCCTACCCCAAAATGGGTGGCTTGTCAGCCTGCAACCCCAGCTTCTATTTTTACCAGTATATTACATCATTTGTAACCAAATATGTTTGATATACATAGTTTGTCCTATGAATTCATTACTGTATTGGCCTGCTATGCTTCTGGATGCCTCATGGAAACTGAGCAATTTAGAAACCTGTACTGAGCCTGTACTGAGCCTGAGCATGCTCAGAAGAGGCAGACAGTAACCCTAAACTATTACCGTTTAGGGTTTTGGGGGTGATTTACCTGTGTGTAAGTTTTCATTTTGGGGCTGGACTTTTATGATAAGTTCTATTCCTTTCTCAAAGGTATCTGCCCCCCCACACCCTCTGTTCAAGAGCTTCTGATACGCTTGAGCATGTGCAGAGGAGGCAGGGCAACAGCAGTCATCATTTGATGTGATGCTTGTCACATCCTTGATTACTCATGGAGGAGAGGCCCACTTACTCTGGTAAATGTGGACAATAATTATCATTATATACGGTAGTAATTAAATTTAAAAAATCAGTTGGTGTAGGGCAGTAACTTTGACAACTGAACACAAATCACAATGTGGGAGAACCAAACGCAGAGATTATACTGCAAACGTGGATTATTCAATTCGACATGTTTCGGAGCTGGTGGCTCCTTTATCAAGCTGTGATTAAAAATGGGAACGTGGCAGCATAGTGCGATTTAATGAATACAAAATGCTGCAAATGCAAAAAACGTGATATTGTGGCCTAGCCCTTTAGCTGGGTACACACAGTGACGATAAAGTCTCAATGTCTGTGCTTATCGTCACTCTGTGTAGCGCATTTTCAATGAACGTTTCCATTGGCTTCACAGTCATTCCGAAAATTCCCAAAACTTTCCCTTGCCCAAGTCGGTGGGTTGTAGGACCAGCTGTCCCGACTTCTCCCATGCTGTGACTATCTGTGTATTGTGTGATGATTGTAATGATGTGAATATGCGTGTATATGTGTGTATATGATGTGTATATATGTGATATATGTGTAATATTGTTATATGCTTGTATATCTGTGTATATGATGTGTATATGATGTGTATATGATGTGTAGATGATGTTATATGAATGTGTAATGATGTGAAATGCGTGTATATGCTGTGTATATGCTGTTATTGATGTGTATATGATGTGTATATGATGTGTATATGCTGTGTATATGATGTGTATATATGTGTATATGATGTGATATGATGTTATATACTGGTTATGATATTGTATTGATGTGTATATGTGTGTATATCTGTGTATATGGATTGTGTCTATGATGTGTTATGATGTGTATTGCTGTGTTTATATGGATGTGTATATGCTTGTGTATATGCTGTGTATATGCTGTGTATATGCTGTTGTATATGATGTGTATATGATGTGTATATGATGTGATAATGCTGTGGTATATGATGTGTAGATTATGTGTAATATGCTGTGTATATGCTGTTGTATATGCTGTGTATATGATGTGTATATGCTGTGTAATGTGTGAATAGCTGTGTATATGATGTGTATATGATGTGTATATTGTGAATGCTGTGTATATGCTGTGTATATGCTGTGTTGGTGTGTAATAGTGTGTATATTCTGTATATGACTGTGTAATAATGCTGTGTATATGAAATGTGTATATGATGTGTATAGTGCTGTGTAATATTCGTGAATATGCTGTATATAATGTGTAGTGATGTGTGATGATGTAATATGCTGTGTAATGATGTGTATATGATGTTGTGAACTGTGTATATGAGTTATATGATGTTTATAGTACTGTGTATATGATGTGTATATGATGTGTATAATGTGTATATGATGTGTATATGATGTGTAATATGATGTGTATTGCCTGTGTATATGATGTGTATGATGATGTAATATGCTGTGTATATGCTGTGTATATGCTGTGTATAGCTGTGTATATGATGTGTAGATCTGTGTATATGCTGTGAATATGCTGTTGTATATGATGTGTATATGATGTATATGGTGTATATGCTGTGTATATGCTGTGTCTATGCTGTGTATATGCTGTGAATATGCTGTGTATATGATGTGTATATGATGTGTATATAATGTGTATAGCTGTGTATTGCTGTGTATATTCTGTGTATAGATGTGTATATGATGTGTATATGTGTAATGCTGGATATGTATTGTGTAGTGTGTAGATGATGTATAGGCTGTATATGCTGTGTATATGATGTGTAATGATGTGTTATACTTATACGATGTGTATATACTGTTTATGTGTGTGTTATTGTGTATATGATGTGTATTGATGTGTTGATGTGTTAGGGTGTGTATATGATGTGTATTGTGTGTTATACGTGTATATGATTGTGTTATCTGTGGTATATGATGTGTATATGATGTGTATATATGTGTATATGATGTGTATATTGTGATGATGATGTGTTATATATGTGTATATGATGTGTAATGATGTGTATATATGTGTATAATGAGTTGGTATATGATGTGTATATGAGGTGTATATGCTGTGTATATAGATGTGTATATGCTGTGTATATGCTTGTGTATATGTGGTTATATGTGTATATGATGTGTATCTGATGTGTTATGATGTGTAATATGCTGTGTATATGATGTGTCATAGATGTGATATATGCTTGTGTAATATGCTGTGTATATGCTGTATGTATATGATGTGTATATGAGTGTATATGTGTGTATATGCTGTGTGAATATGCTGTGTATATGATGTGTATATGATGTGTAGATGATGTGTGTATATGCTGTGTATATGACTGTGTATATGCTGTGTATATGTATATGTGTATATGATGTGTATATGTGTGGTGATATGATGTGTATAGTGTGTATATGATGTGTAATATCTGTGTTATATCTGTGGATCTGCTGTGAATATTGTAGATGTGAGTGTAGATGATGTGAATGATCTGTGTATTATGAATGTGTGTATGATGTGTATATACTGTGTATATGATGTGTATATGATGTGTATATACTGTGTATAGATTTGTATAGAATTTGTAATATACTGTGTATATGTGTGTATCTGATGTGTATAGTGATGTGTATATGTGTGTATATGATGTGTATATGATGTTGATATTGCTGTGTATATGCTGTGTATATGCTGTGTATATTATGTGTATATGATTTGTATATGCGTGTATTGTTGTAATGATGTGTATATGATGTGTATATGATGTGTATATGCTTGTGTATACGCTGTTGGTATAGGTGTATATGCGTGTAATGATGTCGTATAGTATTGATGTGTATATGATGTGTATATGTGATATGGTGTTATAGTGCTGTGTATATCTGTGTATATGTGTGTATATGACTGTGTATATGTATGTGGTATATGTGTGTATATCTGTGATATATGCTGTTATTATGTGTAGTGAGTGTGATATGTGATATATTCTGTGTATATGCTGTGTATATGAATGTGTATATGAGGTGTATATGACTGTGTATATGATAGCTGTATATGATGTGTATATGTTATATTTCTGTGTATATGATGATGTATATATGTGTAAATGATGCTGTGTATAGATGTGTATATGATTGTGTGTTAGGATGTGTATATTGCTGTGTATATGATGTGTATATGTGGTATATGACTGGGTAATGATGTTATATGCTGTGTATATGATGTGTATGAATGCTTGTTAACTGATTGATGTGTAATGCTGTGTAT
>CM033474.1:20607894-20941143 GCA_019447015.1 Hymenochirus boettgeri | reverse complement strand
TTGGTGTGTATATGGTGTGTATATGATGTGTATATACTGTGTATATGGTGTGTATATACTGTGTATATGATGTGTATATGATGTGTATATGATGTGTATATGATGTGTATATGGTGTGTATATGATGTGTATATACTGTGTATATGGTGTGTATATGGTGTGTATATACTGTGTATATGATGTGTATATGGTGTGTATATGCTGTGTGTACAAATCTTTGAGAGATGACGGACAGGATCTGTAAGATCTGTCTTTCATCTTTCAGAAATCTTCTAAGTGTGTACCCAGCGTTAGTGTGCAGGATATGATGTGTATATGATGTGTATATGCTGGTGTATATGATGTGATATGCTGTGTTATGATGATATGTGTTTATATTTGGGGGCATTTTGTGTATATCTGTGTTCTGTGTTTAGGTTATGCTGTAGATGTGTGAATATGCTGTGTATAGATGTGGATGATGAATATGTGATGTCGGTTAGATTGATGCGGTGATGGTAAGATGCTGTGTATATGCTTGTATGGGTGTATATGATGTGGTAGTATGATGTGTATTACTGTGTATATGATGTTATAGTGATGTGTATATAATGTGTATATGATGTGTATATGATGTGTATATGCTGGGTATATGATGTGTATATACTGTGATATTGATGTGTATATGTGGGTGTATATGATGTGTATATGGCTGTGTTATGATGTGTATAGATGGTGTATATGCGTGTGTATGATGTGTAATGACTGTGTATATATGTGTATATGATGTGTATTTGTGGATATGTGTATATTATTGTATATGATGTGTAAGATGTGTATATATGTGTATATGATGTGTATATGATGTGTATATGTGTAATGTGTAGTATGTGTGTATATATATGTGTATTATGGTGTGTTATTGCTGTGGATATCGGTATGATGTTATATGATGTGTATAGATGGGATATGGTGTATATGCCTGTGTATATGATGTGTGATGATGTGAATATGCTGTGTATATTGTGTATATGCTGTGTCTATGATGTGTATATGATGTGTATATGCTGTGATATGTGTGATATGCTGTGTATATGATGTGTATGATGTGTATAGCTGATGATATGCTTGTGTATATGTGTGTATATGCTGTGTATAGTGATATGGGGTATATGATGTGTATAGCTGTGTATGTATTGATGGTTATGATGTGATATGAGTGTATATGCTGTGTATATGCTTGTGAATATGTCGTGAATATGGTAGATGATGTAGATGATGTGTAGATATTGCTGTGTATATGGGGTATATGATGTGGATATATATGTTGTATATGATGGTATGTGTATATGATGTGTATATAATGTGTATATGAGTGTATATGATGTGTATGATACTGTGTATATGATGATGGTGTATATGATGGTGTATATGATGTGTATATGCTGTTGTATATGATGTGAGATGATTGTGAATATGCTGTGTATATGGCTGTGTATATGCTGTGTATATGCTGTGTATATATGTGTATATGCTGTGTTAGTGCTGTGATATGCTGTGTATATGATGTGTTATAGTGTTATGTGTGTATATGATGTGTATATGCTGTGTATATGCTGGAATTATGCGTATTGTGATATGCTGTGTATATGATGTGTATATGATGTGTATATGGCTATATGTGTATATGGATATATGTGTATATGATGTGTATATGATGTGTATTGATGTGTAGAGTGTGTATATGCGTGTGAATATGTGTGTATATGTGTAGATGATGTGTGATGATGTTGAATATGCTGTTGTAATGCGGATATATTGGTATATGATGTGTATATACGATGTGTATATGATGTGTATTGATGTGTATATACTGGTATGATGTGTATATGAGTGTTGGATATACTGTGTTGTATATGATGTGTATTATGTGTTATTATGAGTGATTGTATATGCTGTGTTATATGATGTGTATTGTGTGTATATGATGGTGTGTATATATGTTGTATATGCGTGTATATGTGTTGTGATATGATGTGTATATGATGTGTTATAGATGTGTTATATGATGTGATTATACTGTGTATATGATGTGTATATGATGTGTATATGATGGTATATGATGTGTATCTGGTGTTATATGATGTGTATATGACTGTGTATATGACTGTGTATCTATGTGTTTATAGTGATGTGTTATTTTTTATATGTGTATATGAGTGTATATGTGTGTTTATGATGTGTATATGATGTGTATATGCTGTGTATATGATGTGTATATGATGTGTATATGCGTGTATATGATGTGTATAGATGTTATATGGTATATGATGTGTATATATGGTATTATATGTGTATATGATGTGTGTATATGATGTGTATATGATGTGGATATACTGTGTATATGATGTGTATATACTGTGTATATGATGTGTGATGATGTGTTTATGTGTATGCTTGTATATGATGTGTATATGTGTGGTATATTGTGTATATGATGTGTATATCTGTGTATATGATGTGTATTGATGTGTATATTGCTGTGTAATGATGTGTATATGCTGTGTATATGATGTGTATATGATGTATATGCAGTGTATATGCTGTGTATATGGTGTGTATATGATGTGTATATGATGTGTATATGATGTGATCTATATTCGTGTATATGCTGTGTATATGTGTATGTGTATATGATGTGTATATACTGTTGTATATGATGTGTATATGACTGTGTAGATGATGTGTATATATGTGTATATGCTGTGTATATGATGGTATATATGTGTATATGATGGGTATATGATGTGTATATATGTGTAATGATGTGTATATGATGTGTATATAGTGTTTATGGTATATGTGTGTATGCTGTTTTTATGTGTGTATATGATGTGTATATGTTACTGATGTTATATTGATGTGTATATGCTGTTGTATTGATGTGTATATGATGTGTATATGTGTGTAGTGTATATGCTGTGTATATGATGTGTATATGATGTGTATATGATGTGGATATGCTGTGTATATGCTGTGTATATGTGGGTTATGATGTGTTATACTGTGTATTGATGTGTATATGTGTGTATGATGTGTATATGATGTGTATTGATGTGTATATATGTGTATATGATGTGTTATATGATGTGTATATGCTGTGTATATGATGTGTATATGATGTGTATATGATGTGTATATGATGTGTATATGCTGTGTAGATGATGTGTATATGATGTGTATATGATGTGGTATATATGTGTATATGATGTGTATATGATGTGATATGTTGTATATGACTGTTATGATTGTGTATATGATGTGTATATACTGTGTATATGTGTGTATATGATGTGTATATGCTGGGTTATATGATGTGTATATGATGTTATATGCTTGTGTATATGAGTGTATATGCGGTGATATGCTGTGTATATGATGTGTATATGATGTGTATATGATGTGTATATGCTGGTATATGCTGTGTATATGATGTGTATATGAGTGTATATGTGTATGAGTGTATATGATGTGTATATGCTGTGTATATGATGTGTATATGATGTGTGTATGATGTGTGTATGAGTGTGTATGCTGTGTGATGCTGTGTATATGATGGTATATGATGTGTATATGTGTGTATATACGTTGTATATGATTGTGTATATGTGTGTATATGATGTGTATATGATGGTTGATGTGTGTATATGGTTATGATGTGTATATGTGTGTGTATGATGTGTATATGATGTGTATATGATGGTATATGATGTGTATATGATGTGATATGGTGTATATGTGTATATGTGGTTATAGTGTATGTGGTATATACTGTGTTATGATGTGTATATGCTGTGGATATGCTGTGTATATGATGTGTATATGATGTGTATATACGTGTATATGTTGTGTATATGATGTGTATATATGTGTTATGTGTGTATATGATGTGTATATGATTGTATATGATGTGTATATGCTGTGTATATGCTGTGTATATGATGTGTATATTGTGGTGATATGATGTGATATGTTGTTATATGATGTGGTATGATGTGTTATGATCGGTATATGCTTGTGTATATGTGTGTATATGCTGTGTATTATACGATGTGTGATATGATGTGTATATGATGTGTATATGTGTGTAGATGTGTGTATATGCTGTTGTGTATATGATGTGTATATGAGTGTATATGTGTTATATGTGTGTAATGCATGTGTATATGATGTGTATATGCTGTGTATATGCTGGTGTATATGATGTGTATATGATGTGATATGATGTGTATATGCTGTTGTATATGCTGTGGTATATGATGTGTATATGCTGTGTATATGCTGTGTATATGCTGTGTATATATGTGATATGCTGTGTATATGCTGTAATGATGTGTATATTGAGTGTGTATATGAGTGTATATACTGTGTATATGATGATGTATATGATGTGTTAGTAATGATGTATATGTGATATGCTGTGTATATGCTGTGTATATGATGTGTATATGTAGTGTATATGCTGTGTATGATGTGTATATGATTGTATATGCTGTTATATGCTGTGTATATGATGTGTATATGATGTGTATATGATGTGTATATGATGTGTATATGTTGTGTATATATTGTGTATATGATGTGTATATGATGTGTATATGCTGTGTATATTTAAAAGAAGAGATCCAAATTTAAAGAAGAGATAACTGGTGATATGGATGATAAAGTGGAGGCAATATGGGTGGAATTAGGCAACAGGAAAGGGGGTGGGTAATGTCATTGTTGGGTCTGCTATAAGCCGCCAAATGCTAGCAGAGAGGTGAGTCAACTTCATATGCAGTTGGCAAGGGCTGCAAGTTTGGGGAGTGTGCTCATTATGGGGGACTTCAATTACCCTGACATTGATTGGTGTGGTGGAACTGCATAAAAGAAAAAGGTGTGAGTTCGAATTTGCTGCAGGAAATTTTCTCTCACAGGTGGTTGAGGATCCTACTAGAAAAGGAGCTCTGTTGGATCTGGTAATATCTACATGTGGAGCGCATTATAGATATTAAGGTAACTGGAGGAGGAATAGTGACCATGAAATAGTGGCATTTGGACTTGTTATCGAAAGGAAAAGTGCGCTGGGTAAACAAAGACTTTTAATTTCGGAAGGCAAATTTTCCCAGGTTAAAAGCCGCTCTTCAGAATGTCAACTGGGATAATGTATTATCAGGTAAAGGTACTGAACAGAAGTGGACTGGTTCAAGGGATTTTAAGCCAGATCACATCTAAATTTATACCCTTGGGAAATAAATGTAAAAAAAATAAATCAGCGCCCATGTGGCTGAATTCTGATGTAAAGAGGAAATGGAAAGGAGAAAAAGGCATTTAAAACTTTAAGTCGAGGGAATGGAAAGGGCCTTTAGGTATTAAAAACTGTAACAAGGAGTGTAAGAAAGAAATCAAACTAGCTAAATTATAATGAAGTTAGGATAGCTGAACAAAGCATCACTAAGCTAAACATTTTTTTAATATATTTAGGGCACGGCCACACTGAAACGCAAATGCAAATGCAATCGCAATCGCATGCGATTTCATGTGCGATTTGTTGCGTTTGTGCTTGCGATTACTTCAATAAGTATAGGAAATCGCATGCGATTGCGATTAAAAATGCAGAACGCAAAACGCAATCGCAATCTCACCGAAAACAACACCCGTTTTTTTGCGTTGCCGCGTTTTCAAGATTTTTTTAAAAACGCAAGCGCAATCGAAGTAAGAAGATGAGGACTGAGAATGTGGCACCATTAATAATGGGGATAAGTTAGTGTACGGAGGATGGCGATAAAGCAAATGTCTTGAATATTTTTCCCTCTGTATACACTATAGAAGATCCAAGTAAGATATCATAAAGTATAGTAGCAATAATGGTTAAAAGATTCAAGTGCACTTTGGTTAACCGAGGATATGTACAGAAAGAACTAAATACGGTTAATATTAAAAATCTCCTGGACCGGATAAAATACATCCTCGGGTACTTAGGGAGCTAAGTTCAGTTTTATCTAGGCCATTGTTTCTTATTTTTGCAGATTCCCCTCGTATGGGGTGTGCCTCTGGATGGAAGAAGGCTGATGTTATTCCAATATTCAAAATGGGGTAGTCGTTCACAGCCGGGTAATTACAGGCCTGAAGTTTAACTTCAGTAGTAGGGAAGATCCTGGAAAGTTTAATAAGGGAACATGTTTTAGAGAATGTTTCAAGGACTGAAATTATAAGTTAGTAACCAGCATGGATTTAGGAGGAATAGATCTGTCAAACTAACTTGCTTGGCTTTTTGAGGAAGTAAGTAGAAATTTAGACTCTGGTATAGCAGTTAGATAGGTTACTTGGATTTTGCAAAGGCTTTTGATACAGTCCCCATAGGCGACTAATGTATAAGCTAAGGTCTGTTGGTCTGGGGAGTCAATTTGTACATGGATAGAAAATTGGTTTATGAATAGGATGCAGAGAGTAGTTGTTAATGGGGCTTCATCATTATGGACCTAAAGTGCTAAGTGGGGTGCCACAGGGTTCTGTGTTGGGGCCTCTTCTATTTAATCTATTTATTAATGATTTGGAAGTGGGTATTGTCAGCAAGGTTTCTGTGTTTGCTGACGACACAAAACTTGTCAACCATTAAAAACTTCAGAGGATTGCAATCGTTGCAAGGGGATCTAGATAGATTATCACATTGGGCTGCTAAGTGGCAGATGAAATTCAATGTTGATAAATGTAAGGTGATGCATTTTGGACTTAAAAATACTTGTGCCTTGTACTATATAAATGGCTCTGTGTAAGTGAATCCCTGTGGGAAGGGATCTTGGAGTTTTGGTGGATAACAAACTTAAAGGTAGCAAGCAGTGCCAGGCGGGCAACAGCCAGAGCCAGCATGGTATTGTTGTATAAAGAGAGGTATGGATTCAAGGGAGGAAAATGTAATTCTCCTCTTTACAAAGCATTGGTAAGGCCTCATTTGGAATATGCAGTGCAATTTTGGAATCCTGTGTACAAAAAGGACATCTTTGAAAGGAAAGGGTAGAGAAGGGCAACAAATAATAAGGGGATTGGGGGAGCTGAGCTGAATATGAAGAGAGAGACTGGAAAAGTTACAATTTGTACGCTGGAGAAAAGGCGCTTGCGGGGGATATGATTACTGTGTATAAATACATTAACGGGCCATACAAAAAACTATCTGGGGCATGTGTTCACAAAAGAACATGTCAGAGGACACGAGGACATCCCTTAAGACTTGAAGAAAAAAGGTTTAGGCTTCAAGCTCGGAAAGGGTTTTTCACTGTGAGAACGGTAAAGCTATGGAAACTGTCTCCTAGTGGAGTTTAATGGCAGGTTCATTGGTCAGTTTCAAAAAAAGCATGGATGAGTTTCTGCAAACAAGAAATGTTGCAAGTTACTGGTATTGATACATAAAGTAGAGTTGATCCAGGGAAATTTCCGATTGCCACTTGGAGTCAGGAAGGAATTTTTTCCCCCTTCATAAATGTTGGGGGTTTTTATGCCTCCTCTGGATCAACAGTTAGGCAAGAAATGAGGATATTGCTAGATGGGTTGGACTGGATGACGTATGTCTTTATTCGACCTCAAATACATACTATACTATACTATATACTAATGGTGTATATGATGTGTATATGATGTGTATAGAGTGTGTATATGATGTGTATATGCTGTGTATATGATGTGTATATACTGTGTATTCTGATGTGTATATTATGTGTATATACTGTGTAAATGATGTGTATATGATGTGTATATGCTGTGTATATGATGTGTATTACTGTGTAATGATGTGTATATGATGTGTATATGCTGTGATATGATGTGTATATGATGTGTATATGCTGTGTATATGATGTGTATATACTGTGTATATCTTTTGATGTGTATATATGTGTATATGATTGGTATATACTGTGTATATGATGTGTATATGAGTGTATTTACTGTGTATATGATGTGTATATGATGTGTATATGCTGTGTATATGATGTGATATGGGGCTGTGTATATGATGTGTAATATACTGTGTATATGATGTGTATATGATGTATATGGTGTATATGATGTGTATATGATGTGTGTATATGTGTGTTATGATGTGTATATGATGTGGATGTGATGTGTATAGATGGGTAATGGTGTATATGATGTGGATATGCTGTGTATATGATGTGTATATGATGTGTATATAGTGTATACGATGGTATACGATGTGTATATGCTGTGTATATGAGTGTATATAATGTGTATATGATGTGTATTGATGTGTATATGATGTATATGCTGTGTATATGATGTGTATATGATGTGTATATATGTGATTGATGTATTGATGTGTATATGATGTGCATAGATGGTATATGATGAGATGTGTGTATATGATGTGTATATGATGGGGTATATGATGTGTATATGCTGTGTGATGTGAGTGTATGTGATGTGTATGTGATGTGTATGTGATGTGTATATGATGTGTATATGATGTGTATATGCTGTGTAATGATGTGTATATGATGTGTATACGCTGTGTATACGCTGTGTATACGCTGTGTATACGATGTGTATACGATGTGTATACGATGTGTATATGCTGTGTATATGATGTGTATATGATGTGTATATATGATGTGTATATGTGTATACGATGTGTATACGATGTGTATATGATGTGTATATGATGTGTATATGATGTGTATATGATGTGTATATACTGTGTATATGATGTGTATATGCTGTGTATATGATGTGTATATGATGTGTATATACTGTGTATATGATGTTTATAACTGTGCATATGATGTGTATATGATGTGTATATACTGTGTATATGATGTGTATATACTGTGTATATGATGTGTATATGTTGTGTATATACTGTGTATATGATGTGTATATGATGTGTATATGATGTGTATATGCTGTGTATATACTGATGTGTATATGCTGTGTATATGCTGTGTAATATGTGTTATGATTGTGTATATGTGTGTATATGATGTTATATGATGTGTATATGATGTGTATATGATGTGTATATGGTGATATGATGTGTAATCTGTGTATATGATGTGTATATGATGTGTATAGGCGTGGATATAATGGGTTATATTATGTGTATATACTGTGTATATGATGTGTATATGATGTGTATATGCTGTGTATATGATGTGTATATGATGTGTATATACTGTGTATATGATGTGTATATGCTGTGTATATGCTGAGAAGTTGAACATAGATCTCATCACTCCCAGCATGCCTCACTGCAACCAAATAATCCCCTGCCCTTCTTTAACTCCCTGCAGGCACCTTTCTCATCTATAATTTCCTCCCTGTGTCGGCAATTGATCTTTGCTACTCTTCACGCCCCCATGATTGGAAAGTCAATCAGGAAATGTTGGAACTTGCAGTTCACCAACATCCTGAAGGTTACCAATGCAATTTGCCATCTTTTTTCTCAAGTTGGGTGTCTGCTTCCATGTGTTGATGGGTAAAGTCTCAGTAATGTTTTAGCCATACTGAACCCTAACAATAGATTCAAACAGACATGCCCAGAATTTATTCACAACATTAACTGGAGCAAACATATAATGGTTTGATGGTTAATGGTAAATTTACCGCGCTCCCTTAATTGTACAATCCAGGATCTAGAAAGATAGAAAGTAAACTTTCTCTCGCCCATATCCTTGTCAGCTCCTACATTATTATATATCAGGGGTTCTTAGGATTAACCTGCTTTATTTGTTTTTCATGAGGATTAACACAAACATTGGTGTTCCAATAAACTCAGCCAAAAAACAACTTGTGCCAAGGTCACCTTACATTCAAAGATGTTATTTCCATACAGGATGCCCCAGAGCTAGATACAATGTAAATATTGATAATATGGATTTAAAGGAGTTTAGTTAAAATCGTTTTTTACATTTTTTTTAAAAGCATTAAATAATTATTTATATGACTCGTAGCTCAATAATTCTACATATTATCTTGATATTTGAATAATACAATAGATTTAATTTCCTTTGCTGTGCCCTGCTGTGGTTGATAGTGAGCTGCCATTTTTGATCTGCAATGATCAGTCTCCAACAATAAAATTCATATTTACCTCTAACATCCATGAAAGCATTAAAGGGCATGTCCACCCCCAAAATGAAAAAGTACATATGATATTATGGTAGAGAGGACCCCAAAACAGATTGTTTTACTCACACTGCCCAAAACTGCACACAAAGCTAATTATTCAGACCAATCCCTGCATCCGATACTAGACTTTCACTTCCTGGTTGAGCTGGAGTCACAGCTGTGATGTTATATGTCGCGACCAATGACAAATGAGTTGCCTGAAGGCTTGTCCATTGAGAGCAGTGGAAAGCTCTTTTGAGCATGTGTGAAAGCTCTGAGTTTTCCCTTCTCTCAGCAAACTGCCCGTAGGGATCCTGCTGAATAACTAGCTTTGTGTGCAGTTCTGGGCAGTGTGATTATAACGATCTTAAGGTTTTGAAGGCTTTCTGTATCAGAATATCAAATGTCATTTTGGGGTGGACATTAAATTCAAAGGAACACTAAACCCATTGTTGTAAATATATTCCATCTGTTTCTTTTTGGCGCTGTCCGACCAATCGCCTACCTTAGGCGCATGCGCGCCAATACAAATGATAGGCGCGCAATCTGGACAGCACGGATGTCAGTGCAGAAGCAGCTGCGAGTGGAGTGGCAGTAAGGTAAGCTCCAGTGTCCCCTGGGCGTTCTATTATTCACAGGAGGTGGGAATAAGAGTTCTCACCTCCCTGTGAATAATAGAAACAGATGGAATATACTTACGAAAATGGGGTTACGTATAGGTCTTTGACACAGCTGAACGCAATCAAGAGGCAGGTAATCAGAGCTGAATAGGTCTTTGACACAGCTGAACGCAATCAAGAGACAGGTAATCAGAGCTGAATAGGTCTTTAACACAGCTGAACGCAATCAAGAGACAGGTAATCAGAGATGAATAGGTCTTTGACACAGCTGAACGCAATCAAGAGACAGGTAATCAGAGATGAATAGGTCTTTGACACAGCTGAACGCAATCAAGAGACAGGTAATCAGAGCTGAATAGGTCTTTGACACAGCTGAACGCAATCAAGAGACAGGTAATCAGAGATGAAGAGGTCTTTGACACAGCTGAACGCAATCAAGAGGCAGGTAATCAGAGCTGAATAGGTCTTTGACACAGCTGAATGCAATCAAGAGGCAGGTAATCAGAGCTGAATAGGTCTTTGACACAGTTGAACGCAATCAAGAGACAGGTAATCAGAGCTGAATAGGTCTTTGACACAGCTGAACACAATCAAGAGACAGGTAATCAGAGTTGATTAGGACTACGGTATGACACAACTGAACACAATAAAGAGACAGGTAATCAGCGCTGATTAGGACTGTGACTGTAGGGATTTGTGTTGCTTTACCCTTTCTATGCAGGATTGCCTGAGACCTGAGCTAGAATGGGGGTTAAACGGTAAAGCTTCCAGAATTGGAAGAGAAAGATCATCAACATTCCATCACTTCCTGTACAGCAGGGGTGTCCAACCTGGCTGAGCTCTGCAAGCAGGGAATTGTGGGAGTTGTGGGAGTTTACAAACATCTGGAGGGTTGCAGAGTGTATTTGTATTGTCTTTTGCAGGGATGACAAACGTGCGTCCCTTCAGGGGGTTTGAAAACAACAACTCCCAGCATTCCCTGATTGCTAGGAGTTGTAGTTTTCAAACATCTAGAGGTCCACAAGTTCGACATCCTTGGTCTTATGTGTCACTGAGCATGTTACTTTATACTTCACGTGGTTTGGGGCCCAACAAATCCAGATCGATCTGGGGGAAAAAATCCCATAGGGAGGATTTTTAAAAAAATCCTATGTACGGTCGCCCCCTTACTCGAACAAACAATCATACGATATCGCGATCGTACATCGCCTGACTGAATGGCTACATGCTTGTGATTGTTGGTCGAAAGTGCAGTACGTTGCCCCCCTTGTTTGCCGAGCGGAAGTTGAGCGTGTGTACGGAGCTTAGTGCATTCTGCGTTCAGACCCGGCCCTCTGCTTGCAGGAAATTGCAAGCAGGGGGCCGGACTGGCACCTGCATCCGTGATTGGCTGAGAGGAAGCCAGATGCAGTGGGCAAGCCCAAAACCTCTCAGAGGAGAGCTAAGAGGCGGAAACCTTTTTACTCACAGACAGGCTCATACTCTTCACTTTTTTGGACTTTGGGCAGACATTGCAGGAGAACCATAAAGAAACAGACATGTAATGTATGGATTTTTAAACACTGCACAGTGGGGCCAGTAGTGGGGAAAATTTCAGTTTTGGGGTGGACATGCCCTTTAATGTAACGCACTTACATGGAGACCCAATATCTAAAGCCGCGTTACTTACCTTAGCCCGATCTATGTCAGGTATTGCATCGAGGGATTGGGCTAAGGTAAGGAGCGCGACTTTAACACTCCACAATCTGTACTGTTAAGTTTGGCACAGTAGGGGTTTTGGATCGTTAGCACAGCGCTATTTCCAAATGGCGCTGTGCTCTAAAATCCATCTAAAACCCACGTTAACCCGAAATTTCTTTGGGTTAACCACGTGGGTTTTAGACGGAATTGGGCCATATTGGATCTCCCACCTAGTGGGAACCAGTTCCTGCGATTTCCATTAAAAACAAAATATTGCAGATCTGAAAAGTTAATAGAACACTATGTTCTATGAGGACCTACCCTAATGGAAGAGATGTGTTTTAAGCATCAGTTTGTGGACTACATGCCTGTAAACATTGTAAACATTGTATTGCACAGTGTGGCAGTTGGGTCGGCTGTGGTTGATGGTCCGACCAAGCGGACGATAAATTGCCCAGCTGTTGTTGTCGTCGTGTGTCCCATGGATCAGGTGTACAGGGCTTTACAATCAAACAGATGTACAAATATTAGAATATTCAAACATATCCTGTGTCTCCCCATGACTATGTAAATATATAAATACATGTCTATGTTCAGTGCATACGCAAACGTCTATGTTCATGTTTACCAACATTTCCATACACACACGTTTAATGTGCTACGGGGCTTTGGCCTGTTTATATATCTGAAAACGGCTAATCCCAGAAACCAGGTAGCCAATCGTCTCTCGGAATTTACACCTGCCGATTAACCTTCTTAAAGGGACAGTAACTATGATTTCCCAGGAAGATCTACAGATCAGCAACACAAGTAGACAGGGATGTCCAGAGGAAAACTTCAACTCCCACTCTGCAACAAGGTATGCTGGGAGTTGTAGTTTTAAACATCTGGACATCCATGAGATAGAACATAGGGCCCCATTCACTTTTAATCAATCTCTCATTTGAAGTTTTTTTTAAAATATGACTTCCCCTTTGAATGTAATGTACAGGGATTGCATTGCAGCCTGCATCATGCTTCTAATGTAAACAAACACCGGTCAAAAGGTGTGTTGGTTTATATGTGTTTACCATCTGTCAGGGGATATCGGGAAATGTAGTTCTGATGACTGTACACTCTTCTATATGGTAATGATCCTGGCAACGCCCAATAGTATTCCCATATGGCTGAACGCTTTAGGGGAGGAGCTTCTAACGTTCCACGTCGCGTTCTAACCGAAAGGGCGGGGCGTTCTGATGCCAATCATCCTTTGCAGGAGTGGGCGGGGCTCGAGAGGAAAGGAACTCTGAGGGCTAGTTCCCAACATGCAACGCTGCAAAGAAGGCGTCGCCTCGCCCCCTCCCCCTGGCGGTGAGGAGAAGGAGGAAGAGGTGGAGGGTCCTTGGTGGTGGCTGTCGCAGCTTGTCGGCCCCACAAGGTAATGAAGGGAGGGTTGGGGGTTCAGGGGGGCTGATAATGGTCTGTAGCAGGGGGAGGGACAGTTACACTACATTTCCCAGCAGCCTTTGTTGCCAAGGAATGGTGGGATTTCTGTTGCTTTACCCTTTCTATGCAGGATTGCCTGAGACCTGAGCTGGGCTGGGGGTTAAATGGTAAAGCTTCCAGAACTGGAAGAGAAAGATCATCAACATTCCATCACGTCCTGTATAGCAACCTGGCTGAGCTCTGCTAGCAGGAAACTCTGGGAGTTGTAGTTTATAAACATCTGGAGGGCTGCAGAGTCTATTTGTATTGTCTTGTGCAGGGATGACAAACTTGTGGCCATTCGGGTGTTTAAAAACTACAACTCCCAGCATTCCCTGTTTGCTAGAAGTTGTAGTTTTCAAACATCTAGAGGTCCAGAAGTTTGACATCTCTGGTCAAATGTGTCACTGAGCATGTTACTTTATACTTCACGTGGTTTGGGGCCCAACAAATCCAGATCGATCCATCATACGATAAAAATGTTCCCGTAGGGACGATCGCCCCATACACGAACAAACCTCTGTATGATACCGGGATCGCACGACTGTACGATACCGGGATCGCACGACTGTACGATACCGGGATCGCACGACTGTAGGATACCGGGATCGCACGACTGTAGGATACCGGGATCGCACGACTGTACGATACCGGGATCGCACGACTGTACGATACCGGGATCGCACGACTGTACGATACCGGGATCGCACGACTGTACGATACCGGGATCGCCAGGACTGTACGATACCGGGATCGCACGACTGTACGATACCGGGATCGCACAACCGGGATTTATTAGTTTATGGGCCCCAGTGCCCGGCGGATTAATAAACAACGCCTGACTGAACGGCTACACACGTGCGATTGGTCAAAACTGCCGTTCGTTGTCATCCTCCCCCAGTTGAGCGTGTGTACGGAAGCTTTTGAAAGGGAAACTGAAACCAAAGCCGATTAAGTGCATTCTTCATAGCGTCAGGTCCGACAACATTAGTCTCCAGTGCTTTGTTCTGTTGATAGTTTGAGTACCTCTCATGGCTTATCATGTTACAGTATTGTGCCCGTGTGTTTTTATTGTGGAGCATGTTTGTTTAGTTTTTTTTTAAATAAAACTTATTTTTCTTTCTTTGCGTTGAAATTATTATAATATATATGTGTGTAATAAACGGGTACAAATCTGGATACAAATGCCTTTTAAATGCCTGTGTGTCAACATAAAGCTGATTAGGTACATTGCACATCATTAAATGTTGTTTTGCTTTATGCACAGAGCAAACGCCTTTAATCTCGTTTCACTGTTGATTTTCTAGTCATGCTACATTTGTGGTACGTCAGAAAATAGTGCATAGGAGAACTGTGCTACATGATAGTAAGCGATTGAATTTCTGTGATTTCTTGATGAAGGTCATTGGCCTGCAAATACAAAAAAACTGTTTTCATAAAGGTCACTCAACGCAAATGTGACTGTTTTTAATTATAAATCTTTTCTATTGGACAGGCATATACGGTTCAATGCCATGAGGTAATGTTTTTTTTTAATTTATTTTAATTTCACAGCTTGAGAGTATAGTGATATTAATAGGCTGTTAATAGTATTAACATGCTATTTGTGCTTTAAGGAAAATTAAAGTCCAACAAGCCAACTGACACAGGTTGGTAAAAGCAGGACCTGGGTAATAAACATGCACTGTTAAATGTCAGAATTTCACATGTCTCTTGGAGAAACGTCACGACATCTGTGTTCAGAAATAGCTGTTGTAAATTAACACGGGTGCCATTTTATTAACAATAATCAAATTACCAATTATAAGAGTATAGTGAATATGGTGCATTTTGTTTTTGTAGTTCACTTTTGATTTTTAGACAAATTTCTTATAAGGGAAATATTTAGTTATACATTTTAGCCCCTGACTTATAACCCATTATAAAGTCTCTTAGTGGTTGCTTTATAGAAATTCATCTCCAGGTGCATGCCCCCTGTTTCTCTACTTCCTGGTAGACTAACAGGTGATTAAGCGTACCTGAGAAGGCAGGGCTTTGTTTAAGGTGATATAAAGGCAGAAGTACAGGAACTTGTTTTCTAATACCTGCTATTGGCACTCTGCTGAAAAAGATACTTAGTGATTCAATGTTGTTTTAGAATTTGTGATTTTTTTTCTTTCCAGATAGTTTTTGTTTTCCAATAACTTTTGAAGGTGGCTTGTTGGCCATCATGGGGGAGAAAGCACGGCCACAGTGCTACTTCGATGTGGAGATTAATCGTGAGCCAAGTAAGTTATTGCATTAGCTATATCGGTTACATCTTGTTAGAGATACCCATTTTGGACCATATTCACTCATTGCTGGCCTGTTCATTCATAAACACACTTACACTTTCAGTTAAAAAGACCCTTTCTTTACATTTTGTAGAAGAAATTTTTTAACATTCAGCTATTGCCTTCTGTTCATTTATGTTTTAAACAACATGGTTTAAATCAGAAAACTGTAATTTGCAGTGGAAAAATAAAAAAATACAAATTACAGTAATGAAATGTCACCTAGAATAGAATGAATGACTTTTATTAATGTATGCGGGTGACCATCGCGTAATGTGTAGGACCTCCATAACCGCAATGGGTTCTCAGAACGTGCAGTAACCACATGTTAATCTGTTGCCCAGATTTGCCCCCAATTACATTAAAGTTAATTTTAACATGTGGCTGTTATGTGATTATTGAGTTTACCATCACACTGTCGGCAGAGTTTAGGTGACAGCTGTTGTTTTATAGAGAATCTTTTAGCAAATGTTTTTTAATTGTTAAAAATTTAAATCTGTTTAATACTAAACTTTATTTAGTTTTTACTGTCAATGTGTATTTGTATTTTGCAGTAAACAGTCCTTGCTTTGACTGACTGTAAATGCAATGTTAACATGCATAGAAACTCTGCTGTGCTGTGCTTTGTATCTTCCTGACAGGAAATAGCAAGATGTTGGTGACTATTCATGTGTTCATTTGCACTAGTGTTTTGGGCTGATCTTAAGAGTCTGTGGTCTATAACAATGGTACTTCCACTGCTAGGCGGATTTATTAATAATGAGACACCATCTGATTCTATCTCAGAAAGATACTTTAATACTTAGAAATGAAGGGGCCTGCTATATTTCTTGTAAAAACATCTTCAATGCTCGTCCTTTTGAAAATATTTATTACAGCTTTTTAATACAAGAAAATGTATTCTGACATTCAGAATATATTCTTACCACAGTGATTCAATGTTAATTTCAGACTTGCTGTTATTCTCTGCGTTTCCAGATGTTTACGGCGACCAGAAAACAGCTGACATCCTTCTGAAAGTAGCCTAAAATATTCTGAGTGCGGGCAGTCTGTAGATGTGAATCTGCAGTGCTATAAATATTTCAAGCTGTAGGATAGCAAGCACATTTTTGCATGCTTTAGAAGCTTGGCAAAATGTAGTGGTTACACCCTAATGCAAATCCAGTTTCATGTGTATTTTATGCAGGCTGTGCAACTAAACCAAATCTACCGCACAGCAGTCTTATTGTTTAAATGTATTTATTGCTTCTCATATCTATATTATTTACTTCTTTTTCTAGTCACCCTAAAGTCCAATCGCTTCACTCTTTAGAATGTATGCAGTTATCCTGAAGTCCAATAGCTTCACCCTTTAGGATGCATGCAGTCATCCTGAAGTCCAATAGCTTCACACGTTAGAATGAATGCAGTACCCTGAAGTCCAATAGCTTCACTCTTTAGAATGTATGCAGTCATTCTGAAGTCCAATAGCTTCACTCTTTAGAAGCCATGGGGGAACATTTAAAACCTATTCAGGTTTAATGTCCTTTACAATGGGTTGTGTGAATGAATGTGCTTTCATTGCAAGAAGATACGGCATATGTTTTTGTTTATGGTTGGTAGATAATGTTTCCATTGCTTATTTTATTTCTTCCACTTTTCAGTTGGGCGTATAGTGTTTCAGCTTTTCTCAGATGTGTGTCCAAAGACTTGCATGAATTTCTTGTGCTTGTGTACAGGTAAGATTTGTGCTGTAACCTGTTCTAGCTAAGGGGGGAAGGAGGATGGCTGCGCCAATATCTTCCTGCTATGGGTTCTCTCTAACCAATTAGTATAGAGTTGAGAGATGCATGCTATTTTAGATGATTAATGTGTTTATTAGTGAATCACACCCCTTTTTCCTCTACACTCCTCCCACTTCTGATATTGGTTCGCACATGTCAGGGAAGTAGGCTGGACAGAAGAAAGCAATATATGTGCAGTCAGCCTCATTAACAGACAATGCAATCGCTGTGTACATTGCTGATTTAATATGAAATGTTTTCTGCAAATTTACCTTCGGTCCTATTGGGACCATACTTCCCCTTTAACATATTATCATTGGGGTTTAAACATTCAGGGAATTTATTGAATATGTACAGTGACCAGATACAAATCTGTGTTTCTTTTTTTAGGTGATAGGGGAAACGGGAAAGTAACCGGGAAAAAATTATGTTACAAAGGTTCCACGTTCCATCGTGTGGTTAAAAACTTTATGATACAGGGAGGGGACATCAGTGAAGGTAATGTTCATTCATAATGCTCCTGCGGCTTCAGCTCCACAGGTTCTGCATTGCAAGTCGCATTCCTACTGCACGCTTGGTTAAAATTATATTGCAAATCCCCTGTTGTACGGTGCATAACTTTCTACGACCTTTTGTTACAGGCAATGGTAAAGGCGGAGAATCTATATACGGGGGCTACTTTAAAGGTAAGGTTGTGGCTTTTGGTTTGTTTGTCAATTCCTCTTTAAATTCAGTTATTTTAGCCGATTCCCATGATAAACCAAGATTTGTAGATCACTTTCTTTCTTGCATGAGTCTAATGTTGCATGAACCGTCCATGTGCATGAATCCGGGCCCTATTGTTTTTCCTAGCTAACTTTAGCGAGTAAGATCTAACTGTGTATTGGTTAAACAGTGTCTCTCAGCATGGAGGTTAGGCAACTTTTTTCATGAAAACTCCTATCTTCCTGCCTAAAACTGTCAACATATTCTTTTATTTATAGAGAATGTGGTCTATTGCAAAATGAAAAGGTAAGAAACACAAGCTCAGTTAACACAATGAATTCACTCTTCTCCCTTGCACCCTTCATAATAAATGGATTCTGTCAGACAGGCTGTTGCTGGATATTCTGTATTGCTTGGGAAGATACACGTGTTGGTTTTTTTTGGTGATGCTATAGTGGGCAAAACTATTTTTGTACGTTTAAATCTATATTGTTCTGGTTTTGTTTTGCAGTAGAAGAAGAGATTTGAGCGATCTAAGAGGATGCTTGGGCCACAGCTGAGAGCTTTACCACTCGTTCTCCCATTCCACCCTGGCTCCCTCTAACGTGTCAGAGAAGGGGCGGGGTTTAGGGGGAACCTTCTGGGGGAGTAGCTCATTGCTTCTCTTCTACTGTAAAATGGGAGGTAGGAGTATTGTCTCCCACTTCTAGAAATAATATATATTTAAAATTAGAAAAAGTAGTTTTGGGTCCTATAGTGACTCCTCTATCATATCATACTTCCCATAGCTATTTGTTCGACAAAGAAAAAATTTTGTTCTTTAGTGGATACCAATGGTAGAACTATGTGCTATTCAATGCTTCGGATATAGTGCACATTCTATGGCTATTAATATACAGGACGTGTCCCTTTATTTGTGCATCCATTCATTTTCATTGTCAAGACAGTGAGCTCTACAAGCTCAGTCCTGAGCAAAATGTGTTGTGTGCTGCCCTCTGCAGGATGTTGAACTATTTGTATGGCGGACTATTGAAGACAGCATGGGTGAGGGGGGTATTTATAAAGGGTCGATGTGGGACCTGGAATCCTTACTGGTAAATAATTCATTATGCTATGTGCATATTAAAAGAAAATAGTTTTTTTCTGTAGGGACCTGATGAAATATTTCCCCTTGGATTTATTATATACTTGTAGAAATGGAATGACATCTCTGGAAAGTTGTAACCCATGTTAGACAAGTAGTTTTGGCAAACTTCCTTAAATATTAATAATTGCTGAATTTATTCCTCCTAATTCTCTGTCGCATTGAATTGATATTTTGTTGCACAAAATGATTTGGCGGTCAATATTTCCTTTATTCCTCCATTGAGAGTTATATTTATTCTTTCCTGTTTGGCCCAGTTGTCGAGTTTAATGGGGATCCAATTGGCTACAATGTTTTTACCAGTTTGATGACAAAATCTGCTGGATTTGGTTGAAATTTGGTGGCACATTGTCCTTTTATAAATACCCAAAATAAAAGTTCCACTTCTAACACTATCACCCCAGATTGACAATATATGTGTGAAGAAGGCTTAAGAGTTTTGTTGTAGCAAGGTGGTTTAAAAAAAAATCTGTTCTTCTACACTTTGTCCAAATGGTGTTTTAAGGGTGTTTTGCCACTTAAGGTTCTTTTTGTCTTTTTTTTTCTGAACAGTGTACACTACTAGGTAAGTGCCCACGGCATTGGTGCTTTTAGACCTCCTGTTCTAGTTAAAACATATGCACATAGAATTCTAGCCTGTCGGATTTTTAAAAGCGAGGCTTTATTTTCTTTTTATTTCCCTTTCTTGACGTGGTTCTTCTTCTTCTAATGTTTGGTTTCATTTTTGTGGTCGAAAAAAAACAAGCACTAAAAAACGTGTGTTGTTTTTTTCGCCAAGATCTTGTCCGCCAGGGGAAATTCAGTGTCAGTAGACATAGTAAATGGTCGGTTGTATTGCATGAAATATACTTTGTTTCACACCTGGCACGTTGCACTTTTACGTAGCAGATATGTCCAGTTCACAATATTGTGGACGCACAGTCAATTAGCTATTACTTTGTTATACTGCTGACCATACCCAGTGTAAATTATACTGTGGTTTACAACCTGCTGAGCTCACTAACACTTGGTCATTGTGGGTGTCATTGTAGTGCTTTGCTGCCCTGCAGAGACAAGGTCAGGGAGGAGATTTTAACATGCACATTGTACAAAGATTCACAAAATTATTATGGGACTCGGCAGTACCGAACCGATTCAATGTTTGTCCACACATCATTTTATTTATACTGCAGGTGTCTGTCTTTGCTTTACACTCGTGACCAGCTCTGGATCCTGTACCGTATAATATAATAATGTTGATTCTATTTTATATCTTTCGTTCTTTCTATCTTATTTTTTTTTTTGTAAGCAACATTGATTGCTATGGATTAAATAATTCTCTTTCTCTTTTTTTTATTTTTTTCTTGTCTCCCCTTTTTTCCTACCCCTTTCCACAGATGAAAACTTTATTCTTAAACACGATCGAGCGTTCCTTTTGTCTATGGCGAACCGAGGGATGAATACGAACGGCTCCCAGTTCTTTATGTAAGATCTCGTCTACCATTCTAATGGGGAGACACTGGGGTCTTGTACATTTGTGGGGGTTGGGTTGGAATCTGTTGAAATCGGGTTTTCCTTGCCCCTCCTCCATGTAATATTTTATATTGTACACACATGGATACATAGAGGCAAATATTGGTGGAGACCATGTACTATAAGATCCGGGCGAGAAACTTAAGACTTTCACGGAGATTCAATAAAAGTTCTTATCGTTAAAAACAGTGCTAATTTTTCCCCAACCAATCAGATGTTAGCTTTGAAATGTTAAATAAGATCTGATTGGTTGGGGCAAAATTAGCACCATTTTAAACAATAGGAACTTTTATTGAATCTCCCTGATTGTAGTTATCCCATCATTCTATTTCAATAATGGAATATTGTTATTAGAATAAAATGTGTATTGCTGGGCTCATTGTTTCATTGTCTAGATTTCTATTTATTGTTTTTATTTTTTCTTTGGGTAAAGAACTACAAAAGCAGCTCCTCATCTCGATGGGTAAGTGTTTTTTTGTCTGCCTTAAAGGACAACTATGCTGTAAAAAGTTATTTTTTAAAATGAAAAGCACTTGGGACATGGAGGTAGCAGTGATTATTTCTACCTCCCAATATTGTTTCATAGAGGACATTAAAGGACAACTAAAGCCACAAAACAACACTGAACCAGAAGGCAGAACACCTTGATATAAAACCAGTAATCTGTGTCTTACCTCTCATTTTGATACGGGCGCTGGGAAATTTTCCCTAAATAACACATGGTTTGTGCTTTATTTCTCAGCATTCTAGTATCACACAGTTTGGTCAACGACCATTATGTTCTGCACATGCTCAGTACTTAGCTATGGCAGAAACTTGTTACAGTTGGTCACACCCATTAATAATCTCTAGCCAATCCTTTTACAGGACAGATAAAGCAAGGAAGCATGTGACAGAGGTCAGGAGGTCTGACACTGAACATACACACAGATACTTCATCCAGTTCTTAACAGGCTTACATTTACTTTAATACAATTTACTGGAGTGGGATTTTATAGCTTATTGGTGTTTTTAGGGGGGTTGTTTTCAGATTCTGCAGTGTAAAAAATTGGGTTTAGTTCTCCTTTTAAAGCACATACACTTTTCACGTTATGGACCTTACTGTATTAAAGATAGTGCTGAAGCACTGGGGAAGCCTGGCAGAAGCCGTTTTCTTCATGCTGCCGCTCCTCATAGAAACTATATTAGGAGGTAGACAGTACTAATCCTACCTCCCTGCCCTAGGCACTTATTATTTTAACTGTTTCTGAAAAAAAACTTAAGTTCTATACTGTACGTTCCAATCTGTCTTTGTGAACATTTGCAACATCAATGTGTGTGCAGTGTGTATATCCTATTCATACTGTGTTTCAGACAGACATTTTTTAATGGAGAGTTAGCACCTTTACGGATACATTTTCACCAGCTATAATAGCGTATAAAGTTTTTTAGTTTAAACGCACAGAACATTGGTGACTTCTCATGTTTACTGTTTCTCTCTCACCTGCCTTCATTTTTCCAGTGTCCACGTGGTATTCGGACTTGTGATTTCAGGATTTGAATGGATTGAGCAAATAGAATGCTTGAAGACGGACCCTGCTAGCAGACCGTATGCAGATGTGCGAGTTATTGACTGTGGGCTGCTGGTTGCAAAGCCAGCAAAGGAAGGTAAGATTCCATTGGGAAATATATAGTTGATCAAAGCCACAAGTCTATCAGCTTTTACCCTACCCATAATTCCAGCCTATGCAAGGATTAATCACGTAAACTTTATACATAGACCATTGTTTATATTACTGAATCTATGAGTGGTAGAGATCACTGTGCCATGAGCTGATTGGTTGCATCCCTTTCTGTTCATTAGTTCAATCGTGAAGCCCCACAAACTCGGTTCTGAACACAATTTGTGATGTTCTGCCTTCTATAGGATGTTGAACAGGATTTAAATAGTTTTCAAGGCAGCCATGATGGTATATTAATAAAGGATTAATATGAAACCCTTTTGCTGCCCTTTAAACGTGGCACATTACTCAGGTGGGGTGCTGATATGGCAAGACCTTCATAATTGGGATTATGGGGACTAATGATCAATAAGCTGGCTGTCTGTTTTTCGGAAGAAAATGGGCAGCAGCCAACACTTCGCACAACCGATTGCGCCGCCCCTTGAAGGCCCCTTGGTCGGCTGAAATTTACCAAAATGGCAGACTAAACGTTCCTCTGATTTGGAAGAAAGTGCGACCAAGATCTGTCTGTTGTGACAAATTTTGGTGGCTTTTATAAATAAACCTGAAATTCTAAGCCAATGAGATCAGAGTTTTTTTTCATTGTATTTTCTTTACTCAGACAAAGTTAAGCGACCTGCATGTCGGTCACAAGAGCCGGACTTAAGTTCCAAATCCTCCACTCCCTCTTCTTCGTCCTCATCTTCAGAATCTTCCTCTTCAGAGAGCGAAGCAGAAATCGAGAGAATCCGAAGGAAGAAGAGAAAACGCCGGGCCAAAGTGAAGCATTCAAAGCGGAGAAGGAAAGAGACAAAGAGGAGGGAAGAGCCTAAGGAGAAAAGTCCCTTAAGGGAACGTAGGTGTGTCCGGGAGAGACATTTTCTTTTGTTGCCTTGTGAAAGGGAGGGTATAAATTGTGAAATGTTATTGTGAAATGTACTTGCCAAAAGAATTAAGATGATCCAATCCCATCAGATAGAGAAAGCTTCTGCAAACAGGAATATTCCATCATGCATATGCAGTAAAGCCATTGATGGAGCCAGATGCGAAACTTTAACCTGCCCCCCCCACCCCCTGAGATTAATGCAATAGTGAAATTACCCATGTTTCATGCATTAGCCTATCATGAGTTCACATTGGAATTCCCCTATTTGCATGACTTTTTGCCATTGGTGGCTAGCAGGACTTTTGTGCCCCTTTGTGTTTGGACACGAGGTAGAATGGGAGGGGTTAATAGAAGAATATGGTAAAAATATATAGACCTGATTTATTATTTTGTTCCTAACTACTACAAAGCTGTACCTCCCCACCTCCCTCTGAAATCAGCATGAATGAGAAGAAATCATCTGCAATTTTGCATGTTTGTATAATTTCCTAATTTCTGCAGCTCCTCCTTTCTAGCGAGTTATGATTGGTTTAGTGACTGCTCAGTCTTCATTACAGAAAGTTTAGCCAGTCGTTGCTTTACAGGTCTGGAAATGGGCGGAGAGGAAGGGAGGCCAGGATCTGACTGAGCATGTGCAACAATGTTAAGGAGTCTAGGGCACACTCAAGGTCTGTAGAACTCCGGAAAAAGCCAGAAACATTCAAAATGAAATAGATTAGTTTCCCCAAAATTCTGCTGATTTAAGAGATGAAAGAGTGAATTAAAGGAGAACTCCACCCTCATAAGACATCTTTAAGAAAGAATGCCCTCTTTAAAATATGTTGATATGTCCTACTTTGTCCTCTGAATTCATTATTGTATGCCTGCTATGCTATGCTATGCCTCATGGAATCTGAGCAATTTAGTGACCTGGTTCTGAGCCTGGGCATGCTCAGAAGAGGCAGCTAGAGGATTAATATTCAGTCATTGGCTGTGATGTCAACTGTCAAATCCATAACTGACAGTTACTAACTGGAAGAACCAGGAAGCAGAAACAGGGGAAACAGGACATTGTGCAGGATTTCAGGTTAGACTTATATATTTCACATTTCAAACTATTACTGTTTAGGGTTTTGGGAGGTGATTTACCTGTTTTCATTTGAGGACTCGACTTGCCCTTTAATTTTCCTTTTAATAATTTATAACTTCCTTTAATCTCTCGTGGCATTTATTTTGAAAGAATGCTCATTGCCTATCCTATCATTTAATTGCATTGCTTTCTGCTTGTGCTAATGTTTATCTTTCATATTCTCACTAATATTTAACTAGCATCTTCGAATCTAGGTTTTGTGTCCCTCTCTTGTAATAATCATTTTACTCCCATCATCCTCACCACCTAACGCAGGGATGGAAAAATGACATTAGGAGGCAGTAATATCTAAATCATTTTATCTAGGGAAATTTAATTCTAATCTGTTTGAATAAAACTGACGTCTTTCATTCATCATAGTGACAAGAACCATGTGGCAGAAGATAAAGAAGTGAGTGGGAAGAGGGAGAAACCTGTTGTACGCCCAGAAGAAATCCCACCGGTCCCTGAAAATAGGTTTCTCCTAAGGAGGGATGTACCTGCTCCAAATCCAGAGCCTGACCAGTAAGCCATCTAACAAGGCAGGCATTGCTATGCATCACTATTTTCCATAATCCCTAAACAAAGCAATGCCTGTGTGTAGCCTGTAAAATCAGTCACTATAGAAAGCCCTTCCAGGTAGATGCAAAGTAACTCATTGGACATTCTTCTCTTAGGCTATGTAAACACATTCCGATATTTTGGCCTGACCATCACAACAGAAATTTCAGCCGATTTTTGCCAACATATCTGAAGAAAATTTTGTTTGAAGGTTCATGTCAAACGATCCTTCGGACAGTGCGCTAAAATTTGCTACAGCTCATTCACCTGCGAGCAACAATATTTTGGTCCTGTCATTGCGCCAGTCAGTCTGTTGGGCCGAAATATCGCCCCATTTATACCCAGCTTTACTTTTCCTGGGAGAGATGGACAGATAGGCCTCTGTGGTGTTGCTATGGCCCTTCATGGGGAAATGTTTGTGATGTACCATTCCTTATCTTATTTCCCAGGTGTCTGTGTTACATTTGCACTATCTCTTCTTTTTCTTTTAGAAAACCAGCCTCTGTAGCACCTGAAAAAAATGATGTCCAGAAGGCACCGCTCTCAAAATCTGGAAGGAGAATTCGGGGCCGTGGTACAATTGTATGTCCTGTTTTATTTTACCTGCTTGTCTCGTTGTGCAGTTATTAATGCCTGGCAAAGGGTTACATCTGTGGGGTACAAGCAATGTATATTTCACTAGTTGAAACCGATTGGTATATACACCAGTTTGGAGGATGAGTATTCCCAAGTTTCTGGGGATTGCCAATTATATATTTAATCACAATGCTTAAAGTGCATCAATTAAAAGGGGCTATTTTGATGCCCCAACAATACCTTTCACGTTCGAGATAAAATTACATTAGGCAGGTTGACATTATGCCTAACTCCCATTTGCCCCCAAGAATCCGTGGTAAGCGTCAAAGATCCGCTTGTGAAGCAGCTGAAAGATCACCGCTTGTCTCCTTACCGGAGGAAATTGCCAGTTGAATAAACAGTGAATGGAATGTTCTATCTCTTTCCAGCGGTACCATACCCCACCGAGATCCAGGTCTCAGTCAGAGTCTGAAAACAATGGAGAGAGCAGTGAGACTCCCCCACACTGGAAGGAGGAAATGCAGAGGTTAAGAGCCTACAAGCCACCATCAGGGGAGAAGTGGAGTAAAGGGGACAAGTGAGTTTGTGCTTTGTTTCCTTTGTTTATTTGACAAATGAAATGTTCATTGTATTGCATCTGTTGATATTCATTTATACAGTTGCAGCTGGTTTGGTCTCTGTAGTCCTCATTAATACTGTATGTGTCCAATGGGTACTCTGCATAAGTATGGATAGACTGGCTTGCCTACCATCATAATAATACATAAACATTAGTGTTCACATCACATTTAAAGGATTATACTCACCTGACCTCCGATCCGCATTTAAAGAGTACCCAGAGTGGGAACCTAAACTGTTAGGTCCTCATCTGTGATACTTATTTGAAGTGTTCCTTCATCGAAGCAAAGAGAGGATTTGTAAAGTACCCAGAGTTGAGGACCTAGCAGTTTAGGTCTTCACCCTGGGTACTAATCGGCTGTGGAAGGAGAAGACCAATAGAAAGTGGAGTATAATTGTCCTTTAAATATAGTCTCTTTATGAAAATGCTTTGCTACAGAGGTAGTAAAACAGGGAATTCTATTTTAGAGCACATCTCGAAAACACATTAACGTGCCAATGTTCTCTCCTTTCCAGACTCAACGACCGCCTGTCCAATAGGTGGGAGGATGGTAGCCTATCACAGAGATCCAGTTCGTGGTCACATGACAGCTATCGTTCTAATGGCAGTCAAGAAAGAGCTTCTCGCTCTAAAAACCGGAAGAAAGACAAGAAAATAAAGCATAAGAAGAAATCGAAAAAAATCAAGCATTCAAAGAAACACAAGCTATCGAAAAAACAAGAAACCTACCGTTCTTCAAGCAGAAAGTCAAAATCTTCCCAGGATAGATTAAAACAATCTTTATCAGCATCATCTAGAGACTCTTCCAAAAGACTACAGTCTAAGTCCAATAAAGAACGCTCATCATCTGTTCATTCCAGTAGAGGGGAGCTCTCCGATTCAAGGTCCAGGTCAAGATCTTATTCGAGAGAAAGCATGAGGTCTAGAATGGATTCAAAATCCTCGTCCCGTTCTAGAAGCCACTCTGGAGGGAGATCTTCTGTCAAATCAAGGTCAAAAAATAAATCGGGGTCAGCTTCAAATTCTGTCTCCAAACATCTAAAAACTGAATTGCAGGCTGCCAAAACGAAAGAGAAGCCTCCGAACGAAAGTAAACCAGTTGCTGAGCTTGGGAAGATACTTGGCCACCAAACTGAGAAACTTGTTATGCCAACAACTGTAAGTAACGACAACATTCCTGAGATTCCAATAAGTGACAGTCCCCCACCTTCTAGATGGAAACCTGGCCAAAAACCGTGGAAACCTTCTTATGAACGAATGCAAGAAATAAAAGTCAAAGCATCCAATGTTTTGCCATCACACGGGCGATATGCTGAAGGGAATCATAAGGAGAGTTCGCACAGAAAGCGAAGGTTCAGCTCTGATAGTGAACACAGTGATTATTCCAGCAGTTCAGGCTACCATCGCAAATCTAAGGTGCGTTCTTCCCAGAGTAGGTCTTACAGCAAATCGTATTCTAGGTCAAGGAGTCGTAGTAGCTCAAGATCTGAACTTCATTCTCAAACCGATTCCTCGGATGACAGGTCCTCATCGTATGATTCCAAAGAGAAGAGGCGACATTCTCGGCGATCTAGCGTAAAGAAAAGAAAGAATGCCACAAAAGGGAAAAGTAGCATATCAAAGAGCCCATCTAGGAAAGCAATGGAGACCCATTCATCAAAAGACAATAGCAGGAATTCTAGTTCTGAGTCATCCTCTGCTGCTGATGAGGCAGGAACCAAGGAAATGGAAGACTTTAAAAATCACAATAGTGAAAAGGGTACTCAAGAGCAAAATACCATAGAACATGCTAACGATCAACCGAAACAAATGTCCGAAAATGGCAGTGAGCTTCCCCAGGTGATCATTAATGATAAAGAACTATCTGAACAAGAATCTAGCAATGTGAGGCAGCAGTCTAACTGTCAAGTAGGTCTGATTGACCTCATGGTTGAGAATTCTCTCTCTTCAGGCAAAGAGGAAGGGGAAGCGAGTTCCGAATCTGACACGGATGCCGCTTCCAAGTCACCAACGCCTTCCGACTTGGTAAACAGTCCTGGCAATGTCCCTGAGCAGGACGTCCTCTTGTCGAGGAGCACAAGTCCAGAGCGTACTAAGAGCAAGTCAAAGAGAGCTAAGCGTCGCTCTGGTAAAAAAAGTTCAAAAAAAAGTCATTTGAAAAAAAGCAAAGAGAAATCGAAAAAAAAAAAGGAGAAGAAGCAGAAGGTTCAGAAAAAGAAGCCAGTGTTCCGCTGGCAGCCGCCGTTAGAGTTTGAGGAGGAGGAGGAGGAGGAAATGGTGAGGGAGAAAGCTGAAGTTGAAAAAAAGGGAGTCGCTGAAAAGCAGGATGGGGTTCAAGAGAAGACATTTGAAGAAGTCAAATTGTCCTCCAAGAAAGGTAACGCTACAAGTAAACTGCTGCAAGTTAACAATGAAGTTTGCAAGGAACCAAGCGAAAATGTAGCTCCCGTAATGAGTCAAGAAAAGGGAGGGGACAATCGAGCTATGCCGGGTATTAAAAAAAGTCCTAGACTGGCGGTGAAAGTGCCACAACTCTCCAACAGCAGCAGCCAGGAGGATACTGGTCAAACGCTGTCTCATTTGAAAGTAGAAATTAATTCTACGGGGAAAACAGAGTCCCATGAAACTAACGTGCAGAACGCACCACCCCTAACAGCTGCCCCTGTCACAGAAAAGTTACAGGGGTCTCCATTGTTACCTGGCACCTCAGCCAATCCTGAAATGGCAGCTGGTGACAATAAGTGGAAGCCCTTACAGGGACAGAGTACCCTGCAGAGTGTTAAACCTCCTAGCATCTCATTAACTACTCCAACTGAGCAGGAAAAGAAGTCTCAAGGGCTGAGGATAGAGATAAAAAGTAAAAATAAAGTGAGACCAGGATCGCTTTTCGATGAGGTCCGAAAAACTGCCCGTCTTAACCATCGGCCCAGGAATCAAGAAAGCTCCAGCGAAGAGCAGTCGTCAAGTGAAGATGAAAGGAGCCGATCTGAAAGCCAGATGAGATCCCGAAGTAAATCCAGATCTGTGTCAAGCCAAAGATCCAGATCACGGTCTTACAGTAGGTCTAGAAGCCGATCACGTTCTTCCAGCTATTCGTCCAGGTCAGACATTTAAAGATTAATGTTTTTATTTATTAAGTTAAAGGGCAAAAAAAATGTTCACTTGTCGGTAACCTGCCCCCAATTCCAGACGATATATTCAGCACATAATAGGATGTATTACTAGTTGGAGCTGGCTCCTCACTCCATGTAATTAATCAAGGCTGTGGCTGCTGACATCACACCCAGTGATTGACTGCTGTTTCCCCTGCTGCCTGCTGTGCACATGCTCAATTGCTTAAGAGCTCATTGAGCAGGAGGAGGAGGTAGCAATCTCTGCCAGAAAAGCAGAACTGGGGTTATACTTAAATATCTAGTTAGAAATGCATGCAGTAAACTTGTGAAGGTTCTCATTCATCCATGGTATATCTGCTGTATTCAGTTTGATTAATTGGACTTACAGGTAAGTTCTTAAAGACATTTCGCTAGTCATCTGACTGGATCTCTCAATTCAGAATGACTTGTACAACACCTGGCTGTCATATGCTAATTGGGACTTTCCTGGGTACTTAAAGGGACACTATACTGAAAAAATGATTTTGCCTCATCGTAATCTATAATTGAATACATGTAAAGTAGCACTTACTCTGGTTTGTGTGTGTTGCTGCATGCCTTCAATCCAGCCCACATTTTGTTTAGGAGCAGTTTAACCACTCCCACTTCCTTCTGACCTGACCTTTTTCCCCACAAACCAACTGTCAACCCTGCATACAGCATTCCAACTGTCAAAACTCTGTCCATTCCAGCTACAGTAAAATTGTTTTTGAGAGCAAGGAACTTGATTGACAGCTGAAATATAAGAAGTTTTATATTGGATATCTAAAGAAATAGGGGGCCGATCAAAAAAAAAAATGATACAGTGGTGGTTGGGAAGAATTATAGTTTTGGTCAATTTAAAATAACCTATTCTGTGTAGATGCCCTTTAATTGCCAACAATTGTACAAGTCATTCTGAATTGAGAAAGGCAGTCGGATGATTAGCGAAACGTCTTCAATAACTAAACTTTAAGTCCAGCTGATCTAACTGAATACAGATATATGCGTGCAATAAAGTTAGGTAATATTAAGGTATATTGGCTCCCAGATTTCTCTAAGCACCTAATGCCAAAAATACATCGTCCACCACTTGGTATCTCGATCCATGCTACGATCTGTCTTGGTTGTTGTAAGATTATAATCAGATTGCCTGTTCATAAACATGTATTGAAAACATCCAACATTTTCAAGCTTATTTTTGGTCTTCTACAGCATTAAAATGTTGTCATAGTTTTAGGGAGCTGATTGGTTATGTGGAGCTCAAATTCTAATTAAGTTCCGATATAGATATGAGTCTCTGGTTGGTTGCTATGGCTACGATAGACAGATCAGTATTATCGGCTTATCACTGGCAAATATTTTGCCCATCCCGATAACGAAATTGGTGCAACACAGTGTTACCAGAAGCAGAGGATCCTGGGAAAAAAAGGAGAAACATTATCGACAAATTAAATTTTGTTCTAGCATTTATAAGGTTAGAAATATAGCAGATAAGGTCCTCATTACCCAGGGGATCACCTAAAATGTATTTATTATTGCACTTTCATTCTCCTTTAATGATGACCTGGAAACTTTCTTAAATTTAGATTTTTATGGGAACATATTGCACTGAAGTCTTTGGCTTACCCTCTTGTGATAAATAAGTGCAACTTTTTAATTTAAATGCTGACAGGTCTAGAAGCTACTCTAGAAGTCGAAGCAGGGATACTTACAGAGGACATAGGAGCAGGACCCGAAGCAGGTCTTACAGAAGCTATAGGTAAGTTGCCTTCATGGAATATGTCTAAAACATAGCAGAGCAAACCCCTCTTGGGTCATTGAATGATACCCTTTAAAAATGGCTGAAGATTCCTTTCCCTTATGTAACCTGCAGTTTAAAGGTTTTTGTTAAGCTGTATTGTGTTAAGTTGTTTCATTTTATCTATTCACTTTTATTATGTTATTGTGGATTGTTTGTTGTAATGTCTGAGTAGAATGCTATAGAGCTATTGGAATAAAAGGTGCAAAAGTTTGCCCATGCTATTAACCTGGAGCAACCAATCTGATGTTATTTAACTGCTGTAACCCAACAAAAACTTAAAGGGCTATGTACCGTTATCGGCTTTTCTGGTCTTAAAGTCAAGTTAACTGATGAACCAAGGGTTAACCTGACGTGACATTAAGACACAACTAACAGCGTTTTGGTCGGTACACAATAATAATGCAGCCAATGTACCAAGCCGATAACGGCTCTTTAAGACGGAATGTTTAACGCCAGCTGGAGAGACACTATTGGCTTGGTACATTGCCTAAAGGAAGCAATAGAGAGCAATATCTTCTCCCCGTGCATAGTCCTATTTATATCTGATTGGCTGCTGCAAATTTATTAGCATAGGCTGATGCAAACTCTTATTACATCAGCCCCTATGTATCTGTTATAGTAAACATGCACAGTACTGTATCTCCAACCATTTTATTTGTCAGAAATGAGACATTGATGATCCATATCTATTGCCCATTGGCCTGTTTTCCTTACTAAGTACACCCTAGTCTGTTCTTCTATTAACATAAATACAGTAATATTGTCATTATATCATCCACCTAGGATTATTTTCACTTTTTTGCATGTAAAGCCTTAAGGAATTATTTGGGTGTTTTTAGATAAAGAGAAAGTAAAGGCTTTAAACCACTTTCGCCTCCTCTGTGTTTGTCCTTGTTTTGCTAAACCCAATGGTGCGTCTGTTGCCTTTATGTTCTCACTGGATCCCAGAATGCAGTATGTCAGAGTGAGAAACATCTTTTGTTAGACATTTTAAAGGATATGAACACTGCCAATTTTTTTTAATTGTCCATTACTATAATTCTTCCAAACTATCACTGTACCATTGTTTTGTTGATCTGTCCCATTTCTTTAGTTATCCAGTCTGAAACGGCTAACATTTCAGCTGTCAATCAAACTGTTATGTATAGTTTTGCTGTAGCTGGAATGTTGACAGTTGGTACGTGAACTGCATGGTGGGAAATTACCTCATTGAGCATGCTTGCTCTTACAGAGAGTCAGATATTCTGGCAGGGGGCTGGGGGACTGAGAGACTTTAGCTAAACAAGTGCTGGATTAAAGTTATGCATCAACACAAAGGCATCAGAGTGCTGCTTACATGGATTCATTTATAGATTGAAATCGTTCACCTCTTTTACAGTAAGGCTGAGGCCACACTACAGCGCACACGATTGTGTTACTGCACGGTGTTGTCTGCTTGCGCTTGTGATTCTGGCAATTTGCCCTTATTGGTGGAACGCATGCAAATCGCAGCGAAAATGGTGATCGCATGTGCTCCAGTAAGCAGATCACAACACAGCGGACACCAACGGAGATGTGGCCAACCCCATAGCCCAACACTATTGTGCGGTTTTAAAAGTGCGATCGGATCACACTTATAAGCGCACTAGTGTGTCCTAGCCCTCACATTTTGTGTGCAATAATTTGCTAGGAAGTGTAGGGGAATGTAAATGAAAACTGGATACATAAATTAACCCACTGGGTAAGGTAAAGAGTAGACCAGTGCAGTATAACGGTTACACATTGACAATGCAGGAAGTCATTTACAGCCATCAGATCGTCTTTTGAATATCCTATCACTTGATTCTGTTGTTGGACAGGGATGTACAGTTTCCTCATCTGTTAACCCTCGGTTAGCAGCTGGCAGAAGATCTCTGACATGCAGTCTCTATTTTCATTACAGTAGAACATATCACAGAAGTCGCTCCAGAAGCTCCTATGATCGCCATAGAAGATCAAGGTAGGTTTTACCTGCTGAAGACTTGTGCAGTGCTTTCCGTACAAGTCGCTGGGCTGTAATGAATCTGCTTTAGAATCGTTTTACTGGAAATAGCATGTAAGTGAATGGGCAGAAGGAAAAGTAACATTTTCACAGTGGATCCCTGAATCACATTAATACAATATCTGTGTCACCTGAATAAAACGTGTTAATCTGCATGTCATTGTCTGTCATGGCTTATTTCAGGAGCAGATCTTACACGTATGACAGTTACGACAGCAGAAGTCGGAGCAGAAGTCCTGATTATTACAGATCTAGTAGCTATGACCGCCGTTCCAGGTGGGTACACAATCATTTGGACACACGTATGGTTTAGAATTACATGTGTTTTTCAGTCTCAGGTAGGTTGTATTGCTTAAAGGAGGTAAAACACATGCAATTCTTGTTACAATATTCCACAAAGTTTAAAGGGGACGTTCACACATGTTAAAGGGGAAGTTTAGCACACATAAACACGCTTTCAAGGAAGAAAACGGCGCATTTTCTCATTCTAATGAGCATAATCATCCAGTTCACCAATTTCTGTGTGTCCTCTGTAAAATAGTCAGGGTCCTCTGTAAAATAGTCAGGGTCCTCTGTAAAATAGTGATTAATAGTGTGTATGTCATCTGTAAATAGTTTGTTCTCTATAAAGCTGACCGTATTTCTTGTTTTTTTGCAGGAGTCGGAGTTCTTTTGTCTCTGACAGTGACAGCGATCGCAGTTATAGGCATCGCAGGCGGCGTAGTGGAAGGAGTTAAATTTCTTCCAGGAGACAGAAAATAAATAATATCTGTCTGGGATTACTGACCTGTGTGCTTTTTATCAGGTGTCGAACTGTTATAAGTGTTATTGTAGCTGGGGGAATGTTCTACACAATACTGCACAGATTAATAATGTGTGGTGTGAACTGACCAAGGGACCCCTTAGAGGGTCACACCATATTTCCACAGTCTGGTCAAAGGCATTTATTTGCAGCAACCCATCATATGTTAGCTGTTAACTGGGCTACTGTGTGAGAACATCTGATTGGTAAATAGCATGGGCAACCTTTTCTATTATTTTATTGCATTAGCCCCCATGTATTTAAACTCACTTGACAATTACTATGGCTAAACCAATCACAAGGTCCGGAATACAGTTGATCAAATAGTCTATTATTTCGGCACGCGTAGAAGGCATTTTATATTGTAAATTATTCACCAGCAATAAAGTGCTGGTTATTTTTATGCACCGCGTTCCATTGACAAAAAAAAGTTGTTCTGTTGAGGTTATGCAATTAATACAGAACTTTAATAATTATTATTGTTCAGGACAATGGGTACATTGTTCACAACCATTATGAATTAAACCACTTGAAACATGCGATTGCACCATACATATGATTGGCAGTTTGCCTTTAGCCTGGGATGTCCAATATGCTGCCCTCGAAGTGTTTGCAAACTGCAAATCCCGGCATATGCAGTCAGGGAATTCTGGTAATTAAGTTTGCAAACATCTGGACATCCCTGGTTCATAGTGCTGTAACCAATTAAAGGAGAATTCTGCTCATGCTGTAACTGACTTCTTTCTAGCAGTAACTGACTGTTTTCAAGCTCCTCCCACTCCATTAAAGGGCATCTATACTGAAAAAAATATTTTTAATTGACCCTTACTGGAAACTATATTTCTTTTTGACCATCATTTGACACCATTTTATTGTTGATCTGTCCCCTATTTTGTAGATATGGAATCTGAACCATCCTAAATTGTAGCTGTCTTTCACGTGCCAAAAAATCAAACTCATCTGCTGTGACCAGTTTTGCTGTAGCAGTAATGGTTTCAACGATAGGCATTCCGTATGTAGTTTTGACAATTGGTATGTGGGAAATTTCCTCTTCCAGTGCTGCCTCCTAGTCATTACTGAGCATGCTTGCCCTCATAAAAAAGTCTGGTTGGATGAAAGGAGGAGTGGTTAAAAGAGGGAGGGGGATACTGAGTCTGAGCAAAACAAGTACTGGATTGAAGCCATGCAGCAACACACATACCTCACTGCTACTTAAACATTTATTGATATATAGGTTGAGGAAAAATATTTTTTCAGTGTAGTTGACCTTTAACATATGTTCTCAGTGTTAGAGATCGATCCGTGATAATGACTGTGGGAGGAGTCTGAAAGAAGTAGCTGCAATAATACAATTCTACTTTATGTATTATCCACAGCCACCAGTACGGTTTAAGTGGCATGGTAATGCATGTTTCTTAAATGAGTAGTTCACTCAGAAAGTGAACTATTCCTTTAATGTATTGATTGAAGACAAGGGGGTTAAGGAGCTATGCCTTACCTCCCGTTCTTCAATCAATTCACCAGGAGTGATGGATAAAAAAAGAAGAAACTTACCTTACAGGCGATCCTTCCGCTTCCTGTTCAGGGTAACAATAGCACACATTATCGTGCATGTGCGCTATAGTTACTCTGAACCAGGAAGCGGTTGGGACCTGTCACTGCTGCTGTGGAGCATAGCGTGTAAGTTAAGTTTCTTATTTCTTTGTCCGTCGCTCCCGGTGAATTGATTGAAGAACGGGAGGTAAGGCATAGCTTTTTGAATGAACTATTCCTTTAAGTGTCAAGTCAGTTTACAATACAGTCATTTAAATATCGTACATAATAATATGTAGATCGATTAACAACACGTTAACGATTATCCACAGAAAGAATTTAGTGAGACGTTTAGATAAGACATTTCTACAGAATGTTCTGTTTTGTGTTGGAGTTTTTGTTAGTTTATTTTTGACGTTTTCATAAAATGCAATGTTTTCATATAGATTACTATGGCTCGGTCTTTTAATTTTTTTTCTTTTTTTTTTTTTTTAAATCTTGTAATGATTTTGTTCACAAAAGAACTTTGTTTAAATTGTACAAAAAAATTGTACTTTTTGTATATAACTACCGCCTGATTTCTATACGTTTTACTATATTAAAAAAACTTTGTAGAATGGTATTAAAAATATTTACTTGAATCTTTTTTGCATGTCTATTTAGGGCAAACTATGCTAACTGCTCCCTGGGGAATATATGGGCTACATTAGATCTGCCCATTTAAGGGAAACTCTACTGCATTAAACTCTCTGGCTCCTCCTTCAGTAAGTGTCTGTGACACTCCTCTTAGGAAAGCATATGTTAATGAAGGGGAAGGCAAACTGTGGAAGGAAGAGAGCAGTCCATTACTACACAAGTATATTTTTCTTTTAAATTAAAGCCCAGTTTATGGAGAGTGATTTGTTGTCCATAAGTTATTATAATGTGCCTATAGTAACAAACACTATAAACAACTATTTTTAAAGGACAACAGTAGTGTCATTTTACACCCCCCTTCCCTTTGACAGTAACCAAGGTGATGACCTAAACCGCTAGATCCTCAACCCTGGGTTCAACCTTTAAGTCCTGCACTTGCCCAGGACTTCACCAATAGGAAGACACACTTCAACAGTGTGTCTTCCTATTTGTCATCTCGCAGAAGGAGGAAGCGGGGAACAGAGTGACAGTGATCAGAACTTAGGTGAGGGCCTAACGGTATACATCCTCATCCTGGTTACTTTTAAAGGGCCAAGCAAGAGACTCACGTTGTGAGTATAGTTGTCCTTTAACTTGTGCAGCATTACAAGCTCTGTAAATTAGGAATTGTTCTCATGACTGGTTTGTAACTTTAGGAAACAATGTAGAGATATTATTACAGACAGTACTGTAGGACACACAGGTGACTTGGCATTAAAGAGAAAGTGTTCTCGTCACACCTAATATCCTACCCTGTGGTCTCATTTTGCTATTCTCTAACAAATGTTATAATGTTATAAACAGCTACTAGGTAAGTGAACAAAAACAAGGCAAACATGTAGAACTGGTTTCATTTTGTTTCAGTTTTAGAGTAGTGACGAGTTCTGGTTTGGAACAGAGTCTGGTTTCAATTCAGAATTGGCGATCGCTAAAATACGCTGATCCGACTGAATTTTTGGAACTGGTGAATATTAGAATATGGGAAATTAGATTGAAAAATTGTGTTGGAAAATTTAAAATTATGATCGTATATTTTTAAAAAAACAATTCAGTTGGGTTTGAATCAGATTTTTGGATGTTCAATAGGTTGAATGAAACTCACCAAGTTCATCTGTAATCGAAAGGCAAAAACTGTTACTTCTTGCCACATCCCACCAGGAGAGGTCAGACCCAAATCAGGAAACCGATCTCTAGACTGTGTCAGGAAGGGGTATCGTCAATGGTCACGTGGCCATGAAATATCATCCCATATGTACTAATCCTCAGGCTCAGACATTTTAATGGTTAAAGAGATCATAGTTCATGGTATAGAAATTCCCTTTCTACAAGTTACAATTTTGGGTAACCAGTAAATTTACACAATCAGATGCCAAAGTCTTGGATAATATAAATTTTTTTTTGTGGCCCTTATTGTAAAAGGCCCTTAGGCTGAGGCCACACTGCAACGCGCCACAATTGCACACGCAATCGTGTGTTATCACATGCGATTGTGTGCGCGATTCTTGTGCATTTTGCGCGTGCAATTTTGTCGTTTTCCTTTATGGAAACGCACCAAAAATGGTGAATGCATGCGTTACCAAAACAGAAACGTATGCGCATCTGAAATTGTGGGAATTTTACCAAATCGCATGCGCAACCGTGAGTGCAAAACGTGCAAAAAAAAAACGCAAGTGTGGCCCAGCCCTTAATTAGCAACAGGATTTTGTTGGGAGCAGGAATGGTTTGTTGGTACAATTTAACAGAAGATGGGGAACAGCTGAAAGATGGATGGCATAATATTAAGAAAATACTAATAGGGAGATTAAATAACGGTTCTTATCGTTAAAAATGGTGCTAATTTTGCCCCAACCAATCAGATGTTTTTTTAACATTTGAAAGCTAACATCTGATTGGTTGGGGCAAAATTAGCACCATTTTTAATGACAAGAACTTTTATTGAATAACCCTGTAAATTCAAGGCAGGAACAAGGGACAATGAGAGGCTGAAACATGACAAATACTGTGCAGACGTTCGAGGCAGGTGTGTAAGGGCTAGTCTACACCACTGCACTTTTAATAACTTTCCAATTGCGCTTTAAGAAGTGCACACTCTAGTGTTGCCCAATTGTGGCCATGCTAGAGCGCTGTGCATGCAATCTGCATTTTTTCTGCAGTATCGCATGCGGTCTGATTGCAGCACACTAGAGCATGTCGCAGGTTTGCGTGGTTCAGGAATGCTCAAACGGATCGGCCATTAAACTAAGAGCGCTTTCACAAACCATGTAAACCTTATTTTTATAAGTGAATAGTTGCACATAGTTTTTTTGTTCTTCTGTAGATGTAGGTGGCCTCAAATCCATCTGTATCTTCATGTAATCAGACTCTTAATGATGTTGAGATCAAGGCTCTGTGTGGGCCATACCACCTCCTGGACAAATACATTTGGGACCAATCAGACTCCTACCTGGTGGTATTACATGATGGATATTGTATTTCTCATCATTGAGGACATTAATCTTGTCAATCACAAAAATGCAGCCCCAATCCTGCAAGGAGCCTCCACTGTGCTTCACCCTTTCCTCAGCCCTTTTTATGTTGTGTTATCCAAGCAAGTTTAACCAGAGGGGATCAGTGTAACAAGGGGTGAATTCCAATTGGAATGTGGACTCCATGGCTGTGTTTTTGGAGGATGAGGTGTAATCACTGTCATCTCTGTGATATTTCAGGATTCTCCACTTGGTTTAATACCATGAAATTTGACAACTAAGAAGCTCTAAGCAGGGTTCCCCCTAAATCCACTGGTCTTTCCTCAATATCCAGCATAGACATGAAGTTTACAGGCTACCTGTACCTAATCTGCCATCCATTTATGGATGAAAAGTATTTAGACTGCTAGAACTAACGAGGGGTTAAAGGGTATCTAAAACTTCAAATAATCGAATTTTCAAAAATTGTACCTTTAGATGCAGTACGATCCCACTACTACTAACTTTTTCCTATTTTAAATCTGAGCTGTAGATTCTGAGAAATCATCATTTGAAATTACAGCGTTTACAGGGAGAGACCTGTCACTCCAGAAGGATAAATTATAACATGTTCCCCATCCCTGACCTCTTACTAGGATCTTTGGCTGCCTGCCAGCACACATTCTGCAACATTTAAGAGAATCAGCAGAGAAAAGAAAGAAGGGGGGAGGGAAGAGGAGATGTGTAAGCAGAGCAGTGTCCATGGTGAGGCTGTGCAGAGCTTATAAGTGTCACACTACAAGAAGGCAGTGAGTAAGGGAGGTGGGTGGCAGTTAGGAGCAGTGAATAAAGATTAATAATTTTATGACGGCAAGCACAGATAAATATGCGAGTACCACAATTTTACTTCTGTCATATTGTAGTTTCAGAAAATATAAAGTTGTTTGAGTGAGAATAGTGACCTTTCAAGGTGCCCATACATTAGAACTGCCAACCAATCCCCTGACATTCAATCAGTATTTCTAATCACAAAATGAATGGGTCTGGCAATATTATGCCGGTTAGCGGTTCCAGAAATATTGATTTAATATCTCAGGATGGGTTGGCAGGTAAATTTTAATGTATGGGCATCTTTAGTGCAAGCAAAAGGTAAATATTATAATCAATTTAATATCCCCGTCACAGTGAATTTATTGTTATAGTTGTAATTTATTGTTACAGTTACTGCCTCTCCTTTAGGTCAGTGATCACAGACATGCTCAGTGTGATCCACTCAGGAAGAAATAGATGAATTCTTCATTTAAATACTTTGTATCTCCCTGTGATAAAGGAAGGGGGAAGTAGACCCATATTTACCGTTGTCTAGGGGCATTTGTGGATGCAGGGGTGGCTATCAATCTCTCCCCATGTTTAACTACCCCTCTGTTGGAGATTTAATAAAATCTATCCCTGGAAGGATGTACATATGAGTATAAAAGGGAGGGGGGCGCTTACTGTAGTGGTTTTATTGAATTAAAACAGTGTCATCTTTAGATACATAGAAAGACGAATGATAATGGCCAGTTTCTGGAATTTAAAGGGCATATTCCCCTCCCCCTAGAATTTATATTTACCTTCAGGACCCCCTATATCCTAAGATTGTTATACTTACCATAGTCCCAGGGGTCCCTGAAGCTCTGTATCCCCCAGATCTCTGCCCATGCAGGTCTGACTGGTTACTTGAGAACATCCCCTGAACTCTACCTTAAGCATTTACCCCTATACAGAGCGCTGTCTCTCTTTACTTCATGTCCCTATCCTTTTCCTTCTATTGAGTTTGAGGAACAAGATTAAAAATGTGACTGTAAATGATGGTAATTTGCTTTTGCACTGATCCGTATTGCCCATTTTTAGTGTTACGCAATTAATGTTACACAATGTAATAAACACCACACTGATTTTCTTTGGTAGTTTTCAAAAGACTTGATAAACTTTTGCATTTACCCACATTCGCAAACGCGATACCCAGAGAGATGGTGGCTCTGGGTAAATGAGCCTGATTATATTTTTTAGTAGATTCCATAAATGTTGTTTTTGGGTTTTTGTGCTGTAGATTACATACGTTATGTTTGTTCCGTGGATTACATACATGATGTTTGTGCTGTAGATTACATACATCATGTATGTTCTGTGGATTACATACATGATGTTTGTTATGTGTATTACATACATGATGTTTGTTATGTGGATTACAAACATGAAGTTTATTATGTGGATTACATACATGATGTTTGTTCTGTGGATTACAAACATGTTTGTTCTGTGGATTACGTACATGACGTTTGTTATGTGGATTACGTACATGTTTCTTATGTGGATTACGTACATGTTTCTTATGTGGATTACATACATGAAGTTTGTTCTGTGGATTACATACATAATGTTTGTTCTGTGGATTACATATATTAAGTTTGTTATATGGATTACGTACATGTTTATTGTGTGGATTACATACATGAATTTTGTTATGTGGATTATAAATACATGATGTTTGTTCTGTGGATTACATACATAATGTTTGTTCTGTGGATTACGTACATTATGTTTGTTATGTGGATTACGTACATTATGTTTGTTATGTGGATTACGTACATTATGTTTGTTATGTGGATTACATACATGAATTAATTTGGCTTGAAAAAGCCAAATTACTGTTCTTTCTATTTCTTCTTCTTTTTCATCTTCCGTTTTATTCATCCACTTTTTTGGACCGTATCTCCTCCCACAGTTTTTGAGCTAGAAACATGAAATTCGGTACAGACGTGTGGGGCATATGAGAGAAGTGTGCTATCTTCTAGCTGAGTAATCCGCAGAAGCGTTACGGCGTTATCGGTGAATTTCCGGACATTTTTTCCCATAGACTATAATGTCAACAATCCTCAAATGTGGATATTTCAAAACAGTTTGTTTCATGGTCATAAATATAAATGGTGATACCCCCAACCCCCCCACACAGACCCAGGTACACCCACCTACCGACCTACCTTTCCATTCCCATGGAAGCCATATTTAAAGGGTAACTAAAGTCAAAAAACTAATTTAGATTTATCCTCAATAAAAGATAGTTTTATGGTTGTAAACACAAAAAAGACACACCCCCTCAACCAGACCCAGGTACACACACCTACTGACCTACCTTTCCATTCCCATGGAAGCCATACTTAAAGGGTAACTAAAGTCAAAAAAATAATTTAGATTTATCCTCAATAAAAGATAGTTTTATGGTTGTAAACACAAAAATGACATACCCCCTCAACCAGACCCAGGTACACACACATACTGATCTACTTATCCATTATGGTGGCAGCCATACTTAAAGGGTAACTAAAGTAAAAAAACTAATTTAGATTTATCCTCAATAAAAAATAGTTTTATGGTTGTAAACACAAAAAAGACATACTCCCTCAACCAGACCCAGGTACACACACCTACTGATTTACTTATACATTACTGTGGCAGCCATACTAAAAGGGTAACTAAAGTAAAAAAAAAACGAATTTAGTTTTATTGTCAATAAAAGATCGTTTTATGGTTGTAAACACAAAAAAGACATACCCCCTCAACCAGACCCAGGTACACACACCTACTGTAGGCCATAAATAAGCACTGGGGATGAAGTTGATGAACATGTGTTTATCTATGTAACTAAATAATCAAATTGTCTTTATCTGAATGGATCCATTCCATGTAGCATGTTCCAATATTAAAACATTTGTATCTACTTAAACCACCATGTAGCATGTTCCAATATTAAAACATTTGTATCTACTTAAACCATAATTTCACCGTGGAATGTTCCCCTTCTCTGCCCTCCATCAGAAGGACCGCCAAGGACATCAAACTGGAGATTCCTGGTTAAATAGGAAATAATATCTTACAGTGATGTCACAGCTTATTATTATTGTGTCGTTTTTATCTTGACAAATGACATTAAATGGCCAATAAGTTGGGCCCAGTCTTCAGGCCTCTCCCTGTATAGAATCTTGACACATGTTTAATACATCATTGCATAGATGGTTCCGATAGAATTCTCCAAATTATCAGTGTCGCCCATTCATTTCCTGTGGGCGCCATTACTCATCAGTCTTCTGGGAACCTAAGTTCCAAGTCCTGCAGGAAATTCTCCAGTGTGTTCACATTATTCTGTGTAGGAGTTTACATTCCCCTGCTTAGACACGTGACCCCCTCTCCATATTACCTTTATCTCTCCTTTAATATGGCTGGATATATCCAGATTGGCCACGCGGTGTCAGTTTTGCAACACTGTCCCTTTATATTATATAGATGTCCCTTTTTTATTTTAGGTTTTGTTTTCTTTAAAGCAAAATTAAAAACAATAGAATAAATGGGATTTAGCAATTAATATGAAGTCAATTTATTACAAAACCATTTTCCTGAGACCCACCCCTCTGAAATCCTACATCAGTTCTGAACCCTCCTTCTTACCAGTAAATTCTCGCCAGTTTTATCTCTGTTGAGACAAGTCAATTGGTCAGCTAGTAGTGATCTGACAGGAAGTTTGGGGTAAAAGAATGAACTGAGCATGTGCAAATTGTGTATGCTACCAGAAAGGGAGGGGCTACATCAACAGCCCACAGTGATCTCAGAAAACCAAGATTTCTTACAAGGCAGAGGTAAGACACACAGAATTCTGTCAATATTATATATATATTTTTTATCTTTCCTTCTCCTTTAACATAAGAAAGCAGTAAGGTTTTATGCAATAGAAACAAAATAATTTTACATTAAAAGCAGAATACAAGACATTTGTTTAAAAGTACTGTGTTTATTTTTTGGATTAAAATGAATAAAAATCCAATGACCGAGTTCTTTGTTTTCTGCGTACTTGTGGGTTTGGGGGAATTTTCTGTAGAATGGGATAACGTGCTTACCTCCTATTGACTCTCCCAAACATTCACATTAAAGGTTGAGGGGGGAGGTAGTTTTATTAGGGTTATTAGGAGAAGTGGGGGACGGAAGGGTAGAGTGGCTTCTTCCCATATTGCCCATCCCAACAGTTTGGGAAGGGTAGAGTGGCTTCTTCCCATATTGCCCATCCCAACAGTTTGCCGTCTTAGGTAATAAAGTGGAGGAGGACACCTGGGAATTAGCATGTATGGAGGGGGCTAGTCCCTTGAGCACCCAGGAAACTGCCATCTCTGATAGAAGGGAGGAGGAACTAAGTATCAGGAATGCTATGCAGGTGGTAGTGGTAGGGGACTCCACTATAAGGAAGGTAGCTAGGGTAATCTGCCGCCGAGACCCTACATGCCTGTAAGGTAGAGTCCCCGGAGGACGAAGTTCACTTACCTTTTAGAGAGGGCTGTCCAGCAATGCTGGAACTGACTGAAGCCTGTCAACTGGAACATGGCCCTGATCCACAGCTGAAAGGGATGTTAACTGGACAATGGCTGAGGCACCAGGCTGAGGGATATACTGGAACAAAGGCTGATGCACAGGCTGAAGTGATGGTAACTTGAACAATGGTGGGCAACATGCTGAGGGAATAACTGGAACACTGGCTTAAGGCACAGGCTGAGGGGATGATACCTGGAACAATGGCTGAGCACAGGCTGAAGTGATGGTTAACTGGAACATGGCGAGGCCCAACATGGCGAGTGATGGTAACTTTAACAATGGACTGATGAACAGGCTGAAGTGATGGTAACTGTGAACATGGCTGAGGCACATGCTGAAGTGATGGTAATGGGAACAATGGGCTGAGGCCAGGCTGAAGTGGGGTACCTGAACATGGCTGAGGCCAGGCTGAAGTGATGGTAACTGAAGCAATGCTGAGGCACAGCTAAGTCTGGTAACGGACCAATGGCTGGAGGTCCCAGGCTGAAGTGATTGTAACGTACATGGCTGAGGCACATGCTGAAGTGATGGTAACTGAAAATGGCTGAGGCACTATCAGGCAATGGCTGGAGCCGAATGCCAGACATTGCTACAGCAGCAGACACAGTCTGTCCGGTATCACGGAACTACGAATAGGCCCTCGCACTCCTCTGCGGTTCCTATTTGAATCTTCGCGCCGCCCCCGGCTCCGCGACTGGGACGCACGACGCGACGTCCTCGCCGGCGACGTCCCATCCCGTAACGGTGAGGGAGCGTGCAGGTAGATCCTTACATGCCGAACATGTGTTTTTCCGGCTGGTGCGAGGGTTCGGCAATGTGGTGTATCGTGAGGACATTTATTGGTGGGTCTGGGGACCCCGGCAGTACTTTGTTCACATTGGGTGCCAATGACAAAGAGTTAGAGGAGTAGGTGAGGTTCTTAAACATGAATTTCTGATAGCTAGGGGCCAAGTTAAAAATAAGTACCTCCAGGGTAATTGTTTTCAAAATACTTAACCGCAGCCAAGGTGCAAGCCAGGTAGACAGCAGAAGCATTTATGCGTGGCTAAGAGGGTGGTGTAGGAAAAACAAGGTTTGGGTTTAATTAGAACAGGGCAGACTTTGCTGGCGGCTACCAGGCTATTTAGTAGGCTGGTTGCACACCTCACTGATGGCGGTTGTCGCTGTTTTTGGGGAAGATGCTAAGGGTTGGTAGGAGATTTTAAACTAGGGTTTTGGGGGGGGGGTAGGAGGTATTAGCGTCTCACTGGATAGATAGCCCAGGGGAACGCAGTTGTAGTAGACCCAGTGGTGGGTGGAAAAGGAGTGTGGGGCTAGCAATAGTTTATGGGTAGCATGTTTTATTAAATGTCCAAAATACAATTACATGATCTAATCTAAAATGTATCGTTGCAATGCCAGAAGCCTGGCTGACAAAATGGTTTGAAATTGAAAATATGGCGTCTGAATGAAAAGTATGATGTAATAGGTATCATAAACGTGGTTGAACGTTCTCCAACACTGGGCTGTAAAATATTAAGGATACGCCTTGTTTAGGCAGACAGAAAAAAGGATAAGGGAAGGAGTAGTGTTTAATTTTAAAAAGAATTGAAGCCAAATTTCAAGAAGTGGATATGGCAATATGGAAGTTAAAGTGGAGGCAATATGGGGTGAATTATGCAACAGGAAAAGGGGTATGTCATTGGTTGTGTCTTCTACAACCCCCTCAATGCCCAGCAGCGAGAGGTGATCAACTTCATATGCAGTTGCATGGCTGCAAGTTTGGGGGAGTGTGCTCATAATGGTGGACTTTACTTATCTCTGACTTATATTGGTGTAGTGGAACTGCTATCACGGAAAAAGGCCGATGATTCCTGATTTTGCTGCAATATTTTCTCTTACAGGTGGTTGAGGTTCCTACTAGAAAACGGTCTCTGTTGATCTGGGAATATCTAACATTGTGGAGCGCATTATAGATTTCGGTAATGGAGGCTTAGGGAATATGACCATGAAAGTGTTTTTTGGACTTTGTTATTGAAAGGAAAAGTCGCGATTTAAACAAGGACTTTTCATTTTTTGTTTTTAGAGCAGGTTTCAAGGACTGACATTATAAGTAGCAACCAGCATGGATTAGGAGGAATAAATCTTGTCAAACAAACTTTGCCTTGGCTTTATGAGGAAGTAATTAGAGAATTTAGACTCTGCATAGCCGTAGATGTAGTTTTAACTTTTGCAAGGCTTTTTGTATACAGTCCCCATAGGCGACTAATGTATAGCTAAGTCTGTTGGTCTGGGGAGTACATTTGTACTGGATAGAAATTTGTTAATGATACAAATGCAGAGAGTGTTGTAAATGGGGCTCATCATTCTGGACTAAAGTGCTAATTGGGGTGCCACAGGTTCTGTTTTGGGGCTGCTTCTATTTAATCTACTATTATTAATCATTTATTAATGTTTGGAAGGCTAATTAACAATCGCTGGCACACTCCTCTTAAAGTTCGGTATCAATAGAAAACCTGAAAGGGGGACCTAATCCCTTTTTGCCATTTTTACCTCCACATAACAAACAAAGGATGGGCCTGACTTCTGTGTCATCACTCAAGTTCTCAATAAGTGGAAGAAACAGATACCAGAAATTGTTCTACTTGGTCTGCCCCCCCCCTGTGTATAGCTGGAGGGACATTACGTTGCAATGCACTTCTGGTCTGAGTGAGAATTAAAGTTATATCACAGAGCCATTATTCTCGTCTAAGTAACATTAAGGCTTTCCCTGGTCCTATGAACGGAGTTGATGTAATGGGTTCCCTCCCTCCCCGTTCACGCCCACAACAGGCCTTTTGACTAAGCCATAAAGGTCCTCCTCCCCCAGACCTCCATGCCTTTTCCTCCTGTCACGTAACAATCAAATTAAACAGATCCTCTCACCTCACATAGTTTCCTGTATGGGGTCTCTCTCCTCTCCCCATACATAGGCTTTCCTTCAGGTGCCTTGGTTCCTCAGGTCCACCAAGTCGCACCGGACCCTTATGTGCTTAAGCCGCATCGGAATCGCGGTGTCACATCATGACGTACAGGCACTTATTTAGAAACGCCGCTACACGCGACGTGAGGCGTTTTGATCTCTGCAAGTCCTGTTTTTGCTGTTTCTGCAAAGGCTGGCGGGGTCCCGCTCCACGCTGTTTCCATACCTGTACTGATCCCTATCATATTCCTGTAGAGTTATGTCCCATACCCGCCACAATAGTACTTTTATAATAGTTCACTATTTGAATACACCTTTCTGCTGTCGTAGCTTAGTATCCTATGCAGTGTCTATGAGCCTCCTCCTAAAAGGTCGAGGTCTGCTTCCAGGGGGTGAGCAATAATAGAGAGTGTATTCTTAACCATGAAATGGGACCTGAGTACGTGATTTGTCCTCTATGTCTACTTTATACAACACTCCAGAAGAAATGTGGCTACAATGCCATAGAAGCTATCATGGATGAAATTGTGTGAAGGATGCACTAACCAGAAAACTACATACTCCGGAACACCCAAGCTTCCTGAACGGTCTTTGAGTCCATCAGATCAATTGTTAAAAAGTACGTAATTGAGCCAATGGAAAAGTCCAAGAACTGTGCAGAATTGGGAACGAGAGTCATCCTGCGGAAGTGGACTCATCATAGTATGTTCCGGAGATAAGAGGAAGTTCCTAGAAATTCCAATGAGGATATAATACAGCCAAACCTGGATTACTTAATCATGAACGATGAACACGTAAGATTCCCGAAACCTCACTGAACAAATAATGAACATATGTTTTCAGAGGAAAAAAATGGGGATTCTTTCTGTTCATGAGCATATACTGGATAACTCAAGAAAATATTAAAAATCCATAGAAGAGATTTTAACTATCACAGAACGTGGGCAAGAATAATCCTTTTCCCAAAGAAGCCATTAAAAAACTGGAGACGCCCCTAAATAGATACGCCCGTAGCTAAATGGCACTAAGTGGGCCTTGGCACGGAGAGTGGATATCATTAAGGATCCAATGGAGAGGAAGGAGGAATCGGCTCTAAAGAGGGCCTATACGGACCGCAAGGTCGTCAATCAGACCAGCTAATTGCTAGTTTGCGATAGCAAATAAAATTTGGATTAAGAGTGGGAAAACTATAAACACTGTACCCCCCAGGGATGACCTTGTCGAGATCTAACAGGCTAAAAATTTTTCAAGAATTTAATTGCTAAAACGCATTGATGGACTCAATTTTATTAAAATGCAATCTATGCTCAGACTACAGTGGCATGAGGCTCCTCTGGCTCGTCAATGTAAAGTTGAAATCAGTCCAGGCAAGGACTTACAAATCACCAGTCGAGGGAACTACTCTTGGTCCCGCACTAATGAAGTCATAGATAGAAAATTCATTTGAAGAAAGCTTACCACTCCCCAGCATCCAACTCAGAAATCCTCCATCCTCTCTGATACCTCTTTTAGGCACAGGCAATCAGACCAGGTCGTATATATATCACCAAAACAGCTGGAAGTCATATCAATCCTTCGTCGTTTTCCTTTCGTGGAAACAAAAGTTACCGAGCAGAGGAACTTTATGACGACCCTCGTTGCAAGTTTTTGGGAGGCCGTCTATCCTTATTTTGCATGTGGTAAATCCAATATAGACGCATGGTTAAAACAAACAGTGACAAGGATACTCCATAGAATTCCGCCCCTTTCCAGGGACCAGATTATAGAGACACCGGTACCAAAAAATCAGATGCATATCTAGAGTTAAAAAGATATTCAACATAATCCTAATAGAACAGAGTCATAGAAAGGTAAAACTCATCTCCAACTTACGACATACTCGCCATTCTTCCTAGGGGGGGGAAGGACAGGACGGGGAGTTTCGAGCTAGATTGGATCTACGGAGTCATTCATTTCGTGTGTTTTTGTAAATTTAAAAGGAAGTCTTGAAAGCTACTATCAATCAAATCATCAGGGTCATGTATGTCAAAAATAGATCTCAAAGCGCCTACCATCACATCCCATTCTGCGCTAAACTCGTAATATCTGGAGATTCATGCTCTAGGGAACACTTCATGTACAAATGTCTCCCATTTGCAGCCTTCTTCTCCCAGGACATTTAACAAAGTCGTGTGCCCATCATAGCCCTCGCAGGCGAAGGCAACAAATTTACTCCTATCTAGACGACATCCTGAGGAAAGGCAAACAAACAACCACTATGTGCAAACACCTGATATGAACGATGGAACTCTAGAAGCCTATGATGGCTGATAATATGAGAAATCTATATTAGTTCCGACCAGGAATCACATTTCTTGGCGAGATCAACACTATATCCCTACAGATGTTCGCTTTCCCGTCGATCGATCAGGAAATACATGAAGAAGTAAATACAGATTTCGAAATTCCCTCCTACGACAGAATTCATCTGTCAAAGAGTAATAGGGAAGATGGTCCTCGCAATCGAACTGGGTGCAGGGGCAAATACACCTGAACCACTACAACTACCATTTCTACAACATCGGGGAAGCACCAAGATCAATGATCAAGCTATCAGGAGAACCACACAAGCTGAAATGGTGTTATAAACAAACTACAAACCAGTAATATAACGCAATCGCCTGGACCACAATTACTGTGGACGGCCATTCAATTAGGAATGGGGAGCGAATCTGCAAATCGCAATCATCCAGGGAAATGGGATTCAAGACTGAGACAATCACATCATATGAAAAGAATAGACGTGCTGATGGCACTGTGGTCTTCAAACACCTTATCATTAGTGGAAGCAGTGAAGGATTTTCTCAGACATGTCATGGTCTACTATATAAACAAAGATGTGGCACCAGGAGTCGATCTCTCTGGTCCAAGTGACAAAATACTATCTTGGGCAGATTCAACCTGCAGATTTATCGGCGATACCATATCCCAGGTCATCAGAACATACAAGCAGACCCGCCCCTAGCAGGGGACACTATCCACTGGTCTTGAACAGTCAGTATTTCGATCGATACCAGGAAGATTTGGACTTCCGCAATCGACCGCATGGCAACCAGACAACACAGAAGTAGATCATTCTGTTTCATCATGGCTCTCCAGACCAGTTAGCAATGAAGTGGGACTTCATATCGTACTGTCATACATATTTCCACCCTCTCTCTAATGCGAAGTATTGAAAAAGATCCAGGAAGAGACCAAGAGACTCAGTGATTGTAATAACCGTGGTGGCCAAGACGACCATGGTTTCCAGGATACAATCTCTTTCAAGGAGAAACCACTGATATTAACAACCAGACCAATTTACTGACAAAGGGATACTGCTATCCATTCCACAAGTCAGCAAGCTGAGACTAGTGGCATGAGACTGAACGGCAATCTATGGAAGCAGCAAGCGGTTGTCCACCAAATCCTAATTCAACCCTGATGTCATCCTCGAAAACTCCACATCAGCAATCTTACTATAAACGTGGGAAGTTTTCTTCCAAATGGGTGCATCCACTACGAAGTCAATTCAAGCAATCTCTCGGTAGAAAAACATTTTGGATTTCTGCACACAGGACTGCAGAAAAAATTTAGGCAGGGCGACACTGAATACCAGTCTCTTCCATAGCCGCCATAAAACTGGAAAAAATGGTTCAAAAGAACCTCTCATAATCAGATTCTTTAGAGCAGTAGACAGTGAGACATTAATCCTATCCTCCACTAAGTGAGAGTCCCCCTTGTGATCTTCACCTAGTTTGGAAGTCTTACAAAATGACTATTTTGAAACCTATGGAATCCAATAAACATAAAAACTACACTAAAACACTTATTCTAACTAGACGCAATTACTCAGCTAGAAGAGTATCGGAATTGAGAGCCTAAATGTCATCAAGTTTCTACAATTCTATGAGGACAGAGTGGTCCTAATTCCTGATAACAAATTCGCGACCTAAAGTATTTTCAGATTCCATCTGAACCAGAAATTATATCTACCAACATCGCATATGATCATACAGAGGTCTAGCAGAAACGCATCTTCTTGCTGTAGGGAAATCAATTAAAAGAATATCTGAATATAACCGAGATCATTTAGAAAACTATTCATGTTCGTTTTGTTTCACGGAAACATAAAAATGGAACCAGCCATCCCACTACGATTTCTGCTTGGGATCACTACGTCATTCGACAAGCTACAATAAGGCCGTGCAAGCAACTGATAAGGAAACAGCACATTCAACGCAAGAATGGCGACTCTTGGCCTTCCCACCGAGTAGTTTCTCACCAGCGGAGCTCTGGCCCTTCCAGCACTGAATCCTACTCACCAGACGCCTACTACCTTACTCAGTGGGTAGGTGTTTTCCTTTTGAACTGTCTTTGCCCAACCATTGGCCAGTCTCCCCTTAATAACGGTAGCCTATGAAAACCGCTGGCTAACCCACCATATGAGGTGGCCAGCACCTTTTTTGTTCCACTCTTTTTCCCAAGGAACCAATCTTCTATAACATTTTTTCTTCTGGCAGACTACAAAGACCCGCCTAAGCTGCTGACAAGTGTGCTTGAAATCCGCATTCTACTCCCCTAGAAAATGTGTACTGAAAGCCCCCCACCCTACAAAACTGGGTTAACCTTATACCCTATAGGGAGCAGGGGCATCGCCCACTCGGGTGGTGGGTGGTTCTCCGTCCCTGTGCCCGCGTCCCGCAAAATGGCACTGACTCAAGCTTGACCCTCCCCTTCCAGATCCTTGGGTCCTGTGTCTGCATGTTTCGAACCCACCAATCCCTGGCTGGAATCCGCCCCCGGTCAGGGAGCCCCTCCCCTTGCTATGTGCGTTCGGTACGTGGCCTCTCTTTCTGTCCTGATTGAAACATTAAAGAGATTTCACAGATCATGCAATTCTGTCTGAGAAAACCTTAAAGGGATGTCCACACCCCATAGCAAAACTTCCTTTATATCGTAGTGTTACCCTCACCCTCCCACCCAACCTCTAAGTTAAAAACAAATCTATCCCATACACTACTTACGCTCCTGTTTCCAAGCGTCACTCTGATCCGGCTCCCCCCTGCCTGCCGGCTCTTTAGCAGGGGGCCGGACGGCAGCCGCATCTGTGAGGGGCCATCTGTGATTGGCTGAGAGGCAGCACAATCACAGCCGCGGCTTCAGCAATGCAGAATACTCTGGCAGCCGGGAGCTGTAACTTGTGTCCGGATAGATTTTTAAGACTTTAACTTAAGGCAGTTTGGGGTGGAGGTTACCCCTAAAATAGTTGAAGATGTACACTACGATACTCTTTTGCAGAGAGGGATCGGGAGAGGAGGGAGTGGGGGTGAAAGGGCGTCCTGGCTGTGACGCATGTCACCATCCCCCCGGAGGAGAGACAGAGGGGCAAGCACTTAGGACAGGAAGACAGCCATCCCGACCCTGAGCACTTTACTGACTTTAACATATTGTAGAAGAACGTAAGGAGCAGGATTGTAAGTACGGATTGTTTAAAACTGTATAGTGGGCCAGGAAGGGTTAAAGTTTTAGTTTGTGGGGTGGACATGCCCTTTAAAGAGATGCCACACTGCAATCCTTCTGGTTCTGAGTGGACCTTACGAGATGTCACACTGCTAATGCATTTGGTCTGAGTGGAACATTAAAAGGATGTCACATTGCAATGCTTCTGGTCTGAGAGAACCATTAAAGAATTTCACAGTGCAATGCTTCTGGTCTGAGAAACATAAAGAGATATCACAGAGCAATCATTCTGGCGAAGTTAACGCCTTATTAAAGGCGTGTCATAGTTAATGCATTCTGCTTGAGTAGCAGCAATAAAGGGATTACCAGAGCAATGCATCTGGTCGAGTGAAACTTAAATGAGGGTCAAGTGCAATGCTTCGGGTCTTGAGTGAAACATTAAAGAGATGGTCCCACCACAATGCATTCCTGGTCCTGGAGGAAACATTAAAGGGATATCACAGAGCAAATACATTCTGGTCTGAGTGAACATTTAAAGGATGTTACAGAGCAATGCATTTCTGGTCTGAGTGACATCAAGAGCTGTCAGTGCCTGCTTCTGTTTTGGTGAAAACATTAAATGGGTTATCACAGTGTCACTGCAATCTGGTCTGCATGAATATTCAGGGATGTCCTGCAATGCATTCTGTCTGATTAACAGTAAAGGATGCAGGTATCCCACCCCTCCCGATCTTCTCCCTCGAATTGGTGGTCTCCCTCTCTGCCCCACTAGACCACCCGAATCTCTGCGACGTAAAGTAGTCCGGAAATACGCTCCGCCGTCATGCCTCCTTTTTGTGACCACGCCCCCAGACCGAACACAGCCACAACACCCATAACTACCGCTCCTCCCATCCTCCTTGGGTGCGTGCCCGCTCACGCGTGACGTAATACACACTCCATAATTGGGCTTGGTGGATACAAAAGCAACAGTGCCAGACGCACAGCAAGACCCCTGTATTGTCTTGTATAAGAGATGTATCGTTCAAAGGGAGAAAAATGTTATTCTCACGTCTTTACAAACGCATTGAAAGTGCCTCATTTGGATATGCGGTGCATTTTCGGAATCCGGTGTACAAAAAGGATATCTTAACTGGGGAAGGGTTCAGAGAAGGGCAACTAAATTATAAGGGGTTGGGGACGCTTGAATAGAAGAGAGACTGGAAAAGCTTACAATATGTACTCTGGAGAAAAGGCGCTTAGCTGAGGCTATGATTCTGTGTATAACTAACATTAATCTTGAATAACGCCTACCTAAACTATCTGGCATTGTTCACCAATAAAAATGTCAGAGACACGTGGAATCCCTTTAAACTTGCAGAAAAGTTTAGCTTCAAGTTGGGAAGGGTTTTTCACACTGTGAGAAAACGGTAAAGCTATGAACTGTCTCCATGGACGTTGTTATGCAGGTTCATTGTCCTTTTTCAAAAAAAAGCTGGAATGAGTTTCTCCAACAAGAAATTGTTACAGTACAGGTTTGCATACATAAGTAAGAGTTGGGAAAGGGTTTTTCACGGTGAGAACGGGTCAAAGCCTTGGCTGTCTTCCCAGTGGACTTTGTGTATGGCAGGTGCATTGTCATTTTAATAAAAGCTGATTAAGTTCTACAACAGGAATTTAACAAGTTACTGGTATTGATACCCTAAAGTAGTTGGAAAGGTTTTCACTGTAGCACGTAAACTCTGGAACTGTCTGCCTTGACGTTGTTATGGCAGTTCATTGTCAGTTTTATACAAGCTGATGATTCGACAACATGAGATGTTCCACGTGACTGGTATTGAATACCATAAGTAAGTTGGGAAAGGGTTTGTCACTGTGAGAATGGTAGCTATGAGAACTTTCTTCCAGTGCGTTGTGTTATGGCAGGTTCATGGGTCAGTTATAAAAAGCTTGGACTGAAGTTTCTACAAACAGAATGTACAAGTTTCTGGTATTGATACTAAAGTAATAGTTGGGAAGGGTTTGTCACTTGTGAGACTGTACAGCATGAACTGTCGTCCAGAGGACGTGGTTATGGCAGGTTTCATTGGTCAGTTTTAATAAAAAGCTGGATGAGTTTCTGCAACAGGATGTTGCAAGTTACTGGTATTGATACATCAATTCCGGTAAAGGTTGATCCAGGGAATATCCGATGGCCACTTGAGTCAGTAAGGAATTTTTTCCCCACTTCATAAATTTGTGGTTTTTTTCCTTCCTCGGGATCAACAGTTAGGCAGGAATGAGGACTCGTTTCGAACGATAAAAAGTGCCTACAACGGCTTATTCTCGGCCACAACTTCCTACTAACATCGTTCGTATGGGTCGGACCCATGATCTCAACTGCGTACAAGCCAGTTACATCCAAAATGCATACATTCTAGAAGTAAGGACCACTAAGCCGCAAACAACCCTGAACCAGAAACAAACACGGCTTGATTAAACCCGTAATCTGTGTCTTACATCTCATTTTGATCGGTTCTGGGAAATTTACCTTAATTACATATGGTTTGGTTGCTTTACTTTAACGCATTCTAGTATCACACAGTTTTGGTCAATGACTATTATGTTCTGCACTGCTCAGTCCTTTTGCTATGGCACAACTGTACCGTTGGTCAACCATTATAATCTCGAGCCATCCCTTTTACGGACAGGTAAAGAAAGGAATCATGTGCCCACTGAGGTCAGGAAGTGTGGTCTGACACCTGCACATAACACACAGATACTTCATACGTTCTTAACCGGCTTTGTTTACGTTAACAGAGTTACTAAGTGGGCATTTTATTGTTTATTGGTGTTTTAGGGGGGTTGTTTTCAGATTCTGGATATAAAAATTGGGTGTAGTCTCCTTTAAGCTGGTATGACAAAGAGATCCTCTTGTCCTGGCTGACCATATAGGAATTTCCAACTGGTTTGGTCAGGATGAAGACTGTTTGGTTGTCTGCAAGGTAGCCGCAGTCACAAGTTGCAAACTGAGAGTGCTACCATAGACAACTGCCGATCGCGTGTTTTTTTAGCTCATCGGATCATCCAGTTTGTCGTGGGATGATTTTTGTTGGGTTGCGTCCAAAAACCCACACATTTTACGGTCCAATCGCCCAATGCCCGAACTCGCGTTCGTTGATCCGAAATAATTGTTTGGTGTGTTCACAGCTTAAGGCAACGGATCACACTACATACCAAAACCATTACTGTTTAACCGTTAGGCCATGTATTTTCTGCGTCTGCGGTAGCGTTTTGTGTGCGTTTGTTGTGTGATTTTATGCAGTCAGGTTTTTGTTAATGCCCAAAACTGATAAAACTGTGGTGTTTTTTCTGGTCCCATTTGTATTTGCGCTATTGCGACTAAACGGCAGCACTCATTGCTACCAACGCAATGCATACAAACGCAGCATGTGAACCAGTTTAGTATGGCTCCCTATAGACTGCTTCTTGTTGCCTTTTCCCCAATGCTTGTGTTAACCGGCAAAACTTGGAGCAATGTGGTCTCCAAACAGTTAGGGTTATGAATCCTGCATTATGTTCTTTATAATGAGCCGACAATCACATCTCTGGCTTCACCCTGTGAGAATGATTCGAGGTCATGTCAAACTTCCTGCTTCCATAGGTTGAGTTGACATCACCTTAATCTCTGCCTGCCTCCGCCCCGGGAGAAGCCATGCTCAGTAAAGACGTAATGAATGCTGTGGAATCAGAAGTACCTGGGGCAACTGACATTTGACAAGGGAGCCTATTAATGCAGCAGGCGTCACATGACTACATCTGGGTCACATGGCTGAAAACAGGAAGAGTTCAATCAGGAGTATATCACTGAACCTTTCCAGCATACTTCTCCAATTATTATCTGAGATGTGATTTAGTTTTACTGTGAAGGTGTGATGGAGAGGCTGGTATATCATTCTTAATACTTTCCTACTGGTTGGGAAGAATTGGCGACGCCACAGTTACCCTTTAAATGGTGGTGAGTGAGCCTAATCATTTGTCCCATTTTTCCGAGGCAAATAAAAGTCACGTGCTCAGAAGTTTGGGGTCCGGTTCACCCAGCGTTGAGGATGCGGGACATCCTGTGAACTGGGCTTTGGCAATCTCCATAACTAAACCCAGTTATTCCAGCGACTAAAAGTACCGTGTAAAGGCTGAGGCCACACTTAAGCCGCTTGACCGCGTGCCGAAACAGGCACGCAAACGTTTTGGCACCGTGTTTTACTTTACGTGGCTGTTCGTGCCTGTTGCCTGCGCTGCAATCGGCAAATGTTCAATAATCACCATACACTAAGTGTGGCCTCATCACAAATTGGATTGGATCCCCTAAAAGCCATTAGTGTGGCCTAACCCTAAGATACGGGCAATCTCATAGTCTCCCGGTAAATAAACTAAATCAAGCACTCAGTCTATGGACTATATATATGGACTTATTTAAACACCCCTGTATCACCGTACGCCGCGTGGTTGTAAATGTATGGGCCCCCAAAAAAAGGAAACGATCGCAATTTATGTTACGTTCATTTGCGTACCTAACATTGAACATTATCGACAACCGGTGGGCATTTTAGATTCGACTAGGACAACCATCATAACTCGCCGGAACACTCTCTTAAAGTGCTGTATACCGGAGAGAACAAACTGAAAGGTTTCATTAAAGGGGGAACTAGCCTTGTTCATTTCGGCCCCATTAACAAAGGATGAGGTGCCTGACTTCCTGTCATCATCCATATTCTCAATAGAGTGGAAGACAACAGATTACCATAAATTGTGCTAACTGTGCCTGCCCCCACCCTTATTGTTTCTGGGGCCTGGCCAATGATTCACAAACCTTTGGTTCTGGGCCAATTGAACATAAGGATGTGGCCCAGCGCATGCAATTCTGGTCTGAGTGAAAACATATAAAGGGATGTCACAGTACAATGCATGTGCTTTGAAGCGAAGCATTAAAGGGATATCACGAGTCAATCATTCTGGTCCTGATGACAGTAAGGATGTCACCGTGCAATGCATTTCTGGTCTGCCGGAAACATTAAAGGGATATCACAGAGCATATGCATATCTGGTCTGGAGTGAAACATTAAAAGGGTGTCACAGATCAATGCATTCGGTCTGGTGAAACCTTAAAGAGATTTCCACCCTGCAATGCATTCTGGTTGAGTGAAACATTAAGGGATACCAGAGCAATACATTCTGGCATTTGTTAACCGACGTTCTCCTAAGGAGTAACCGTGGTGCTCAACCCTACCTCTTGTATTAGTATGGGTGCTCACCCTACCTTTATTTTATTATGGGTGCTCAACCTTTCTTTATGTTATATGGTTGCGCACCCCGACCTCTTCTTTATTATGGGTGCTCAACCCTACCCCTCTATATTATTATTTACTATTCACCCTACATCTTATATCATGGTGCAAACCCTATTATCTTATTATGTCTCTCACCCTACCCGGTCTTTTATTATGATGGGTGGCTCAACCCACCTCTTGATATTATTAGGTATATTCAACCCTACCTCTTAATTCATTATGGGTGCTAAGCCCTACCTCTGATAATATTTGGGATTCAACAACCCGACGCACTTAGATCATTAGGGTGCTAAACTCTCATCTGTTAATTATTATGGTGCTCAACATTCCTCTTATTTATTATGGTGCCCACCCTACCTCTTATATTAATCATGGATATTCAACTCTCAACAACTCATATCCTTCTTATATCATTAGGGTGCTCACCCTACTCTATATTATTATGGGTGCCCAACCCTACCTCTTTATTGATCATGGATATTCAACTCTACCTCTATATCATTAATGGTGCTAAACCTACCGTTTTATATTTTATGGGTTGCTTCAACCCTGCCTGTTATATTTATATGGTGCTCAGACCCGTCCTCTTATATTATTATAGATATTCACCCTGTCTCTAATATATTCAACCCAACCCTCTTATATCATTATGGGTGCTAAACCCTACTTGTATATTTTTTATGGTGCTCAACCCCTACTCTTCTATTTTTATGCATATTCACACCCTCATCATTATGGTGCTAAACCCGAAACCGTTGCCTCCCCCGCCCTCTTCCAAGATACTTAAAAAAACTAACAAACTCCCAGTATCCCTTGCGCAGTATTCAGGTATCCCACCCCGTCCTGGAGTTCCCGGGAGTCTCCCGGATTTTGGGGGGTCTCCCGAACTTCTTGCGACGATCCCCTGCAAACTCCCGCCACCCAACCTCCAGATTCTCCTTTTTCACCCGTCACACCCCCTAACCACGCCTCTTTTGTTTATTTAAAATCTTCCCCGTGTCTTGCCCCCAACCCAGCCCCTTTGGAATGATGCAAGTTGACACCACTGGACCTGTTATGCCCCGCCTTCTCTCCATCCTGCCTAGAAGCATTTCGGCTGGGTGGATGTCCTGAGTAAGGATGGAAACTGTATTTTTTCAAACATTTTGAGGGGCTGGGAATGTGTCCCTGCCTGTTGGCACCCTACCTGTTATATTATTATTTGTGTCTTAACCTACCTATTATTATTATTTTGGGTGGCGAACCCCTTCTCTTATATATCATGGATATTCAACACTACCCTTCATATCTTCAACCCTACTCTTATTTAGTTATTGGTGCTCACCCGTCCTCTTATATGATTATGGATTTCCACTACCCTTATAATTCAACCCTACCTTCTATATTATAATAGGTGCTCACCCTTCCTCTTATTATTATTACTGGCAGCTTCAACCCTACCTCTTATATGATTATGGAATTCACTCAACCTCACTATATCCTTATGGGTGCGAAACTTACATGTAATATTATATGTGCTCAACCCTACCGTCTTAGATTATTATTGGCGCTCATCCCTCACTTTGTTATTTATATGGTTGCTTTAATATATTATGGGTGCTCAACCTACTTGTATATTTTAGGGGTGTTCAACCCTACCTTTTAAATTATAGGTGCTAACCCTAATCTATTATTAATTGGTGCTCAGCTACCTCATATATTATGGGTTTCTCAACCCTAGATCCTATATTATTATGGGTGCTCCAACCCCACATCATATTATTTTGGTGCTCAATCCTACCTCTTATGATTGATACTTAACCATACCTTTTATCTTATTATGGGGACTCAACCCAAACTCTTATATATTATTGATACTTAACACTACCTCTTTATAGTATTATGGGTACTAACCCACCAACCTCTTATATTAGTATTGATACTTCCCATACCTATTATTATGGATGCGTGCTCAACCCTACTCTTTATTATAGCGTGGACTCAACCTACCTCTTATATTTTGGAAATACTAATCTACCTCTCTTATTTTACTATAAAAGTATACTTATTTCTTTATCTTTAATATTTACTTTCTGTCCCTTTTATTTTTGATCAGTCTTACAAATGTAAAGGGAAATTAACCCTGCAAATTGTAAAAGGTACCAGTTTTTATTGTAATTACAATATTCCTAATAGTAATAAAATCATCATTTATTTAACACAATCAGTCATAAGGTTGGCCAAATTTTTTTTTCTTCTTCTGATGTTCCTTTTGTCTCAGACCGCTGCAAGTAAGCTGCCTGGTCGTTCTTCTCTACTTCTCTAGAACCACCCTTTATAGCCAACTCTTAACCCAAATAAATGAAATCCAGAGAAGGCGAAAACCCACACAGGCTGATGGGAAAATTCCTTCTTGACTCCAAAATGGCAATCGGAAAAATCCCTGATCAAGAGGGTTTTCCTCTCTGCCAGTCCCCCTTGTGTTTCTCAGTTCCTTCATTCCCATCACATTTTTGCTTTGTTGGTCTGTGATAACAGGCTCATTAGTCTCAGAGGAATACCCGAAAGGCATGGAGAGGGTGGCCCAGGCATCGCAGATGGTGCCCTGGGCATTGTCAGATGTCATCCCTTTCCCATGGATCCAAAAACGTTTAGGTGCCCTCCGGGCTGCTCTTGTTTGTTGACGTTGGGATTAAACATCAGGATTTAATGAGGGACGAGCTCCCTCGATTTAGTTCATCCCAGTCAATTTTGCTGCATAACAGGAAATCCAAGTGCTATTAAGTTTTTATTTCAGATTAAATACCACCCCCCTGCCTTAATCTAGTTCTTAAGCTAAAAAACCCCTGTTAGTGTCTCTCATGTAAATTGTCCGGAAAATACAAACCTACCCAAGAAGGCATTTTGCATGATGTCCCCGAGCTCACGTCTGCTGGCTCCTAGGCGTGTTCGACCTTTTTATCCAAACCACAAAACCAATGAATATGTTCTAAGAAACTGTGTCTAAACACTCATAACTGATTAAACTGGATGGTTACTCAACATTTCAAGTAAAAGATAAGCCAGCCCAAGATTCCAACTTTTCAGTAGATAACCATAAGGAACCCCAGTGAAGAGCATCGTAATAACAACGTAATAGGCGTCAGTGTATGGTTAATCTCCCAGTCGGTATTGCAGTAACATGGTATCACTATAACTTATACCTTATTAATAAATTTGTGGTAGGTTACAATCCATATCCTCTGCAAGTGTTTGCTTATTAGAACCGATGGGGGGGGGAAGATTCCCGATCTTATTTGGTGTGAGGTTCTTAAACATGATTTCTGAGAGCTAGGGGCCAAGTTAAAAATAAGTACCTCCAGGGTATTGTTTTCAGAAATACTACCGCAGCCACGTGCTAAGCCAGGGAGACAGCAGGAGCATTTATGCGTGGCTAAGAGGGTGGTGTAAGGAACAAGGGTTTGGGTTTATTGAGAACAGGGCAGACTTTGCTGGCGGCTACAGGCTCTTTAGTAGGGATGGGTTGCACCTCACTGATGGCGGTGCAGCTGTTTTAGGGGAGAAGATGGCTAGAGGGTTGGAGGAGATTTTAAACTAGGTTTGGGGGAGGAGGGTATTAGCAGTCTCACTGGGATAGATAGCCAGGGGGAAAGCAGGGTGTAGATAGACCAGTGGTGGGTGGAAAGGAGTGTGGGGCTAGCATAGGGGATAGGGAGGCATGTTTATTAAAGTGTACAAATAAATTACAGGATCATAATCTAAAATGTATGTTTGCAAATGCAAGAAGCCTGGCTGACAAAATGGGTGAATTGGAAATTATGGCGTTGAATGAAAAGTATGATGTAATAGGTATAGCAGAAACGTGGTTGAACAGTTCTCACGACTGGGCTGTAAATTTAGAAGGATACGCCTTGTTTAGGCAAGACAGAGAAAAAAGGAAAGGGGAAGGAGTAAGTGTTTATTTTAAAAAAGAATTGAAGCCAAATTTAAAAGAAGTGATAATTGGCAATATGGAAGTTAAAGTGGAGGCAATATGGGTGGAATTATGCAACAGGAAATGGGGTAATGTCATTGTTGGTGTCTGCTATAAGCCCCCAAATGCCAGCAGAGAGGAGGTGAGTCAACTTCATATGCAGTTGGCAAGGGCTGCAAGTTTGGGGAGTGTGCTCATTATGGGGGACTTTAATTACTCTGACATTAATTGGTGTAGTGGAACTGCTATCACAGAAAAAGGCGATGAATTCCTGAATTTGCTGCAGGATAATTTTCTCTTACAGGTGGTTGAGGTTCCTACTAGAAAAGGAGCTCTGTTGGATCTGGTAATATCTAACATTGTGGAGCGCATTATAGATATTAAGGTAACTGGAGGCTTAGGGAATAGTGACCATGAAAGTGTTGTTTGGACTTTGTTATTGAAAGGAAAAGTGCGCTGAGTTAACAAGGACTTTTAATTTTTGTTTTAGAGCATGTTTCAAGGACTGACATTATAAGTAGCAACCAGCATGGATTTAGGAGGAATAGATCTTGTCAAACTAACTTGCTTGGCTTTTATGAGGAAGTAATTAGAAATTTAGACTCTGGCATAGCAGTAGATGTAGTTTACTTTTGCAAAGGCTTTTGATACAGTCCCCCATAGGCGACTAATGTATAAGCTAAGGTCTGTTGGTCTGGGGAGTCACATTTGTACATGGATAGAAAATTTGTTAATGAATACAATGCAGAGAGTAGTTGTAAATGGGGCTTCATCATTCTGGACTAAAGTGCTAAGTGGGGTGCCACAGGGTTCTGTGTTGGGGCTGCTTCTATTTAATCTATCTATTAATTAATCATTTATTAATGATTTGGAAGTGATAAATTAACAATCGCTGGCACACTCTCTTAAAGTGCGGTATCAATAGAAAACCTGAAAGGGGGACTAAGCCCTTTTTCATTTCCTCCACATTAACAAAGGATGAGGGCCTGAACTTCTGTGTCATCACTCCATAGTTCTCAATAGAGTGGAAGAAACAGATACCAGAAATTGTGCTAACTGGGTCTGCCCCACCCCCTGTGTATATCTGGGGACATTACAGTGCAATGCATTCTGGTCTGAGTGAGGAATTAAAGTTATATCACAGAGCAATTAATTCTGGTCTAAGTGAAACATTAAAGGCATTTCCCTGGTCCTATGAACGGAAGTTGATGTAATGGGTTAACCTCCCCGTTCACGCCCACAACAGGCCCTTTGACTAAGCCAATAAAAAGAGTTCCTCCTCCCCCAGACCTCCATGCCTTTTCCTCCTGTTCACGTACATATCAAATTAACAGAGCCTCTCACCCTCACATAGTTTTCCTGTATGGGGTCTCTCTCCTCTCCCCCATACAGAAGGCTGTTCCTTCAGGTGCCTTGGTTCCCTCAGGTCCGACAAAGTCAGCAGCGGACTTATGTGCTTAGCCGCTCGGGAAGCGCGGTGCACATTCATGACGTCACAGGCACTTATTAGAAACGCCGCTACACGCGACGTGAGGCGTTTTGAATCTCTGCAAGTCAGCTGTTTCTGTGTCTGCAAGTCTGCGGTGTCCCGCTCCACGCTGTTCCAGACCTGTACTGCCTATATTGCTGTGAGTTATGTCCCAGCCACAAATAGTACTTTTAATAGGATTACACTATTTAGTAATACACCTTTCTGTTAGTATTTTATCCTATGCAGTGTCTAATGAGCTCCTCTAAGAGGTCGAGGTCTGCTTCCAGGGGGTGAGCAACTAAAGAGAGAGAGGTATGTCTTACCATGAAATGGGAAACTGAGTACTGATTTGTCCTATATGTCTACTTTATACACAGATCTCCAGAAGAGAATGTGCTACATGCCATAGGAAAGCTAGTCATGGGATGAAATTGTGTGAAGTATGCACTAACCAGAAAACTACAATGACTCAGGAACAAATCCAAGCTTCCATGAAACAGGTCTTTGAGTCATCATAGATCAAATTGTTAAAAAAGTATCGGAATTGACAATGGAAAAAGTCAAGAACATGTTGCAAGAATATGGGACAGAGAAAAGTCATCCTGCGGAAGTGACTCCATCAATAGTAGGTTCCGGAGAGGAAGAGGAAGAGGTCATTCTAGAAAATTCAAATGAGGATATAATACAGCCAAACCTGGATTACTTAATCAGGAAAACGAGGAACACTTTAAAGATTCCCGAAACATCACTGAATCAATATAATGAACATATGTTTTCAGAAGAGATAACAAATGGGGTATTCTTTCATGTTCATGAGCATATACTGGATACCATCAAGAAAAAATGATTAAATCCAGAGAAGAGATTTAACATATCACAGAACTTGGGCAAGAATAATCCTTTTTCCAAAGAAGACATTAAAAACTGGGATGAAGCCCCTAAAGTAGATACTCCAGTAGCTAAAATGGCACGTAAAGTGGCCTTGGCAACGGAGGATTGGATATCATTAAAGGATCCAATGGAGAGGAAGGAGGAATCAGCTCTAAAGAGGGCATATACGACCGCAGGGGCGTCAATCAGACCAGCTATTGCTAGTTTAGCGAGAGCAAATAAAATTTGGATTAAAGAGTTGGAAGAAGCTATAAACAATGGTACACACAGGGATGACCTATGTCAGATGCTAAAAGATCTAAAAATTTCCAAAGAATTTATTGCTAACGCATTGATGGACTCAATTTTATTAAATGCAAAATCTATGGCTCAGACTACAGTGGCATGCAGAGCTCTCTGGCTTCGTCAATGGAAAGTTGATAATCAGTCCAGGCAAGGACTTACAAATCTACCATTCGAAGGGAACTTACTCTTTGGTCCCGCACTAGATGAAGTCATAGATAGAAATTCTTTGAAGAAAGCATTACCACTCCCCAGAAGACAACTCAGAAATCCTCCATCAATCTCTGATACCTCTTTTAGGCAAGCAAGGCAATACAGACCAGGTCGTATATATCACCAAAAACAAGGCTGGAAGTCATATCAATCTTCGTCTTTTTCCTTTCGTGGAAACAAAAGTTACCGAGGCAGAGGGAAACAGTTATGACGGGACCCTCCGTTGCAAGTTGGGAGGCCGTCTATCCTTATTTGTGACGATGTGGGTAGAATCCAATATAGACGCATGGGTAAAACAAACAGTGAAACAAGGATACTCCATAGAATTCTCCCAACTTCCAGGGACAAGATATATAGAGAACCGGGTACCCAAAAATCAGATGGCATATCTAGAGTTACAAAAGATATTAACAGATCTAATCGAACAAGAAGTCATAGAAAGAGTAAAACCTCATCTCCAACTTACAGGAACATACTCGCCATTCTTCCTAAGAAGGAAAAAGGACGGGGAGTTTCGAGCTATATTGGATCTACGGTATGTCAATTCATTCGTGGTTTTTAAAAAATTTAAAATGGAGTCATTGAAAGCTATATCAAGTCAAATCAGTCAGGGTCAATGGATGTCAAAAATAGATCTCAAAAGCGCCTACCATCACATCCCATTATGCAAGAAACATCGGAAATATCTGAGATTCCATGCTCTATGGGAACACTTTCAGTACAAATGTCTCCCATTTGGTCTAGCTTCTTCTCCCAGGACATTTACAAAAGTCCTTGTGCCCATCATAGCCCTACTCAGGCTGAAGGGCATACAAATTTACTCCTATCTAGACGACATACTAGTAAAGGCAAACAACAAACAACTATGTGCAAAACACCTGAGTATGACGATGGAACTCCTAGAAGCATATGGATGGCTGATAAATATGAAGAAATCTATCTTAGTTCCTACGCAGGAGATCAAATTTCTTGGGGCAGAGATCAACACTATATCCCTACAGATGTTCCTTCCGAGAGATCGACAGGAAGATATCATGAAAGAAGTAATACAGATTTCGAAATTCCCTCTAACGACAGAATTCATCTGTCAAAGAGTATTAGGGAAGATGGTCTCGACAATAGACCTGGTGCAGTGGGCACAATATCACCTGAGACCACTACAACTACAATTTCTACAACATCGGGGAAGCAGCAAAGATCAAATGATCAAGCTATCAAGGGAGACCACACAAAGCCTGAAATGGTGGTTGATAAAAGAAAACTACAAACCAGTAAATATAACGCAATCGACCTGGACCACAATTACTGTGGACGCCAGTCCATTAGGATGGGGAGCGATCTGCAAATCGCAATCAATCCAAGGGAAATGGGATTCATACTGGAGAACAAATCACCAGAATATGAAAGAGATGAGAGCGGTGCTGATGGCACTGTGGTCTTTCAAACACCTTATCATGAGGGAAGCAGTGAGGATTTTCTCAGACATGTCAGTGGTCTACTATATAAACAAAAGAGGTGGCACCAGGAGTCGATCTCTCTGGTCCCAGGTGGACAAAATACTATCTTGGGCAGAATTCAACCTGGCGGATTTATCGGCGATACATATCCCAGGGCATCAGAACATACAAGCAGACCGCCTAAGCAGGAGGACACTAAATCCACTGGTCTCTGAACAGTCAAGTATTCGATGCGATTACCAGGAAGTTTGGGACTCCGCAAATCGACCTCATGGCAACCAGACACAACAAGAAGGTAGATCAATTCTTTTCATGGCTCCCAGACCAGTTAGCAATGAAGTGGGACTTCTACCTGGCATACATATTTCCACCAATCTCTCTAATTCCGAGAGTATTGAAAAAGATCCAGGAAGACCAGAGCTCAGTGATTGTAATAACACCGTGGTGGCCAAGACGACCATGGTTTCCATGGATACAATCTCTGTCAAGGAGAAAACCACTGATATTACCAAACAGACCAGATTTACTGACAAAGGGAACTGCTATCCATCCACAAGTCAGCAAGCTGAGACTAGTGGCATGGAGACTGAACGGCAATCTATGGAAAGCAGAGGGTTGTCACCAAATCTAATTCAAACCCTGATGTCATCTCGGAAAAACTCCACATCAGCATCTTACTATAAAACGTGGGAAGTTTTCCAAAAATGGTGCATCCATAACGAAGTCAATTCAAAGAATCTCTCGGTAGAAAACATTTTGGAATTTCTGCAAACAGGACTGCAGAAAAAATTGAGCATGGCGACACTTAAAAGACAAGTCTCTTCCATATCCGCCATAACTGATAAAAAATGGTTCAAAGAACCTCTCATAATCAGATTCTTTAGAGCAGTGAGACAAATTAATCCTCCAACTAAGTGCAGAGTCCCGCCTTGGGATCTTCAACTAGTATTGGAAGTCTTACAAAATGACCTATTTGAACCTATGGAATCAATAAACATAAAAACCTAACACTAAAAACACTATTTCTAACGGCAATTACATCAGCTAGAAGAGTATCGGAATTGAGAGCCTTAAAAATGTCATCAAGGTTTCTACAATTCTATGAGGACAAAGTGGTCCTAATTCCTGATAACAAATTCCGACCTAAAGTAGTTTCAGATTTCCATCTGAACCAAGAAATTATTCTACCAACATTCGCATATGATAATACAGAGTCAGCAGAAGACCATCTTCTTGATGTAGGGAGATCAATTAAGATATATCTGAATAGAACCGAATCATTTAGAAAAACAGATTCAATGTTCGTTTTGTTTCAAGGAAATAAAAAAGGGAACCAGCCATCCACAACTACTATTTCTGCTTGGATCACTACAGTCATTAGACAAGCATACAAAATAAAGGCAGTACAGCAACCTGATAAGGTAACAGCACATTCAACCAGAGAAATGGCGACATCTTGGGCCTTCCCAGCGAGTAGTTCTCCAGCGGAGATCTGCCCTTCCATCACTGAATCCTACTCCACCAGCCGCCTACTACCTGACTCAATGGGTAGGTGTTTTCCTTTGAACTGGCTGCACCAAACCATTGGCCAGTCCCCTTATAACTGTAGCATATGAAAACCGCTGGCTACCCACCTATGAGGTTAGGCCAGCACCTTTTGTTCCAATCTTTTTCCCAAGGTACCAAATCTTTAACATTTTTTCTGCTGGCAGACTGACAAAGACCCGCCTAAGCTGCGACAAGTGTGCTTGAAATCCTTCATTCTACTCCCCTAGAATGTGTACAGTGAAAGCCACCCCCTACAAACTGGGTTTAACCTTATACCCGTATAGGGAGCAGGGCAATCGCCCATCGGGTGGGTGGGTGGTTCTCCGTTCCCTGTGCCCGCTCCAGCAAAATGGCACTGACTCAAGCTGTGACCCTCCCCTTCCAGATCCGGTCCTGTGCTGCATTTTCTGAACCCACCAATCCCTGCTGGGAATCCCGCCCGGTCATGGAGCCCCTCCCCTCTATGTGCGTTCGGTACGTGGCTCTCTTTCTGGTCTGAGTGAAACATTAAAGAGATGTCACAGATCAATGCATTCTGGTCTGAGAAAAACCTTAAAGGGCATGTCCACCCCCCATAGCAACATTCCTTTATATCGTAGTGTATACCCTCCCACCCCCAACCGCTAAGTTAAAAACTAAAAATCTATCCCATACACTACTTACAGCTCCTGGTTCCAGCGTCACTCTGATCCGGCTCCCCTGCCTGCCGGATCTTTTAGCAGGGGGCCGGACGGCAGCCGCAGCTGTGATTGGCTGAGAGGCAGCCAATCACAGCCGCGGCTGCCAGCAATGCAGAAGACGCTGGCAGCCGGGAGCTGTAACTTGTGTCCGGAATAGATTTTAAGACTTTTAACTTAGCGGTCGGGGGTGGGAGGGTTTACCCTAAAATAGGTATGAAGATGTAACACTACATTAACTCTTTGCAGAGAGGGATCGGGAGGGAGGGAGGGGGGTGAAAGGGCTCCTGGCTGTGCGCATGTCACCATCCCTCCCGGAGGAGAGACAGAGGGCAGCAACATTAGGACAGGAAGACAGCCACTACCCTGCACTTTACTGGACTTTGAACATGGATTGTAGAAGAACCGTAAGGAGCAGGATTGTAAGGTAAGGATTGTTTAAAACTGTATAGTGGGGCCAGTATGGGGTTAAATTTTAGTTTGGGGGGTGGACATGCCCTTTAAAGAGATGCCACACTGCAATGCATTCTGGTCTGAGTGGAACCTTAAAGAGATGTCACACTGCGAATGCATTCTGGTCTGAGTGAAACATTAAAAGGATGTCACAGTGCAATGCATTCTGGTCTGAGAGAAACATTAAAGAGATGTCACAGTGCAATGCATTCTGGTCTGAGTAAAGCATTAAAGAGATATCACAGAGCAATGCATTCTGGCGTAAGTGAAGCATTAAAGCGATGTCATAGTGTAATGCATTCTGGCTTGAGTAAAGCAATAAAGGGATTACACAGAGCAATGCATTCTGGTCTGAGTGAAACATTAAAGGGATGGCAAAGTGCAATGCATTCTGGTCTGAGTGAAACATTAAAGAGATGTCACACAACAATGCATTCTGGTCTGAGAGAAACATTAAAGGGATATCACAGAGCAATACATTCTGGTCTGAGTGAAACATTAAAGGGATGTCACAGAGCAATGCATTCTGGTCTGAGTGAAACATCAAAGAGCTGTCAGTGCAATGCATTCTGGTTTGAGTGAAACATTAAATGGGTGTCACAGTGCAATGCATTCTGGTCTGAGTTAAACATTAAAGGGATGCAGGTATCCCACCCCTCCCGAATCTTCTCCCTCGAATTGGGGTGGTCTCCCGCTCTCCCACGAGACCACCAGAATCTCATGCGACGTAGAGGAGTCCGGAATATCCTCCCCGTCATGCCTCCTTTTTGTGCACCACGCCCCCAGACCGAACACGCCACACCCATAACTCCGCCTCCTCCCACCTCCTTGGGTGCGTGCCCCGCTCACGACGTGACGTAAATGACATCACGCCATATTGGAGTTTTGGTGGATAACAAAAGCAAGCAGTGCCAGACGGCAACAGCAAGAGCCAGCCTGGTATTGTCTTGTATAAAGAGAGGTATCGATTCAAGGGAGGAAAATGTTATTCTCACTCTTTACAAAGCATTGATAAGGCCTCATTTGGAATATGCAGTGCAATTTTGGAATCCTGTGTACAAAAAGGATATCTTTGAACTGGGAAGGGTTCAGAGAAGGGCAACTAAATTTATAAGGGGATTGGGGAAGCTTGAATATGAAGAGAGACTGGAAAAGTTACAATTATGTACGCTGGAGAAAAGGCGCTTGCGTGGGGATATGATTACTGTGTATAAATACATTAACGGGCCATACAATAAACTATCTGGGGCATTGTTCACCAATAAAACATGTCAGAGGACACGTGGACATCCTTTAAAACTTGAAGAAAAAAGGTTTAGGCTTCAAGTTGGGAAAGGGTTTTTCACTGTGAGAACGGTAAAGCTATGGAACTGTCTTCCAGTGGACGTTGTTATGGCAGGTTCATTGGTCAGTTTAATAAAAAGCTGGATGAGTTTCTGCAAACAAGGAATGTTGCAAGTTACTGGTATTGATACATAAATTACCGGTAAAGTTGATCCAGGGAAATATCCGATTGCCACTTGGAGTCAGGAAGGAATTTTTTCCCACTTCATAAATTTGGTGTTTTTTTTCCCTTCCTCTGGATCAACAGTTAGGCAGGAAATGAGGACCGTTTCGGACGATAAAGTGCCTACACACGGGCTTATTATCGGCCAAAACCTTCCTACATACACATCGTTCGTAGTGGGTCGGGACCCATGATCACACTTGCGTACAAGCCTTTAGCATCCCAACATTGCTAATTCTAGAAACTAAAGGACAACTAAAGCCGCAGAACAACACTGAACCAGAAGACAGAACACCTTGATATAAAACCAGTAATCTGTGTCTTACCTCTCATTTTGATACGGTTGCTGGGAAATTTACCTAAATTACATATGGTTTGTGCTTTACTTCACAGCATTCTAGTATCACACAGTTTGGTCAATGACTATTATGTTCTGCACATGCTCAGTCCTTTGCTATGGCACAAACTTGTTACAGTTGGTCACACCCATTAATAATCTCTAGCCAATCCTTTTACAGGACAGGTAAAGCAAGGAAGCATGTGACTGAGGTCAGGAGGTGTGGTCTGACACTGCACATACACACAGATACTTCATACAGTTCTTAACAGGCTTTGATTTACTTTAACAGAGTTTACTAAAGTGGCATTTTATTGTTTATTGGTGTTTTTAGGGGGGTTGTTTTCAGATTCTGGAGTATAAAAAATTGGGTTTAGTTCTCCTTTAAGCTGGGTATACACAAAGAGATCCTTTGTCCTGGCTGACCATTAGGAATTTCCAACTGGTTGGTCAGGATGAAGGACTGTTGGTTGCGGCAAAGGTAGCCGCAGTCAACAGTTTGCCAAAACTGAGAGTGCGTACCATAGACAACTGCACGATCGGCCGTGTTTTTTTAGCTCATCGGATCATCCATTTGTCTGGGATGATTTGTTGGTTTGGTTGCGTCCAAAACCCACACAATTTTTACGGTCCAATCGACCAATGCACTGAACTATCGGTCGATTGATCCGAATAATTGTTTGGTGTGTACACAGCTTAAGGCTACGTTCACACTACATAACACAAAACCATTATGATTTAAACCGTTATGCCATGTATTTTTATGCGTCTGCGGTAGCGGTTTTGTGTGCTTTGTGTGTGATTTTATGCAGTGCAGGGTTTTTTGTTAATCCCAAAAAATGCATAAAACTGTGTGTTTTTTTCTGGTCCCCATTGGTATTGCGCTATTGCACTAAACGCAGCAAGCAGTGCTACACAACGCAATGCATAAAACGCAGCAGTGTAACCAGTTTATGGCATCCCTATATGAAATGGATGTCCTTGCCTTTATCCCCAATGCTTGTGTTACCGCAAACTTGGAGCAACTGTGGTCTCCAACAAGTTAGGGTTAAATGAAAGCCTGCATATTTTCTTTATAATGAGCCGACAATCACATCTCTGCTGCTTCACCCCTGTGAAAAATGATATCGAGGTCAAGTTCAAACTTCCTGCTTCCAGTAGGTTGAGTGACATCACCTTATCTCTGCCTGCCCATCCGCCCGGGGGAGAAGCATGCTCAAAGACTTAATGCTGTGGAAATCAGGAAGTACCTGGGGGGAAATTGACAGTTGACAAGGGAGCCTATTAATGCAGACAGCTGGTCACATGACTACAAGCTGGTCAAATGGCTGAAACAGGAAGATTCAAGCAGGAAGTAATATCACTGAACCTTTCCAGCAATAACTTCTCACAATATTACTAGAGATGTGATTTAGGTTTTACTGTGAAGGTGTGATGGAAGGCTTGTTATATCATTCTTACTGTTTGGAAGAATTGGAGACCACAGTTACCCTTTAAAATGTGTCTAGTGAGTAGCCTAAGCAGTTATGTCCAGTTTTCCGGAGGGCAGTAAAGTCACGTGCTCAGAAAGGTTTGGGTTCGGTTCAACCAGCGTTGAGGATTCGGGGACATCCTGTAGAAACTGGGATTTGGCCAAATCTCCAAACTAAACCCAGTATTCAGCTATCTAAAAATGTAACCGTGTAAAGGCTGAGGCCACACTTAAGCGCTTACCGGCGTGCCAGAACAGGCACGCAAACGTTTGCACACGTGTTACTGGCTGTTTCGTGCCTGTTGCCATGCGCTCAATCGAGCAATGTTGCATAATCACAATACACTAGTGTGGCCACATCAATTGGATTGGATCGCCCTTAAAAGCGCATTAGTGTGGCCTAACCCTAAAGTACAGGAGCATCTCATAGTCTCCCTGGTAAATAAACTAAAATCAAGCAACTCAAGTCTATGGACTATATATATGGACATATTTAAAAAAACCCACTGTATCACAGTACGACCGCGGTGTGTAAATGTATGGCCACGATCGCAAATTTATGTTAAACGTTCATTTACAGTACCTAAAACATTGAACATTAATCTACAACCGCAATTGTAGATTCACAACAACATCATAACAACGCCGGAACACTCTCTTAAAGTGCGGTACCGATAGAAAACCTGAAAAGGTTCAATTAAAGGGGGACTAAGCCCTTTTTCATTTCTTCCCCATTAACAAAGGATGAGGGCCTGAACTTCTGTGTCATCACTCCATAGTTCTCAATAGAGTGGAAGAAACAGATACCAGAATTGTGCTAACGTGTGCCTGCCCCACCCCTTATGTGTGTCTGGGGCCTGGCCAATGATGTCACAAAGCAATTTGTTCTGGTCCAAATAAACATTAAAGGGATGTCACAGAGCAATGCATTCTGGTCTGAGTGAAACATTAAAGGGATGTCACAGTACAATGCATTGTGGCTTGAGCGAAGCATTAAAGGGATATCACAGAGCAATGCATTCTGGTCTGAGTGAAACATTAAAGGGATGTCACAGTGCAATGCATTCTGGTCTGAGTGAAACATTAAAGGGATATCACAGAGCAATGCATCTGGTCTGAGTGAAACATTAAGGGATGTCACAGAGCAATGCATTCTGGTCTGAGTGAAACCTTAAAGAGATGTCCACACTGCAATGCATTCTGGTTGAGTGAACAATTAAGGGATATCACAGAGCAATACATTCTGGCAATTTGGTAACCACGTGTCTCCTAAGGAGTAACAGTGGGTGCTCAACCCACCTCTTGTATTAGTATGGGTGCTCAACCCTACCTTTTATTTTATTATGGGTGCTCAACCCTTTCTCTTATGTTATTATGGGTGCTCAACCCTACCTCTTATATTATTATGGGTGCTCAACCCTACCTCTTATATATTATGTATATTCAACCCTACCTCTTATATCATGGGTGCTAAACCCTATTATATTATTATGTCTGCTCAACCCTACCTCTTTTATTATGATGGTGTCAACCCAACCTCTTATATTAATGTTATATCAACCCTACCTCTTATATCATTATGGGTGCTAAGCCCTACCTCTTATAATATTATGGGTATTCAACCCTAGCACTTATATCATTATGGGTGCTAAACTCTATCTGTTAAATTATTATGGGTGCTCAACCCTTCCTCTTATATTATTATGGGTGCCCAACCCTACCTCTTATATTATCATGGATATTCAACTCTACCTCTTATATCATTATGGGTGCTCAACCCTACCTCTTATATTATTATGGGTGCCCAACCCTACCTCTTATATTATCATGGAATTCAACTCTACCTCTTATATCATTATGGGTGCTAAATCCTACCTGTTATATTATTATGGGTGCTCAACCCTGCCTGTTATATTATTATGGTGCTCAACCCTTCCTCTTATATTATTATAGATATTCAACACTGTCTCTAATATTCAACCCAACCTCTTATATCATTATGGGTGCTAAACCCTACTTGTTATATTTTTATGGGTGCTCAACCCTACCCTTATATTATTATGCATATTCAACCCTATCATTATGGGTGCTAAACCCTACCTTGCAGCCCTCTTCCAGATACTTAAAAACTACAACTCCCAGTATTCCCTTGCAGCAGTATTCAGGTATCCCACCCCTTCCTGGAGTTCCGGGAGTCCCCGGATTTTGGGTGGTCTCCCGAACTTCTGCGAGACCCCTGCAAACTCCCGCAACCCAACCTCCAGAATTCTCCTTTTCACCCGTCACACCCATAACCACGCCTCTTTTGTTATGTAAATCTTACCCGTGTCTTGCCCCCAACCCAGCCCCTTTGATGATGCAGTTGACACCACGTTGGCCTGTTATGCCCCCTTCTCTCCATCCTGCCTAGAAGCATTCGGCTGGGTGGAATGTCTGAGTAAGATGGAAACTGTAGTTTTTCAAACATTTTGAGGGGCTGGGAATTTGTCCCTGCTGTTGGGACCCTACCTGTTATATTATTATTGGTGCTTAAACCTACCTATTATTATTATTTGGGTGCTGAACCCCTTCTCTTATATTATCATGGATATTCAACACTACCCCTTATATATTCAACCCTACCTCTTATATTATTATGGGTGCTCAACCCTTCCTCTTATATTATTATGGATATTCAACACTACACCCACAACCTTATATATTCAACCCCTACCTCTTATATTATTATAGGTGCTCAACCCTTCCTCTTATATTATTATGGATTAACCCTACCTCTTATTATTATGGATATTCAACTCAACCTCCTATATCATTATGGGTGCTAAACCTTACATGTAATATTATTATGGGTGCTCAACCCTACCTCTTATATTATTATTGGCGCTCAATCCTACTTGTTATATTATTATGGGTGCTTTAATAATATTATGGGTGCTCAACCCATACCTCACCTATTTTATTATTTATGGGTGTTCAACCCTACCTTTTAAATTATAGGTGCTTAACCCTACATCTTATATAATTATTGGTGCTCAATCCTACCTCATATTTATGTGGGTTCTCAACCCTAGATCCTATATTATTATGGGTGCTCAACCCACATCATATTATTTTGGTGCTCAATCCTACCTCTATATTATTATGAATACTTAACCATACCTTTTATATTATTTGGGTACTCAACCCTACCTCTTATATTTTATTGATACTTAACACTACCTCTTATATTATTATGGGTACTCAACCCTACCTCTTATTATTATTGATACTTAACCATACCTATTATTATGGATGCTCAACCCTACCTCTTATATTATGCTGTATACTCAAACCTACCTCTTATTATTATGAATACTTAATCCTACCTCTATATTTTTACTTAAAAGTATACTTTTCTTTTTATCTTTAAATATTTACTGTATTGTCCCTTTTATGTTTGATCAGTCTTACAAATGTAAAGAAATTAACCAGTGAAATTTGTAAAAGGTAACAAAGTATTTATGTAATTACAATATTCATAATAGTAATAAAAATAACATTTATTTAAACACAATCAGTAAATAAGGTTGGCAAAATGTTTTTCTTCTTCATGTTCCTTTTGTCTCAGACCTCTGCAGTACGGCTTGGTCCTTCTTCCTCTACTTCTCTAGACCAACCTTTTATACCAACTCATTAACCCCAAATAAATGATCCAGAAGAAGGCGAAAACCCCAGCTGAGGGGGAAAATTCCTTCTTGACTCCAAAATGGCAATCGGAAAAAAATCCCTGGATCAAGGGTTTTCTTCTGCCAGTCTCCTTGTGTTATATAAAGTTCCTTCATGTCCATCACACTTTTTGCTTGTTGTCTGTGATAACAGGTACATTAGTCTCAGAGGAATCAGCCCGAAAGGCATGCAGAGGGTGGCCCAGGCATAGCAGATGTGGCCCTGGGCATGGGCAGATGGTCATCTCATTCCAATGGATCCAAAAACGTTTAGGTGCCTCTCGGGTCTGCCTTGTATTGATTTGGGATTACCATCGGGATGTAGGGAGGGACGAGCTCCCTCGATTTAGTTCATCCCAGTCAATTGGCTGCATAACAGGAAATCCAAAGTAGCTGATTAGTTTTTTTCATTTATCAGATTTAATACACCCCCAATTCCTATAATCTTGTCTTAGCTAAACCCCTTGTAGTGTCTCTCATGTAATTGTCGGAAATAAAACCTACCCGAAAGAAGGCATGTTTCATGATGTCCAGAGCTCACGTCGTGCTGGCTCCTAGGCGTGTTCGACCATTTTTATCCAGAAGCTACAAAAAACAAATGAAATATTTACTAAGAAAGGTGTCTAACACTCAATAACTGATTAGAACTGATTGTTACTCAACATGTTCAAAGGTAAAAGATGAAGCCCCCAGATTCCAACTTAGTTCAGTAATAAATGAAGGAACCCAAGTGAAATAGCACTCGGTATAACGTAATAGGCGCAGTGTATGGTTAATCTCCCCAGAGGTATTGCAGTAACATGGTATCACTAGTAACTTACCTTATTAATAAATTTGTGGTAGGTACATCCATATCCTCTGCAAGTGTTGGCTTATTAGAAACGATGGAGATTCCCATATCTTATTGGTTTTCCCAGAGAATGATACTAAAAAGCAGAAAAAATATAAGGTTAGAACCCCAGTTGTAGCATCAAAATGGCAATACATTAAAGGGCTAACCAGTCCCCCTTAGATACCTGATCAATATATTATAGAATGTGAATTTGCTGCTCTACATATTACATTTCACTTGGACTGGGCTCTGTAACCTAATAAGCAGGTGGGAAGTTAAAGTCTGGAAAGATGAATTTATGGAACTTGAACTGTTATTCTATTGGAAAGTTAATGCTTTCTGCTTTCAGCATAACAGACACAATTTGTTGTGGAAAGTATTTGTAAAGGCGCGGTACGCTTTTTAGCCAAATTGCAATAAATTCATTTAAATTTCGATCATTTTAGCTAAATTTGGGCCCTATTTGCGTGTTTACAAATAGGGCCCAATGGATAGTAATTGTTCAAATAAATAAACAATACAATGTCTGTAAGTTCTATTAAAGGTTTCATACGTACATCACAGTCAACAATATTATAATGACCATGCCACAGCCCACCAATCTATAGATCGAGTGTAGAGTTCTTTTTTCCAGATCTCAGGGCTTGGAATAAAGGCGTTCCACAGTCATCTTTCATTTCATCTCCAAACCCATTCCTTAATCAGAAACAAATCAAGTTATTATTGTTATTTCATTCATATATTCCCTCAGGGTTATTCAATAAAAGTTCTTACACTTTAGAAACGGTGCTAATTTTGCCCCAACCAATCAAATGTTAGATATGAAATGTTAAAGAATATCTGATTGGTTGGCGCCAAAGCACCATTTTTAAAGATAAGAACTTTTATTGAATCTCCCTACAGGGGGAAAGCAGGGTGTAGATAGACCAGTGGTGGGTGGAAAGGAGTGTGGGGCTAGCATAGGGGATAGGGAGGCATGTTTATTAAAGTGTACAAATAAATTACAGGATCATAATCTAAAATGTATGTTTGCAAATGCAAGAAGCCTGGCTGACAAAATGGGTGAATTGAAAATTATGGCGTTGAATGAAAAGTATGATGTAATAGGTATAGCAGAAACGTGGTTGAACAGTTCTCACGACTGGGCTGTAAATTTAGAAGGATACGCCTTGTTTAGGCAAGACAGAGAAAAAAGGAAAGGGGAAGGAGTAAGTGTTTATTTTAAAAAAGAATTGAAGCCAAATTTAAAAGAAGTGATAATTGGCAATATGGAAGTTAAAGTGGAGGCAATATGGGTGGAATTATGCAACAGGAAATGGGGTAATGTCATTGTTGGTGTCTGCTATAAGCCCCCAAATGCCAGCAGAGAGGAGGTGAGTCAACTTCATATGCAGTTGGCAAGGGCTGCAAGTTTGGGGAGTGTGCTCATTATGGGGGACTTTAATTACTCTGACATTAATTGGTGTAGTGGAACTGCTATCACAGAAAAAGGCGATGAATTCCTGAATTTGCTGCAGGATAATTTTCTCTTACAGGTGGTTGAGGTTCCTACTAGAAAAGGAGCTCTGTTGGATCTGGTAATATCTAACATTGTGGAGCGCATTATAGATATTAAGGTAACTGGAGGCTTAGGGAATAGTGACCATGAAAGTGTTGTTTGGACTTTGTTATTGAAAGGAAAAGTGCGCTGAGTTAACAAGGACTTTTAATTTTTGTTTTAGAGCATGTTTCAAGGACTGACATTATAAGTAGCAACCAGCATGGATTTAGGAGGAATAGATCTTGTCAAACTAACTTGCTTGGCTTTTATGAGGAAGTAATTAGAAATTTAGACTCTGGCATAGCAGTAGATGTAGTTTACTTTTGCAAAGGCTTTTGATACAGTCCCCCATAGGCGACTAATGTATAAGCTAAGGTCTGTTGGTCTGGGGAGTCACATTTGTACATGGATAGAAAATTTGTTAATGAATACAATGCAGAGAGTAGTTGTAAATGGGGCTTCATCATTCTGGACTAAAGTGCTAAGTGGGGTGCCACAGGGTTCTGTGTTGGGGCTGCTTCTATTTAATCTATCTATTAATTAATCATTTATTAATGATTTGGAAGTGATAAATTAACAATCGCTGGCACACTCTCTTAAAGTGCGGTATCAATAGAAAACCTGAAAGGGGGACTAAGCCCTTTTTCATTTCCTCCACATTAACAAAGGATGAGGGCCTGAACTTCTGTGTCATCACTCCATAGTTCTCAATAGAGTGGAAGAAACAGATACCAGAAATTGTGCTAACTGGGTCTGCCCCACCCCCTGTGTATATCTGGGGACATTACAGTGCAATGCATTCTGGTCTGAGTGAGGAATTAAAGTTATATCACAGAGCAATTAATTCTGGTCTAAGTGAAACATTAAAGGCATTTCCCTGGTCCTATGAACGGAAGTTGATGTAATGGGTTAACCTCCCCGTTCACGCCCACAACAGGCCCTTTGACTAAGCCAATAAAAAGAGTTCCTCCTCCCCCAGACCTCCATGCCTTTTCCTCCTGTTCACGTACATATCAAATTAACAGAGCCTCTCACCCTCACATAGTTTTCCTGTATGGGGTCTCTCTCCTCTCCCCCATACAGAAGGCTGTTCCTTCAGGTGCCTTGGTTCCCTCAGGTCCGACAAAGTCAGCAGCGGACTTATGTGCTTAGCCGCTCGGGAAGCGCGGTGCACATTCATGACGTCACAGGCACTTATTAGAAACGCCGCTACACGCGACGTGAGGCGTTTTGAATCTCTGCAAGTCAGCTGTTTCTGTGTCTGCAAGTCTGCGGTGTCCCGCTCCACGCTGTTCCAGACCTGTACTGCCTATATTGCTGTGAGTTATGTCCCAGCCACAAATAGTACTTTTAATAGGATTACACTATTTAGTAATACACCTTTCTGTTAGTATTTTATCCTATGCAGTGTCTAATGAGCTCCTCTAAGAGGTCGAGGTCTGCTTCCAGGGGGTGAGCAACTAAAGAGAGAGAGGTATGTCTTACCATGAAATGGGAAACTGAGTACTGATTTGTCCTATATGTCTACTTTATACACAGATCTCCAGAAGAGAATGTGCTACATGCCATAGGAAAGCTAGTCATGGGATGAAATTGTGTGAAGTATGCACTAACCAGAAAACTACAATGACTCAGGAACAAATCCAAGCTTCCATGAAACAGGTCTTTGAGTCATCATAGATCAAATTGTTAAAAAAGTATCGGAATTGACAATGGAAAAAGTCAAGAACATGTTGCAAGAATATGGGACAGAGAAAAGTCATCCTGCGGAAGTGACTCCATCAATAGTAGGTTCCGGAGAGGAAGAGGAAGAGGTCATTCTAGAAAATTCAAATGAGGATATAATACAGCCAAACCTGGATTACTTAATCAGGAAAACGAGGAACACTTTAAAGATTCCCGAAACATCACTGAATCAATATAATGAACATATGTTTTCAGAAGAGATAACAAATGGGGTATTCTTTCATGTTCATGAGCATATACTGGATACCATCAAGAAAAAATGATTAAATCCAGAGAAGAGATTTAACATATCACAGAACTTGGGCAAGAATAATCCTTTTTCCAAAGAAGACATTAAAAACTGGGATGAAGCCCCTAAAGTAGATACTCCAGTAGCTAAAATGGCACGTAAAGTGGCCTTGGCAACGGAGGATTGGATATCATTAAAGGATCCAATGGAGAGGAAGGAGGAATCAGCTCTAAAGAGGGCATATACGACCGCAGGGGCGTCAATCAGACCAGCTATTGCTAGTTTAGCGAGAGCAAATAAAATTTGGATTAAAGAGTTGGAAGAAGCTATAAACAATGGTACACACAGGGATGACCTATGTCAGATGCTAAAAGATCTAAAAATTTCCAAAGAATTTATTGCTAACGCATTGATGGACTCAATTTTATTAAATGCAAAATCTATGGCTCAGACTACAGTGGCATGCAGAGCTCTCTGGCTTCGTCAATGGAAAGTTGATAATCAGTCCAGGCAAGGACTTACAAATCTACCATTCGAAGGGAACTTACTCTTTGGTCCCGCACTAGATGAAGTCATAGATAGAAATTCTTTGAAGAAAGCATTACCACTCCCCAGAAGACAACTCAGAAATCCTCCATCAATCTCTGATACCTCTTTTAGGCAAGCAAGGCAATACAGACCAGGTCGTATATATCACCAAAAACAAGGCTGGAAGTCATATCAATCTTCGTCTTTTTCCTTTCGTGGAAACAAAAGTTACCGAGGCAGAGGGAAACAGTTATGACGGGACCCTCCGTTGCAAGTTGGGAGGCCGTCTATCCTTATTTGTGACGATGTGGGTAGAATCCAATATAGACGCATGGGTAAAACAAACAGTGAAACAAGGATACTCCATAGAATTCTCCCAACTTCCAGGGACAAGATATATAGAGAACCGGGTACCCAAAAATCAGATGGCATATCTAGAGTTACAAAAGATATTAACAGATCTAATCGAACAAGAAGTCATAGAAAGAGTAAAACCTCATCTCCAACTTACAGGAACATACTCGCCATTCTTCCTAAGAAGGAAAAAGGACGGGGAGTTTCGAGCTATATTGGATCTACGGTATGTCAATTCATTCGTGGTTTTTAAAAAATTTAAAATGGAGTCATTGAAAGCTATATCAAGTCAAATCAGTCAGGGTCAATGGATGTCAAAAATAGATCTCAAAAGCGCCTACCATCACATCCCATTATGCAAGAAACATCGGAAATATCTGAGATTCCATGCTCTATGGGAACACTTTCAGTACAAATGTCTCCCATTTGGTCTAGCTTCTTCTCCCAGGACATTTACAAAAGTCCTTGTGCCCATCATAGCCCTACTCAGGCTGAAGGGCATACAAATTTACTCCTATCTAGACGACATACTAGTAAAGGCAAACAACAAACAACTATGTGCAAAACACCTGAGTATGACGATGGAACTCCTAGAAGCATATGGATGGCTGATAAATATGAAGAAATCTATCTTAGTTCCTACGCAGGAGATCAAATTTCTTGGGGCAGAGATCAACACTATATCCCTACAGATGTTCCTTCCGAGAGATCGACAGGAAGATATCATGAAAGAAGTAATACAGATTTCGAAATTCCCTCTAACGACAGAATTCATCTGTCAAAGAGTATTAGGGAAGATGGTCTCGACAATAGACCTGGTGCAGTGGGCACAATATCACCTGAGACCACTACAACTACAATTTCTACAACATCGGGGAAGCAGCAAAGATCAAATGATCAAGCTATCAAGGGAGACCACACAAAGCCTGAAATGGTGGTTGATAAAAGAAAACTACAAACCAGTAAATATAACGCAATCGACCTGGACCACAATTACTGTGGACGCCAGTCCATTAGGATGGGGAGCGATCTGCAAATCGCAATCAATCCAAGGGAAATGGGATTCATACTGGAGAACAAATCACCAGAATATGAAAGAGATGAGAGCGGTGCTGATGGCACTGTGGTCTTTCAAACACCTTATCATGAGGGAAGCAGTGAGGATTTTCTCAGACATGTCAGTGGTCTACTATATAAACAAAAGAGGTGGCACCAGGAGTCGATCTCTCTGGTCCCAGGTGGACAAAATACTATCTTGGGCAGAATTCAACCTGGCGGATTTATCGGCGATACATATCCCAGGGCATCAGAACATACAAGCAGACCGCCTAAGCAGGAGGACACTAAATCCACTGGTCTCTGAACAGTCAAGTATTCGATGCGATTACCAGGAAGTTTGGGACTCCGCAAATCGACCTCATGGCAACCAGACACAACAAGAAGGTAGATCAATTCTTTTCATGGCTCCCAGACCAGTTAGCAATGAAGTGGGACTTCTACCTGGCATACATATTTCCACCAATCTCTCTAATTCCGAGAGTATTGAAAAAGATCCAGGAAGACCAGAGCTCAGTGATTGTAATAACACCGTGGTGGCCAAGACGACCATGGTTTCCATGGATACAATCTCTGTCAAGGAGAAAACCACTGATATTACCAAACAGACCAGATTTACTGACAAAGGGAACTGCTATCCATCCACAAGTCAGCAAGCTGAGACTAGTGGCATGGAGACTGAACGGCAATCTATGGAAAGCAGAGGGTTGTCACCAAATCTAATTCAAACCCTGATGTCATCTCGGAAAAACTCCACATCAGCATCTTACTATAAAACGTGGGAAGTTTTCCAAAAATGGTGCATCCATAACGAAGTCAATTCAAAGAATCTCTCGGTAGAAAACATTTTGGAATTTCTGCAAACAGGACTGCAGAAAAAATTGAGCATGGCGACACTTAAAAGACAAGTCTCTTCCATATCCGCCATAACTGATAAAAAATGGTTCAAAGAACCTCTCATAATCAGATTCTTTAGAGCAGTGAGACAAATTAATCCTCCAACTAAGTGCAGAGTCCCGCCTTGGGATCTTCAACTAGTATTGGAAGTCTTACAAAATGACCTATTTGAACCTATGGAATCAATAAACATAAAAACCTAACACTAAAAACACTATTTCTAACGGCAATTACATCAGCTAGAAGAGTATCGGAATTGAGAGCCTTAAAAATGTCATCAAGGTTTCTACAATTCTATGAGGACAAAGTGGTCCTAATTCCTGATAACAAATTCCGACCTAAAGTAGTTTCAGATTTCCATCTGAACCAAGAAATTATTCTACCAACATTCGCATATGATAATACAGAGTCAGCAGAAGACCATCTTCTTGATGTAGGGAGATCAATTAAGATATATCTGAATAGAACCGAATCATTTAGAAAAACAGATTCAATGTTCGTTTTGTTTCAAGGAAATAAAAAAGGGAACCAGCCATCCACAACTACTATTTCTGCTTGGATCACTACAGTCATTAGACAAGCATACAAAATAAAGGCAGTACAGCAACCTGATAAGGTAACAGCACATTCAACCAGAGAAATGGCGACATCTTGGGCCTTCCCAGCGAGTAGTTCTCCAGCGGAGATCTGCCCTTCCATCACTGAATCCTACTCCACCAGCCGCCTACTACCTGACTCAATGGGTAGGTGTTTTCCTTTGAACTGGCTGCACCAAACCATTGGCCAGTCCCCTTATAACTGTAGCATATGAAAACCGCTGGCTACCCACCTATGAGGTTAGGCCAGCACCTTTTGTTCCAATCTTTTTCCCAAGGTACCAAATCTTTAACATTTTTTCTGCTGGCAGACTGACAAAGACCCGCCTAAGCTGCGACAAGTGTGCTTGAAATCCTTCATTCTACTCCCCTAGAATGTGTACAGTGAAAGCCACCCCCTACAAACTGGGTTTAACCTTATACCCGTATAGGGAGCAGGGCAATCGCCCATCGGGTGGGTGGGTGGTTCTCCGTTCCCTGTGCCCGCTCCAGCAAAATGGCACTGACTCAAGCTGTGACCCTCCCCTTCCAGATCCGGTCCTGTGCTGCATTTTCTGAACCCACCAATCCCTGCTGGGAATCCCGCCCGGTCATGGAGCCCCTCCCCTCTATGTGCGTTCGGTACGTGGCTCTCTTTCTGGTCTGAGTGAAACATTAAAGAGATGTCACAGATCAATGCATTCTGGTCTGAGAAAAACCTTAAAGGGCATGTCCACCCCCCATAGCAACATTCCTTTATATCGTAGTGTATACCCTCCCACCCCCAACCGCTAAGTTAAAAACTAAAAATCTATCCCATACACTACTTACAGCTCCTGGTTCCAGCGTCACTCTGATCCGGCTCCCCTGCCTGCCGGATCTTTTAGCAGGGGGCCGGACGGCAGCCGCAGCTGTGATTGGCTGAGAGGCAGCCAATCACAGCCGCGGCTGCCAGCAATGCAGAAGACGCTGGCAGCCGGGAGCTGTAACTTGTGTCCGGAATAGATTTTAAGACTTTTAACTTAGCGGTCGGGGGTGGGAGGGTTTACCCTAAAATAGGTATGAAGATGTAACACTACATTAACTCTTTGCAGAGAGGGATCGGGAGGGAGGGAGGGGGGTGAAAGGGCTCCTGGCTGTGCGCATGTCACCATCCCTCCCGGAGGAGAGACAGAGGGCAGCAACATTAGGACAGGAAGACAGCCACTACCCTGCACTTTACTGGACTTTGAACATGGATTGTAGAAGAACCGTAAGGAGCAGGATTGTAAGGTAAGGATTGTTTAAAACTGTATAGTGGGGCCAGTATGGGGTTAAATTTTAGTTTGGGGGGTGGACATGCCCTTTAAAGAGATGCCACACTGCAATGCATTCTGGTCTGAGTGGAACCTTAAAGAGATGTCACACTGCGAATGCATTCTGGTCTGAGTGAAACATTAAAAGGATGTCACAGTGCAATGCATTCTGGTCTGAGAGAAACATTAAAGAGATGTCACAGTGCAATGCATTCTGGTCTGAGTAAAGCATTAAAGAGATATCACAGAGCAATGCATTCTGGCGTAAGTGAAGCATTAAAGCGATGTCATAGTGTAATGCATTCTGGCTTGAGTAAAGCAATAAAGGGATTACACAGAGCAATGCATTCTGGTCTGAGTGAAACATTAAAGGGATGGCAAAGTGCAATGCATTCTGGTCTGAGTGAAACATTAAAGAGATGTCACACAACAATGCATTCTGGTCTGAGAGAAACATTAAAGGGATATCACAGAGCAATACATTCTGGTCTGAGTGAAGAACATTAAAGGATGTCACCAGCAATGCAATTCTGGTCTGAGTGAACATTAAGATGTCACCATCAATGCTTCTGGTCTGAGATGAAACATTAAGATAATCACAGCACTAGCACTGATCTGGTCGAGTGAACATTCAAGGTATGTCCAGAGCAATGATTCTGTCTGATGAAACATAAAGAGTGATCACGTGCAATGCATTCATTTCTGATGAAACATTAAAGGTTTCACAGTAGCAATGCTTCTGGTCTGAATGAAACATTAAAGGATGTCACACTGCATCATTCTGGTCCTGAGTTCAAACATTAAAGGGATGCAGGTATCCCACCCCTCCGAATCTCTCCCTCGAATTGGGGTGGTCTCCGTCTCCCGCTCTCCCACGATAACCACCAGAAACTAATGCGACGTACGAGTCCGGAATATCCTCCCCGTCATGCTCCTTTTGGTGGCACCACGCCGCCCAAACCGAACACGCCACACCCATAACTCCGCCTCCTCCACCTCCTTGGGTGCGTGCCCCGCGCACGACGTGACTGTAAATGACATCACGCCGTATTGGAGTTTTGGTGATAACAAAAGCAAGCAGTGGCCAGACGCAACGCCCAGGGAGCCAGCCTGGTATTGTCCCTTGTATAAAGAGAGGTATCGCTTCACGGGAGGAAAATGTTTTTATTCTCACTCTTTTCCAAAGCCTGATACGGCCTCATTTGGAATTGCAGTGCATTATTGGAATCCTGTTGTACACAAGGATATCTTTGAACTGGGAAGGTTTCAGGAGAGGGCAACTAGTAAATAAATAAGGGGATGGTGCGCTGAATATGAGAGAGACTGGAACGTTACATTATGTACGTGGAGAAAGAGGCGCTTGGTGGGGATTGATTACTGTGTATACATCATTACGGCCATACAATAAACTATCTGTGGCATGGTTCACGCAAAAACAGTCAGAGACACGGGACAATCCTTTAAAACTTGAAGAAAAAAGTTTAGGCTTCAAGTTTGGGAAAGGGTTTTTCACTGTGAGAACGGTAAAGCTTATGGAACTGTCTTCCAAGCGTTGTTATGGCAGGTTCATTGGTCAGTTCAAAAAAAAAGCTGGATGAGTTTCTACAACAAGGAATGTTCAAGTTACTGTATTGATACATCAAAGTAAGTTGGAAAGTGCGTGTCCACTGTGAGAACGGTAAAGCTATGTAACTTCTTCCAGTGGACGTTGTTACTGGCAGGTTCATTGGTCAGTTAATAAAACTGGATGAGTTCTACAAACAAGGAATGTTACCAGTTACTCTGGTATTGATCATAACTAGAGTTGGGAAGGGGTTTTCACGTGAGAAACGGTAAAGCTTATGGAACTGTCTTCCGTGGACTTTTATGGCAGGTTCATTGGTCAGTTTAATAAAAAGCTGGAATGCGTTTTCCTACAAACAAGGAATGTTACAGTTACTGGTATTGATACATAAATAAGTTGGGAAAGGGTTTGTCACTGTGAGACGGATAAGCTATGGAACTGTCTTCCAGTGGACTTTGTTATTGGCAGGTCATTGTTCAGTGTAATAAAAACTGGATGAGTTTCTACAAACAAGGAAATCTGTTACAAGTTACTCTGGTATTGATACATAACGTAGAGTTGGGAAAGGTTTGTCACTGGTGAGAACGGAAAGCTATGGAACAGTCTTCAGAGACGTTGTTATGGCAGGTTCATGTCAGTTTAATAAAAGCTGGATGATTCTGCAAACAAGGAGTTGCAAGTTTACTGGTATTGATACATAATTACCGGTAAAGTTGATCCAGGGAAATATCCGATTTGCCGACTTGAGTCAGGAGGAATTTTTTCCCACTTCATAATTTGAGTTTTTTGTCCCTTCCTCTGAATCCAACAGTTGGCAGGAAATGAGGACATTTTCGGACGATAAGTGCCTACACACACATCGGGGCTTATTATATCGGCCAAACCTTCCTACAACATACACATCGTTTCGTAGTTGGTCGGACCATGATCGCACTTGCCGTACAAGCCTATTAGCATCCCAACATTGCTAATTTAGAACTAAAGACAACTAAGCCGCAGAACCTACACTGAACCAGATGACAGACCACCTTGATATAAAACCAGTACTCTGTGTGCCTTACAACTCTCATTTTGATACGGTTGCTGGGAAATTTACCTAAATTACCTATGGTTTGTGCTTTACTTCAACTCATTCTAGTATCACACAGTTTTGGTCAATGTATTAATGTTCTTCACTGGCTCATTCTTTGCTAGGGCACAACTTGTTACAGTTGGTCACACAACACCCATTAATAATCTCTAGCCAATCCTTTTACAGGACAGGTAAGCAGGAACATGTTACTGAGGTCAGGATGTGGTCTGACACGGCACATCACACGATACTTCATACAGTTCTAACAGGCTTGTTGGTTACTTTACAAGTTTCTAAGTGGCATTTTATTGTTGATTGGTGTTTTTTAGGGGGGGGTTGTGTTTCAATTCTGAGTAAAAAAAATTGGTTTAGTTCTCCTTTAACTGGGTAATCACAAAGAGATCCTTTGTCCTGGGAACCTTAGCGATTTCCAACTGGTTGATCAGATGAAGGACTGTTGTTGTTCGGCAGAGGAGTCCGCAGTCGTCATTTAGCCGAAAACTGAGAGTTGCGTACTCCTAGACACTGCATACGCACGATGCCGTGTTTTTCGCTCATCGGATCATCATTTGTCTGGGTCACATATATTGGTTGTTGCGTCCAAAACCCACACAATTTTACGGTGCAATCGACCAATCACTGACTATCGGTCGATTTATCCAATAAAATAAATTTTTGTGTGTACACAGCCTAGAGGCTAGACGTTAACTACCCTATAACAAACCACACAAACCATTAAGGATGTAAAAAAACCGTTATTGCCAAGTATTTTATATGCTCTGCGTAGCGTTTGTTGTGTCTTTGTTTGGTGATTTTATGCAGTGACGGTTTTTTGTTTAAAGGCCAAAAATGCATCAAAACTGTGTGTTTTTTTCTGGTCCCCATTGGTATTTGCCTATTGCACTAAACGGCAGCAAGTCATGCTATACCAACGCAAATCATAAAAACACAGCAGTGTGAACCAGTTTTATGGCAATCCCTATATAAATGGATGTCCTTTGCTTTTACCCCCAATGGCTTTGTTCACCAGCAAACCTTGGAGCAACTGTGTCCCAAACAGTTAGGGTTAATAAAGCCTTGCGTAGTTTCTTTATAATGAGGCCGACAATCACTCTCTGCTACCCCGTTGAGACATGATATCAGAGTGAATGTTCCAGACTTCCACTGCTTTCCAGTAGGTTTGAGTGACATCACCCTTATCTCTGCCTGCCCATCGCCCCGGGAGAAGCTGCGCAGTAAAGACTTAGGGCAGGCAGTGCAACGAAAATATGCAATCGTCGCTTTCGGGATTTTGCGGTTGCGCCATCTAAAATATCGGAACACTGCTTGCAAACAAAGCATCGCCGCACGAAACCATTTTGCGTTGCTTTCATGATTTTTAAAAACCAAATGCATGCATAAAAACGCACAGAGTGCCTAGTAAATGTTGGGAAATCGAGCTGAGTTGACTACAAGGGACTTATGACGGCTGTCAATCAAAGCTGGTCTGGCTGAAAACAGAATAGTTCAAGCAGGAAGTAATATCACTGAACCTTCCTCAATAACTTTCGCACAAGATAATTTCTAGAGATGTGATTTAGGTTTTACTGTGAAGGTGTTGATGGAGGCTTGTTATATCATTCTTGCACTGGTTTGGAAGAATTGGAGAACCCGTTACCTTTAAATGTGTTCTAGTGTGATAGCGAGCCTAAGCAGTTTATGTCCCAGTTTTCGGAGGGCATAAGTCACGTGCTCAGAAAGGTTTGGATTCGGTTCAACCACGTTGAGGAATTCGGGTACATCCTCTCCGCCCCCCTCCCTGTGACAGTCTCCCGGGAAAATATTCTTCCCATTGGTCATACTCTAAAAGCAGTTTATCTTCCCATCAAGACTGTAAATTGCCAAGTTGGAGCTTCTTGCAGTGTTTGAACCGTGAAGACGCCGTGCTTTAGTGTTTTCTTTTACTTGTTTGGTGTGGGTAGTCTAAATTCCTCATTTGACGTAGTCTAATTCATATCCCTAGAAAGCTTACGTACTGTAGTCGGGCCCTCTGTTTTAAAATCCGTTGCGATCGTGGTTATCCTCCATACCTATCTGATCCTGTCTTCATAGGTTTTGCAAGAGCCCTTACATTGATGGGTCCCCGGTCGCCCACATAAGAGGAATCGTCGAGGTAGTGTCATTACTGACTCGATTCCTGATTCTAAGCGCTATACCCCTTCCCAGGAATCGGCTAAACATTTCAAAGTGGGAGCATGAATAGAGCACCCATTGGGTACGCATTCGTCGACGTAATACATCCTCTCCATTTGCACCACCTAACAGTGTGAAACTTCGGGGTGACAGTACAGCGGAAGTCGGACCTGCAATGTCCGTCTTTGCCATCAGTTGCTCCCTCCCTGCTTGTCGTAGTAGTGCGATTCCTTGTCGAAGGACTGTGTAGGTACTTTTCCATATTCCTTTTTCTATGTCATCGTTTACCGGAACCCCCCTCTGGGGTGGATAAATGATCCTTATTGGCGATATTTTCCCACTTCTTCTCTTTTTTGGGGAACCAACCCAGGGGGGATACCCTGTAGTTATGTATGGGTTGTGGTTTTAGGGGCCTGACCTTCTCCCTCTTCCTTGGATTTCTTTGTTTAGTTAATTAATCTACTATAGCTGGATATTGTAGTGCCGATCGCAGGTTCCTTGATACCTGTTGGGGTTTGAGTACTTTGAATGGAGGAAAAAACCCTGACTAAAAGAACCCTTTCCAACAACATGGCTGCTTGCCGATCCTTTAATAATGTTTAGGAAAGGGCCATCCGCCCCACGTTCACTGGTGTCCTCCCCTTCTTTCCAAACGGCCTCTAGTGTCTGCCCGCTTTTCTACTTTCTTGTAGCATCTATAAAACTGTGGGACCTCGTCATTGCAACATTCAGTTTAAATTTGCAAGCCTGACCGCACTTGCAGTGTCCCTCGTTGGACAGGCCCCAGCAGAAAACCCTTTTTTGTTTGTACTGCTGAGGGACGAGGCTGCCACCCTCCCCCATCAGCTTCTTCCGTGAAAGGGAGTTAGGTGGCCGGCTGGGTCACTGAGCATTCATGCCAGAGGCCCATGTCCCTGTGTTCCCACTGAATCCCTGATCTGACGGCTTTTCGCTGGCGACAATTTGCTCGTCATATTTTAGCGCACTTAGCCGCCAAACGTTTTAAAATGCTCGAATGATGCCCATCTAAGTAGCAAAACAAAGCGGTCATTCGTCCGGCGTATTCCTCGCCTAGTACACTACCCAACGAATAGGATAAAGCCTGCAGGCCAGTTGTGGAAAGTTCTCCGTAATGAGCCGCACACCTTCTAGCTTCTTCTGGTCCTCCACTTTGATTCTTCCTTTTTTAGTTTTCCTCTCTCCTGTACCCTTCTGGTGGAAGTAGAGCGAAAAGTCGACGACTGCCTTCCATATACGCTCCGTATTTTCGTTTTAATGAGTACCAGAGGCCCTCAAAAGCACAGTTGTTGCTCCTTTTGATGCAATCTGACAGTCTTCCTTATTCCTGCCTAATCTGTCTCCTGTCCATTGCCTTGTTCCATTCATTCACCCTGTTCGCTGCGGCTCGCCTCTGCACCTGTTTTAGTGCCAACCATTTGCCCAGTTGGCCCCCGGCGCTACTAGTTGGCTGGGGTCCTGTCCTACCTGTTGTTGCTACTTCGTCCGTGAGTGACCCAGCCTGTGTTGGTCATGCTCATCTTGCCTGACCTCCTCGCCTGCGTCAATCAGCCATTGTTCCCCTTGTCCTGGCACTAATTTTGTTTCCCCCTAGCTTCAAAGCTCCCTCAATCACCCCAACCAAATTCCCCAACCTGTTTACATTTGATCTGTTCCTGTTAGGAGGGGTGTACTGATTGGTTATCCATATGTTTAATTGGTGTGGGCAAGTGTCTAACCCCCCCCCCTTAGGGACTCACCGATCAAGCTGGTCCAGCTCTTGCGGTGCCGACTGCCCGTGGGGACCCACTGACGCCGCTGCTGTCATGGTACTGCCAAGCTCCTCACTGCTTGGCGGGTGTCCTCCCTCGGCTGGAACCCCAGTGGCTAACTCCCTCCTCGCTTGCGCGGTCGCCTCTCGCGGCGATGTCCCCTGTGATTAATCGTCTTCGATGTATTCCTCTGCTTGAGTTTGAACCGTTGCAAACTGGACGCTGAAGTCCCGTGGCCCTTTAAGCTGCCGTGCAAAATCCCCTCCCTTCCTCCTGCTCCCTGGTTCCGCCTTCTGTGAGGATGAGCTGGTGAGTGTCTTCAAGCTGACCAGTGCGCCCTTGGTATGTCCGCTGTCTCCTCCTTGTGGTGTGGTGCCGTTCGGGTTGGGAACCAAGCCCACCTGATGCAGCGCCGCATTTGCCAAGGCATCTCCTGCTGCTTCCTAAGTTGGGATCGCTTCCGTTGTCGCTTGGCTGGCTAAAGCTGGCTGTGGCGGGCGGGTGCGGGTTATGTTCCCCTCCTGTTGGTGGGACGGGCGGTGTTGGCCCCGCTCCCTTCAGGGCTCCTGTTTGACGGTGGGCGTGCGATCCTCTCTGGTGTCCGGCTGGGGTGCGGCGTTGTCCGCCGTTTTTCTTTCTTTCCGGCGCCTCTGCTGGACGTCACTGCTCCGTCGCCTGTTCCCGTGCCTACTCCGGCGTTTGTCGCTGACGTCACTTGCTCTCGTCGCTTTGCTCTCGATCCCTTACTTATACTCCTCGGCGCCTGTTTGCTGACGTCATCTCTCTCCGTGCCTCTTGGTCTCGCGATGAATCACTTGCTTGCCGCTCCGTGTTGCCGGGCTTGGATATGGGCCTACCACTGTTGCTCTCTCCTCCTCCTTCCTAGCCGGGGCCGTCCGGGTACTCAGTTCTCTCTATCGGATTGGACCGCTCAGCAATCCTTCTTCTCGCGCGGCCTGCGATGGCTCCCTCGTGCGTCGATCCTCTCTGCAGTCTATCTCCTACCATTCGTCCCCCACTCGTCCGGCCTTCGCTCTCAGCTCCTTAGTAGCCGTCGATGCTCTTCCATGGCAGTCAGAAGCCAGGGGTAGTGAGTCAGCTCGGTGAGATAGCTTGGTGTTTACCAGCCTCTGCTGGGCACACCCTTTCCACCGCGTTTTCCTGTCTGCCATGCCTGCTTTGATTATCTGGACTCTTCGTCTCCTCTGCTTCACTGCCCCTAAGCCCTCCCCTTCTTCCACTTATAGTTCCCTTCTCTACTTACCACTTGCAACTTGTTAACCCCCTAGCCTATCCCTGCTCTTTACCTCTAGCCTATCATATCCCCTTGCTTATTCTTAAATCTACCTAAACAGTCCTGCTCCTCCCTCCCTCTCCTCCCTGTATCCCTAATGCTTTATGGCTTTGGAGTTCTTTCTGGTCTGAGTGAAACATTAAAGGATGTCACAGCATGCAATATCTGGTCTGAGTGAAACATTAAGAGATGTCACCTTGCAATTCATTCTGTCTGAGTGAAACATTAAGAGATTCACAACATGCACTGCATTCTGGTCGTAGTGAAACATTAAAGGATGTCACAGAGCAATGCATTCTGTCTGATGAAACATAAAGAGATGTCACAGTGCAATGCATTCTGTCTGAGTGAAACATTAAAAGGATTCACAGAGCATGCATTCTGGTCTGAGTGAAACATTAAAGAGATGTCACACTGCGAATTCAATTCGGTCTGAGTTAGAACATTAAAGAGATGTCACAGTGCAATGCATTCTGTGTCTGAGTGAAAGCATTAAAGTATGTCACAGAGCAATGCATTCCTGGTCTGAGTGAAACATTAAGATATGTCACCCTGCACTGCATTCTGGTCTGAGTGAAACATTAAAGAGATGTCACACTGCAATGCATTGTGGTCTGAGTGAAACATTAAAGAGATGTTCACACTGCAATGCATTCTGGTCTGAGTGAAACATTAAAGAGTTGTCACACTGCAATGCATGACAAGGTACAGTCAATTATGTGTCCCACCCACACTAATTTTTGACCCAATAATTACACACCACACTTCTTGGAGAAAAAAAGGCCGCAGCGTATTTACTCATATCCAACATTTTAAACATAACATTGCAAACTTTTAAATAACTATTATAACTTCCAGTGACAAGATTTCACCATTCAATGTAATCACCATTAACCCTCCTACGCCACCTACCCTTGGGATCTTTCCTACCCTTGGGATGTGCCCTAGCACTACCGGGAATCGAATTAGGGATGGGCGGGGCGGGAACGGCTAAATGACTTCCTGGCGCTAAATGCTCCTCAGTATCTTATTTCCGGATTCGCGCAAGGAGCGCGAGACCCGGCCCCTGCTTGTGACGTCACGTCCCTGCGACCGCCGGCGCGCACCGCCGCTGCCGGCTGCCTTGTCCGTATGCTATCCCGGCTGAAGGGAGGAGGAGGCTGTTCTGCCCTAGCCCCTGCCGGAAACGGTAAGACCCTAAGGGGAGGGGAGTTAACCATTTGTCGCTGGGTCCCCATTCCTGACCCTTGTCAGGGCACCATTACCCAGCACTCTGGCTGGTCCATTTTGCGCCATTCTGGTTGAGTGAAACATTAAAGAGATGTCACACTGCAATGCTCTGTCTGAGTGTGAAACATTAAAGAGATGTCACACGCAATGCATTCTGGTCTGAGTGAAACATTAAAAGGATGTCACAGAGCAATGCATTCTGTGTCGAGTGAAACATTAAAGAGATGTCACACTGCAAGCATTCTGGTCTGAGTGAAACATTAAAAGGATGTCACAGAAACAGCATTCTGGTCTGAGTGAAACATTAAAGAGATGTCACTGCACTGCATCTGGTCTGAGTGAAAACATTAAAGAGATGTCACAGTGCAAGCATTTGGTCTGAGTGAACATAAAGAGATGTCACACAGCAATGCATTCTGGTCTGAGTGAAACATAAAAGGATGTACAGAGCAATGCATTCTGGTCTGAGTGGAAACATTAAAGAGATGTCACACTGCAATGCATTCTGGTCTGAGTGAAACATTAAAGGGCATGTCCACCCCAAAACTATAATCCCAACACTGGCCCCACCATGTAGTGTAGTTAATCCTACCTAACATCCAGCTCCATAGGGTTCTCTGTAGTCCCCCCAAAGTCCCAAAAACTGCCCACCAGGAGGCTAGCAGAGTCCATATAGGACTCTGCCTCCTACCTGGCTCAGGTAGATTTTTGCCATGCGTACTGCAGCCCTTCTCCCCCCTCCCCTCCTCCCCTCCTCCTCCCCTCCCTCTCCCGATTCCCTCCCCCTAGCATTTAATCCTTGTAGTATAGGCTTCCCACTGGTCCCCCAGCCCCAACCGCATCCTTTTTATTTTAAGAAAACTCCCCAAACTCTTACTCTACCTCTTTCTTTCTCGCTGAAGTGAGCTGCCGGCAGCCGCGTCCGTGATTGGCTGCGCTCAGCCAATCACAGACGGGGCTCCGGTCCCGCCCCTCTGCTTGCATTTCTCGCAAGCAGAGGGCGGGAGCGCGGCGGAGGGAAAGAGGGGAGGTAAGTAAGAGTTTGGGGAGCTTCTTAAAATTAAAAATCATGCGGTGGGGCTGGGGGACCAGGGGAGAGACTATATTAAAAGTAAGATTAAGGGTGGAAATACCCTTTAAAGAGATGTCACAGTGCAATGCATTCTGGTCTGAGTGAAACATTAAAAAGATGTCACACTGCACTGCATTCTGGTCTGAGTGAAACATTAAAGAGATGTCACACTGCAAAGCATTTGGGCTGAGTGAAACATTAAAAGATGTCACAGAGCAATGCATTCTGGTCTGAGTGAAACATTAAAGAGATTCACACTGCACTGCATTCTGGTCTGAGTGAAACATTAAAAGGATGTCACAGAGCCATGCATTTGGTCTGAGAAACATTAAAGAGAGTCACACTGCACTGCATTCGGTCTGAGTGAAACATAAAGAGATGTCCACTGCACTGCATTCTGGTCTGAGTGAAACATTAAAGAGATGTCCCAGTGCACTGCATTCTGGTCTGAGTGAAACATTAAAGAGATGTCACACTGCACTGCATTCTGGTCTGAGTGAAACATTAAAGAGATGTCACACTGCACTGCATTCTGGTCTGAATAAAGCATTAAAGGGATGTCACAGAACAATGCATTCTGGTCTGAGAAAAACATTAAAGGGATGCCACAGTGCAATGCATTCTGGTCTGAGTGAAACTTAAAGAAAGACACAGTTGTAATGCATTTTGGTCTGAGTGAAAAACTTAAATAGATGTCAAAGCAATGCATTCTGGTCTGAGTGAAACCTTAAAGAGATGTCACAGTGCAATGCATTCTGGTCTGAGTGAAACATTAAAGGGATGCAGGTATCCCCACCCTCCTTCTTCTTTCTCTCCTCGAATTGGGGTGGGTCTCCGCGAGACCACAGAAATCTCCCGCGACGTAGAGGATTCCTGAATCTCCTCCCCGTCATGCCTCCTTTTTGTGCACACCGCCCCCTGGACCGACCATGCCACACCCATAACTCCACCTCCTCCCACCTCCTTGGGTGCGTGCCCGCCCACAACAGACGTAAATGCATCACACCCATATTGCCACACCCTCTCGCCATGCGCCACTCTCCGCCCCTGCCCGCAAGTACATAGTGGCAGGGGGGATGTTGGGGCTGGGGATGTCACAGTCAATGCATTCTGGTCTAAGTGAAACCTTAAGAGAGTCACAGTGCAATCATCTGTCTGAGTGAAACCTTAAAGAGATGACATTACAATGCATTCTGGTCTGAGTGAAACCTTAAAGAGATGTCAGAGCAATGCATTCTGGTCCGAGTGAAACATTAAAGGGATTTTACAGAGCATAGTTATCCAATATTCAAAAAGGGTAGTCGTTCAGCCAGGTAATTACAGGCCTGTAAGTTAATATCAGTAGTAGGGAAGATCCTGGAAGTTTAATAAGGGAACATGTTTAGGAGACGTGTTAAGGACTGACATTATAAGAGGAAGCAGTAAGGATTTAGGAGGAATAGATCTTGTCAAACTAACTTGCTTGGCTTTTATGAGGAAGTAAGTAGAAATTTAGACTCTGGCATAGCAGTAGATGTAGTTTACTTGGATTTTGCAAAGCTTTTTGAACAGTCCCCCAAAGGCGACTAATGTATAAGCTAAGGTCTGTTGGTTAGGGAGTCACATTTGTACATGGTTAGAAAATTGGTTCATGAAACTAATGCAGAGAGTAGTTGTTAATGGGGCTTCATCATTATGGACTAAAGGGCTAAGTGGGTGCCACAGGGTTCTGTGTGGGGGCGCTTCTATTTAATCTGTTTTTATAATGATTGGAAATGGGTATTGTCAGCAAGGTTCTGTGTTTGCTGACGACACAAAAAAATTTGTCGACCATTAAAAACTTCAGAGGATGTGCAATCTGCAGGGGGATCTAGCTAGATTGTCACATTGGGCTGCTAAGTGCAGATGAGATTCAATGTTGAGAAATAAGGTGATGCATTTGGGACTTAAAAATCCTGTGCTGCTTAAACTATAAATGGCTCTGTGTAAGTGAATCCCTGTTGAAAAGGGACTTGGAGTTTGGTGAATAACAAACTTAAAGGAAGCAAGCAGTGCCAGACGGCAACAGCCAGAGCCAGCATGGTATTGTCGTATAAAGAGAGGTATGGATTCAAGGGAAAAAAATGTTATTCTCCTCTTTACAAAACATTAGTAAGGCCTCATTTGGAATATGCACTGCAATTTTGGATCTCTGTGTACAAAAAGCATATTTTGAAATGGGAAGGGTTCAGAGAAGGGCAACTAAATTAAAGGGGATTGGGGGAGCTGAATATGAAAGAGAGACTGGAAAAGTTACAACTAGTATGCTGGAAAAAAGGCGCTTGTGTGGGGATATGATTACTGTGATTAAAACATTAACGGGCCATACAATAAACTATCTGGGACATTCACCATAAAAAATGTCAGAGGACACGTGGCATCATTTAAGACTTGAAGAAAAAGGTTTAGTTCAATTCGGAAAGGTTTTCACTGTGAGAACGGTAAAACTTGGAACAGTCTTCCAGTGGACGTTGTTATTGCAGGTCATTGGTCAGTTTAAAAAAAAAGCTGGATGAGTTTCTGCAAACAAGGAATGTTGCAAGTTACTGGTTTGATACATAAAGTAGAGTTGATCGGGAAATTTCCGATTGTCACTTGGAGTCAGGAAGAATTTTTTCCCCCTTCATAAATTTGGTGGGTTTTTTTGCCTTCCTCTGGATAACAGTTAGGCAGGAAATGAGGATATTGCTAGATGGGTTGGACTGGATGGACATATGTCTTTATTAACCTCATATACTAATTATACTATACTATACTATACTAACTGTAAAAATAAACTTTGTAAAAAATACCAGAGGCAGGGAGATTGTAATTGTTTTTGAAAAACTTATTACCGTTATACTCGAGTAAAGTCGATCCAAGTATAAGTCGAGATACCTATTTTTACCTAAAAAATGAGTAAAAGTGATTGACCCGAGTATAAGTCGAGGGTAGAAATACCCTAACCCCCTCCATGTACAGAAGACCATTTAGACAATTACCATATCCCCAGCAGCCTCCATGACCACATAGTCCTAACCCTTCTTCCCTATACAAAAGCCCTTTAAGACCCACATCATTATTTATCCCCACCGGAACCCCATACCCCAACCCTAGAGGCCCAGAGGCAGCAGGCCAGACCAGGCCAAAAGGAGCAGTCAAATAATAAATTACCTCTTCTGATCCAAATGTCCTGGGCCCACCGGGATTTCCGCTGCTAGTATGTCAGTCCAATCCTGCTGCCGCATCTCTGATCGTGCGCATCCACGGACGTCACTACTCGGCGCTGGGAAGTAAGAAGGCGCAGAGTAGTGACGTCAGTGGATGGGACTATCGGAAATGCGGCAGCCGGATTCTTCTTCCTAAGTTAGTGACTGACCCGAGTATAAGTCGAGGTTCAGTTTTCAGGCTGTTTTACAACCTGAAAACCTCGACTATACTCGAGTATATACGGTACGCACTATAGTTCTCCTTAAATTCTATCACAGAGGGTGTCAATGTTTTAAAAAAACTGATGTGCTGCAAAATAAATTTTAAAAAATGGGGGATATAAAGGTGGGCCACCCTTGCACCCAATATGTACATACGTGAATTAAGGCTTGTACACACGTGCGATCACAGGTCCGGTGTGTACGAACGAACGTTTCGGACGATAATCGACCTGTGTGTAGGTGCTTTATCGCCCGAAACGGTCAGTCGTTCGATGATCCGCCAAGTCGGTCGTTCACAGATCCCCAAACGAATGACTGTTTCGGCGATAAAGTGCCTACACACGGGCCGATTATCGGCCAATACGTTTGTTCATACACATCGTGTGCGGGTCGGGACCGCGATCGCATTTGCATACAAGCCTTTAGCGTCCCACATTGCTCATTCTAGAAACTTAAGCGTGGGTACACACAAAGAGATCCTTGTCTGGCGACCGTTAGCCGTTTCCAACTGGTGATCAGGATGAAGGACTGTTGTTGCGGCAAACGTAACCGCAGTCGTCAGTTAGCCAAAACTGAGAGTGCACTCCATAGACAACTGCACGATTGGCCGTGTTTTTTTAGCTCATCAGATCATCATCCATTTGTCCGGTTCAGACAACTAGCATGTGGTTGCGTCCAAAACCCACACAATTTTTCCGGTACAATCGACCAATACACTGATCATGGTCGATTGATCCAAATAATGTTTGGTGGGTACACAGCTTGAGGCTACGTTCACACTACATAACACAAAACACACAAAACCATTATGATTTAAACCGTTATTGCCATGTATTTTTATGCGTCTGTGGTAGCGTTTTTGGTGCTTTTGTGTGTGATTTTAGCAGTGCGGGTTTTTTGTTAAATGGCCAAAAATGCATAAAACTGTGTGTTTTTTGGTCCCCATTGGTATTGCGCTATTGCCCAAACGGCAGCAAGCAGTGCTACACAAAGCAATAAATAAAAACACGCAGTGTGGACCGGTTTATGGCATCCCTATATAAAATGGTGTCCTTGCCTTTATCCCAACGCTTGTGTTACCGCAAACTTGGCAACTGTGGTCTCCAAACAAGTTAGGGTTAATAAAGCCTGCAGTATTTTCTTTATAATGAGCTGACAATCACATTCACCCCTGTGAGAAATGATTAGAGATGAATGTTCAAAATTCCTGCTTCCAAGGGTGAGTGACATCACCTTATCTCTGCCTGCCCATCCGCCCCGGGGGAGAAGCATGCGCTCAGTAAAGACTTAGGGCACGGCCACACTGCAACGCAAATGCAATCGCAATCGCATGCGATTTCATTTGCGATTTTTTTTGCGTTTGCGCGTTGCGATTTCTTCATAAGTATAGGAAAAACATGCGATTGCGATTAAAAATGCAAAAACGCAATCGCAACGCACCGAAAAACGTGCATTTTTTTGCGTTGGCCGCGTTTTCAATGATTTTTTAAAAACCCAATCGCAAGCGCAAATGCAAAAAAAACGCAGCAGTGTGGCCTAGCCCTAAATGCTGAGGAATCAGGAAGTACCTGGGGAGAAAATGATGACAGTTGACAAGGGGAGCCTATTAATGCAGACAGGCTGGTCACATGACTACAAGCGTGTCACATGGCTTAAAAACAGGAAGAGTTCAAGCAGGAAGTAATTCACTGAACCTTTCCAGCAATAACTTCCACAAATATTATCTAGAGAGTGATTTAGGTTTTACGTGAAGGTGTGATGGAAGGCTTGTTATATCATTCTTACTGGTTTGGAGAATTGGAGACCACAGTTACCCTTTAAAATGTGTCTAGTGTGAGCGAAGCCTAAGCAGTTATGTCCAGTTTTCGGAGGGCATTAAGTCAGTGCTCAGAAAGGTTTGGATTCGGTTCAACCAGCGTTGAGGATTCGGGGACATCCTGTAGAAACTGGGATTTGGCCAAATCTCCAAACTAAACCCAGTATTCAGCTATCTAAAAATGTAACCGTGTAAAGGCTGAGGCCACACTTAAGTCTTACCGGCGTGCCGGAAACAGACACACAAACATTTCCACTCGTGTTACTGGCGTGTTCGTTCCTGTTGCCATGCGCTGCAATCAAGCAAGTTGCATAATCACCAATGCACTAGTGTGGCCACATCAATTGGATTGGGTCGCCCTTAAAAGCGCATTAGTGTGGCCTAACCCTAAAGTACAGGAGCAATCTCATAGTCTCCCTGTTAAATAAAACTAAAATCAAGCAACTCAAGTCTATGGACTATATATATGGACATATTTAAAAACCCACTGTATCACAGTACGACCGCGTGTGTAAGTATGGCCACGATCGCAAATTTATGTTGAACGTTTATTTATCTAAAATTGACATTAATCTACAACCGCAATTGTAGATTCACAACAACGATCATAAATTAACAATCCCGGAACACTCTCTTAAAGTGCGGGTACGATAGAAAACCTGAAAAGGTTCAATTAAAGGGGGCTAAGCCCTTTTTCATTCTTCCCATTAACAAAGGATGAGGGCCTGAATTCGTGTCATCACCCATAGTTCTCTAATAGGTGGAAGAAACAGATACCAGAAATTTGCTAACTGTGCTCCCCACCCCCTTGTGTGTTCTGGGGCCTGGCCAATGATGTCACAAAGCAATTTGTTCTGGTCCAAATGAAACATTAAAGGGAGCAACGAAGCCATGCATTCTGGTCTGAGTGAAACATTAAGGGATGTCACAGTGGCAATGCATTGTGGCTGAGCGAAGCATTAAAGGGATTCACAGAGCATGCATTCTGGTCTGAGTGAAACATTTAAAGGGATGTCACAGTGCAATGCATTCTGGTCTGAGTGAAACATTAAAGGGATATCACAGAGCAATGCATTCTGGTCTGAGTGAAACATTAAGGATGTCACAGAGCAATGCATTCTGGTCTGAGTGAAACCCTTAAAGAGATGTCAACACTTGCAATGATTCTGGTTGAGTGAAACATTAAAGGGATATCAAAGAGCAATACATTCTGGCAATTTGGTAACACGTGTCTCCTAAGGAGTAACCTGGGTGCTCAACCCTACTTTAGTAGTATGGGTGCTCCACCCTACCTTTTATTTATTATGGGTGCTCAACCCTTTCTCTTATCATATTATGGGGGGCTCAACCCTACCCTTATATATTATGGGTGCTCAACCCTACCTCTTATATTATTTGTATATTCAACCCTACCTTCTTATATCATGGGTGCTTAACCCTATTTATTATTATTAGTGTCTGTCAACCCTACCTCCCTCTATTAGATGGGTGCTCAACCCAACCTTGATATCTTATGTATATTCAACCCTACCTCTTATATCATTTATGGGTGAGCCCTACCTGTTATACTTAGTTAGGGTGCTCAACCTACCTTCTACTTAGTAATAGTAATGTTTGCGAACCCTAGCACTTTCATCACTTATGGGTGCTAAACTCTATCTGTTAAAATTATTATGGGTGCTAACCTCTCTTTTATGGGTAACCCCTACCTCTTATATTATCATGGGTAACAACCTTATTGGTACACCCATCTTATATACGTCCCAACCCTACCTCTTATATTATCATGGATTATTCAACTCTACTCTTCATCATCATTATTGGCTGCTCAACCCTACCTCTTATATTCTATGGGTGCCCCACCTTACTTTTTTTTTTTTTCTTCTATTTCTCATGGGATATGCAGAATCAGCACATACCTCTGTTTATCATTATGGGTGCTACTGACGGAAGGGGTGCTGCGCACATGACCAGCGGCCAATGCGTGCACATATAGAGGTACGGAGGCTCCCTGAGTTAGTGTAGGGTGCTCAACCCTGCCTGGGAATGACAGCATTTGGGGTCCAATTTCCACGACTAGTCACAGTCGCCGACCAGACTTGTCTAGTCAGCACAAACCTCGACGTGGTCCGAGATATTACCCGTCTCGCTCATATGTTGGAAAACAAATAATAGATTTTCAACCCAACAGCTGCCTGATAACTCGGCTCAAGCGCACCGCTGAGCGCTTAACATATGCATTTCTCCTGAGAGCCTGAATGTAAACCCTACTTGTTATATTTTTAATGGGTGCTTTTTTTATAGATTTAGAGAGCTGCCTATTCAACCTATCATTATGGGTGCTAACACCCTCCCTTGCAGCCTCTTCCAGATACTTAGAATATATAGAAGGCCGAAGACAGAAGACTCCCAGTATTCCCTTGCAGCAGTATTCAGGTATAACAATAAGGACCGAAACACCGAGAAGTTCAAACGCAACGACACGATGCATCACAGTACATGGAGTATCAAGTGGCTGATCCGCGAGAGGTAGAGGAAACATGGTCCCCCCCCCCCCCCCCCTCCACGAATTACAGAGGCAGCAAGGGCTACATCCGGCCAATATTCTCCCCGTTTGGTCGAGACGATGTCCATTTCAATAGTGCGCTGTTCCACGTGCTTTGACGCGCGCTTGGTCCCTGTGAGTAGTCTTATTTCCCCTGCCGGTTTGCAAGGCACTTTGACCATGTATTCCATCCTGGCAACCGACCCACCAAGAGATCCACTGCAAGCAGGCGGAGACGGGAGTATTACACCAGGAGACACCCTCAGGAATTCTCCTTTTCACCGTCACACCCATACACGCCTCTGTTATGTAAATCTTACGTTGTCTTGCCCCCAACCCAGCCCCTTTGATGATGCAGTGGACCCAAGTTGGCCTGTTATGCCCTTCTCTCCATCCTGCTAGAAGCAGTCGGCTGGTGGTGGAATGGTATGAGTAAGATGGGAAACTGTAGTTTTTCAAACATCTTGAGGGGCTGGGAATTTGTCCATGCTGTTGGGGACCCTACCTGTTATATGATTATTGGTTGCTTTTAAACCTACCCTATTTATTTATTTGGGTGCCTTAACCCTTTCTTATATTTATCGATGGATATTACACTACCCTTATATATTCAACCCTTACCTTTATATTATTATGGTGCTCAACCCTTCTCTGTGATAGTATTATGGATATTCAACCCTACATCTTACTATTATATGGGTGCTAACCGACAGTAATATTATTATGGGTTGCTCAACCCTACCTATGATAGTATTATTGGCGAGCAATCCAATTGTTATATTATTTGGGTGCTTTCAAATATTATGGGTGCTCCAAACCTTCCCTCTTATCGTATGGGTGCTCAACCCCTACCTTTTATATTATGTTATGGGTGTCAACCCTACCTTTTAAATTATAGGGTGTGTAACCCCACATCTTATATCATAGTGGTGCTCAAATCCTACCTCATAATTATGGGTTCTCAACCCTCGATCCTATATATTAGGGTGCTCAACACGACATATATATTTTGGTGTGCTCAATCTACCTCTGATATATTATGAATACTTAACCATACCTTGTATATTAATATATGGTACTACCCTTACCCTCTTAATTCGTATGCATATTAAAACACTAACATCTATATTAGATGGGTACTAACCCTACCTCTTATATTATTATTGATTACTTAACCATACCTATTATTATGGATGCTCACCCCTACCGTTTAATATACGGTACTCAAAACATACCTCTTATAGATTTATGAGTACTTCATCCTTACATCTTCATTTTACTATCAAAAGTATACTTTTCTTTTATCTTATATGATAGCTGGTGTACTCAAAACCTACTCTTGTATTATTATGAGTACTTATCCTACCTCTTATATTTTACTAGAAAAGTATACTTTTATTTTCTATCTTTAACTATTTAAGTATTGTCCCTTTTATGTTTGATCAGTCTTAACAATGTTAAAGAAATTAACCAAGTGAAAATTGTAAAAGGTAACAAAGTATTTTTATGTACTTACATACAATATTCATAATAGGTATAAAATAACATTTAGTAAACACACAATCAGTAAATAAGGTTGGCAAAATGTTGTTATTCGTCTGATTGTTCCTTTTGTCTCAGCACCTATGCAAGTACGGCTGTCCTTATTCCTCTACTTCTCTAGACCAACCTTTATAGCCAACTCATACCCAAAGAAATGCTCCAGAAGAAGGCGAAAACCCCCAGTGAGGGGGAAGGAAAGGCGGAACTTCTTCTGGACCCGCCAAAATGGCAATCGTAAAAAATCCTGATACGAGAGGGTTTTCTTATGCCAGTCTCCTGGTGTTATATAAAGTTATCATGTCCATCACACTTTTGCTGTGTGTCTGTGATAACAGGTAATTAGTCTCAGAGGAAATAAGCCGAAAGGCATGGCAGGAGGGGGCACAGGGCATAGCAGTCGGTGGCCTGGGCCATGGCAGAGGTCATTTTCATTTCTCCAATGGGTCCAAAAAAACGTTGGTGCCTATAGGTTGATCTTGTAATATGGACGTTGGATTAAAACATAGGGAGTAGGGAGGGGCGAGCTCCCCTCGATTTTAGTTCATCCCAAGTCAATTGGATGCATAAAAGGAATCCAAGTAGCTGATTAGTTTTCATTTATCAGATTCAGTACAAACCCCCCATTCCTATAATCTAGGTCTTAGCTAAACCCATTGTTAGGGTCCTCATGTAAATTGTCGAAATACAAACATACCCGACAGAAGGCATGATTTCATGATTGTCCAGAGCTCCCACGTCGGCGGATCCTATGGCGGGTTCGACCATTTTTATCCAGAAGCTACAAAAACAAATGAATATGTTCTCAAGAAGAAATGTGTCTAACACTCAATAACTGATTAGAACTGGATTGTTACTCACCAGTGTTCAAAGGTAAAAAGATGAAGCCCCAGATGCCACTTAGTTTCAGGTAGATAAATGAACAGGAACCCCAGTTGAAATAGCAACTCGGTATAAGTAATAGGCGCAGTTTATGTTATCTCCCAGCAGTATGCAGTTAAAATGGGGATCAATAGTAACTGCCATTATTTAGAGACCCTTTGTGGGTAGGTAAATCCATATCCTCTGCAAGTAGTGTGGCTTATTAGCAAAACGATGGTGGAGTTCCCATAACTCTTTATTGGTTTTACACAGAGAATGGATACTAAAAAGCAGAGAAAAAATATAGGTTAGAACACCAGTTGTAGCATCAAAATGGCAAAAATTAAAGGTGTACACAGTCCCTTAGATGAGCCTGATAAATATATTATAGAATGTGGATGCTGCTATATGTCATATTCATTTCACTTGGACTTTGGGTCCTGTAACCTAATAAGCAGGTGGGAAGTTAAAGGCTGGAAAGATGCAATTATGGAAACTTGACACGGTTATTCTATGGAAAGTTAATGCTTTCTGGCTTTCCGCAGAACAGACACAAGTAGACAAAAGTTGTGTGGAAAGTTATTGGTAAAGGGCGGTATCGGCTTTTAGACAAAATTGCAAATAAATTCAGTTAAATTTCGATCATTTAGTACATTTGGCGCCCTATTTGGGTGTTTACCCATAGGGCCACCCAATGGATAGTAATTGTCAAAATAAATAAACAATTACAATGTCTGGAAGTTCTATTACATAAAGGTTTGCTACGTACATCACAAGTCAAACATATTAGGAAAAGACCATTGCCGACAAGCCACACAATCTATAAGATCGAGTGTAGAGTTCTTTTTTCCAGATCTCAGGGCTTGAATAATAAAGGCGTTCCAACAGTCATTTCATTAATCTTCACAAACCCAATCCTTATCAAGAAACAAATCAATCAAGTGATTATTGTGATTTCATTCATTATATTACCTCAGGGTTATTATGAAAAAAAGTGTCTTACCGTTAGGAACGGGTGCTAATTTGCCCCAACAATTAACTGTTAGATATGAAAATGTTAAGGAATAGTCTGAGTGGTTGGCGCAAAGCACCATTTTTAAAGATAAGAACTTTATTGAAAGCTCCTAACTATGTTATCTTAGACCTGGTTATAGGGACACATTGTAATAAGAATTGGTTCGGGTCCAATGGCGAGGACACTGTGGAATTACAGTCATACCACTAGGTGGCCATACACCTGTGATTTCATCGCAAATGTGCCGCAGATCACCATGGTATCTGTGGGCACATTGCGAAGGGACCTGCACACATGGAACCAAAAGACCCTCCATACGTGGCCATACGCGCAATATTAATAATGGCTTCCCTCTATAAAGTAAAGGGAGCCGACTGGACGACCGGGACATTTCTGTCTTTCCCGACCAATCGGCATAAGTGCCGACGAACGGCCCATAGTTGGTCAGGAATATCCTCTTCCCTACGAGCGACTAAAGGTAAATCCCGTCGTGTATGTATGGCCACCTTAGAGGAGAAAAAAAAGTCATGAAGGGGACACTCTTCGTGAGTTCAAATTCTTATTAGATTCACTCCTGAAACGGTGTGTTGATGGGATGCTAATAAAGAATTTGAAATTCACGAAGATGCCCCTCTCATGAAACTTTTTTGCTTGTGTATAGCAGTGGTCAATTGTAGAGGACCTGAGAAGGAGCACCTTGAAGAAATCGGGCTAGTTGCCAGCAAGGAGTGCCTAGCCGAAACCCAGCGTGCAGTAGTACCCCCCCTAAGAGGAGGTCGATCGAAATAAAAACAGGGTAAACAGATTCGTTTTCAAATTCATGGTTTGGCTATAAACTAAATGTCAGATTTAACCCATAATCTGACATTCAATTCCAGGGTTAGTATTAGTACAAAACTCATAAAAAAACTTCTACGCTCATACCATTAAAATCTTTTAATTGCGTTATCCCTTGTCAGGTCAATAGGATATTACTGGTTTCACATCTCTGGAAAAGGAACAAAAGAAAAACAGGAGAATTGGGGTGTTGAATGAAAACGAACAGTTTACCCTTACATTAATATGACTATGCGAATGACCCAAAACATAGAAATGAACCCCCCACAAACACAAACACACACACGATTCCATTAGTTAATTAGATGGATATTCCTCTCATGTAAGTACTTCACACCAAGTACATGCAGGCAGCATTAGAATCCCGATATTAAAGAAAACTCAATTAGCCGTTTTAAAATAAAAAGCCACTTGGCCTTCCCTACTGTTACTGATGTCCCAGTCAATATAGTCACTGTACCAGCCTACTCATAGAACTTTATCTGGTTATCCACATGGGGCAATTTTAGGAGACCTTAGCAATGTGACATCCCTTTAATGTTTCACTCAGACCAGAATGCATTGCAGTGTGACATCTCTTTAATGTTTCACTCAGACCAGAATGCATTGCAATGTGACATCCCTTTAATGTTTCACGTGACGTGTGGCCTCACCTGACAGAGATGATCTTGATGTGGGCTGCACCTGAGAAATGTGACCGTTGCCCCACCTGAGGAGGTGAACGTTGCCCCACCTGAGAAGGGTGGGACGTTGCCCCCCTGACTAGCAGATGAATCTTGATGTGGCTGCCCTGCGGAAGGTGACGTTGCCCCCACCTGAGAAAGGTGAAACCCGTTAAGATAATATAACATCTGGGCATTGAAATCAACACAGAGGCAAGAAACAGAGGCTTCTCCAGTACAGTATAAACGTAGGGGATCAGTGGTATGAGCAACGTTTTTCTTTTAACAAATATATTATATAGCTAAACCGGCAACACATCAACTGTAATCATTCCTGACTCTCAACCCCTAAACTTATTCTTCCTTATCACAAATAGCACAAGCTGGGAAATTATTAAACTAAACAATACTAAAATGTTATATTTATCTGAGTTTGTAAAACCTTACAATCTTTACAACCCTTGTATGTGTCACACTTCAAGGGTATCTTCCGGGTGTAGAGTACACGTTGGAGATCGAGAGAACCGGTAAGGTTGTTACTTGACTTCGTCCGGCCTCCTGATCGTTTTATTAAAGAACGGGAAGTAGGACACAGCTCCTTACCTCTGTTCTACATAAAAGTGATGACACAGAATGTTTTAACCATGGAGATCCCCTTTAATGATATTTATCTAATATTGAAAATCTACAGTATTGTAACGATTAGTTTTGAACTCGAGATGACCAAAACCATTTCGTTTCGTTTTTTTAAATTAACGAACTCGTGAAACCAGAGGTCCAAAAATGGAAGCTTATGAGGGTTACGGAATGTAACGAGTTATGTTCTGAACCTCGAAAAAAACACACACGTTTGATAACCCCATATACGATCGGAAACGACTTTTCCATTTTCGTATTCTATTTTTTCGAGGTTCATATCAAATGTCCAGTTTATCTACTTGGTTACAGAACATACACCTCTACATCTTCCGTAACCCTCTAAAATACCACAGAAGTCCCGAAATCCGAACCGAGGGGAAATTCTGAACCGAGGGTTCCGTGTCGGATCCCGGTCCGATCCATCCTCTTTGTTTAGTAGACAGTCGTTAGACATAATTTTGTTGTTTTTGGCAGTTGCCCTTACCAACACTGAATAAAACAGCTAAAAGAGGAGAAGGAATCGCGCCTAATAAGAAAATAAGCCGTAGGTCAGTTCCTTACTGCCCAGGGTGTATAGCAGAGTAACTGGACACCCATAATTGAACCAGTCATTTAGTCAGAGGCTGGACAGACTCAGGATAAAGTATATCTGACTACTACATTTTAATAGTTTTCTATTGGTTGATTTGGCACTGGTTATCCAAACAATAGATTTGGCTCCTGGTCTGACTGGTCCCATCATTTCTTCACCCTCTGCTTAAGTCTGTTTATCATTGATTAATATTATGCCCATCAAGAGGATATACCAAGGGGGTATCATATCAGTACAACAACACTTTCCCTAACTAGCAGATGCGGAATTTCATAAAGTTTCGGCCCTCCGTTTTTCGAACTTTTTCGAACTTCAGTAAAAGTTTGAAAGTTCGAATTCGGACCCAGTTAAAGTCAATTGGGGCATCCTGATCGTTTCGACACAAGTTCGTGCGACTGATTTACAGCTACCTCAAAATGGTACTTACTGTAAATGTGGCGGGCACGTGGGAAATGGTCTGGGGAACATGTCACTATCACCCAAACGTGTTTAAACACTTCTTAAAACTCACGAGCGGGGTCCCTGTCCCTATGTCCCTGATTTCCCTAAGTTGGGTTTTGCGCAAGCTACACTCCGCGAGGTTACGGCCAATTCGAGGGTTCACCTGAAATCCGACTACGTACTTTTGCTGATGGATATCGAAGACGAACAATATTTTCGAGGGTTCGGTGAACATCATTTCTAGGGTTAGCATAATGACCATACTTTGAGGATTACAAAAACGACCATTTTTGAGGGTTACCCTAAAATCGATATGCTCCATTCGATGGATTAGCGGAACGATACATTCTATCGGTTATCGTCGAAATGAATCTTGTCTATTCGCGTATTATCGAAGACACAATACGTTTCGAGGGTTACAGACACTATACATTCAGGGTTAGCAAATGCCATAATGCGATATTTTATGAAATTTCCGATATTTACTGCGATAAATACACAAGCACCGCAGTCCGAGAAAAACTACCTAGCGAACTCAGTTCTAACCTGAACTAGGGTTGAAATGTTATGAGTTCGGCAGAACTCACACAGGTCGACTCAAACTCGGTCCCAGTTCGGTTTTTTGTGTCCATTCGCTATCCCCAACACAGAGCATTTTATACCATTGACACGACATAAGATGGGGCCACGACAATAATTTACTACTTTGCCTTATCTTCATTTTCTTCTTAGGAATCTTCGTGACATATTTCCCTAACACTGTGGAGGAAATCCTCCTTACCTGAATACAATCCACAGAAATGGAAGGCAATTCTGAGGCATGCCTCAGATCATCAGCAGAAGGCTTATCAATGACTGTCTGTATCTCACAAGGATGACAATGAGAAATCAAGTGAGAAGGAGGAGAATTTACAGTGATTCCTGAGATTGTCCATGATTTTTTCCATGGTAACGTCATTCATTCCTGACTTCATTCATCCCGTACCATGGTTTTCTATTGGTATCCACGTACCAGGTTACTTTGGCTACGAACGTTATGTGATTTGGCTTTTAATTGGCTTTCAACACCTGCCTATTGTATTTTTTAAAATGTCACTATAAATTGGTCTTATGTAGACACTTTGCATTAGACCGTACATACGACATATGATATTATATCATTATTACTCCTATGCTTCATTATTTCCCTCTTTTCTAAATCATTACCCGGAGTCCGTGGTTGTAACGGTAATAGAAAACCCGCTTCCTTTACTGGAATTACACACAACAGTGGAAGAACCCAAGGAACCTTCAGTACAAAGGGGGATTGGGTTCTATATTGTACTTTATCATTATTTGCAAACCCCACACAACTGTACAAACACCCACCAACTGTACAAACACACCACAGACTCTGTACAGACACACACCACACAACCTGTACCGAAAACAACGCCCACATAACGTACAGAACCACCGACAACAAGTGTACGAACACACCAACATGAACTGTACAGGAGACACCCCACACAACTGTACGCACACCCACAGAACTGTACTTTAACTTGTACTGTACTTTCTTTACTGTATATTGTGACGTCTTATTCTGTAAGGAGTAAGGGACCCATTTCCTTTTAATCCCTAAGGGAGATTTAGTTCCAGTCAGGTGTTCCTAGGGTTTTTGATACCCAAACAACCGTTTAATGCCGCTATCGGTAGACAGGTGGCGGCACGTGAAGCGGGCATCGCTTCATCACGGAACATAGGTGATGGCTTTGGGATTGTCGGTTGTGGTGGGCTGACTAACACTGACTGTAAGTATGACTTAACACTGATTGGGGACTGGTGGTGTAAATGCAGTATTGCAGGAAAGCTTTTTTTAACTGCTGCCTTTTTAGTGTTCTGCAGTTGTGGTGCCCTGAACAAATGTTTTCTGTATTTAGCTTCCTGGTAGCGGTTCACCCCTGGTTCCATTCAGGACTCTATAGTCCTTGGGAACAATTCTCCAGAGATTTTTCTTACTTAACGAGCTTAGGCTTAAATTATTCCAACTCCAATTGCATGATTCTATAGAAAAAACACACAAAAGGTAGCCCACCCCCATTGTTTACTGTAATATTATGGTATGTACATTACTAAACCCCATTACTATGGCAAGAGAAGCATAAGTATTTATGAAGATGTTAATGTTCTCATTTTTCTTGCATGGCTAGTTTCTGCGAATCTGGGCAGTGAATCTTTGCCACTACCTTTATCCCCACACCTGTTCTTTTTGAGGAAACAGGAGAGACAGCTGATCATTGACCCCCCACCCCGAGTCAGCCCCAGGCCTCATCCACTTGTCGCGCCGAACCTAGAAACAGATCTAAACAGCTCTTTTACAGCAATACAACGAGGGAACTCTATCACCCACTGTAAGATTCTGCTTTTACCATCGTACACTGGAATTGCAACCTGCAGCATGCGCGACATGTGAGGTAGGGTCAACATAATTGGCGACACTCATTTTCCAAACACATACTCTATGCATTCTTTCCCCTATTCCATCGTTCGGCACACGACCGTCGCGCACGACACAAACTCTGCCAGTTGAATGATGATCTTACGTCGTAGACTTCGGTCGGTCCACCCGAGTCCTTTTACGGATCGGTTGACGCCTTATTCACCACCCCATCACTAGTAATAATGATCATTACTGTATCGTATTCAGGGTAAACATACCACATAATTCCAGGATAGCACATTTGTGAAAAACGCCAATGTCAATCAGCCGACGTATCTAATCCGATCGCGCACCCACCCAAACCGCCCCCCAAGTGTGCTCTGTATGTTATTGTATCCAACGTTCGGTGTTTTTGGTTGCATTCTGACCCTGGCGAAGGCGATGCAACGAACCCGGGCTCGGGTCGGGGAAAACTAAAAAAAATCCAGACGCTACACCCCCACTATTCGTCGTATGTACCCTTCAACCCTTACTCCTCCCCATCAGAGCTCACCGCCTATACGCAATGCCGTTTATATTCTCTATATCCCTATACGAAAAGTAACCATAGAATTCCTTTTGTAAGAGGTTCATACCCCATGACACACAAATGTAACGTAGGACAACAGCAACATCTCTAGTAACGCCGATACTACATTGGCCCGGTGCTAGTGCTACGCTGTATGGCCCGTCAAAGCCCCTACTCTTCTGTCTGTGGATTGTAAGCGCCCCCAATACCGAGCCCGTCCGGGCGCTATCTTCGCACCGGACACTTCAGATGCCAGCCTTTTGCGGCAATCAAGTGGTCCAAAAAACACTGGCCGCTTGCCTCGTAACCCCGAAACTATTCGTTCCCACCCACCACTCAAACTATCATTTTGGCGTGGGACGCCAGCTACACCCGGATACAAACCTAATTCTCTGACCTGCTAGAGGAGCCATTTTGTATTTCGTTAACTCTCTATTATAAGATTAGAAGGGTGAGTACTAACCTTTTGCTGTAATCGTTTAGATGCACTGGGTGACCTTTGTTCATTTTATCTTTTCTTTGAGTTAGAGAGTATATCCTGGAATGGCTCGGAGAATAAAGCCCTTTCTGATCCATTAGTTACCTTGTTTACACTGGAACAGCACGAGTGTCTGTGATAGAGTCGCGCACTGGGGAGACTTGCGGCTCGAGTTAGTTTGGACCAAGATCCCAATAACGGAGCAATGGTAAGTCTAACAAACCAATGATAGAAATTTCAGATATAACACTTATGGTTCCTTTCGGAACACCAAGCCAGGCTGCTATGCGTTAGCTCCCAAACCCTCTACTACATACCGTTCCGCCCCGATCTGTTTAACAAGTGGTGAGCCGTACCCATACTGACTATGAGGCGGCCCCCACCCTAAGCCATACCCACTACCCAAACATCTCGTAAGCTTTCGAACACCACCATTTGGCTAACCATACAAACATAGACACGCCCTTCACAGAGTCCAGCTTCCTGTGCCAACACTTACACCCACCATTCTTATACACGATAAAGGAGCCAACCTTTGTCCAACTGATTGATATGAGCACTCCCATGGTGTTTGCATGCTGGGTAGAGCGTTTGCAAACGGGCCCAACCGTGGGGCGTTGATATCCCCTCTCGTGCAACCTGGCTAGGGGCGAGGTGTTGCCTGGCGAACATGTGAAGCGTGGGGCGCTGCGCGACCCTCGACAAACTACAAATTATCTACGGGCTGTGGGGGCTACATGCCACGTCCTATCTATGGTACCCAGGAGCGCCTAAACACATCAATTCAGCACCTGGAAACCCTTCCACACCCCCCTTCCACCAATGATGCTTTCCGGTTCCTCCTAGTTCCCTAAAAACTCCTCCAGAAGCAATGCGATGAAACCGATACATAGCCACGTAGCTGAACCCCCCGGAACAAGCGGCTAAACTTCAGAGCAGACGCTTTGGATTGCCGTAGAAGGTAGGAGTTTTGTACTATACTAACCCATGGAATGAATGGATCAGATTATGGGTTAATCTGACATTTAGTTTTATAGCCAAACCAAATTGAAAATAGATCTGTTTACCCGTTTTTATGTCGATCGACCTCCTCTAAGGTGGGTACTGCAAGCTGGGTTTCGGGCCTAGGCACTCCTTTCCTGGCAACTATCCCGATTTCTTCAAAGGTGCTCCCTTCTCAGGTCCCTCTACCATGGACTAACTGCTATAGCACAAGCAAAAAAGTTTCATGAGAGGGGCACTCTTTCGTGAATTCAAATTTCTTTATTAGATCACATCACACAACTTTCAGTGATGTGAATCTAATAAAGAATTTGAACTCACGAAGAGTGCCCCTCTCATGAACTTTTTGCTCCTCTTAAGGTGGCCATACATACGACGGGATTTACCTATTATCGCTCGTGTTGAAGAGGATATTCCTGACCAACTATGGCCGTTCGTCGGCACTCGATGGTCGGCAGACAAAATTTCCGGTCGCATCGGCTCTTTACTTAATAGGGGAGCCAATATTAATAGTGCAGCGTATGGCCACGTATGGGGGTCGGTTGGTTCCATGTGTGCAGGTTCCCTTCGCAATGTGCCCACAGATACCATTGGTGATCTGTCGGCACATTGCGATGGAAATCACAGTTATGGCCACCTTAGTGGTAGACTGGAAATTCCAGTGTCCCTCCCCATTGGACCCAGAACCAATTCTTATTACTAATGTGTCCCATAATCAGGTCTAAGATAACATAGTTAGGAGATTCATAAATTCTTATCTTTAAAAATGGTGCTTTTGCGCCAACCAACAGATATTCTTATACATTTCATATCTACATGTTTGGTTGGGCAAATTAGCACCGTTTCTAACGGTAAGAACTTTTATTGAATAACCCTGAGGGAATATAATGAATGAAATAACAATAATACTTGATTGATTTGGTTTCTGATTAAGGATTGGGTTTGGAGATGAATGAAATGACGTGGAACGCCTTTATCCAAGCCCCTGAGATCTGGAAAAAAGAACTCTACACTCGATCTATAGATTGTGGGCTTCGGCATGGTCATTCATAATATGTTGTTGTGATTACGTAGAAACCTTAATTATAGAACTTACAGACATTGATGTTTATTTATTTTGACATTACACCATTGGGCCCTATTGTAAACACCAATAGGGCCCAATTTAGCAAAATGATCGAAATTTAACTGAATTTATTGCAATTTGGCTAAAACGATCCGCCCTTTCAAATACTTCCACACACTTTGTCTGTTATGCCTGAAAGCAGAAAGCATTAACTTTCCAATAGAATAACCGTTCAAGTTCCATAAATTCCATCTTTCCAGACTTTAACTTCCCACCTGCTATTAGGTTACAGAGCCCAAGTCCAAGTGAAATGAATATGTAGAGCAGCAAATTCACATTCTATATATATTGATCAGGTTCATCTAAGGGGGACTGTGTACCCCTTTAATGTATTGCCCATTTTGATGCTACAACTGGGGTTCTAACCTTATATTTTTTCTGCTTTTTAGTATCCATTCTCGGGAAAACCAATAAACGTCTGGGAATCTCCCATCGTTTCTAATAAGCCAACACTTGCAGAGGATATGGATGTACCTACCACAAATCTATTAAATTGAAGTTACTATTGATACCATGTTACTGCAATACTGCTGGGAGATTAACCATAAACTGCGCCTATTCGTTATACCGAGTGCTATTTCACGTTGGGTTCCTTCATTTATCTACCTGAACTAAGTTGGAATCTGGGGCTTCATCTTTTTACCTTTGAACATGTTGAGTAACAATCCAGTTCTAATCAGTTATTGAGTGTTAGACACATTTCTTAGTAACATATTCATTTGTTTTTGTAGCTTCTGGATAAAAATGGTAGAACCACGCCTAGGAACCGCAGACGTGGAGCTCTGGACATTATGAACATGCCTTCTTTTCGGTAGTTTGTATTTCCGACAATGTTGCATGAGAGACACTAACAAGGGTTTAGCTAAAACTAGATTATAGGAATTGGGGGTTGTATTAAATCTGATAAATGAAAAACTAATCAGCTACTTGGATTTCCTGTTATGCAGCCAATTGACTGGGATGAACTAATCGAGGGGAGCTCGTCCTCCCTATCCCGATGTTTAAAATCCAACGTCCAATACAAGATCAACCCGAGAGGCACCTAAACGTTTTTTGGATCCATTGAGAACTGAGATTGAACACATCTCATAGCCCAGGGCCCACCATTCTGCTATTGCCCTGGGCCACCCTCTGCTCATGCCTTTCGGGCTGATTTCCTCTGAGACTAATGTACCTGTTATCACAGACAACAAGCAAAAGTGTGATGGACATGAGGAACTTTATATAACACAAGGAGACTGGCAGAAGAAAACCCTCTTGATCAGGGATTTTTTCCGATTGCCATTTTGGAGTCAGAAGGATTTTCCTTCCCCTCACTGGGTTTTTCGCTTCTTCTGGATCATTTATTTTGGGTTAATGAGTTGGCTATAAAGGTTGTCTAGAGATAGAGGAAGAAGGCCAAGCCGTACTTGCAGAGGTCTGAGACAAAGGAACATCAGAGAGACACAACATTTTTCCAACCTTATTTACTGATTGTGTTTAAATAATGTTATTTTTATTACTATTATGAATATTGTATGTATTACATAAATACTTTGTACCTTTTACAAATTTTTACTGGTTAATTTCTTTACATTTGTAAGACTGATCAAACTAAAAGGGACAATACAGTAAATATTAAAGATAAAAGAAAGTATACTTTTATAGTAAAATAAGAGGTAGTTAAAGTACTCATAATAATATAAGAGTAGGTTTGAGTACAGCTAATATAAGATAAAAAAAAAGTATACTTTTTATGTAAATATAAGAGGTAGAGTTCAGTTACTCATAATAATATAGAGGTAGGTTTAGTACCACATCTCATCTATAAGAGGTAGGGTTGAGCACCATAAATAATAGGTATGGTTAAGTATCAAATATAATATATAAGGTAGGGTTGAGTACCCTAATAATATAGAGGTAGTGTTAATATCAATAATATTAAGAGGTAAGGGTTAGTACCCTATAATATAAAGGGTATGGTTAAGTATTCATAATAATATAAGAGGTAGGATTGAGCACCCAAAATAATATGAGTCGGGTTGAGCACCCATAATAATATAGGATCTAGGGTTGAGACCCATATATATGAGGTAGGATTGAGCACCAATAATTATATAAGATGTAGGGTTAAGCACCTATAATTTAAAGGTAGGGTTGAACACCCATAATAATATAAAGGTAGGGTTGTTGAGCACCCATCGAATATAAGAGGAAGGGTTGCACCCATAATTTAATTAAAGCACCATATAATATAACGTAGGATTAGCGCCATAATATATAAGAGGTAGGGTTGAGCACCCATAATAATATTACATGTAGGTTTAGCACCCATAATAATATAAGAGGTAGGTTTGAATACCATAATAATAAGAGGAAGGGTTGAGCACCCATAATAATATGAGGTAGGGTTGAATATATAAGGGGTAGTGTTGAATATCCATGATAATATAGAGAAGGGGTTCAGCACCCAAATAATATAATAGGTAGTTTAAGCACCAATAATATATAACAGGTAGGTCCCAACAGCAGGACAAATTCCCAGCCCTCAAGATGTTTGAAAAACTACAGTTTCCCATCTTACTCTAGACATTCCACCACCAGCCGAATGCTTCTAGGCAGGATGGAGAGAAGGGGCATAACAGGCCAACGTGGTGTCAACTGCATCATCAAAGGGGCTGGGTTGGGGGCAAGACACGGGTAAGATTTACATAACAAAGAGGCGTGTTATGGTGTGACGGTGAAAAGGAGAATTCTGGAGTTGGGTTGCGGGAGTTTGCAGGGGTCTCGCAGAAGTTCGGGAGACCACCCAAAATCCGAGGACTTCCCGGAACTCCAGGGAGGTGGGATACCTGATACTGCTGCATAGGAATACTGGGATTTGTAGTTTTTAATATCTAAGAGGGGCTGCAAGGTAGGGTTTAGCACCCATAATGATAGGGTTTGAATTGCATAATAATATAAAAGCACCCTAAAAATATAACAAGTAGGGTTTAGCACCCATAAGATATAAGAGGTTGGGTTGAATATTTAGAGACAGTGTTGAATATCTATATAATATAAGAGAAGGTGAGCACCAAAATAATATACAGGCAGGGTTGAGCACCATAATAATATAACATGGATTTTAGCACCCATAATGATATAAGAGGTAGAGTTGAATATCCATATATATAATATTAGGGTTGGGCACCCATATAATATAAGAGGTAGGGTTGAGCACCCTAATATAAGAGGTAGTTGATATCCATATAATATAAGGTAGGGTTGGGCACCCATAATAATATAAGTGAAGGGTGAGCACCCATAATATTTAACAGATAGTTTAGCACCCATAATGATATAAGTGCTAGGGTTGAATACCCATAATATTATAAGAGGTAGGGTTGAGCACCCATAATAATATAACAGGTAGGGTTAGCACCCATAAGATATAAGAGGTAGGGTTGAATATACATAATAATATAAGAGGTTGGGTTGAGCACCCATCATAATAAAAGAGGTAGGGTTGAGCAGACATAATAATATAATAGGGTTTAGCACCCATGATATAAGAGGTAGGGTTGAATATACATAATAATATAAGAGTAGGGTTGAGCACCCATAATAAAATAAGAGGTAGGGTTTAGCACCCATAATAATGAAGAGAAAGGGTTAGCACCCATAATAAATAAAAGGTAGGGTTGAGCACCCATCTAATACAGGAGTAGGGTTGAGCACCACGTTACTACCTTAGGAGACACGGGTTACCAATTGCCAGAATGTATTGCTCTGTGATATCCCTTTAATGTTTCACTCACCAGAATGCATTGCAGTGTGACCACTCTTTAAGGTTTTCACTCAGACCAGAATGCATTGCTCTGTGACATCCTTTAAGTTTCACTCAACCAGAATGCATTGCTCTGTGATATCCCTTTAATGTTTCACTCAGACAAGAATGCATTGCACTGTGACATCCCTTTAATGTTTCACTCAACCAGAATGCATTGCTCTGTGATATCCCTTTAATTGCTTCGCTCAAGCCACAATGCATTGCACTGTGACATCCCTTTAATGTTTCACTCAGACCAGAATGCATTGCTCTGTGACATCCCTTAATGTTTCATTTGACCAGAACAAATTGCTTTGTGACAATCATTGGCCAGGCCCCAGACACACATAGGGGTGTGGGCAGCACAGTTAGCACAATTTCTGGTATCTGTTTTTCTTCCACTCTATTGAGAAACTATGGGTGATGCACAGAAGTTCAGGCCCTCATCCTTTTGTATGGGAAGAAATGAAAAAGGGCTTAGTCCCCCTTTAATTGAACCTTTTCAGGTTTTCTATCGTACCCCGCACTTTAAGAGAGTGTCCGGTGATTGTTAATTTATGATCGTTGTTGTGAATCTACAATTGCGGTTGTAGATTAATGTTCAATTTTTAGATAATAAACGTTCAACATAAATTTGCGATCGTGGCCATACATTTACACACGCGGTCGTACTGTGATACAGTGGGTTTTTAAATATGTCCATATATATAGTCCATAGACTTGAGTTCTTGATTTAGTTTATTTTAACAGGGAGACTATGAGATTGCTCCTGTACTTTAGGGTTAGGCCACACTAATGCGCTTTTAAGGGCGATCCAATCCAATTGATGTGGCCACACTAGTGCATTGGTGATTATGCAACATTGCTTGATTGCAGCGCATGGCAACAACGAACACCAGTAACACGAGTGGAAATGTTTGTGTGTCTGTTTCCGGCACGCCGGTAAGAGCTTAAGTGTGGCCTCACCTTTACACGGTTACATTTTTAGATAGCTGAATACTGGGTTTAGTTTGGAGATTTGGCCAAATCCCAGTTTCTACAGGATGTCCCCGAATCCTCAACGCTGGTTGAACCGAATCCAAACCTTTCTGAGCACGTACTTAATGCCCTCCAAAAACTGGACATAACTGCTTAGCTTCGCTCACACTAGACCATTTTAAAGGGTAACTGTGGTCTCCAATTCTTCCAAACCAGTAAGAATATATAAACAAGCCTTCCATCACACCTTCACAGTAAAACCTAAATCACATCTCTAGATAATATTTGTGCGAAGTTATTGCTGGAAAGGTTCAGTGATATTATTTCTGCTTGAACTCTTCTGCTTTTTTTAAGCCATGTGACCAGCTTGTAGTCATGTGACCAGCCTGTCTGCATTAAAGGCTCCCCTTGTCAACTGTCAATTTTCTCCCAGGTACTTCCTGATTTCCTCAGCATTTAGGGCTAGGCCACACTGCTGCGTTTTTTTTTGCTTTGCGCTTGCGATTGGGTTTTTAAAAATCATTGAAAACGCGGCAACGCAAAAAAATGCACGTTTTTCGGTGCTTGCGATTGCGTTTTTTCATTTTAATCGCAATCGCATGTGTTTTCCTATACTTATTGAAGAAATCGCAAGCGCAAACGCAAAAAAAAATCGCAAATGAAATCGCATGCGATTGCGATTGCATTTGCGTTGCAGTGTGGCCGTGCCCTAAGTCTTTACTGCGCATGCTTCTCCCCCGGGGCGGATGGCAGGCAGAGATAAGGTGATGTCACTCAACCTACTGGAAGCAGGAAGTTTGAACATTCATCTCATATCATTTCTCACAGGGTGAAGATGTGATTGTCGGCTCATTATAGAAAATACTGCAGGCTTTTATTTAACCCTAACTTGTTTGGAGACCACAGTTGCTCCAAGTTTGCGGTAACAAAAGCTTGGGATAAAGGCAAGGACATCCATTTTATTAGGGATGCCATAAACCGGTCCACACTGCTGTGTGTTATGTATTGCGTTGTGTAGCACTGATTGCTGGCTCGTTTAGTGCAATGGCGCAATACCATGGGGACCAGAAAAAAAACACACAGTTTTAATGCATTTTTGGCCATTTAACAAAAACCCCCACTGCATAAAATCACAACACCAAAGCACACAAAACGCTACCACAGACGCATAAAAATACATGGCAATAACGGTTTAAATCATAATGGTTTTGGTGTGTTTTGTGTTATGTAGTGTGAACGTAGCCTCAAGCTGTGTACACACACCAAACAATATTTTGGATCAATCGACCGATAGATCAGTGTATTGGTCGATTGTACCGGAAAAATTGTGTGGGTTTTGGACGCAACCAACTGCTAGTTAGTCTGAACCGGACAAATGGATGATCTGATGAGCTAAAAAAACACGGCCAATCGTGCAGTTGTCTATGGAGTGCACTCTCAGTTTTGGCTAACTGACGACTGCGGTTACGTTTGCCGCAACAAACAGTCCTTCATCCTGATCAACCAGTTGGAAACGGCTAACGGTCGGCCAGGACAAAGGATCTCTTTGTGTGTACCCAGCTTAAGTTTCTAGAATGGCAATGTTGGGACGCTAAAGGCTGTATGCAATGCGATCGCGGGTCCCGACCCGCACACACGATGTGTATGAACAAACGTATTGGCCGATAATCGGCCCGTGTGTAGGCACTTTATCGGCCGAAACAGTCATTCGTTTGGGGACTGTGAACGACCGACTTGGCGGATCATCGAACGACTGACCGTTTCGGGCGATAAAGCCACCTACCACAGGTCGATTATCGTCCGAAACGTTCGTTCGTACACACCGGACCTGTGATCGCACGTGTGTACAAGCCTTAATTCACGTATGTACATATTGGTGCAAGGGTGCCCACCTATTAATCCCCCATTTTTTAAAATTTATTTTGCAGCACATCAGTTTTTTTAAAAACTTTGACACCCTCTGTGATAGAATTTAAGGAGAACTATAGTGCGTACCGTAATACTCGAGTATAAGTCGAGGTTTTCAGGTTGTAAAAACAGCCTGAAAACTGAACCTCGACTTATACTCGGGTCAGTCACTAACTTAGGAAAAGAATCCGGCTGCCGCATTTCCCGATAGTCGCATCCACTGACGTCACTACTCTGCGCCTATCTTACTTCCCAGCGCCGAGTAGTGACGTCCGTGGATGCGACGATCAGGAGATGCGGCAGCAGGATTGGACTGACATACTAGCAGCGGAAATCCCGTGGGCCCAGGACATTTGGATCAGAGAAGAGGTAATTTATTATTTGACTGCTCCTTTTGGCCTGGTCTGGCCTGCTGCCTCTGGGCCTCTAGGGTTGGGGTATGGGGTTACGGTGGGGATAATAATGATGGTGGGTCTTAAAGGGCTTTTGTATAGGGAAGAAGGGTTAGGACTATGTGGTCATGGAGGCTGCTGGGGGATATGGTAATTGTCTAAATGGTCTTCTGTACATGGAGGGGGTTAGGGGTTTTTCTACCCTCGACTTATACTCGGGTCAATCACTTTTACTCATTTTTTAGGTAAAAATAGGTATCTCGACTTATACTTGGATCGACTTATACTCGAGTATATAGGTAATAAGTTTTTTCAAAAACAATTACAATCTCCCTGCCTCTGGTATTTTTTACAAAGTTTATTTTTACAGTTATATAGTATAGTATAGTATAATATAGTATTGAGGTTGAATAAAGACATATGTCCATCCATCCAACCCATCTAGCAATATCCTCATTTCCTGCCTAACTGTTGATCCAGAGAGGCAAAAAAACCCCCAAATTTATGAAGGGGGAAAAATTCCTTCCTGACTCCATGACAATCGGAATTTTCCCGGGATCAACTCTACTTTATGTATCAATACCAGTAACTTGCAACATTCCTTGTTTGCAGAAACTCATCCAGCTTTTTTTTTAAACTGACCAATGAACCTGCAATAACAACGTCCACTGGAAGACTGTTCCATAGTTTTACCGTTCTCACAGTGAAAAACCCTTTCCGAACTTGAAGCCTAAACCTTTTTTCTTCAAGTCTTAAATGATGTCCACGTGTCCTCTGACATGTTTTATTGGTGAACAATGTCCCAGATAGTTTATTGTATGGCCCGTTATGTATTTATACACAGTAATCATATCCCCACACAAGCGCCTTTTTTCCAGCATACATAGTTGTAACTTTTCCAGTCTCTCTTCATATTCAAGCTCCCCCAATCCCCTTATTAATTTAGTTGCCCTTCTCTGAACCCTTCCCATTTCAAAGATATGCTTTTTGTACACAGGATTCCAAAATTGCAGTGCATATTCCAAATGAGGCCTTACTAATGTTTTGTAAAGAGGGAGAATAACATTTTTTTCCCTTGAATCCATACCTCTCTTTATACAAGACAATACCATGCTGGCTCTGGCTGTTGCCGTCTGGCACTGCTTGCTTCCTTTAAGTTTGTTATTCACCAAAACTCCAAGATCCCTTTTCAACAGGGATTCACTTAACACAGAGCCATTATATAGTTTAAGCAGCACAAGGATTTTTAAGTCCAAATGCATCACCTTACATTTCTCAACATTGAATCTCATCTGCCACTTAGCAGCCCAATGTGACAATCTAGCTAGATCCCCCTGCAACGATTGCACATCCTCTGAAGTTTTTAATGGTCGACAAAGTTTTGTGTCGTCAGCAAACACAGAAACCTTGCTGACAATACCCATTTCCAAATCATTAATAAACAGATTAAATAGAAGCGGCCCCAACACAGAACCCTGTGGCACCCCACTTAGCCCTTTAGTCCATAATGATGAAGCCCCATTAACAACTACTCTCTGCATTGTATTCATGAACCAATTTTCTAACCATGTACAAATGTGACTCCCTAACCAACAGACCTTAGCTTATACATTAGTCGCCTTTGGGGGACTGTATCAAAAGCCTTTGCAAAATCCAAGTAAACTACATCTACTGCTATGCCAGAGTCTAAATTTCTACTTACTTCCTCATAAAAGCCAAGCAAGTTAGTTTGACAAGATCTATTCCTCCTAAATCCTTACTGCTTACTACTTATAATGTCAGTCCTTAACACGTACTCTAAAACATGTTCCCTTATTAAACTTTCCAGGATCTTCCCTACTACTGAAGTTAAACTTACAGGCCTGTAATTACCTGGCTGTGAACGACTACCCTTTTTGAATATTGGAATAACAATATGCTCTGTAAAATCCCTTTAATGTTTCACTCCGGACCAGATGCATTGCTCTGACATCTCTTTAAGGTTTCACTCAGACCAGAATGCATTGTATGTCATCTCTTTAGGTTTCACTCAGACCAAATGCATGCACTGTGACATCTCTTTAAGGTTTCACTAGACCAGAATGCATTGCACTGTGACCATCCCCAGACATCCCAAATCCCACCCTGCCACTATGTACTTGCGGGCAGGGGCGGAGAGTGGGCATGGCGAGAGGGTGTGGCAATATGGGTTGATGTCATTTACGTCATGTTGTGGGCGGGGCACGCACCCAAGGAGGTGGGAGGAGGTGGAGTTATGGGGTGTGGCATGGTCGGTCCAGGGGGCGTGGTGCACAAAAGGAGGCATGACGGGGAGAGATTCAGGAACCTCTACGTCGCGGGAGATTCTGGTGGTCTCGCGGGAGACCACCCCAATTCGAGGGAGAAGAAGAAGAAGGAGGGGTGGGATACCTGCATCCCTTTAATGTTTCACTCAGACCAGAATGCATTGCACTGTGACATCTCTTTAAGGTTTCACTCAGACCAGAATGCATTGCTTTGACATCTATTTAAGGTTTCACTCAGACCAAAATGCATTACACTGTGTCATTTCTTTAAGGTTTCACTCAGACCAGAATGCATTGCACTGTGGCATCCCTTTAATGTTTTTCTCAGACCAGAATGCATTGTTCTGTGACATCCCTTTAATGCTTTATTCAGACCAGAATGCAGTGCAGTGTGACATCTCTTTAATGTTTCACTCAGACCAGAATGCAGTGCAGTGTGACATCTCTTTAATGTTTCACTCAGAACCAGAATGCGTGCACTGGGACATCTCTTTAATGTTTCACTCAGACCAGAATGCGTGCAGTGGACATCTCTTTAATGTTTCACTCAGACCAGAATGCGTGCAGTGTGACATCTCTTTAATGTTTCACTCAGACCAGAATGCATTGCTCTGTGACATCCTTTTATGTTTCCACTCACCAGAATGCAGTGCAGTTAATCTCTTTAATGTTTCACTCAGACCAAGAATGCATTGCTCGTGACCATCCTTTAATGTTTCACTCAGACCAAATGCTTTGCAGTGTGACATCTCTTTAATGTTTCACTCAGCCAGAATGCAGTGCAGTGTGACATCTTTTTAATGTTTCACTCAGACCAGAATGCATTGCACTGTGATCTCGTTAAAGGGTATGTCCACCCTTAACATCTTACTTTTAATATAGTCTTCCCCCTGGTCCCCCAGCCCAACCATTTTTATTTTAAGAAGCTCCCCAAACTCTTACTTACCTCCCCTCTTTCCTCCTCCCCGCGCGCTCCCGCCCTCTTGCTTGCGAAATGCAAGCAGAGGGCGGGCCGGCAGCCCGTCGTGATTGGCTAGGCGCAGCCAATCACGGACGCGGCTGCCGGCAGCTCACTTCAGCAGGAAGAGGAGAGGTAAGTAAGAGTTTGGGGAGTTTTCTTAAAATAAAATGATGCGGTTGGGGCTGGGGACCAGTGGGAAGCCTATACTACAGATTAAATGCTAGGGGGAGGGAATCGGAGAGGGAGGGAGGAGGGAGAGGGAGGGAGGGAGGGGGAGAAGGGCTGCATTACGCATGGCAAAAATCTACCTGGGCAGGTAGGAGGCAGAGTCCTATATGGACTCTGCTAGCTCCTGTTGGGCAGTTTTTGGGACTTTGGGGGGGACTACAGGAGAACCCTATGGAGCTGGATGTTAGGTAAGGATTAACTACACTACATGGTGCCAGTAGTTTGGGGGATTATAGTTTTGGGGGTGGACATGCCCTTTAAGATGTTTCACTCATACCAGAATGCATTGCAGTGTGACCATCTCTTTAATGTTTCACTCAACCAGAATGCATGCTCTGTGACATCCTTTTAATGTTTCACTCAGCCAGAATGCATTGCTGTGTGACATCTCTTTAATGTTTCCTCAGACCAGAATGCATTGCACTGTGACATCTCTTTAATGTTTTCACTCAGACCAGAATGCAGTGCAGTGACATCTCTTAATGTTTCACTCAGACCAGAATGCATTGTTCTGTGACATCCTTTTAATGTTTCACTAGACCAGAATGCATTGCAGTGTGACATCTCTTTAATGTTTCACTCACCCAGAAGCATTGCTCTGTGACATCCTTTAATGTTTCACTCAGACCAGAATGCATTGCAGTGTGCATCTCTTTAATGTTTCACTCAGACAAGAATGCATTGCGTGTGACATCTCTTTAAGTGAGTTTCTCAGACCAGAATGGCGCAAAATGGACCACCCAGAGTGCTGGGTTAAGGTGCCCTGACAAGGTCAGGAATGGGGACCCAGCGACAAATGGTTAACTCCCCTCCCCTTAGGGTCTTACCGTTTCCGGCGGGGACGCTAGGGCAGAACAGCCTCCTCCTCCCTTCAGCAGCGGGATAGCATACGGACAAGGCAGCCGGCAGCGCGGGTCGCGCCGGCGGTCGCAGGGACGTGACTCACAAGCAGGGGGCCGGTTCTCGCGCTCCTTGCGCGAGATCCGGAAATAAGATACTGAGGGAGCATTTAGCGCCAGGAAGTCACTTAGCCGTTCCCGCCCGCCCATCCCTAATTCGATTCCCGGTAGTGCTAGGGCACATCCCAAGGTGAAAAGATCCCAAGGGTAGGTGGCGTAGGAGGGTTAATGGTGATATACTTGAATGGTGAAATCTTGTACTGGAAGTTATAAATGTATTTAAAAGTTTGCAATGTTATGTTTAAAAGTTGGATATGAGTAAAATACGCTGCGGCCTTTTTTCTCCAAGAAGTGTGGTGTGTAATTATTGGGTCAAAAAATTAGTGTGGGGTGGGAACCATAATTGACTGTACTTGTCATGCATTGCAGTGTGACAACTCTTTAATGTTTCACCTCAGACCAGAATGCATTGCAGTGTGACAATCTCTTAATGTTTCACTCAGACCACAATGCATTGCAGTGTGACATCTCTTTAATGTTTCACTCAGACCAGAATGCATTGCAGTGGTGACATCTCTTTAATGTTTCACTCAGACCAGAATGCGTGCATGTGGCATCTCTTTAATGTTTCACTCAGACCAGAATGCATTGCTCGGTGACATACTTTTAATTTTGTTTCACTCAGACCAGATGCATTGCACTGTGACATCTCTTTAATGTTTCACTCAGACCAGAATGCATTGCCATGTGACATCTCTTTAATGTTCACTCAGACCAGAATGCATTGCCTTGTGACATCCTTTTAATGTTTCACTCAGACGAAATGCATTGCACTGTGACATCTCTTTAATGTTTCACTCAGACCAGAATGCATTGCTCTGTACATCCTTTTAATGTTTCACTCAGACCATGAATGCAGGAAGATTCAGCTGAGATGTTTAAGGAGAACAAATGTAAACATTGATTAAATGTAAAAAGAAAATAACTGCTGAATTTGCAGAGACCACAGCTCCTCCGTGATTAGGACTTGGTCATTGTTTGCATGCAAAATCTTTTACGTTGTCTAAATGACATATTTTATTTGGTGGAGGTACGCGCTTGTGTTGCCACTCCGTCATGATAAGGGAGCTGTCCTGTCCAAAGCTGAATACATGAGCAAAGATTCATCAGGTGAACACATGTAGTCACCTGCAGGCATCCACAGATTCTCAATTTTCCCAACTCGCTCTTCAGGTAAATCATAAGAATAAAGGTGGATTCTGGACCCTTACAGGTTTATTCAATAAAAGTTCTTATCGTAAAAATGGGCAATTTTGCCCCAACCAATCAGATGTTAGCTTTCAAAGTTCATACAGCTCTGATTGGTTGGGGCAAATTAGCACCATTTAAACGTAAGAACTTTTATTAATCGCCCTGTTAATGCTGCCCAAGCCAAAACTACGTGCATGACGTGTTCAGGTATACCCTTTATATCAATTTGTACCTAATAACGTGTTATACCCAAACGTGAATAAAAGCTCTTTTGGCTTGAGCATCATAAAGTTCCAGGATCCACCTTTATGCTTATATCATAAAAGAGGACAGACAGAATCTTTATTAATTTGGCTTGAAAAGCCAATTACTGTTCTTTTTCTATTCTTCTTCTTTTTTCCGTTTATATTCTCCGCTTTTTTGGACCGTATCTCCTCCCACAGTTTTTTTGAGCTAGAGACATGAAATTCGGTACAGCCGTGCGGAAGCGTTACGGCATTATCGCGAATTTCCGGACATTTTTTCCCATAGACTATAATGGTAACATCCTCAAATGTGGATATTTCAAAACTTTTTTTCATGGTCATAAATACAATAGTGATACCCCCCAACCCCCCACACAGACTCAGTACACCCACCTACTGCCTACTGTTTCATTCCCATGGAAGCCATATTTAAAGGGTAACTAAAGTCAAAAAACAAATTTAGATTATCCTCAATAAAGAAGTGTTTTATGGTATAAACACAAAAAGACATACCCCCTCAACCAACCCGGTACACAACACTACTAATCTACTTATCCTTACTCTGGCAGCCATACTTAAAGGGTAACTAAAGTAAAAAAACTAATTTAGATTTATCCCAATAAAAAATAGTTTTATGGTTGTAAACACAAAAACAAGACCATACCCTCCCACCAGACCAGGTACACACTCCTACTGATCTACTTATCTATTACTCGCGGAGCTCTACTTTAAAGGGTAATTATCAAAAAGCAATTTTGATCAATGATAAAAAACTTTTTGTTTTTTAACCCCCACATGATACAGGTACCACGGCTACTGAACCTACCCTCCATTACTGTTGCAGCTATACTAAAGGGTAACTAAAGTCAAAAAACATTTGACCAATCATCAAAAAGTTTTTTTTTTTTTAACTCTCAACCCGACACGGGTACACACACCTCCTGATCTACTTATCCATTACTATGGCAGCCATACGTAAGGTAACTAAATTAAAAAAACTCATTTTGACCAATCAAAAAAAGTTAGTATTTTATCCCCAACCTGATATGAATACACACACACCAACTGACCTACCTTTAATGCTGTGAAATATTTAAAGTAAAAAACATCAATGTCCTCTTCATTGACATTATTGAGTTTTAAAATCTGAGCACAAACACACAAATTCCCTTCCAAAATGCAGTTCTTTCAAGCCAAATTCAAAGTTTATACTTTAAAACTTTCCCTTTCTAGTTTTAATCTGTAATTTCTAAAATCCGGCTACACACAGTCCTGAGTGTTCTAACTATATAAAGTAGGGAGAACGTTCGGGACTGCCACATTTCCTTAAGCCGCATCCGACTTCCTATACTTTAGTACAGGGGCCGAATACGGGCAAGGGAAATTTCCGTGCAGCTCCGTGTGATGCTGAGGCAGACGTAACGTTTGCCTGCCTCGAAAACGCTCAGAACTGGTACACGCACTTTATGCGTTAGAGTCAATCTGATGGAATCGTCCCTTTAAAATTAGAAAAGTAGGAAGGGAATATGACACAGGTTTAGTGTCTGCAAGCGACATGTTTTGGTGGGTCCTTTCTCAACTGTCCCTTTATCTTTGAATATATGTTTGTATTCAATTAGATCAACTGGACTTGAAGTTTAGTTCTTGAAGACGTTTCGCTAGTCATCCGACTGGATCTATCAATTCAGAATGACTTGTACAAGAATCAGTGGCAATTAAGTACCCTGGAAGTCCCAATTAGCATATCACAGCCATGTGTTAGCGTGATTGTGATATTGTAATTAGGATTTTCCAGGTACATATTGCCACAGATTCTTGTACAAGTCATTCTGAATTGAGAAAGCGAGTCGGATGACTAGCGAAACGTCTTCAAGAACAAACTTCAAGTCCAGTTGATCTAATTGATACAACAGATATTCCGTGACCTGGATGAATGAATATTACAGATATACCATACCTGGATGAATTAATTACAGATACGGACCTAGATGGATGATATTACAGTATACCATGACCTGGACTGATGATATTACGGATATACCGTGACCCGGATGAATGAATATTACAGATATACCGTGACCTGGATGAATGAATATTACAGATAACCGTGACCTGAATGAATGAATATTACAGATATACCGTGACCTGGATGAATGAATATTACAGATATACCATGACCGGATGATTGAATTACAGATTACCATGACCTGGATGATGAATATTCAAGATATATACCGTGACCTGGATGAATGAATATTACAGAATAACCTGACCTGATGGATGAATATTACAGATATACCGTGACCTGATGATGAATATTACAGATATACCGTGACCTGGATGTATGAATATTACAGATATACCATGACCTGGATGATGAATATTACAGATATACCATGACAGGATGGAAATATTACAGATTACCATGACCTGGATGGATGAATATACAGATATACCATGACATGGATGAAGAATTTACAGATTACCATGACCTGATGAATAATATTACAGATATCACCAGGACCTGATGAATGAATATTACAAATATACCATGACCTGGATTAAGGAATATTACAGATATACCATACCTGGATGGATGAATATTACAGATATAACTGACCTGGATGATGAATATTACAGATATACCATGACCTGGATGAATGAGAACCACCTTCACAACTTGATCGTTGAAGTGTGTAACCAGCACAACAGTCCCTCTGTCCTGACAGCCCCTCTTATCTCTACCATAGGCATGCATGTCCATGAGGAGCAGTAAGCAGCTGTCAAAACAAGAATGTCACTCACAAGTGACTACATTTAACAGCATTCACAAAGGTGCCCTTAAAACACAATGCTGGCAAACTACTGCTGTTGTCATGGTGGACTATCAGTGGCGGACTGAAACTTTTGTTGAACATTATGAACACAGCTGGTTATAATCAATGTTTACATCATCACTCAGAATTTCAGTTACATAACATACAATACATACCGTATATACTCAGGGGCATTCTAGGGTTTTTGCTGCCTGAGCCAAACTTTTTGAATGCTGCCCTTGTTATTTCCAGAAGTCGCCGCCGCCACACTAAAGTGGGCGTGGTTTTTGTTGTGGCGCAGCAAAACTAAAGTAGGTACAAAAAGTAGAATTCTAGTGCACAAACAATTCTAATTGCATATTGGCTACCTCCATATGTTGCTGCTACAACAGTCTGCTAAACCCTGGTAAATAAAAGCAATTAGTTCAATAGTTGGACAAATTTTTTAAGTCCAGTCACCGCATCAAGGTTGCTTTATTTAACTGGGTCTAAACTAGGAACAGATAGAATCAAGTGCGAACAGACCGCAAAACACTAATTTTACTATACCATTATATTTCAATGCAACTAGTAAAACATTATGTTAAGATGTATATCATTCTTATCTGGTGCCATCTTCTCTTCAGCAAGTCCCCAACCATACCATAACCCCATTTACCCCTAAATAACTCCTCCCTATAGAGAATCATCACCAATATCTCCCAGCAGCCCCCATGACCACATAATCCACATTATACCTCTAACTAACCCCTCCCTATACAGACCCATCACCAATATCTCCCAGCAGCCCCCATACCTAAAATAATCCCTCCCATCCCCCAGCATAGGCCATAAGATATTCAAACAGTCCTACATTTCCCCATAATCCAACCCAACAAGTTTTTTTAAATATAATCAAATCAATCATCAATAGGTGTAACAGTCTTTATCTTTAGTAGTTACTATGTGTGTACTTACTTAAGACTGTCCCTACTGTCAGTGACGGTGTGTGTACATACTGGCCCTCTCTCTGTCAGTGACAGTGTGTTATCAACAACTTTCTCTCGGTCTCGATAGACTCCTTGGTCTCCTCCTTACTACAATCACAGCAAGGCTCAGCTCGCGTGCGTAAACCTGCTTCAGGCGGCAACTCCGGACTGGCAGAACTGCACAATACAGTCTGCCCGCCCACCTCCTGGGTCAGTGATGTCCGGCTTTTCCCAGACTGCAGCTCTTCTACTCCTCTGGGGGTGTGTTAATCTTCGGCTTCTGATTGGCCAAAGAAGGATGGGGGCGGGAAGAAGGGAGCCGCGCAGCAGCAGCATTACACAGCTCCCGATTGAATTAGGATGTACTGCACGCGGCTGCCGGTCGCGACTCGCGCACACACGCATTATCAGTGGCACGCCCGCAGAGCTGCTAGTTAAGGACACTTTTTCCCCCACTTCTTGCCGCCTTTGTTCTTTCGCCCAGGTTGCCGCCTGAGTCACATGCTCAGTGTGCCTAATGGTAGATGCGGCCCTGTATATACTCGAGTATAGTCGACTCGAGTATAAGTCGAGTACCCATTTTTACCTCAAAAATGAGTAAAACCAATTGACTCGAGTATAAGTCGAGGGTAGAGTTTCCCTCCAGCCCCAGGTCCAGCCCCAGGAATAAAACCTATTTCCCTGCACCCATCTTCTCACCCTGCCACTACACTACACTACTAAAGTACACTACACTACTCCTGCACCCATCTTCTCACCCTGCCACTACACTACACTACTACAGTACACTACACTACTCCCTGCACCCATCTTCTCACCCTGCCACTACACTACACTACACTACTACAGTACACTACACTACTCCCTGCACCCATCTTCTCACCCTGCCACTACACTACACTACTACTAATGCCTTACCTTTGCAGGAGAGTCCGGCCCCCGAAATCTTGATGGAGGAATCCGGCTGCCGCGTCCACTGATGGTCCGCATCCACTGACGTCACGACTCGGCCCTGCTCAATTTCCCGGCGCCGAGTCGTGACGTCAGTGGATGCGACCATCATTGACGTGGAGCCGGATTCCTCCACCAGTAAGTGACTGACTCGAGTATAAGTCGAGGTTCAGTTTTCAGGCTGTTTTCACAGCCTGAAAACCTCGACTTATACTCGAGTATATACGGTATAATATACACACAGGAATGTCCCAGCCATCCGCTTTAAAGGGCATGTCCCACCCTAAAACTATAATCCCCCCAACTACTGGCCCCACCATGTAGTGTAGTGTAATCCTTACCTCACTCCCAGCTCCATCTGGTTCTCCTGTAGTCCCCCCCCCAAAGTCCCAAAACTGACGACCAGGAGGCTAGCAAGTCCATATAGGGCTCTGCCTGCACCTGGCCTCCGGAGAATTCTGCCATGCGTCCTGCAGCCCTTCTCCCCCCTCCTCCCCTCCTCTCCCTCCCTCCTCCCTCCCGTTCTACTTCCTCCCCCTAGTGTAAATCCCCTTTAATATCCTGCTCCCCATGTCCCCCAGCCCCAACCGGGTATTTTTTATATTCAGAAAGCCCCCCAAACTCTTACTTCTCCTCTTTCCTCCGCTGCGACCCGGTCTTCTGCTTGCAAAATGCAAGCAGAGGGGCGGGACCGGCAGTCGCTCAGCCAATCATGGACGCCTTGCATTTTGCAAGCAGAAGGCCGGGAGCGCAGCGGGGGAAAGAGGAGAGGTAAGTAAGAGTTTGGGGGGCTTTCTGAATATAAAAAATACCCGGTTGGGGCTGGGGGACATGGGGGAGCAGGATATAAAAAAATACATTTTAGGGTGGACATACCCTTTAACTAAGAAAGCCACTTGATGAGTGGTGTGGTCTTTAAATAACTAAAGCTATGAAAGACAAATATCTACCAAGAAAATGAATTTGGGTAAGGGTTAAAAATATCAATTTAAATGAAAATTACCTCGATATGGTCACAGTGAATATTTAATCTGCATTATAATAAAAAGTTTTGATTGGATCAAGACCAAAGCAGACCATTCAGTGAGACCTGGAAAAACATTCAGAACCTAAAACAGCAATCTGACACCTTATTCTTTTCAGAATTGCCCCTGGGTTAGGCTGAATCCACGCTACAACGCACAAAATAGTGATATGGGTTTCTGTCCACTTTTGGCATCTGTTGGCATCCGTTTAGGCCCTCACCCTTGGTGGAAAGCATGGATATAACAAGAGGAGCAGTAGGAGCTAAGTGTAATTGTCCTTTAAAGGGCAACTGTGGTCTCAAAACAAGTTACGGTTAAATGAAAGCCTGCAGTATTTGCTTTACCAGACATCCCACCCTGCCGAACATGACTTCCGGGCAGGGTGGGGAGAAGGAGATGTGGCCGAGTGACAAGACATCACTAAAGTGGTGGGGTCAGGGGAGGGGCCAGTTACGCCCCTAACCACGCCTCTAACGTGACGTAAATTACGTCATGTTAGAGGCGTGGCTAGGGGGCGTAACTGGCCCGTGTGACGTAATTTACACGGAGGCGTGGCCAGAAGAAAGGAGGCGGACTCTCAGGTAGGTTCAGGTCACGGGAGTTTGGGGTGGTCTCATGGGTGTGCGGGAGACCACCCCAAAATCAGGGAGACTCCCGCGACTCCCGGGAGGGGTGGGATACCTGCTTTACACTGAGCCAACAATCACATCTCTGTCTGGAGCCTGTGAGAAATTACACTGGGGTGAATGTTCAAACTTCCTGCTTCCAGTAGGTTGAGTGACATCACCTTATCTCTGCCTGCCCATCCGCCCCGGGGGAGAAGCATGCTCAGTAGAGACTTAATGCTGGGGAAATCAGGAAGTACCTGGCCGGGGGGGAAATTGACAGTTGAGAAGGGGAGCCTATTAATGCAGACAAGCTGGTCACATGACTACAAACTGGTCACATGGCTGAAAACAGGAAGAGTTCAAGCAGGAAGTAATATTGCTGAACCTTTCCAGCAATAACTTCTTACAAATATTACCTAGAGATGTGATTTAGGTTTTACTGTGAAGGTGTGATGGAAGGATTTTTATATCATTCTTACAAGTTTGGAAGAATTGGAGACCACAGTTACGATTTTACCAAAAATGGTGATCACATGCGTGAAAAACGTGGGGCCTAGTCCTTCCGCAATAGCCCTTTGTAACTGCTGATTGAGCTAACATCGACCCACCCCGTTGGGATTTATACAGTTAAGCACGCAGGGCAGAGCATGCAGGATTTTTGCAATGTGCTGCCATGCATGATATGCTATGTGTGCTTCTCTCTTGTACATCTGTGTGCATGCATTTTGCACAAATAATTGTGCACCACGCGATTCAGTTTTAGGAGCGCTGCGTGCATAGTGGGAACACTCCGATAGTATTGCAGTGGCAATGGGAATCGGAATCGTTATTGGATCCCAAATCACGCTCGCAATCTGGCAGGACAGTTCGCTAAACAGCGTCACCAGATAACTCCACACAATCTAGACTGTTAGCTATTTCAGATAGAGGCCACACACGTGCGCTGTCTGGGGTAGGTAGGACTCTCTGATTACAGCTGAATAGCAGGCCAGGTCTGAGGTTAAGTATTTGTTTCGATCTTGTGTTTCAATATTTTGCCTAATGAAAAATTATATTTAGGGCAAAGAGGATTTGACAGACGTCTACAGGGAGGTCTTACCCCAACCTAAAAACATTTTGCTGAAGGCCAATATTTTAAATGACAATCCAGCCATAGCTGGGGAAATACATCTCTGAACTATTTGTCAACTTATGGCTGGAATATGCCCTAAGGGCATTACTCATGTTTTGACAAGATTAACCCACGAACTGTCTCCTCTTAGGATAAACTGATTCCTTACCCCACACATAATAGTCATACATGTGACTGGTTGGTTTATTGATAGATACTTTAGGATGAAGCCAGCCAGGTGTACCTAGACAACCAGTAAGCCATCTTATTGCCTGAAGGCTGTTCTAGCGCACAAGTCAGACAGTTGGCATTACGAGCACATGATGTAGCATGAATGGGTCTTAGCGTGCTATTTGATAAATGTGCTGTCATTTTGATCAATTTACATTGAGCAGTTGAATCAGTCAGTGACCTGAACCTAAAAAAATACAACTGTTCGGACATGCTTACTATCACGATCTATGCATTAGAATTGCAGTGCATGTCAATGGGGGTGGGCACATCCGTGATCCGTTTTCGGGGGGACATTTAGGCTGAGGACACACTGCAACGCACAGGAATCGCGAACAAAATCGCGAGCGTTATCGCACGCGATTGTGTGCACTTTTCATGTGCGTTCCAAAACGCGAACGGACGCGCATCGGAAATCGCGTGAATTTTTGCGTTCCCGCGATTTCCATTTTAGCGAAAATCGCGGGCGCATTCGCGAGCACGAAACGCGTGCGCAAATGCGCGAAAAACTCGCTAGTGTGGCCTAGCCCTAAATCAGCTTTTTTTTTTGCAAATCGTTTGCGCTCTGGTTATGCAAAATTGCAGCGCAAACAGACGGTAGCATGCTAAAATGGTGTGTTACCTTCTCTCCTGGCTCCTGATTGGTCTATTGAAGAACGAGAAGTAAGACACAGCTCTTTTAACTCCCGTTCTTCAATAGAACTGAATACCCAAAAGTTGTTAATATGAGTGGAGATACCTTTTATTAAAACTTTACAGGCACAGCGACAATTCAGACGGCATTATGAACGGAAACATTTCCTTGCACATGGTCGGCTCTCTATACTTAAGTATAGGGAGTTTGAGACGATTGTGTATCTTAGTCACGAGTGATCCCTCTATACGTTATATAAGGACAACTCTCATGACATGTTTTAATGATTGCTGCTGTGTGAACCCAGCTTAAGCAGCATCCCAGCCAATCAAAAATTAGCCCTGCAATAAGGTTAAGAAGCAAAATTCTGATTGCTTAGAACTACAGCAGTGAAGTAAAATTGAAATTGTTTTGAAAGTTGTCTCCCTAAAGTATAAAGGTTCGTACACACGTGCGATCGCGAGTGTTGCGGCCAATAATTGTCCCGTGTATGGACGCTTTATCAGGCAGTACGGTCGCACGTTCGGTGATCCGCCCGGTGGATCGGGCAATGGCCGCTGAACGAACGGCCAATAAAGTGCCCATGCACGGGCCGAAACATTCATTCGTACACATCGTGCTTCGGGGGTGGGGACCCGTGATCGCATGTGTGTACGAACCTTGAAAGTGGTATGTGTACCATCGTTATAATTGTAATACCACAGTGATGTTTTTATCTGCCTGTACCATGTTAAAGGCCTATTTAAAAAGATGCAGTATCACAAAATTGTAAAATACAGCACAGAGCTAGAATTTTATGGTCTCATCTGTATTTTACAACCACATCGCAAAACAGCAAAATACGGATACGGATGTAAAACGCCAATAACATTATATATATATAATAACTGTGTTGTTATTTTAGGTCATCCAAAAACCAACATGGTCAGTAAGGAGATGATGAATATAAATAATACCCTTACATTAGTAAAAGCTACATCAGTGTTCAGTGCACATTTTTGGGCTTTGGTTCAGGCATCTAAAATGTCAAAGTGTAAACATTATGTTGTTTAACCTGTTCGTTCAGTAAAAAGGTTAATGCACGTGCATTTCTTGTATGTACACTAGACATGTATGCACACCAGAATTGTATGTATGCTAAACAGGAATGCACCAGAAACTCTAATGCATGCTAGACATGGATGTACACCAGCCTTTTATGCATGCAAAACATGCACATCAAACATGTATGTACACCAGACTTGTATGCATACCAGAATTGTATGTACGCTAGACAGGAATGCATCACAGACCTTAATGCATGCTAGTCATGGATGTACACTAGCCGTTTATGCATGCAAGACATGTATTCACACCAGACTTTTATCCTTACCAGAATTGTATGTACACTAAACATGTATGCACCGCAGACTTTTTTATGCATGCCAAACCTGTATGAACCCCAGGCTTATACTGTATGTATGCCAGACATGTATGAACACCAGTTGTATGCCGGCTATACATGTATGTATGCTAGATTTATATCCATTCTAGACTTGTCTGCACACCAGACTTGTTTACACACTTGTTTTAGCTGTGGAAAGCTGTAGCTTGCGGTTCCCTTATGAACCCCACACAATTGTCCAGAAATACTTAAACACAATCTATTAAGCTGCTTGTCGATTTGTGCCTGTGAGGCCCTGGGTAGCTTTTTCTTTCTTCGTGTGTACAATGGCTGTTCCTTCCCACCTCACTTGCTGCTAGTTGAGACCTGCACCATGCTGAGCGGAGGCCTATTCATCATGTGATAAACCCCACAGCAGTCTCCTCTGGGCGGGACTGTGCCATTCTCTCCCAACCCCTCTCATTTCCAGCCTGACAATGGGATTAATTGCTAAAACATTTGACTGCTCAATAGCATTCCCCCTTCCCCGACCGTGGAAAGGGAGACGCCACTCATTGGGGTTTTAATTGACCTTTCATTATGTTACAAAGACAGAAGACTCCCCTGCAGACTAGAGGGTAGGACAACCATAAAATCAGGCCTGAACACAGTTGATGAATCAGGGAGACTCAATGGCTCTCCTCAGAATACCATATTTATCCCACAAGACTGCTAAGCCTAATAACTCTCAGACCCCACAAAGATACCAGAGAGGGGGGTGTGGGGGGGAAGCCATTAAATCACGGGTCCTTCTCTGGCAGGAAGTGATCAGTCTACACAATACCCAAGAGGGTAAATTGTTATCTACTTATCTGTCTATCCACAGAACCTTTAACCCAAGTAATCCAGCAGTAAAAGAGCTAAAGAACCATAGTTAAAACCTCTTGTGTCCATGATCAGTTGGTGCCTCCTGTCTCATTGTCTTTCCAACCACCAGATCAGGTCTTAGGATTCCATTTAGAATTCTAAAAAGCAAATAGGAACCTGCCAGTAACAATATCTAACTGAATAAAATAAATTGCTGCTACTTATTTTATTCAGTAAATACTCAATTGAAGAACAATGTTGGAAAAAAAAATCACAGTTTTGGTTACTTTATAGTTATTCTGCCCAGTGCATGAGTTGCCTACAGTGCTAGTCAATCTAACTCTTAATACCGAAGGCTCATGGACAAAATTATCCTTTACCTCTTGTAAAAATATTCATCAGTTTCTGAATAATCTCAGAAAACTCCCACAACTACCAAGGAGCAGCAAGAGTCTGACCATGTCCTGTTCCACCTTCGCTTGGGTTCCTAGACCATTTGCTGGTGGGGTAACATTCCTGCGTGTGTTTTGAATAGACATTCTCTAATTTTTAGAATGATCCGGTGTTGATGTGTATGAACGCCCATTTCGGGCAATAATCAGCCCGTGTATGGCCACTTTATCTGACGAAATGGACGTTCGTTCAGGGCTCATTGCCCGATCTGCCGGGTGGATCTCCAAATGAGTGGCTGTTTCGGCCGATAAAGTGCCCATACACAGGCCGATTATCACCCAAAACAGCTGTTCGTACACATCATGCGTCATGGGTCGGCACCCTCGATCACACGTGTGTACGAACCTTTACATTGCACTAATAACTTTTGGAAAATTGAAAATAGCAATCTAAAATGCAAAATTGTTGTCTCAAATATATTGGGTGTATCTACGGTAGAAAGCATTAGGTACAGTTAACAGACCACACAATGCATTTCTTCTTGTCATGGCTGCCTTTGATTCCAAGCTGTCTCATATTGATTCCAATGGTTCAAGGTCAAGTAGAGAGCTAAAAAGAGAGCATTAACAAGTAAACAGTCTATAATAACCAATAATGTTGCCTTTGCTACTATTTCCAAGCTCACCTTCATTAAAAGCAATTCCAAATATAATGCAGGTGAGTGTGTGTGTGTGTGGGGGGGGTAGTTTTAAAATGTTCACAATTAGGTGAGTACATAAAAGCAGAAATAGGTTAAACTTCCCCTTTAAAGTACCAACAACGTTCGTGACTGTTCATTATAACTGTCATATCCTCTAGAGGACACTCAACACAATGAATGAAATAGTGGATTATAAATAAGGCTTTCCTTGCGTTCACAGAATCCCATACCCCACGCCCCTCAGTGCGAAAGGCTTCGATACAGGGATTGAACACACGAGTCTATCTCTGACATCACTTCCCCGTGTCATTTATGGAGAGTCATGAAAAATGATCACAAGCAGCAAGTGGCCATTAAATGCACCTTCTCTGGAGGTCAGCTCACAGCTACGGCTTCTGCCGACACAAAGGCTTTTGTTTTACAATCCACGGCTTGTGCTTCTTCCTGTGTGAATCAGAGGTGACCACACACAGGAAGGTTGTGTAAGACGACATTTTTTCTAAAAAAAAAAAAAAAAACATCGTTCCCGAATGACTAATGTTTGAGGTAGAAAAAATATATAACAATGATCAAACCCAGTCTTCTAAGATTCCAAAATAAATCTGGTTCCACAAGTTTGTTCTGTCTTCTTTAAAAAACCATTGTACGGCTACCGTTCATTCATTTAATGACAAAAGACTTGTTTATGTGGTAATAATTCGGTTGCTCGGTTACTAATCTGAATGAATGAAATCCGGTGCTTTTAAAAATAATAGTTGTTGCACTAAAATGCCCTTGACCGTTAACACCGTGTTTTTAGAATAAGAGGTTTCCAAAATAATCACATACTCATGGTCATCTATGAAAGATGAGCTTCACACCATTTTTAACAATAAGAATTTTTTTATTGAATTTCCCTGTTTGTGATTCGGGGACATCCTGTAGAAACTGGGATTTGGCCAAATCTCCAAACTAAACCCAGTATTCAGCTATCTAAAAATGTAACCGTGTAAAGGCTGAGGCCACACTTAAGCTCTTACCGGCGTGCCGGAAACAGACACACAAACATTTGCACTCGTGTTACTGGCGTGTTCGTTCCTGTTGCCATGCGCTGCAATCAAGCAATGTTGCATAATCACCAATGCACTAGTGTGGCCACATCAATTGGATTGGATCGCCCTTAAAAGCGCATTAGTGTGGCCTAACCCTAAAGTACAGGAGCAATCTCATAGTCTCCCTGTTAAAATAAACTAAAATCAAGCAACACAAGTCTATGGACTATATATATGGACATATTTAAAAACCCACTGTATCACAGTACGACCGCGTGTGTAAATGTATGGCCACGATCGCAAATTTATGTTGAACGTTTATTTATCTAAAAACTTGAACATTAATCTACAACCGCAATTGTAGATTCACAACAACGATCATAAATTAACAATCGCCGGAACACTCTCTTAAAGTTCGGTACCGATAGAAAACCTGAAAAGGTTCAATTAAAGGGGGACTAAGCCCTTTTTCATTTCTTCCCCATTAACAAAGGATGAGGGCCTGAACTTCTGTGTCATCACTCCATAGTTCTCAATAGAGTGGAAGAAACAGATACCAGAAATTGTGCTAACTGTGCCTGCCCCACCCCTTATGTGTGTCTGGGGCCTGGCCAATGATGTCACAAAGCAATTTGTTCTGGTCCAAATGAAACATTAAAGGGATGTCACAGAGCAATGCATTCTGGTCTGAGTGAAACATTAAAGGGATGTCACAGTGACATGCATTGTGGCTTGAGCGAAGCATTAAAGGGATATCACAGAGCAATGCCTTCTGGTCTGAGTGAAACATTAAAGGGATGTCACAGTGCAATGCATTCTGGTTGAGTGAAACATTAAAGGGAATCACAGAGCAATGACTTCTGGTTGAGTGAAAAATTAAAGGGATGTCACAGAGCAATGCATTCTGGTCTGAGTGAAACCTTAAAGAGATGTCACACTGCAATGCATTTGGTTGAGTGAAACATTAAAGGGATATCACAGAGCAATACATTCTGGCAATTTGGTAACCACGTGTCTCCTAAGGAGTAACAGTGGGTGCTCAACCCTACCTCTTGTATTAGTATGGGTGCTCAACCCTACCTTTTATTTTATTATGGGTGCTCAACCTTTCTTTATTTATTATGGGTGCTCAACCCTACCTCTTATATTATTATGGGTGCTCAACCCTACCTCTTATATTATTATGTATATTCAAACCTACCTCTTATATCATGGGTGCTAAACCCTATTATATTATTATGTCTGCTCAACCCTACCTCTTTTATTATGATGGGTGCTCAACCCAACTCTTATATTATTATGTATATTCAACCCTACCTCTTATATCATTATGGGTGCTAAGCCCTACCTCTTATAATATTATGGGTATTCAACCCTAGCACTTATATCATTATGGGTGCTAAACTCTATCTGTTAAATTATTATGGGTGCTCAACCCTTCCTCTTATATTATATGGGTGGCCCAACCCTACCTTTATATTATCATGGATATTCAACTCTACCTCTTATATCATTATGGGTGCTCAACCCTACCTCTTTATTATATGGGTGCCCAACCCTACCTCTATATTATCATGGATATTACACTCTACCTCTTATATCATTATGGGTGCTAAATCCACCTGTTATATTATTATGGGTGCTCAACCCTGCCTGTTATATTATTATGGGTGCTCAACCCTTCTCTATATTATTATAGATATCAACACTGTCTTAATATATTCAACCCAACCTCTTATATCATTATGGGTGTAACCCTACTGTTATATTTTTATGGGTGCTCAACCCTACCTTTATATTATTATGCATATTCAACCCTATCATTATGGGTGCTAAAAACCTACCTTGCAGCCCTCTTCAGATACTTAAAAACTAAACTCCAGTATTCCCTTGCAGCAGTATTAGGTATCCCACCTTCCGAGTCCGGGGGAGTCTCCCGGATTTTGGGTGGTCTCCCGAACTTCTGCGAGACCCCTGCAAACTCCCGCAACCCAACCTCCAGAATTCTCCTTTTCACCCGTCACACCCATAACCACGCCTCTTTTGTTATGTAAATCTTACCCGTGTCTTGCCCCAACCAGCCCCTTTGATGATGCAGTTGACACCACGTTGGCCTGTTATGCCCCCTTCTCTCCATCCTGCCTAGAAGCATTTGGCAGGGTGGAATGTCTGAGTAAGATGGAAATTGTAGTTTTTCAAACATCTTGAGGGGCTGGGAATTTGTCCCTGCTGTTGGGACCCTACCTGTTATATTATTATTGGTGCTTAAACCTACCTATTATTATTATTTGGGTGCTGAACCCCTTCTCTTATATTATCATGGATATTCAACACTACCCCTTATATATTCAACCCTACCTCTTATATTATTATGGGTGCTCAACCCTTCCTCTTATATTATTATGGATATTCAACACTACCCCTTATATATTCAACCCTACCTCTTATATTATTATAGGTGCTCAACCCTTCCTCTTATATTATTATGGATGCTCAACCCTACCTCTTATATTATTATGGATATTCAACTCAACCTCCTATATCATTATGGGTGCTAAACCTTACATGTAATATTATTATGGGTGCTCAACCCTACCTCTTATATTATTATTGGCGCTCAATCCTACTTGTTATATTATTATGGGTGCTTTAATAATATTATGGGTGCTCAACCCTACCTCTTATATTCGTATGGGTGCTCAACCCTACCTTTTATATTATTATGGGTGTTCAACCCTACCTTTTAAATTATAGGTGCTTAACCCTACATCTTATATAATTATTGGTGCTCAATCCTACCTCATATATTATGGGTTCTCAACCCTAGATCCTATATTATTATGGGTGCTCAACCCGACATCATATTATTTTGGGTGCTCAATCCTACCTCTTATATTATTATGAATACTTAACCATACCTTTTATATTATTATGGGTACTCAACCCTACCTCTTATATTATTATTGATACTTAACACTACCTCTTATATTATTATGGGTACTCAACCCTACCTCTTATATTATTATTGATACTTAACCATACCTATTATTATGGATGCTCAACCCTACCTCTTCTATTATAGCTGGTACTCAAACCTACCTCTTATATCATTATGGGTGCTAAATCCTACCTGTTATATTATTATGGGTGCTCAACCCTGCCTGTTATATTATTATGGGTGCTCAACCCTTCCTCTTATATTATTATAGATATTCAACACTGTCTCTAATATATTCAACCCAACCTCTTATATCATTATGGGTGCTAAACCCTACTTGTTATATTTTTATGGGTGCTTTTTTTATATTATTATGCATATTCAACCCTATCATTATGGGTGCTAAACCCTACCTTGCAGCCCTCTTCCAGATACTTAAAAACTACAACTCCCAGTATTCCCTTGCAGCAGTATTCAGGTATCCCACCCCTTCCTGGAGTTCCGGGAGTCTCCGATTTTGGTGGTCTCCCGAACTTCTGCGAGACCCCTGCAAACTCCCGCAACCCAACCTCCAGAATTCTCCTTTTCACCCCGTCACACCCATAACCACGCCTCTTTTGTTATGTAAATCTTACCGTGTCTTGCCCCCAACCCAGCCCCTTTGATGATGCAGTTGACACCCACGTTGCTGTTATGCCCCCTTCTCTCCATCCTGCCTAGAAGCATTCGGCTGGGTGGAATGTCTGAGTAAGATGGAAACTGTAGTTTTTCAAACATCTTGAGGGGCTGGGAATTTGTCCCTGCTGTTGGGACCCTACCTGTTATATTATTATTGGTGCTTAAACCTACCTATTATTATTATTTGGGTGCTGAACCCCTTCTCTTATATATCATGGAATTCAACACTACCCCTTATATATTCAACCCTACCTCTTATATTATATGGGTGCTCAACCCTTCCTCTTATTATTATGGATATTCAACACTACTACCCTTATATATTAACCCTACCTCTTATATTATTAGGTGCTCAACCCTTCCTCTTATATTATTATGGATGCTCAACCCTACCTCTATATTATTATGGATATTCAACTCAACCTCCTATATCATTATGGGTGTCTACCCTTACATGTAATATTATTATGGGTGCTCAACCCTACCTCTTATATTATTATTGGCGCTCAATCCTACTTGTTATATTATTATGGGTGCTTTAATAATATTATGGGTGCTCAACCCTTCCTCTTATATTCGTATGGGTGCTCAACCCTACCTTTTATATTATTATGGGTGTTCAACCCTACCTTTTAAATTATAGGTGCTTAACCCTACATCTTATATAATTATTGGTGCTCAATCCTACCTCATATATTATGGGTTCTCAACCCTAGATCCTATATTATTATGGGTGCTCAACCCGACATCATATTATTTTGGGTGCTCAATCCTACCTCTTATATTATTATGAATACTTAACCATACCTTTTATATTATTATGGGTACTCAACCCTACCTCTTATATTATTATTGATACTTAACACTACCTCTTATATTATTATGGGTACTCAACCCTACCTCTTATATTATTATTGATACTTAACCATACCTATTATTATGGATGCTCAACCCTACCTCTTATATTATAGCTGGTACTCAAACCTACCTCTTATATTATTATGAATACTTAATCCTACCTCTTATATTTTACTATAAAAGTATACTTTTCTTTTTATCTTTAAATATTTACTGTATTGTCCCTTTTATGTTTGATCAGTCTTACAAATGTAAAGAAATTAACCAGTGAAAATTTGTAAAAGGTAACAAAGTATTTTATGTAATTACAATATTCATAATAGTAATAAAAATAACATTTATTTAAACACAATCAGTAAATAAGGTTGGCAAAATGTTTGTTCTTCTTCTGATGTTCCTTTTGTCTCAGACCTCTGCAAGTACGGCTTGGTCCTTCTTCCTCTACTTCTCTAGACCAACCTTTATAGCCAACTCATTAACCCAAATAAATGATCCAGAAGAAGGCGAAAAACCCCAGCTGAGGGGGAAAATTCCTTCTTGACTCCAAAATGGCAATCGGAAAAAATCCCTGGATCAAGAGGGTTTTCTTCTGCCAGTCTCCTTGTGTTATATAAAGTTCCTTCATGTCCATCACACTTTTTGCTTGTTGTCTGTGATAACAGGTACATTAGTCTCAGAGGAAATCAGCCCGAAAGGCATGGCAGAGGGTGGCCCAGGGCATAGCAGATGGTGGCCCTGGGCATGGCAGATGGTCATCTCATTTCCCAATGGATCCAAAAACGTTTAGGTGCCTCTCGGGTCTGCTCTTGTATTGGACGTTGGGATTAAACATCAGGGATGTAGGGAGGGACGAGCTCCCCTCGATTTAGTTCATCCCAGTCAATTGGCTGCATAACAGGAAATCCAAAGTAGCTGATTAGTTTTTCATTTATCAGATTTAATACAACCCCCAATTCCTATAATCTAGTTCTTAGCTAAACCCCTTGTTAGTGTCTCTCATGTAAATTGTCGGAAATACAAACCTACCCGAAAGAAGGCATGTTTCATGATGTCCAGAGCTCCACGTCTGCTGGCTCCTAGGCGTGTTCGACCATTTTTATCCAGAAGCTACAAAAACAAATGAATATGTTACTAAGAAATGTGTCTAACACTCAATAACTGATTAGAACTGGATTGTTACTCAACATGTTCAAAGGTAAAAAGATGAAGCCCCAGATTCCAACTTAGTTCAGGTAGATAAATGAAGGAACCCAAGTGAAATAGCACTCGGTATAACGTAATAGGCGCAGTGTATGGTTAATCTCCCAGCAGGTATTGCAGTAACATGGTATCACTAGTAACTTACCTTATTTAATAAATTTGTGGTAGGTACATCCATATCCTCTGCAAGTGTTGGCTTATTAGAAACGATGGAGATTCCCAGATCTTTATTGGTTTTCCCAGAGAATGGATACTAAAAAAGCAGAAAAAATATAAGGTTAGAACCCCAGTTGTAGCATCAAAATGGCAATACATTAAAGGGGTACACAGTCCCCCTTAGATGAGCCTGATCAATATATTATAGAATGTGAATTTGCTGCTCTACATATTACATTTCACTTGGACTTGGGCTCTGTAACCTAATAAGCAGGTGGGAAGTTAAAGTCTGGAAAGATGAATTTATGGAACTTGAACGGTTATTCTATTGGAAAGTTAATGCTTTCTGCTTTCAGCATAACAGACACAAGTTGTGTTGGAAAGTATTTGTAAAGGCGCGGTATCGCTTTTTAGCCAAATTGCAATAAATTCAGTTAAATTTCGATCATTTTAGCTAAATTTGGGCCCTATTTGCGTGTTTACAAATAGGGCCCAATGGATAGTAATTGTTCAAAATAAATAAACAATACAATGTCTGTAAGTTCTATTAATAAAGGTTTCATACGTACATCACAAGTCAACATATTATGAATGACCATGCCGACAGCCCACCAATCTATAGATCGAGTGTAGAGTTCTTTTTTCCAGATCTCAGGGGCTTGGAATAAAGGCGTTCCACAGTCATCTTTCATTTCGTCTCCAAACCCAATTCCTTAATCAGAAACAAATCAATCCAAGTTATTATTGTTATTTCATTCATTATATTCCCTCAGGGTTATTCAATAAAAGTTCTTACCGTTAGAAACGGTGCTAATTTTGCCCCAACCAATCAAATGTTAGATATGAAATGTTAAAGAATATCTGATTGGTTGGCGCAAAAGCACCATTTTTAAAGATAAGAACTTTTATTGAATCTCCCTAACTATGTTTATCTTAGACCTGATTATAGGGACACATTAGTAATAAGAATTGGTTCTGGGTCCAATGGGAGGACACTGGAATTTCCAGTCATACCACTTAAGGTGGCCATACACCTGTGATTTCCATCGCAATGTGCCGACAGATCACAATGGTATCTGTGGGCACATTGCGAAGGGAACCTGCACACATGGAACCAACCGACCCCCATACGTGGCCATACGCTGAACTATTAATATTGGCTCCCTCTATTAAAGTAAAGGGAGCTGATGCAGACCGATGGAAATTTTCTGTCTTTCCCGACCAATCGGAGTGCCGACGAACGGCCATAGTTGGTCAGGAATATCCTCTTCACACGAGCGATAATAGGTAAATCCCGTCGTATGTATGGCCACCTTAAGAGGAGCAAAAAAGTTCATGAGAGGGGCACTCTTTCGTGAGTTCAAATTTCTTTATTAGATCACATCACTGAAACGTTGTGTTGATGTGATCTAATAAAGAAATTTGAATTCACGAAAGAGTGCCCCTCTCATGAACTTTTTTGCTTGTGCTATAGCAGTAGGTCCATGGTAGAGGACCTGAGAAGGGAGCACCTTTGAAGAAATCGGCTAGTTGCCAGAAAGGAGTGCCTAGGCCCGAAACCCAGCTTGCAGTACCCACCTTAAGAGGAGGTCGATCGACATAAAACTGGGTAAACAGATCTATTTCAATTTCATGGTTTGGCTATAAACTAAATGTCAGATTAACCCATAATCTGATCCATTCCATTCCATGGGTTAGTATAGTACAAACTCCTACCTTCTACGCTCATACCAAAATCTGTTAATTTTGCGTATCCCTTGTCGGTCAATAGGATATTATCTGGTTTCACATCTCTGGAAAGGAACAAAAGAAACAGTGAGGGGTGAATTATAACCTAACATTTTACCCCTTACATTAATAGAATGGAATGACCCAAAACATAGAAATGAACCCCACACACACACACACACACACACACACACACACACACACACACACACACGATTCCATTAGTACTTACCGATGGACAATTCCATTATCATGTAAGTACTTCACACCAAGTACAATGCAGGCAGCATAGAATCTGCAGATATTAAAATAAAACTCCCATTAGCCAGTTTAGAAATAAACAGCCACTTGCCTTCAACCTACTGTACTGATGTCCAAGTCCATATAGTCACTGTACCCAGCCTACTCATATCACTTTATCTGGGGTTATCTACACATGGGCAATTTATAGGAGACTAAACACACAAACGGTATTATCAGATGGTCTAGGGATCGTAGTGATAAAATACATGGGAATAAGAAACTGTCCGGGAGATTCAATAAAAAGTTCTTATCGTTAAAATGGGGCTAATTTTGCCCCAACCTATCAGGTATTATTTAACATTTCAAAGCTAACATCTGATTGGTTGGGGCAAAATTAGCACCATTTTTAACATTAAGAACTTTTATTGGATAACCCTGTCTTCTGTGTCCAATAAGAAACATGGGTCCATTTTGTCTGATTTTCCCAATAAATAAGGAAAAATATGAACCAAAGGTTTTATTTCTCTAAGAAAGTCCGGGATGGTAAATTTTATAAATAAAGACATTCCCCAGACGTAGGTCGGTAAACCATCATTTCATACAGTCTATCATTGGTGTTCATACTTACATTGCTCCGTTATATGGGATTGGTCCACACTTAACTCGAGCCGCTAAGTCTCCCAGTGCAGCGAACTCTATCACTAGGCACTCGTGCTTTTCCAGTGTAAACAAGGTCACTAACTGGATCAGAAAGGGGCTTTTATTTCTCCGAGCCATTTCCAGGATATCCTTCTCTAACTCAAAGCTAAAAGATAAAATGAACAAAAGGTCACACCAGTGCATCTAAACTGATACAGCAACAGGTTAGTACTCACCCTTATAATCATTATAATAGAGAGTTAACATAATACAAAATGGCTCCTCTAGCAGGTCAGAGAATTAAGGTTTGTACTCACGCGTGATAGCTGGTCCCAACCTACAATGCATGATGTGTGGGAACGAACGTTTTGGACGATAATCGGCCCGTGTGTAGACACTTTATTGACCAAAACGGTCATTTGTTCGAAGATCCGCAAGGTCGGTCGGTCAACAATCCCAGACCGAACGTCCGTTACGGCCAATAAAGCGCCTACACACGGGCCAATTATCGGCCTAAATGTTCGTTCCTACTCATTGTGCTTGTTACGTGTGTATGAACCTTAACAAAGGAAATCTATTGGGACTTTCTATATGTAAAGAGAATATACACAGTTAAGGTTCATACACACGCAGGATGTGCGTCCCGACCCGCGACACGGTCGTTCATCGATCCGCCGGGCAGATCAACAAACAACCCCTGATCCAAACACATACACACGGACGATTCACGGCTGAAACTGGCGTTTGTCATGTGTAGCCGTCGGTCGCGGGTCGGGGCGCACGTAGTGCAGGTGTACAAGCCTTAACATTTAGTAAAATCTCTGGAGATCTATTATTGGTACTTGTCCAAAAACTCTATGTTCACTGACCATTTACGGTTTAATTTGGGCTTCAGCTTTTTCTTATTAACGAATTTTATGGCGACTTCTGTTTGCGTCTCTTTGCATTTCACCAGGGCAACCTGTAGACAGAGAACATTTGGTTATTTTCCCTGAATAAGATACCAGTAATGATCATTATTACTAGTGACTGAATAACTCACCTTTCCAAAGGACCCTTTGCCCACCAATCTACAGAACTCGTAATCATTCAGACTTGGCTGAGACGTCTTCTGAACACTGAAAGGGAAGAATCAAGAATTGAACATGATTGGCCAATTATTAACCAATCACATGCAGTGCAGGTTCAATTCATACCAGAAACCTCCAGTGCAGCCCCGTGAGTATAAAGACTTTAACTTACGCCAATGTATGAGGCTCTGGCTGTGGGCACTGATCTTCTGTCTCTTCCTGTTCCTCAAAACCAGGTGGTGGTAAAGGTGCAAACTCAAGTGCAAAACCTGCAAAAATAAACATTAAACATATTCTAAATACTCTAATGCTTCTCTTGTCCATAGTAATGGGGTTATAGTAAGGTTACATACCCATAATATTACAGTAAACCATTGGGGTTCCCTTTTGTGTTTTTCTATAGAATCACTGCAATTGGTAGTTTGACATAATTAAGCCTATAGCTCGTTAAGTAAGAAAAATCTCTGGAGAATGTTCCCAAGACTATAGAGTCCTAGACTGGAACCAGGGGTGCCCCTACCATGAAGCAAACTGAAACATTTGTTCAGGGCACACCCCTGCAGAACATTTAAAAGGCAGCAGTTAAAAAAATCTTTCCTGCAATACTGCATTTCACCACCAGTCCACCAATCAATGTTAAGTCATCCTTCCAGTCAGTGTTAGTCAGCCCACCACACCCACCTCCGCAAGCCACACCTATGTTCCGTGATGAAGCCATGCCCGCTTCACGTGCCGCCACCTGTCTACCGATAGCCGGCATTTAAAAGTTGTTTCGGGTATCAAAAACTCTAGGAACACCCCTGACTGGAACTAAATCTCCCTTAGGGATTAACAGGAAATGTGTCCTTACTCCTTACAGAATAATTACAGTTCAAATATACAGTAAAGAAATATACAGTACAGTAAATGTACAGTTCTGTGGTGTGTTCTGTACAGTTGTGTGGTGTGTTCTGTACAGTTCTGTGGTGTGTTCTGTACAGTTGTGTGGTGTGTTCTGTACAGTTGTGTGGTGTTTGCACATAATGATAAAGTACAATATAGACCACAATCCCCCCTTCTGTACCTGAAGGTTCCTTGGGTTCTTCCACTGTTGTGTTTAATTCCAGTAAAGGAAGCGGGTTATTCTCTTCCGTTACAACACTGGACTCCTGGTAATGATTATAAAAGAGGGAATGACATCATTAGGATTAATAATGATTATATATCATCTGTTACGTTATGTACGGTCTAATGCCAATGTGTCTACATAAGACATTTATCGTGACCATTTTAAAAATACATAGGCAGGTGTGGACGCATTAAAGCCAATCACATAACGTTTGTAGCCAAAGTAACCTGTTACGTGGATACCAATAGAAAACCATTGGTACCTGGGATGAATGAAGTCCATGAATGAATGTACTTACCATGGAAACAACATCATGGACAATCTCAGTCATCAACTGTAAATTCTCCTCCTTCTCACTGATTTTCTCCATATTGTCATCATTGTGAGATACAGACAAGTCATTGATAAGACTTTCTGCTGATAAATCTGGAGGTGCCTCAATTTCCTTCATTTCTGTGGATTGTATTTCAGGCAGTAGATTCTCCTCCACAGTGTTAGGGACATTGTCACAAGATTCCTAAGAAGAAAATGAAGATAATGCAAAATAGTAATTATTGTCCATCTTATGTCTGTGTCAATGGTCTAATGCTCTGTGTTGGGGATAGAGATGGACACAAAACCGAACTTGGACCCGAGTTTGAGTCAAACTTTATGAGTTCTGACGAACTCAAACTATTCAAACTAGTTCAGGTTCGAACTAGTTAGTTTTTCCGGACTTGCGGCTTTATTATCGATAAATATCGGAAATTCAATAATTATCGCATTTATGGACCATTTGCTAACCCTAGAATGTATAGTTCTGTAACCCTCGAAAGTATTGTTCGTCTTCGATAATCCTCGAATAGACAGATCATTTTCGCTAACCCTAGAATGTATCGGACCGAATCTCTAGGACTTTATGAAATTCCGCCATCTCTAGTTAGGGAAGGTGTAATGCTCTGTACCCCATATGGTATATCCTTGATGGGATAATATTAATCAATTATAACAGCACTTAAGGCAGAGGGTGAAGAAATGATGGGACCAGTCAGACCAGGAGCCAATCTATTGTTTGGATAACCAGTTCCATAATCACCAATAGAAACTTATTAAAAATGTAGTAGTCAGATATAACTTTCTCCTGAGTCTTGTCCAGCCCTGACCTAATGACTGGTCCATGTATGTGTGTCCAGTTACTCTGCTCTACACCCTGTCATTCACTGGGAGTAATGAACTTACCTCACGCTTTATCTTTTTCTTCTTAGCGCGATTCCTCTTCCTCTTTTTAGCTGTTTTATCAGGTGTTGGTATAGGGCAAACTGCAAAAACAAACAAAAATTATGGTCTAACGACTGGTCTAAACAAGAGATCTGGATCGGACCTGGATCCGACACGGAACCCCTCGGTTCAGAATTTCCCCTCGGTTAGGATTTCGGGACTTCTGTGCGTATTTTAGAGGGTTACGGAATGTACGAGGTTATGTTCTGTAACCCCCGTAGATAACCTGGAACATTTGATAACCTTCGAAAATATAATAAGAAACTGGAAAGTCGTTTCCGATCGTATATTGGAGGTTTATCAAACGTTTGTGTTTTTTTTTGAGGGTTACAGAACATAACCTCGTACATTCCGTAACCCTCATAAGTTCCATTTTTGGATCCTCTGGTTTTTCCCGAGTTCCGTTAATTTCAAAAACGAAACGAAATGAGTTTTGGTCATCTCTAGTCTAAACTAATGTTACATAATACTGTAGATTTCAATATTAGATAAATATCATTAAAGGGGATCTCCATTGGTTAAAACCATTCTTTGTCATTCACTTTTATTGAAGAACAGGAGGTAAGGGAGCTGTGTCCTACTTCCTGTTCTTTAATAAAACGATCAGGAGCCGGGAACGAAGTAACAACCTTACCTGGTCTCTCGCTCCTCCAACGTGTCCTCTTACCCCTGAAGATACCCTTTAAGTTGTGTACACATACAAGGGTTGTAAAGATTGTAAGGTTTTACAAACTCAGATAAATATTACATTTTATTATTTATTCTAGTTTTAATAATTTCCCAGCATTTTGCTATTTGTGAATAAGAAGAATAAGTCTCTAGTGGTTAGAGTCAGGAATGAGTTACAGTTGTATGTTGTTTGCACTGTTTAGCTATATAATATAGTGTTAAAGAAAAACGTGCACCACTGATCCCCCTATACTGTACCTGGAGAAGCCTCTGTTTCTTCTGCCTCTGTGGATTTCACTGCAGATGTTCTATTATCTTCTACAGGTTCACCTTTCTCAGGTGGGGCAACGTCACCTTCCTCAGGTGCAGCCACATCAAGATCATCTCTCTCAGGTGGGGCTAAGTCACCTTCCTCAGGTGCAGCCACATCATGATCACCTCTCTCAGGTGGGGCAACGTCACCTTCCTCAGGTGCAGCCACATCGAGATCATCTCTCTCAGGTGGGGCTAAGTCACCTTCCTCAGGTGCAGCCACATCAAATCCAGAGGTTTCTAGTTCTACGGAAAACACATAAAAGAATAAATCAATAAGAATCCCAAATAAAATATAATAAAACCAGTACCCAGCATGCTAGTCCTAACCATATATGCTGCACTCTGATCTGTACCCATATAGATACATGTGTCTGTACCGGGGACAGGTAGAAATCAGCCATCAAGGCCATAGAATATTATTTAAAAGATGAATAAGATGAATGAACTATAGGCTGATAAGATAATATTCTATATTTATCCACAGAAACCCTCTATGTGATACACAAGAAAAAACACCCATCTATGAATCACATGTTATCAGGATATCCGTATTCTGTGGCATAACCACAGCCCCATGATGTCGGGGGGAGAGGCAGAGGCTAAGGGGCCAATCTCCCTAATAGTACCGCGGTTTTTAAACAGCTGATTGTGTGTACGTAAGCATTGGAACACTGACAACTCCTGTGAATATATATTAACCAGAATAGTGTTAAAGCACAATACCAGTCACTGATCCCAGTATCCCGTACCTGAAGGTGTCTCCGTCTCTTCCACCATTAAAGGAATATCATGGAGACTCTCAGATCTGGACTGTAAACATTCAGATTCTTTTTTCTGTTCATTCTCCTCCTTGTGGATTTCAGCAGAAGAATCCACAGGCAAATCGAATACAGGAGGGTCAGGTGCCGGGTAAAATACTGCAAAAATAAATAAAAATACAATATTAAAAAAATCAGTGCTGACAATATTAGGCACTTTCAGGCTCATTTACCCAGACTCGTTGGGCAAATATATGGAGTTAAAGTCGCGCCAACCGGTTCGCTACCTCCATATTAGCGGGGATACGCAGCTTACGCAAAAATCACCTGGGCACCCGACGCTCGCGATTTAATATCGGTTTGCGCTGGTATTAGCGCAGGATTTTAACACCAGCAATTAGCTTCCCATACCGGGATTTACCCACATTCGCAAACGCGATATTAAATCACGGAAGGAGCATTTACCCAGAGCAATAGCGGCTCCACTACAATTGGTATACACTGCCAATAAAGGGTCAATCTTGTCAGTACTACGGGGCTGGCCCTTTATCACTACTGTGTGTACCCAGCTTTAGTAAGAAGAGTGCAGCCAGTAGCGATTATTCCAAGGTTATTATTCACAATGGGGCTGATTCCAGAGGTGAGAGAAACAGTGTTTGATTACAGAACCCATTAAGGCCCATGTATAATCTGTGTCCATGTGTAATCTGTGTCCATGTGTAATCTGTGTCCATGTATAATCTAGTGTCCATGTGTAATCTGTGTCCATGTATGATCTGTGTCCATGTGTAATCTGTTTTTATGTATGATCTGTGTCCTTGTATAATCTAGTGTCCATGTATAAGCTGTGTCCATGTATGATCTGTGTCCATGTATGATCTGTGTCCATGTGTAATCTGAGTCCATGTATAATCTGTGTCCATGTATAATCTAGTGTCCATGTGTAATCTGTGTCCATGTATAATCTGTGTCCATGTGTAATGTGTTCATGTGTAATCTGTGTCCATGTATGATCTGTGTCCATGTATAATCTGTGTCCATGTATAATCTGTGTCCATGTGTAATGTGTCCATGTATGATCTGTGTCCATGTATAATCTGTGTGCATGTATAATATGTGTCCATGTTATCTTTTTGAATATCGTACCTGATCTACTCTTCACTTTTTTTTTTCCTCCATCACATCGAAAGAACTTCCGGCACTGTCTTTTAAGCATTGGGGATGAAGTTGATGAACATGTGTTTAGCTATGTAACTAAATAATCAAATTGTCTTTATCTGAATGGATGCATCCCATGTAGCATGTTCCAATATTAAAACATTTGTATCTACTTAAACCATTCAGGCCTCTCCCTGTATAGAATCTTGACACATGTTTAATACATCATTGCATAGATGGTTCCGATAGAATTCTCCAAATTATCAGTGTCGCCCATTCATTTCCTGTGGGCGCCATTACTCATCAGTCTTCTGGGAACCTAAGTTCCAAGTCCTGCAGGAAATTCTCCAGTATGTTCACATTATTCTGTGTAAGAGTTTACATTCCCCTGCTTAGACACGTGACCCCCTCTCCATATTACTTACCAGTAAATTCTCGCCAGTTTTATCTCTGTTGAGACAAGTCAATTGGTCAGCTAGTAGTGATCTGACAGGAAGTTTGGGGTAAAAGAATGAACTGAGCATGTGCAAATTGTGTATGCTACCAGAAAGGGAGGGGCTACATCAACAGCCCACAGTGATCTCAGAAAACCAAGATTTCTTACAAGGCAGAGGTAAGACACACAGAATTCTGTCAATATTATATATATATTTTTTATCGTTCCTTCTCCTTTAACATAAGAAAGCAGTAAGGTTTTATGCAAAAGAAACAAAATAATTTTACATTAAAAGCCGAATGCAAGACATTTTTTTTAAAGTACTGTGTTTATTTTTTGGATTAAAATGAATAAAAATCCTTATATTCTGTTATACATACCCATAAATATTACAGTAAAACCTTGGGGTTCCCCTTTTGTGTTTTTTCTTATAGAATCACTGCAATTGGTAGTTTTGACATATTAACGCCTAAAGCTTCGTTCAATTCGTAAAAATCCTGAAATGTTCCCAGACTTATGAGTCCTAGACTGGAACCAGGGGTGCCCCTACCATGAATCAAACTGGAACCATTTGTTCAGGTGCAACACCCCTGCAGAACACTTAACAAGGCCATCATTTTAAAAAATCTTTCCTGCAATACCTGCAATTTCACCACCAGTCCCCATCAGTGTTAAGGTCATCCTTCCAGTCAGGTTTAGCCAGTAGCCCCCCACACCCAACCCTCCGACCACACCTATGTTCCGTATCGAAGCTCATGCCCGCTTCACGTGCCGCCACCGTTTCACCGTAGCGGCATTTAAACGTTGTTTCGGGTACTCACAAACCCCTAGAACAACCCCTGACTGGAACGAAATTCCCTTAGGTGATTAACAGGATAATGTGTCCTTACTCCTACAGAATATTACAGTGTCAAAATATACAGTAAGAAATATACAGTACAGTAAATGTACCGTTCTTTGGTGTGTTCTGGTAGCAGTTTGTGTGGTCTGTCGTTGTGGGTTTTCTGTACAGTTGTGTGGTTGTTTCTACGTCTGTGGTTCCTTAAGTTTGGGGTGCGATTCGTTGTAAGTGGGGTCCTACAGTTTGTTTCACATTGATAAGTACAATTGACCACAATCCCTCCCTTCTGTACCTGAAGGTTCCTTGGGGTTCTTCCAACGGTTGTGTTTATTCCAGTAAAGGAAGCGGGTTATTCTCTTCTCGTTACACAACACTGACTCTGTTAATGATATATAAAGAGGGAATGACATCATTGGATTAATACTGATATATATATTCTCTGTTCGTTATTTACGGTCTAATTCAATGTGTCTACATAAGCATTTATCGTGCATTTTAAAAATCATAGCAGGTGTTGGACGCATTAAAGCCATCACATAACGTCGTCAGCCAAAGTAACCTATTAACGTGATTACCAAATGAAAAACCATTTGGGACCCTGGATGAATGAATCCATGAATGATGTCTTACCACATGGAACAACTCAATGGACCATCTCAGTCTCAACTGTAAATTCCTCTCCTTCTCACTGATTTTTCTCCATATTTCATCATTGTGAGATACAGACATGTCATTGAATAAGACTTTTCTGACTTGTATAGATCTGGAGGGTGCCTCCATTTTCTCCATTTCCTTCATTTCGGTGGATTGTATTTCAGGCAGTAGATTCTCCTCCACAGTGTAGGGACATTTGTCATCAAGAATTCCTAAGAAGAAATAAGATAATGCAAAATAGTAATTACTTGTCCATCTTATGTCTGTGTCAATGGTCTAATGCTCTGTTCGGTGATAGAGATGGACACCACACAACCGAACTGTGGACCCGACTTTGTAGTTCGAACTTTATGATTTTCTGACGAACTCAAACTATTCACACTAGTTTCAGGTTCGACTAGTTAGTTTTTTTCCGGACTTGCGGCTGTATTAATCGATCAAATGATCGGAAATTCACTAATAATCATACGCATTTATGGCCTTTGCTAACCCTAAGAATGTATAGTTCTGTAAAACCCTCGAAAGTATGTGTCGTCTTCGATAATCCTCGAATAGAACAGATCATTTTTCGCTAACCTATAATGTACGTCCTAAACCCTCGAATGGTAGCATTTCGATTTTAGGTAACCCTGCAAAAATATTGTTCGTTTTTTGGTAATCCCAAATGTTGGATCATTATGCGCTAAGCCTAGAACTGTTCGTTCACGCTACCCCCTCGAAAAGATTTGTTTCGTCTTTCGATATCCTCAAAGTATCGTTCCGTTTTCAGTACCCAACCCTCGATTGCCGTAACCTTTAATGTAGCTTGCGCAAAACACGACATATTGCCCTCGTGTTTCAAGTAAGTGTTTATAAACAAGTTTTTGGTGAAGTGACATGTTCCCCAGAACCCATTCCCGTTGCACAAGCCATTTACAGTAAGTTACCATTGTTGAGTTTTAGCTGTAAAATTCAATGCCGACTTTTTCGAACTATCACTGCCCCCATTGACTTTAATGGGCCGAATTCGAACTTTCAAAACGTTTACTAGAAGTTCGACAAGTTCGAAAACGGACTACACTTTATGAAATTCCTCCGCCATCTCTAGTTAGGGAAGTGTAATGCTCTTTCCCCTATGGTTATCCTTGAGGGATAATATTATACAATATAACACGCACTTAACGGCAGAGGGTGAAGAAATTATGGGACCCATTCAACCAGGTGCCAATCTATTGTTTTGGATCAACCATTTCCCATAATCACACCATAGAAACCTATTGAAAAATGTGTGTTCAGCTAAAACTTTCTCCGTGAGTCCTTGTCCACAGCCTGACCTAATGGACTGGTCCCTGTATGTCGTGTCCATTACTCTGCTGCTACACCCTGGGAGTAAGGACTTACCTCACGCTTTCTCTTTTTCCTTCTTAGCGCGATTCCTTTTCTTGCGCTCTTTTAGCTGTTTTAGTCAGGTGTTGGTAACAGTGGCAACTACTACGCAAAAACAACAAAACTTATGGTCTAACGACCTGGTCTAACAGAGATCTGGATCGGACTGGATCGCACCAGAACCCCTCAGTTTCAGATTTCCCCTCGGTTCGGATTTCGGGACTCTGTGTCGTATGTTAGAGGGTTACGGAATGTATACGAGGTTATGTTCTTATACCGCCCCCGTTGATACCCTGGAACATTTGATAAACCCTCGAAATTAAATAAGACACTGGACGATCGTTCCGATCGTATATTGTGAGTTTTATCAAACGTGTTGGTGTTTTTTTTTCGAGGTTACAGACATAACCTCGTACATTCCGTAACCCTCATAAGTTCCCATTTTTGGATCCTCTGGTTTTTTTTCCCCGAGTTCCGTTAATTAAAAAACGAAACATGAGTTTTGGTCATCTCTCGTCTAAACTAATGTTTACATAATACTGTAGATTTCAATATTAGATAAATATCATTAAAGGGGGTCTCCTTGGTTAAAACCATCTTGGCCTTTCAACTTTTATTGAAACACGGATAGGGACTCTGTGTCCTACTTCCCTTCTTTTATAAAAACGATCATTGAGCCGGGAACGAGTAAAACCCTTACCTGGTCTCCCGATCGCTCCTCCAACGGTGTCCTCCTTTCCCCTGAAGATACCCTTTAAGTTGTGTACACATAAGGGTTGTAAAGAGGTAAGGTTTTTACAAACTCAGATAAATATTAACATTTTATTATTTATTCTAGTTTTAATAATTTCCCAGCATTTTGCTATTTGTGAATAAGAAGAATAAGTCTCTAGTGGTTAGAGTCAGGAATGAGTTACAGTGATGTTGTTTCACTGTTTGCTATATAATTAGTGTTAAAAGAAAACTCGTGCACCACTGATCCCCCCTATAACGTACCTGGAGAAGCCTCTGTTCTTCTGACATCTGTGGATTTTCACTGCGAGGAAACTTAAAGATAGATCAATATATAAACTTCTACAAAGTTCACACCTTTCTCAGTGGGACGCAACAGTCCCCCTTCCTCAGGTGCAGCCCTAACAGTCAGATCATACTCTGCATGGCACGCACGGTGGGGCAACGTCACCCTGGGCACCACTTCCTCAGGTGCAGCCACATCAAGACATCTCTTCAGTGAGGCACGTCCCCTTCCTCAGGTGCAGCCACATCAAATCATCCTGTCAGGGTGGGGCACGTCACCTCCTCCAGGTGCAGCCACATCAACATCACTGCTCGTCTCCGTGTGGGTCTAATCCACCTCCTCAGGTGGCAGCCAATCAAGATCACTCTCTCTCAGGTGGGTGCACACGGTCACCTTCCTCAGGTTTGCAGCCACATCAGATACCTCCCAGTTGGCAATCCCTTCCTCGGCTAGCAGAACCACATCAAGAATAACATCTAAGATCCCAATGCTAAGAATAGTATCCCAAACCGTCCCCAGGTGCATCCTAGCATCATAACTCTCTCAGTGGCTAGTCACCTTTCCAGGGGAAGTCATTCCAGGTGGACAACGCACATTAGGGATCACCCCTATGTGAAGCATTCTGTTCAGGGTATCCGCAGGGACCACATCGATTTAGTTCTAGGAAAACTAAAAACATAATCATAAAACAGCCCAGATCTGTTACACCATAGCCATGAGACTAGTAATTTCTGTCGGGACGTAGATCATCAAGATAGAATTTAAGATATAAGCTATAATAGACTATGGCTGATAGAAATATTCTATATTTATCCACAGAAGCCTCTATGTTGATACCAACGAAAACACCCATCTATGAATTCACATGTTATCAGATATCCGATTCTGTGGCATAACCACAGCCCCATGATGGGCGGGGGAGAGGAGTAGGCTATGGGGCCAATCTCCCTAATAGTACGGCGGTTTTTTAAACAGCTGTATTGTGTGTACGTAAGCATTGTGACACTGACAACTCCTGTGAATCTCTATTACCAGAATAGTGTTAAGCCATCCAGTCACTGAGATCCCCGTATCCCGTTACCTGAAGGTGTACTCCGTCTCTCCACCATTAAGGAATATCATGGAGACTCTCATCTGGACTGTAAACATTCAGAATCTGTTTTTCTGTTCATTCTCCTCCTTTGTGTGATTTCAGCAGAAGAACTCCCAGGCAAATCGAAACAGGAGGGTCAGTGCCGGGTAAATACGGCAAAAATATAAAATCACTATCAAAGTAAAAAATCAGTGCTGACATATGTAGGCACTTTCAGGCATCATTTACCCAACTCGTTGGGCCATATATGGGATTTAAAGTCGCGCCAACCGGTTCGCTACTCCATATTACGGGGATACTCGGCTTACGCCAAATCACCTGGGACACCCACGCTTACGCTCGCGATTTATATCGGTTTGCGCTGGTATTAGCGCAGGATTTTAACCCACACATTAGCTTCCCATACCCGGGATTTACCCACTATCGCGAACCGATATTAAATCACGGAATGAGCCTTTACCCTGGCATAGCGGCTTCCACTACATTGGTATACACTGCCAATACAGGGTCAAGTCTTGTCAGTACTACGGGGCTGGCCCTTTATCACTACTGTGTGTACCCGCTTTATAGAAAGAGTGCCGCCAGTAGCAGATATATATGCCCACGGTTATTAGTTCACAATGGGGCTGATTCCAGAGGTGAGAGAAACAGTGTTTTGATTACAGAACCCATTAAGAGGCCCATTATAATCTAGTGTCCATGTGTAATTGTGTCCTGATATCTAAGTGAATGTATTGTCCATGTTAGTATCCATGTGTCCTGTTCCTGTATAATCTAGTGTCCATGTTGTAATCTGTTTCCATGTTGATCTAGTGTCCATGTGTAATCTGTGTCCTTCTTAATCTGTGTCCATCGTGTACATGTTATGGTCTGTTAATCTGATGTATAATCTAGTGTCCGAATAGCGAATCTGTTTTCCATGTGTAAATCTGTGTCCATGTGTTCTGGTATTTATTGTGTCCATGTATAATCTAGTGTCCCATGTGGTAATCTGTGTCCATGTATTGTTCTATATCTAGTGTCCATGTGTAAATCTGTGTCCATGTATAATCTATCCGTGTACTCATGTTGTAATGTGTCCATCCTGTATAATCTAGTGTCGCATGTATAATCGTGGTCCATTTGTAACTCCGCGTGGTCCATTCTAATCTGTGTCCATGTGTAATCTGTGTCCTGTATACAGTGTCCTGTGAATCTGTGTCATGTTGCTGTCTGTAATCTGTGTCCATGTAAATCTTTAGTGTCCCTGTGTAATCTGTGTCCATATGTGTCCATTAATCGGTGTCCTATGATAATTATTACCATGGTAATCTGTGTCCTGTGTTCTGTGTCCCATGTATAATAGTTCCATGTCGTTCATGTTATCGTGTCCTGATCTTTAGTATCTGTGTCCATGTATATCGTTCCAGACCTGTCCATGTGTAATCTGGGTCGTTTATCATGTGTCAATGCTGTATCCTGTTTATTGTGCCATGTACTAATCTGTGCCCATGTGTAATCTGTGTCCATGTGTAATCTTGTGTCCCATGTAATAATCTAGTTCCATGGTAATCTGTGTCCATGTATGTATCTGTGTCCATGTGTAATCTGTTTTTATGTATGATCTCGTCCATGTATAATCTAGTGTCCTGTATACACTGTGTCCCATGTTATGTATCTTGTCCATAATATTGGGCCATTATAATCTGTGTGCATGCATAATATGTGGTCCCTGTTACTTTTTGAATTCGTAACCTGATCTACTCTTCACTTCTTTCTCTTCCATCACATAGAAAGATCTTCCCGGCACTGGTCTTTTGGTCCATCTCTTCCATAAGGAACTTCTCTTTCTGGAAGAAATCTCTTCCTGCTACATAACATCTCAAACATCCATATGCGGGCAACTGTCCATTTCATGGAATCTAAATAAAAGAGAGACAGCTGAAAGGGGAATGTCCTAAACGACCAAAGGAGAGCAAAAAACCACCAGCTAAACGTTCTGGATACAGCGGTGCATTAAATTTGCAAGGCTTGAATTGGGCCTTATTACGTATTTTGAGACGATAACCCATGACATTTACTATATGATCGGGAACACAGTCCACTTGCACCGAGAGTAAGTTTGTATAAACAGATACGAGTTTATGTCTAGACCTTCCAATAATGGGACATTGATAGACCCTACAGTAATGGCAACTTGCTTTATCCCCGGGCACAATGGCTCCAGATTGACATTACGTCACACTCTATTTGTGCAGTTATGGGGGAATAGGGGGAAATAAGAGGTTCCGCAGCAGCCTTACCTTTGTTGGCTCGAGAAGACTTTCTCTCTGCTTTTTAAACAATCGTTTACACTCCTGAATTCATCAACAAATGAGATTTTTAGTTTTCAGTTTAACACCTAAATGTTACCATCGCTTAAAATCTTAACAACGGGTCAAATTACCGAATTTGTGAGAACGATAAAAACTGACAATTGTCCGTACAGTGTTGTGCGTGGAAAGAACGTATCTGGCAGTAGAATTTCCCATCATGCCAGTTCACCCAGCCCAACTTGCCACTTTCCAGTTACAGCAAACCAAGAGTTAATGTTAACAAGGGACTTGATTGTCAGTACAATGTAATGTTACAGATTGGATATGTAAAGAAATAGGGCAGTTAAACACAACTATAGTGACCATGGTGTTGGAGGACTATATAGTTTCCAGTATGGGCATACCATCGTCCCATTTAAATCCTAAATCAATGTCTATTTTAATACAACTGATATAATGCACTAAAATCCCATAATAACCATAAAATAGTTTTCTACCTTACTATGGCTGCAATCAATGTAAATCAACAGAACACCTTATTAACTCAGGAGAAGAACGTCCTGGGACTTCCTGCAGCTGAGCAACTAGCGCATAGTGCTTGATATTACCAGATGATGCTGTTTTATTTACCATATGACCTGCAACAGATACCTTTACCTTAGCAACCATGGTTTTAGACACACCCCATATTACAAATGTGTCACACTCCCATAATATATACACATACCCATAATATGCACATCCCATAATAATAAACATTCCATAATATATAACAGTAGAATATGTACATCCCATAAATATATAACAGGTTATTATTATTTATTTTCAGATATGTATTGTTGTGTTGTTATTAGTAAATTTTCACTGACTGTTTAACATTGACATCTGTGACAATAAAAATATGTTTCATTCAGTACACTGTCAGCTGTTTTTAACCTGGCTAATCACAGAAGAGTTTGTGGGCTTGTGCCCCCACCGTGTGGCAGTGGCATTATTTTCACTGTTTTAAGGTTCTATTTCCTGGAAGCCTTAAAGGTGAGGTTTTAGGTGACAGGTCTCCCTATGTTCGGCCATCACTGCAATGAGATCAAACGTTTCCAGATTAAAGGTTCTCTTCCATTTTTCCATCTTACCCCCATGAGTCTGACCCGAGTCCGCTTATTTATAGTTCAATTCCAGTCCGATAAATCTGCCATCTGACTCCATTGGTCTGGGAAAGTTCCCCTTCATCTTGTCCATATCTGTTCCATTTTAGGTCATCTAAGCTGATCTGGGATTGCACCTTATCTGCCCGTCCTTCCCTTTCTCATTAGCGTCTCCTCCATAAATCAACCCTTAAAAGGAAAATCCTAATACATTTATGACAGCCATTTATCCACTGACATGCTAGGGATATGTATGTTATAAAATATTATATAAAATACCAATAATAAACTGGCGTTAGTGTCTCGTACACCCCTTTGTCTCTTCACACCGTTGTTTTGTAACTGTCTAGTGGAGACATTTCAATGTGTTTCCCAGATGAGGGATTTTTTGGATCATGATGTAACCAGATTCATATTTACCACTGTGTAAACCTTTGGCCAACTCCCCAGAACTACAGTTAGAGACAGTGGGGGTTTTTGTCTCCAATTATTATCATATTCTTTTTCATTTGGAAGAGTACAAGGTGCCTTAATTGATCTATTTGACCTTTAATATGGGGTAAGGGTGATCATCCTCCTTACAATGGATTATAAAAGAACATTTTGTGATTAAAAACATTAAGGAAATTTGTTTAATATTTAGAAGACCACTGAACCTAAATTAATTTTTCTCATAGAGCTTGTAATTGAGAGGAGAAAATAAGTATTCCTACCTTCTCGATGAACTAGTCTTGTATGAATGCCGTCTGTTTTTTTGTGGTTTGCGTGGACAGCTATAAATAACATGGAATAAGGTGGGTTGTCTTCACAGGTTTCACCGACATATCTCAGTTACCACTGTAGATTCTCATCCCGTACATTGGGCTTACTCATCATAGTCGAAAGGGAGATCCGCCAGGGTTGGCCTGTGTATATGCAGCCTTAAAGGATTAGCTTAGTCCAAATTTGGATCTTTCTTCATTTGCATTCATTGTTGAACAGTCAGGTGAAGTGTACGGGCACGTCTAGTGTACAGTCAGTGTGTGTACGACCACGTCTAGTGTCAGCAGTATGTGTACACACAGTGTAGTCAGTGTAGTGTCGACCAGTCTATGTACAGTCGGTGTAGTGTACACCAACGTCTAGTGTCAGTCAGTAGAGGTACGGCCCGTCTAGTGTACAGTCATGCTGTAACGAATGATGTACATTCGGGGAGTGCGGCATGTCTAGTGTACATGCGAGGTGTATGTACGCACGCTAGTGACAGTCAGGTGTAGTGTACGGCCACGTCCTATGTAACCAGTTCAGAGTGGTAACGACCTCTGTACGTACTCAGGTAGTGACACTTGTTTACCGTGAGTGACGAGTTTGTAAGTAGGTGACTGCGCCATGTCTAGTGTACAGTCAGGGAAGTGTACGGCACGTCTAGTGTACAGTCAGTGGAGTGTACGACCAATGCTCTATGTACAGTCAGGTAGTGTCGAACCACGTCTATGTCAGTCGATAGTGTACTACAGTACCAGGTGTTATAGTTAGTACAGGGAGGTACGCCCGTTCTGTGTACAGTCAGGTCTAGTGTTAACGGCCCATGTCTAGTGTACAGTCAGTGTAGTGTACGGCCACGTCTAGTGTAAAGTCATGTGTAGTGTACGACCACGTCTATAACAGTAGGTGTAGTGTACGCCACCGTCTGTGTACAGTCAGTTTGAGTGACGCCCACGTCCTAGTGTAAAGTCAGTGTAAGTGTACGACCACGTCTAGTGTAGCAGTCGGTTAAGTGGTACGGCCACGTCTAGTGTAACCGTCGGGTGTAGTGTACCAGGCCCCGTGTAGTGTAGGGCCATGTGATGAAACCCTTAAGTTGAACACCTTAATGCAAAGCCTCAATAACACATTCTTCATTGTTCTTTGTAGATTTCCAGCCACACAATACCCAGACAAGAACAAAAGAACACAACTGAGATCCTATCACTTTGAAGTAATTTGTATTAACCAATTTTGCGTTTGGCATACATGCAATTGTGCAAAAAAAAAATTTTACTCTACTTCCTGTGAAACAAAACTAGCGCCACACCACACTACACTGCCAAAACCGGCGCCAGTGCGGCCTGCTCTAATGTATTACAAAAAAAGCATTTTGTGACACCAATGGGTGGTAAGCTTCTCCAATGTGATGTCATATTGTGTCCTTTAAGCTTGTGATGTCATCTGGGATGTTATAGCCTAGCCTCACTACTTCGGGTGTGCCGCGCCTATTTTTCCCTACTTTTTATAAACGGTGCATTTACGGCAAATATTTTTCATATTGTATATAAATAAGCGTAAAACCCACCACACGCATGTTTTAAATGTGATTAGCATGATCTTATGGGATTACGGATACAGAACACGCTTTATACGGGTTTGACGACCCGCAAACCCTCGCAAGCCGCGGCTCCTTACTGCATTTACCGCCCTGCAGTGGGCGCCGTAAGGTAAGGAATTAAATCCAACCCCAATCAGTGCCAAACCCTCACTAACCCATTAGTACATGGAGACCAACCCGTATATCGGACCACCCTCTATTGAAATCTGCTGTCCTAGCAATCCACTGGACGCCACTGTCAGTCCGGCCCTTCTGCACAGAAAGGCACAAGCAGCAGCAGAAGACAGGCGAGGGATGAGTGTGGAAGTATCCTTAGAAACCTCGCAGAGAGTTGAAAACTAGTGAGATCTTCGTTTTTGAAGAGTAACTTAGGTTATCTTAGTCTTGGTGGGGTAGACTTCCCTTAATATTTATCATCAAGTTGATCCAGGGATTAGTTTTTATTTTGTGATTCTCTGCTCAGTTTATGGGACCTACCGATACTGATCATTTTCTGACAATCGGAATGATACTTCTCTCCTTTACCTGATTGTGACCTGGGCGGTTCCGTTAAGCTGGCCATAACATGCGAATTGGTTCTCCATGCATGTCACGTGTGCCGACTGATCAGATTGGTATCTGTTGGCAGCACATGCTGTGGGAGCAGCACACAAGGACCGTTGTACTAGCCCATACACAGCACGATCATATTGACTACCTCTACTTCAAGTAAAGGGAGCCCGATACCAACCAACGCAAATTCTTTGTCATTCCATCGACCGCTGTGCCAACTATGGTTTTCGTCATCACAACTCTCCGCCAGGTATCGGTAGAATTCCCCTACACACCAACGGATAGTAGGTAAATCCCGCCGTTCCCCAACCGTGATTTACCCATTATCGTTCTATTATTGTATGTATGTATTGTTTATTTTATAGGCGCCATTAGGGACGCAGCGCTGTACTTATAACAATACAGTTATACAGTATGTATGTATATATGTTTATTTATAACGCGCCACTAGGGGACGCAGCGCTGTACATTATACAATACAGATTATCAGTAATGTATGTAAGTTTTATTTATATATCGCACTTGGGGACACAGCTGTACATTACATAACCAATACAGATTAATACAGTATGTATGTGATATTTTATTTATATAGCGCCACTAGGGCCGCACGCGCTGTCATTATAAACAATAAAAAACAGATATATCGTATGTATGTTCTATGTTTTATTTATATAGCGCCACTTGGGTACACAGGGCTGTACATTATAACAATACAGATTATACATTGTATGTATATGTTTATTTATATAGCGCCACTGGGACGCAGCGCTGTACATTATAACATACTATTATACAGATTTGTATGTATATGTTTATTACTATAGCGCCACTAGGGGACGCATGCGCTGTACATTATAACAAACAGATTAATCAGTATGTATGTATATGGTTTATTTATATAGCGCCACTTGGGACAGCGCTGTACATTATACAATACAGATTATACAGTATGTATTGTATAATGTTTATTTATATAGCGCCACTTTAGGGGACCCAGCGCTGTACATTATAACAATCCAGATTAACCGTATGTATGTATATGTTTAGTTATATATCGCCACTAGGGACGCAGCGCTGTACTTATACAATACAGATTATACAGTATGTATTTAATATGTTTTATTTATATAGCGGCCACTATGGGGACCGCAGCGCTGTACTTATAACAATACAGATTATACAGTATTGTATGTATAAATGTTTATTTATATAGCGCCACTAGGGAAACGGCAGCGCTGTACATTATCAACATATACAGATTTACATATGGTATGTATAGTGTATTATTTATATAGCGCCACTTGGGACAGCAGCGCTGTACATTATAACATACAGATTATACAGTCTGTATGTATATGTTTATTTATAATAGCGCCCTCTAGGGGACCAGCGCTGTACTTATACAATACAGATTATACAGTATGTATGTATATGTTTATTTATATATACGCCACTGGGGAAGCAGCGCTGTACATTATAACAATACAGATTATACAGTATGTATGTATATGTTTTTATATAGCGCCATTTGGGTACAGCAGCGCTGTACATTATAACATACATGATTTACAGTATTATGTTATGTTTTATGTTATAATAGCGCCACTATGGGACGCAGCGCTGTAACATTATACAATACGATATACGGTATGTATGTATATGTTTATTTATTGCGCCACTTAGGGACAGCACGTGTACATTATAACAATACAGATTATACGTATGTATGTAATAATGTTTATTTATATAGCGCCACTAGGGGACGGCAGCGCTGACATTCTATACATCACAGATTATACAGTATGTATTATGTGTTTTATTTATAAGCGCCATTAGGGGACACAGCGTGTACATTATAACAATACAGATTATACAGTATGTATGTATAGTGTTTATTTATATAGCGCCACTTGGGGTACCAGAGCAGCTGTACATTATAACATACAGATTAATACAGTATGTAGTATATTTTTATTTATATAGCGCCACTAGGGGACGCAGCGCTGTACATATAACATACACGATTATACAGTATGTATGCTATTGTTTATTTATATAAGCTCCACTAGGACGCAGCGCTGTTACATTATAACAATACAGATTAATACCAGTAGGTGTATGTATATGTTTATTTGATATAGCGCCACTATGGGACGTACAGCGCTGACATTATAACATACGATTATACAGTATGTATGTATAATGTTTATTTATATGCGCCACTAGGGGACCAAGGCTGTGTACATTATACAATACGATTATTTCAGTATGTTGTTATGTTTATTTATATAGCGCCCACGTTGCCAACAGCGGCTGTACATTATACAATAACAGATTATACGGTAATGTATGTATAATGTTTATTTATATAGCGCCACTAGGGACGCAGCCGCTGGTATAATATATAATGCAACAAGTCGTACTGGGGGACTAGTAATAATACTAAATTGATAATAAAATAGAAATGAGCTCATGAAATTATACAAGTGCTTGAACCTGTAACTAGGAAAGATGTCCTGCCCGTCAGAGCTTATGATATGGCCACCTATTAATAAGATGCCTCCATACAAACAGTTGATCAGGTTATCTTCACTGGACAGCATTTAAGTTTCCTTTACATCTTCCACTGAAACACGTCATTAGCACATGTCTCCAATGCAAATTCTCAGCCTTCCATGAAATATATATAGGTTAGGTCATCTAGGCTCATAAATAAGCACTGGGGATGAAGTTTGATGAACATTGGGTTTATCTATGTAACTAAATAATCAATTGTCTTTATCTGAATGGAATCATTCCATGTAGCATGTTCCGATCATTAAACCATTTGTATCCTACTTAAACCATAATTTCATTTCACTCACCGTGGGAATGTTCCCCTTCTCTGCCCTCCATCAAAGGACCGCCAGGACATCAAACTGGAGATTCCTGGTTAAATAGGAAATATATCTTACAGATGATGTCACAGCTTATTATATTTGTGTCGTTTTTATCTTGACAAATGACTTAAATGGCCAATAAGTTGGGCCCAGTCTTCAGGCCTATCCCTGTTAGAGAATCTTGACGGCATGTTTACTATCTCAGTGCACAGATGGTTCCGATGAAATTCTCCAATTATCAGTGTCGCCCATTCATTTCCTGTGGCGCTATTACCATCAGTCTTGCTGGGAAACCTAAGTCCAAGTCCGGCAGGAAATTCTTCCAGTGTGTTCACATTTTCTGTGTAGGAGTTTACATTCCCCTGCTTATAACAACGTGACCCCCTCTCCATATTACTTTATCTCTCCTTTAATATGGCTGGATATAGCCAGAATTGGCCACGCGGTGTCAGTTTTGGCACACTAGTCCCTTTATATTATATAGATGTCCTTTTTTTTTTAGGTTTTGTTTTCTTAAGCAAATTAAAAACATAGAATAAATGGGATTTGCAATTAATATGATCAATTTATTACAAAAACCATTTCCCTGAGACCCCACCCCTCCCTGAAATCCTACACATTTCTGAACCCTCCTTCTTACCAGTAAATTCTCGCCATTTATCGACTGTTGAGACAAGTCAATTGGTCAGCTAGTAGTGATCTGACAGGAAGTTTGGGGTAGAAAGAATGACTGAGTCATGTGCAAATTGTGTATGGCTACCAGAAAGGGAGGGGGCTGACCTCACACCCCAGTGATCCAGAAAACCAAGATTTCTTACAAGGCAAGGTAAGACCACAGAATTCCTGTCAATATATATTATATTTTTTATATCTTCCTTCTCCTTTACATAAGAAAGCATAAGGTTTTATGCATAGAACACAATATAATTTACATTAAAAGCAGAATACAAGACATTGGTTTAAAGTACTTGGTTTATTTTTTGGATAAAATGAATAAAATCCAATGACGCGAGTTCTTTGTTTTCCTGCGTACTTGTGGGTTTGGGGAATTTTCTGTTGAGAATGGGATAACGTGCTTACCTCCTATTGCTTCGAGCCCAAACATTCACATTAAAGAGCAGCATTCAATATGGACTATAAATTTACTGTAATATTTCACTCTGTCAGAACTTGGACGAAAGCTAAATATGCAAAGATTGTAACAGTAACAGATGGGACATTGACATTGTCTCAAGGCAATCTTCATGATGCCCCTCACACGGAAGACAAGCATTAGCCCAAAGGCATAAACTAAGCTGCAAAATACCTGAATTGTTTAAAATATTAAAGGACAACTAAGAAAAGGAAGTTTCCTGTGAGTGAAACGAACTAGAGTAGAATGTATACAACGTCCCTTGTTCTTAAGGACCTTGATCTCAAGGACATTTAATCATTTGTATGGTGTGTGTGAAAGTTTGAAAATAAGTATTGTTTGTGCTGTGTTAAGGACTGTGTGTGCAGTAAGCAGATGAATCTTTCTTTCTTCCAGTTAAAGGGGTGCGCTGGGCTCCTATATTCTACTATATCACCTGTTGTAATCACAAACAGGTTGTGAAAGGGTTAATAAGTATTTTGTTTTTTCACTCCCTTCCTGGCTCTTGCACTAATTGGTGTTGGGGCTGGGGCCTATTAGTTAAATAAGATTCATATTGGTTGGACCTGTGGTTTGGACCTAACAAAAGGATGTTTCCTGCGAGTGAAACAAAGTAGAGTGGAATGTATACAACGTCCCATGTTGTAAAGGACCTTGATCTCAAGGACATAGAAAAAGAAGGACATTGAAACAAGAAGGGCAATTAAACAAGGTTTGTGCGTCACTGGGCTGGTGTTGTGTATTAGAAGGGACAGTTTTGTCGGTACCATGCAATGTGCATCCTGCCACATGTATAGGAACCTGGAGCAGACGTTTTAGGGGACCTATGTCTGTGTCAGGTGTGAGTGGGTCGCCCATTTGGAATGAGGTGGTGAGTCTAAGGGGGCAGCTTGCAGCATTGCAGGGATTGGTAAATCATGGCGGTCAGCAGGCACTGGCTGGGGCCAGTATAGAGGTGGGTGGAAGTTAGACAGGGAAGGTTGAGGGGGGGAGGTAGTTTTGTTAGGGTTACTAGGAGAAGTGGGGGACGGAAGGGTAGGGTGGCTTCTTCCCAGGTTGCCCATCCCAACAGATTTTCCGGCCTTAGGTAATAAAGTGGAGGAGGACACCTGGGAATTAGCATGTATGGAGGGGGCTAGTCCCTTGAGCACCCAGGAAACTGCCATCTCTGATAGAAGGGAGGAGGAACTAAGTATCAGGAATGCTAGGCAGGTGGTAGTGGTAGGGGACTCCATTATAAGGAAGGTAGATAGGGTAATCTGCCACCAAGACCCTACATGCCGAACTGTGTGTTGCCACCAGTAATGTTAAATAACGCTCATTAGTGTTAAATAATGACCAGAAATGTTAAATAATGCTCATTAGTGTTAAATAACCACCAGTAATGTTAAATAATGCTCATTAGTGTTAAATAACGACCAGTATTGTTTAATAACGCTCATTAGTGTTAAATAATGACCAGAGATGTTAAATAACGCTCATTAGTGTTAAATAACGAACAGTAATGTTAAATAACGCTCATTAGTGTTAAATAATGACCAGTAATGTTAAATAACGCTCATTAGTGTTAAATAACGACCAGTAATGTTAAATAATGCTCATTAGTGTTAAATAATGACCAGAAATGTTAAATAACTCACTGGTGTTAAATAATGACCAGTAATGTTGAATAACGCTCATTAGTGTTAAAGGGCATCTATACTGAAAAATAGGTTATTTTAAATTGACCATAACTGGAAACTATCAGGGAGATTCAATAAAAGTTCTTATCGTTTAAAATGGTGCTAATTTTGCCCCAACCAATCGGATATTATGTAACATTTGAAAGCTAACATCTCATTGGTTGGGGCAAAATTAGCACCATTTTAAACGATAAGAACTTTTTTATTGAATAACCCTGTATAATTCTTCCCAACCACCACTGTATCATTTTTTTTGTTTATCTGCCCCCTATTTCTTTAGATATCCAATCTATAACTTCTTATATTTCAGCTGTCAATCAAGTCCCTTGCTCTCAAAAACTATTCTTCTGTGAGTAGTTTTACTGTAGCTGGAATGGTGACAGAGTTTTGACAGTTGGAATGCTGTATGCTGTGTCCAGGCTTGACAGTTGGTTTGTGGGGAAAGTCAGGTCAGATGGAAATGGGAGTGGTTAAAATAGGGAGGGGGGGATACCTAAACAAAATGTGTGCTGGATTGAAGGCATGCAGCAACACTCACAAATCAAAGTAGTGCTACTTACATCTATTTAATTACAAATTAAGATGAGGCAAAGTCATTTTTTCAGTGTCCCTTTAAATAACGACCAGTAATGTGAAATAACGCACTGGTGTTAAATAACGCTCATTAGTTTTAGTGGAAATTAGTGTTAAAGGGAAAGTTCAGTGGAAATTATCAATATTTGCTTAATTGTTAGTTTGTGTAATGCCTTCTTAGATATTCTACATATTCTCTCCCATTTTGAAAAATCAATTGATTTCATACCCTTGCTATTCCCTGCTGTTGATATTAGTGAGCTGACATTTCAGGTTTTAGGTTCTTCTTCCCAGAATGCACCACATCCTTGGAATGTTCCTAACAGTAATTTCTACTGACTGGCTGTTGGATGGGTCAAACATGCTCAGATCTCTACTGAGCAACTGAATCAACCCAGGCGCTGGGTCAAGGGCAAGACCATAACAGTCTCTATTAGGGGTCCTGCAAACAGGAAGTCAGTATTTCGGTTGCATTTATTTATACACAGACAAAATGCTGAATGGGCAGGTTAAGGTCATTGGGATATATAAATACTGCTCTTTTTTCTGAAAAGTACATGTATTTGCACTGAACTTCCCCTTTAAATAACGACCAGTAATGTTAAATAACATTCATTAGTGTTAAATAACTCTCATTAGTGTTAAATAATGCTCATTAGTGTTTAATAATAACCGGTATTGTGAATAATGCTCATTAGTGTTTAATAATAACCGGTATTGTGAATAATGCTCATTAGTGTTTAATAATAACCGGTATTGTGAATAATGCTCATTAGTGTTTAATAATAACCGGTATTGTGAATAATGCTCATTAGTGTTAAATAATGGCCAGTAATGTTAAATAATACTCATTAGTGTTAAATAATGACCAGTATTATTATTATTATGGATTGATATAGCGCCAACATGTTCAGTGGCGCTTTACAATTACATAGTCATACATTACATACAGGGTAATACATGTTATACAAAGTCACACATATTACATACACAGGTAATACATAATATAAATAAACAGAGTGATGAGTTTCTTACAGCAATACCGTGATACAATAGGAGAGAGGACCCTGCCCAAAGAGCTTACAGTCTAGAGGATATGGGGTGAGACATAAGGTTGCGGGAATCGGCAGGCTGTAAATAGATTGGCAGTGGAGTGTGAAAGGCAGGTTGGATCATATTGGGTAGTAAGAGGGTAATGTCTAGACCAGGTTATATGCTAGCCTGAAGAGGTGGGTTTTAAGGTTACGTTTGAAGGTGTTAAAGGATGGTGCGTGACGGACAGATGGAGGAAGGGAGTTCCAGAGCAGAGGGGCAGCACGAGCAAAGTCCTGAATACGGGTATGGGAAGAGGTGACAAGGGTGGATGAGAGGAGGATATAATTTGCGGAGTGGAGGTTGCGTCTGGGACGCTATTGCTGGATCAGCTAAGATATATGAAGGGGCTGTGTTGGATAGTGCTTTATAAGCAGCTTGAACTGGATCCTTTGCGTGATGGGCCAGTGGAGGGACTGACAGAGAGGAGAGGTATTAGAGGAGCGAGAAGATAAATGAATGAGCCGGGCAGCAGAGTTGAGAATGGATTGAAGCGGTGCCAGGCAGTTGTTTGGTAAACCACACAGGAATGTGTTGCAGTAGTCTAGCCGAGATATGATTAGGGCATGGAGGGTTTTTTTAGCTTCATTTTTGTAGCTTCATTCGATAGGAAGGGTCAAATGCGGGAGATGTTCTTGAGTTGAAGCCAACAGGAGTTGGTAAGCGAATTGACATGGGGTTTGAAGGAAAGATCGGAATCTAGCGTTATTCTCAGGCAGGGGAGATGAGGATATGGGTGTGTTGTTAATATTAATAGTAGGGAGGGGAACAGATCGTGAGGGTGGGAAAAGGACAAGTTCAGTCTTCTCCATGTTAAGTTTGAGGAAGCAGGAACAGTATTGTTAACTAACGCTCATTAGTGTTAAATAACGACCAATAATGTTAAATAATTGTCATTAGCAGGGGGAAAGCAGGGTGTAGATAGACCAGTGGTGGGTGGAAAGGAGGGTGGGGCTAGCATAGGGGATAGGGAGGCATGTTTATTAAAGTGTACAAATAAATTACAGGATCATAATCTAAAATGTATGTTTGCAAATGCAAGAAGCCTGGCTGACAAAATGGGTGAATTGGAAATTATGGCGTTGAATGAAAAGTATGATGTAATAGGTATAGCAGAAACGTGGTTGAACAGTTCTCACGACTGGGCTGTAAATTTAGAAGGATACGCCTTGTTTAGGCAAGACAGAGAAAAAAGGAAAGGGGAAGGAGTAAGTGTTTATTTTAAAAAAGAATTGAAGCCAAATTTAAAAGAAGTGATAATTGGCAATATGGAAGTTAAAGTGGAGGCAATATGGGTGGAATTATGCAACAGGAAAGGGGGTAATGTCATTGTTGGTGTCTGCTATAAGCCCCCAAATGCCAGCAGAGAGGAGGTGAGTCAACTTCATATGCAGTTGGCAAGGGCTGCAAGTTTGGGGAGTGTGCTCATTATGGGGGACTTTAATTCCTCTGACATTAATTGGTGTAGTGGAACTGCTATCACAGAAAAAGGCGATGAATTCCTGAATTTGCTGCAGGATAATTTTCTCTTACAGGTGGTTGAGGTTCCTACTAGAAAAGGAGCTCTGTTGGATCTGGTAATATCTAACATTGTGGAGCGCATTATAGATATTAAGGTAACTGGAGGCTTAGGGAATAGTGACCATGAAAGTGTCGTTTGGACTTTGTTATTGAAAGGAAAAGTGCGCTGAGTTAACAAGGACTTTTAATTTCGGGAAGGCATATTTTCCCAGGTTAAAAGCAGCTCTTCAGAATGTCAACTGGGATAATGTATTATCAGGTAAAGGTACTGAACAGAAGTGGACTGTGTTCAAGGGGATTTTAAGCCAGATCAGATCTAAATTTATACCCTTGGGAAATAAATGTAAAAAAAATAAATCAGCTTTAAGTCAGAGGGAACAGAAAGGGCCTTTAGGGATTATAAAAACTGTAACAAGGAGTGTAAGAAAGCAATCAAACTAGCTAAAATTAATAATGAAGTTAGGATAGCTGAACAAAGAATCACTAAGCCTAAATTTTTTTTAAGTATATTAATAGTAAAAAGATGAGGACTGAGAATATGTCCTCATTAATTAATGGGGATAAGTTAGTTACGGAGGATGGCGATAAAGCAAATGTCTTGAATATTTTTTTCCCTCTGTATACACTATAGAAGATCCAAGTACAGATATCATAGAGTATAGTAGCAATAATGGTATAAAAGATTTAAGTGCACTTTGGTTATCCGAGGATATGGTACAGAAAGAACTAAATAAGGTTACTATTAATAAATCTCCTGGACCGGATAAAATACATCCTCGGGTAATTAGGGAACTAAGTTCAGTTTTATCTAGGTTTCTTATTTTTGCAGATTCCCTCATGTCCGGTGGTGTGCCTCTGGATTGGAAAAAGGCTGATGTTATTCCAATATTCAAAAAGGGTAGTCGTTCACAGCCGGGAAATTACAGACCTGTAAGTTTAACTTCAGTAGTAGGGAAGATCCTGGAAAGTTTAATAAGGGAACATGTTTTAGAGAATGTTTCAAGGACTGACATTATAAGTAGCAACCAGCATGGATTTAGGAGGAATAGATCTTGTCAAACTAACTTGCTTGGCTTTTATGAGGAAGTAATTAGAAATTTAGACTCTGGCATAGCAGTAGATGTAGTTTACTTGGATTTTGCAAAGGCTTTTGATACAGTCCCCCATAGGCGACTAATGTATAAGCTAAGGTCTGTTGGTCTGGGGAGTCACATTTGTACATGGATAGAAAATTGGTTAATGAATACAATGCAGAGAGTAGTTGTAAATGGGGCTTCATCATTCTGGACTAAAGTGCTAAGTGGGGTGCCACAGGGTTCTGTGTTGGGGCTGCTTCTATTTAATCTATCTATTAATTAATCATTTATTAATGATTTGGAAGTGATAAATTAACAATCGCCGGCACACTCTCTTAAAGTGCGGTATCAATAGAAAACCTGAAAGGGGGACTAAGCCCTTTTTCATTTCCTCCACATTAACAAAGGATGAGGGCCTGAACTTCTCTGTCATCCCCCCATAGTTCTCAATAGAGTGGAAGAAACAGATACCAGAAATTGTGCTAACTGGGTCTGCCCCACCCCCTGTGTATATCTGGGGACATTACAGTGCAATGCATTCTGGTCTGAGTGAGGAATTAAAGTTATATCACAGAGCAATTAATTCTGGTCTAAGTGAAACATTAAAGGCATTTCCCTGGTCCTATGAACGGAAGTTGATGTAATGGGTTAACCTCCCCGTTCACGCCCACAACAGGCCCTTTGACTAAGCCAATAAAAAGAGTTCCTCCTCCCCCAGACCTCCATGCCTTTTCCTCCTGTTCACGTACATATCAAATTAACAGAGCCTCTCACCCTCACATAGTTTTCCTGTATGGGGTCTCTCTCCTCTCCCCCATACAGAAGGCTGTTCCTTCAGGTGCCTTGGTTCCCTCAGGTCCGACAAAGTCAGCAGCGGACTTATGTGCTTAGCCGCTCGGGAAGCGCGGTGCACATTCATGACGTCACAGGCACTTATTAGAAACGCCGCTACACGCGACGTGAGGCGTTTTGAATCTCTGCAAGTCAGCTGTTTCTGTGTCTGCAAGTCTGCGGTGTCCCGCTCCACGCTGTTCCAGACCTGTACTGCCTATATTGCTGTGAGTTATGTCCCAGCCACAAATAGTACTTTTAATAGGATTACACTATTTAGTAATACACCTTTCTGTTAGTATTTTATCCTATGCAGTGTCTAATGAGCTCCTCTAAGAGGTCGAGGTCTGCTTCCAGGGGGTGAGCAACTAAAGAGAGAGAGGTATGTCTTACCATGAAATGGGAAACTGAGTACTGATTTGTCCTATATGTCTACTTTATACACAGATCTCCAGAAGAGAATGTGCTACATGCCATAGGAAAGCTAGTCATGGGATGAAATTGTGTGAAGTATGCACTAACCAGAAAACTACAATGACTCAGGAACAAATCCAAGCTTCCATGAAACAGGTCTTTGAGTCATCATTAGATCATATTGTTAAAAAAGTATTGGAATTGACAATGGAAAAAGTCAAGAACATGTTGTAAGAATATGGGATAGAGAAAAGTAATCCTGCGGAAGTGACTCCATCAATAGTAGGTTCCGGAGAGGAAGAGGAAGAGATCATTCTAGAAAATTCAAATGAGGATATAATACAGCCAAATCTGGATTACTTAATCAGGAAAACGAGGAACACTTTAAAGATTCCCGAAACATCACTGAATCAATATAATGAACTTGTGTTTTCAGAAGAGATAACAAATGGGGTATTCTTTCATGTTCATGAGCATATACTGGATACCATCAAGAAAAAATGATTAAATCCAGAGAAGAGATTTAACATATCACAGAACTTGGGCAAGAATAATCCTTTTTCCAAAGAAGACATTAAAAACTGGGATGAAGCCCCTAAAGTAGATACTCCAGTAGCTAAAATGGCACGTAAAGTGGCCTTGGCAACGGAGGATTGGATATCATTAAAGGATCCAATGGAGAGGAAGGAGGAATCAGCTCTAAAGAGGGCATATACGACCGCAGGGGCGTCAATCAGACCAGCTATTGCTAGTTTAGCGAGAGCAAATAAAATTTGGATTAAAGAGTTGGAAGAAGCTATAAACAATGGTACACACAGGGATGACCTATGTCAGATGCTAAAAGATCTAAAAATTTCCAACGAATTTATTGCTAACGCATTGATGGACTCAATTATATTAAATGCAAAATCTATGGCTCAGACTACAGTGGCATGCAGAGCTCTCTGGCTTCGTCAATGGAAAGTTGATAATCAGTCCAGGCAAGGACTTACAAATCTACCATTCGAAGGGAACTTACTCTTTGGTCCCGCACTAGATGAAGTCATAGATAGAAATTCTTTGAAGAAAGCATTACCACTCCCCAGAAGACAACTCAGAAATCCTCCATCAATCTCTGATACCTCTTTTAGGCAAGCAAGGCAATACAGACCAGGTCGTATATATCACCAAAAACAAGGCTGGAAGTCATATCAATCTTCGTCTTTTTCCTTTCGTGGAAACAAAAGTTACCGAGGCAGAGGGAAACAGTTATGACGGGACCCTCCGTTGCAAGTTGGGAGGCCGTCTATCCTTATTTGTGACGATGTGGGTAGAATCCAATATAGACGCATGGGTAAAACAAACAGTGAAACAAGGATACTCCATAGAATTCTCCCAACTTCCAGGGACAAGATATATAGAGAACCGGGTACCCAAAAATCAGATGGCATATCTAGAGTTACAAAAGATATTAACAGATCTAATCGAACAAGAAGTCATAGAAAGAGTAAAACCTCATCTCCAACTTACAGGAACATACTCGCCATTCTTCCTAAGAAGGAAAAAGAACGGGGAGTTTCGAGCTATATTGGATCTACGGTATGTCAATTTATTCGTGGTTTTGAAAAAATTTAAAATGGAGTCATTGAAAGCTATATCAAGTCAAATCAGTCAGGGTCAATGGATGTCAAAAATAGATCTCAAAAGCGCCTACCATCACATCCCATTATGCAAGAAACATCGGAAATATCTGAGATTCCATGCTCTATGGGAACACTTTCAGTACAAATGTCTCCCATTTGGTCTACCTTCTTCTTCCAGGACATTTACAAAAGTCCTTGTGCCCATCATAGCCCTACTCAGGCTGAAGGGCATAAAAATTTACTCCTATCTAGACGACATACTAGTAAAGGCAAACAACAAACAACTATGTGCAAAACACCTGAGTATGACGATGGAACTCCTAGAAGCATATGGATGGCTGATAAATATGAAGAAATCTATCTTAGTTCCTACGCAGGAGATCAAATTTCTTGGGGCAGAGATCAACACTATATACCTACAGATGTTCCTTCCGAGAGATCGACAGGAAGATATCATGAAAGAAGTAATACAGATTTCGAAATTCCCTCTAACGACAGAATTCATCTGTCAAAGAGTATTAGGGAAGATGGTCTCGACAATAGACCTGGTGCAGTGGGCACAATATCACCTGAGACCACTACAACTACAATTTCTACAACATTGGGGAAGCAGCAAAGATCAAATGATCAAGCTATCAAGGGAGACCACACAAAGCCTGAAATGGGGGTTGATAAAAGAAAACTACAAACCAGTAAATATAACGCAATCGACCTGGACCACAATTACTGTGGACGCCAGTCCATTAGGATGGGGAGCGATCTGCAAATCGCAATCAATCCAAGGGAAATGGGATTCATACTGGAGAACAAATCACCAGAATATGAAAGAGATGAGAGCGGTGCTGATGGCACTGTGGTTTTTCAAACACCTTATCATGAGGGAAGCAGTGAGGATTTTCTCAGACATGTCAGTGGTCTACTATATAAACAAAAGAGGTGGCACCAGGAGTCGATCTCTCTGGTCCCAAGTGGACAAAATACTATCTTGGGCAGAATTCAACCTGGCAGATTTATCGGCGATACATATCCCAGGGCATCAGAACATACAAGCAGACCGCCTAAGCAGGAGGACACTAAATCCACTGGTCTCTGAACAGTCAAGTATTCGATGCGATTACCAGGAAGTTTGGGACTCCGCAAATCGACCTCATGGCAACCAGACACAACAAGAAGGTAGATCAATTCTTTTCATGGCTCCCAGACCAGTTAGCAATGAAGTGGGACTTCTACCTGGCATACATATTTCCACCAATCTCTCTAATTCCGAGAGTATTGAAAAAGATCCAGGAAGACCAGAGCTCAGTGATTGTAATAACACCGTGGTGGCCAAGATGACCATGGTTTCCATGGATACAATCTCTGTCAAGGAGAAAACCACTGATATTACCAAACAGACCAGATTTACTGACAAAGGGAACTGCTATCCATCCACAAGTCAGCAAGCTGACACTAGTGGCATGGAGACTGAACGGCAATCTATGGAAAGCAGAGGGTTGTCACCAAATCTAATTCAAACCCTGATGTCATCTCGGAAAAACTCCACATCAGCATCTTACTACAAAACGTGGGAAGTTTTCCAAAAATGGTGCATCCATAACAAAGTCAATTCAAAGAATCTCTCGGTAGAAAACATTTTGGAATTTCTGCAAACAGGACTGCAGAAAAAATTGAGCATGGCGACACTTAAAAGACAAGTCTCTTCCATATCCGCCATAACTGATAAAAAATGGTTCAAAGAACCTCTCATAATCAGATTCTTTAAAGCAGTGAGACAAATTAATCCTCCAACTAAGTGCAGAGTCCCGCCTTGGGATCTTCAACTAGTACTGGAAGTCTTATAAAATGACCTATTTGAACCTATGGAATCAATAAACATAAAAACCTAACACTAAAAACGCTATTTCTAACGGCAATTACATCAGCTAGAAGAGTATCCGAATTGAGAGCCTTAAAAATGTCATCAAGGTTTCTACAATTCTATGAGGACAAAGTGGTCCTAATTCCTGATAACAAATTCCGACCTAAAGTAGTTTCAGATTTCCATCTGAACCAAGAAATTATTCTACCAACATTCGCATATGATAATACAGAGTCAGCAGAAGACCATCTTCTTGATGTAGGAAGATCAATTAAGATATATCTGAATAGAACCGAATCATTTAGAAAAACAGATTCAATGTTCGTTTTGTTTCAAGGAAATAAAAAAGGGAACCAGCCATCCACAACTACTATTTCTGCTTGGATCACTACAGTCATTAGACAAGCATACAAAATAAAGGCAGTACAGCAACCTGATAAGGTAACAGCACATTCAACCAGAGAAATGGCGACATCTTGGGCCTTCCCAGCGAGTAGTTCTCCAGCGGAGATCTGCCCTTCCATCACTGAATCCTACTCCACCAGCCGCCTACTACCTGACTCAATGGGTAGGTGTTTTCCTTTGAACTGGCTGCACCAAACCATTGGCCAGTCCCCTTATAACTGTAGCATATGAAAACCGCTGGCTACCCACCTATGAGGTTAGGCCAGCACCTTTTGTTCCAATCTTTTTCCCAAGGTACCAAATCTTTAACATTTTTTCTGCTGGCAGACTGACAAAGACCCGCCTAAGCTGCGACAAGTGTGCTTGAAATCCTTCATTCTACTCCCCTAGAATGTGTACAGTGAAAGCCACCCCCTACAAACTGGGTTTAACCTTATACCCGTATAGGGAGCAGGGCAATCGCCCATCAGTGGGTGGGTGGTTCTCCGTTCCCTGTGCCCGCTCCAGCAAAATGGCACTGACTCAAGCTGTGACCCTCCCCTTCCAGATCCGGTCCTGTGCTGCATTTTCTGAACCCACCAATACCTGCTGGGAATCCCGCCCGGTCATGGAGCCCCTCCCCTCTATGTGCGTTCGGTATGTGGCTCTCTTTCTGGTCTGAGTGAAACATTAAAGAGATGTCACAGATCAATGCATTCTGGTCTGAGAAAAACCTTAAAGGGCATGTCCACCCCCCATAGCAACATTCCTTTATATCGTAGTGTATACCCTCCCACCCCCAACCGCTAAGTTAAAAACTAAAAATCTATCCCATACACTACTTACAGCTCCTGGTTCCAGCGTCACTCTGATCCGGCTCCCCTGCCTGCCGGATCTTTTAGCAGGGGGCCGGACGGCAGCCGCAGCTGTGATTGGCTGAGAGGCAGCCAATCACAGCCGCGGCTGCCAGCAATGCAGAAGATGCTGGCAGCCGGGAGCTGTAACTTGTGTCCGGAATAGATTTTAAGACTTTTAACTTAGCGGTCGGGGGTGGGAGGGTTTACCCTAAAATAGGTATGAAGATGTAACACTACATTAACTCTTTGCAGAGAGGGATCGGGAGGGAGGGAGGGGGGTGAAAGGGCTCCTGGCTGTGCGCATGTCACCATCCCTCCCGGAGGAGAGACAGAGGGCAGCAACATTAGGACAGGAAGACAGCCACTACCCTGCACTTTACTGGACTTTGAACATGGATTGTAGAAGAACCGTAAGGAGCAGGATTGTAAGGTAAGGATTGTTTAAAACTGTATAGTGGGGCCAGTATGGGGTTAAATTTTAGTTTGGGGGGTGGACATGCCCTTTAAAGAGATGCCACACTGCAATGCATTCTGGTCTGAGTGGAACCTTAAAGAGATGTCACACTGCGAATGCATTCTGGTCTGAGTGAAACATTAAAAGGATGTCACAGTGCAATGCATTCTGGTCTGAGAGAAACATTAAAGAGATGTCACAGTGCAATGCATTCTGGTCTGAGTAAAGCATTAAAGAGATATCACAGAGCAATGCATTCTGGCGTAAGTGAAGCATTAAAGGGATGTCATAGTGTAATGCATTCTGGCTTGAGTAAAGCAATAAAGGGATTACACAGAGCAATGCATTCTGGTCTGAGTGAAACATTAAAGGGATGGCAAAGTGCAATGCATTCTGGTCTGAGTGAAACATTAAAGAGATGTCACACAACAATGCATTCTGGTCTGAGAGAAACATTAAAGGGATATCACAGAGCAATACATTCTGGTCTGAGTGAAACATTAAAGGGATGTCACAGAGCAATGCATTCTTGTCTGAGTGAAGCATTAAAGGGATGTCACACAACAATGCATTCTGGTCTGAGAAAAACATTAAAGGGATATCACAGAGCAATACATTCTGGTCTGAGTGAAACATTAAAGGGATGTCACAGTGCAATGCATTCTGGTCAAAATGAAACTCAAAGGGTCAGTGCAATTCAATTTTTGGTTTGATGTAAACATTAAAGGGTGTCACAGTGCCATGCAATTCCTGGTCCTGAAATGGAAAATATAAAAAGGGAATGTTTCCACAAGTGCAATGCATTCTGGTCTGAGTTAAACATTAAAGGGATGCAGGTATCCCACCCCTCCCGAATCTTCTCCCTCGAATTGGGGTGGTCTCCCGCTCTCCCACGAGACCACCAGAATCTCATGCGACGTAGAAGAGTCCGGAATATCCTCCCCGTCATGCCTCCTTTTTGTGCACCACGCCCCCAGACCGAACACGCCACACCCATAACTCCGCCTCCTCCCACCTCCTTGGGTGCGTGCCCCGCTCACGACGTGACGTAAATGACATCACGCCGTATTGGAGTTTTGGTGGATAACAAAAGCAAGCAGTGCCAGACGGCAACAGCCAGAGCCAGCCTGGTATTGTCTTGTATAAAGAGAGGTATCGATTCAAGGGAGGAAAATGTTATTCTCACTCTTTACAAAGCATTGATAAGGCCTCATTTGGAATATGCAGTGCAATTTTGGAATCCTGTGTACAAAAAGGATATCTTTGAACTGGGAAGGGTTCAGAGAAGGGCAACTAAATTAATAAGGGGATTGGGGGAGCTTGAATATGAAGAGAGACTGGAAAAGTTACAATTATGTACGCTGGAGAAAAGGCGCTTGCGTGGGGATATGATTACTGTGTATAAATACATTAACGGGCCATACAATAAACTATCTGGGGCATTGTTCACCAATAAAACATGTCAGAGGACACGTGGACATCCTTTAAAACTTGAAGAAAAAAGGTTTAGGCTTCAAGTTGGGAAAGGGTTTGTCACTGTGAGAACGGTAAAGCTATGGAACTGTCTTCCAGAGGACGTTGTTATGGCAGGTTCATTGGTCAGTTTAATAAAAAGCTGGATGAGTTTCTGCAAACAAGGAATGCTGCAAGTTACTGGTATTGATACATAAAGTTGATCCAGGGAAATATCCGATTGCCACTTGGAGTCAGGAAGGAATTTTTTCCCACTTCATAAATTTGGTGTTTTTTTTCCCTTCCTCTGAATCAACAGTTAGGCAGGAAATGAGGACCGTTTCGGACGATAAAGTGCCTACACACGGGCTTATTATCGGCCAAAACCTTCCTACATACACATCGTTCGTAGTGGGTCGGGACCCATGATCGCACTTGCGTACAAGCCTTTAGCATCCCAACATTGCTAATTCTAGAAACTAAAGGACAACTAAAGCCGCAGAACAACACTGAACCAGAAGACAGAACACCTTGATATAAAACCAGTAATCTGTGTCTTACATCTCATTTTGATACGGTTGCTGGGAAATTTACCTAAATTACATATGGTTTGTGCTTTACTTAACAGCATTCTAGTATCACACAGTTTGGTCAATGACTATTATGTTCTGCACATGCTCAGTCCTTTGCTATGGCACAAACTTGTTACAGTTGGTCACACCCATTAATAATCTCTAGCCAATCCTTTTACAGGACAGGTAAAGCAAGGAAGCATGTGACTGAGGTCAGGAGGTGTGGTCTGACACTGCACATACACACAGATACTTCATACAGTTCTTAACAGGCTTTGGTTTACTTTAACAGAGTTTACTAAAGTGGCATTTTATTGTTTATTGGTGTTTTTAGGGGGGTTGTTTTCAGATTCTGGAGTATAAAAAATTGGGTTTAGTTCTCCTTTAAGCTGGGTATATACAAAGAGATCCTTTGTCCTGGCTGACCATTAGGAATTTCCAACTGGTTGGTCAGGATGAAGGACTGTTGGTTGCGGCAAAGGTAGCCGCAGTCGACAGTTTGCCAAAACTGAGAGTGCGTACCATAGACAACTGCACGATCGGCCGTGTTTTTTTAGCTCATCGGATCATCCATTTGTCTGGATGATTTGTTGGTTTGGTTGCGTCCAAAACCCACACAATTTTTCCGGTCCAATCGACCAATGCACTGAACTATCGGTCGATTGATCCGAATCTTGAGATTCAGTGAACACCACCCACGCTGGCCTGTCATGCCCCCGTTCTTATCTCCCCAGCCATCTTGAGGGGCTTGGAATTTGTCCCTGCTTGGGAGCCATTCCATTCTGCCCAAATAGGGACCTCTGGCAACCGATCCCTACCACTTTCTGTGCAAACAGTATTATTGGCTCGCTGCTGTGCCATTACTGGGGATTTTAGGCACGTTCTTCACTTAGTGATGTGTCATTCCTAAGTTGGCTTATTACCCAACAAATTCTTTAGGATGCATAATAATGACAACGGTAACTAATCAACATGGTCACATGAATCTAGAAACCACCTAGCCTATTGGACGCTTATCCCTTGTTGACAGTTTAGAACATTTAAATTGCCTCTTGTTGCTCAGGACCCCCCCCCCCCCCCGGGAACCTATTTTTATTAGTATTTTACATTCCAGTTAGTGTTTTTACCCGCTGAGAGGGTTTGTTCATTGTTTATTCTGAATTCTCCTCTTTGGTTTGTCCCCCATGATGAACTGTTAACTTTTGTCACCTGGAAAGTTTTTTATTTGGTAATTTCTGACTCCTTTAGTGTGTATAGGGGCGAAGGTTATGAACTGGGCGATGTACGGCCTGGGGTTCAAACCCTCCAGACCTGTTTCGTCCCCATTCTACATAGGTCATACAGGCACCTAAAGAAACAAAATGAATAAAAACAATCTCGTTAATGCTTCTCCTCTGTCTTCCTCCGTCGTCTCTCAAAGCAAAATCGGAGGGACAATCCACCAAAAGGGGGCCGGGTAAGTTCAGCATGACCACGTTCTCCGAGGAGGAACAGTGGGTGCTCACAACCCCTACCTCTTGTCTTCGTATGGGGTTCACCCACCTCTTATATTATATGGTGCTCACCCTACCCTCTTATGTAGGATGGTATTCAACTCAACCTCCTATAATCATTATGGGTGGCTCAACCCGACCGGTTTATATTATTAGGCTCACCCGACCCGCTATATTATTATGGTCTGCTCAAACCCTACCTCTTTTATTATTGAATGGTTGCTAACTTATTCAATTCACCCTACCTCTTTTAATCATTATGGGTCTAAAGCCCTACCTGTTATATTATTGGGTGCTCAACCCTAACCTCTTATAGATTTATGGGTACATCCACACACTTTCAATGGCTAACTCTTCTGTATAATTATTATGGGTGCTCAACCCTTTCCCTCTTAATTAATTATGGGACTACTCTTACAGATTCCCTTAACCTCTTATATCAATTTGGTGTCTCAAACCCCTACCTCTTACTATTAATTTGTGGGTGCCACCCACCTCTTATTTATTAATGATGCATTCACACTCTACCTGCTTATATTATATGAGGCTGCTAACTCCTACCTGGTTATATTATTAGGGTGCTCACCCTACCTCTCTATTTAATTGCCACGTACTGCTACTCAAACCTACCTCTTATATATATTATGATACTACCTACTCTTATATTTTACTATAAAAGTAATACTTTTCTTTAATCTTTATATCTGTACTGTATGTCCCTTTAAATGTTTGACCAGTCTTACAATGTAAAGACATTAACCAGTGAAAAACAATTTGTAAAGGGTAACAAAGTATTTCTATGTAATTCCCATATTCATAATATAATAAAAAATACAAAATAACATTTATTTAACACATCAGTAAATAGTTTGGTAAATGTTTGTTCTTTCTTCTTGTGTCCTTTTTCGCAGACTCTGAGTACGGCTTGTGTCCTTCTCCTCTACTACTTCTCTAGACCAACCTTTATAGCCACTCATTAACCCCAATAAATGAATCCAAAAAGCGAAAACCCCAATCTGAGCGGGGAAAATTCCTTCTTGCTCCAAATGGCAATCGGAAAAATCCTGGATAAGAGGTTTCTTCGTTCTGCCCGCTCCCTGTGTTATAAAAGTTCCCTTCTGTCATCACATCAAACTGGTTGCTGTTGTCCTGTGAAACAAGGTCCTAGTCTCAAGGAATCAACCCGAAAGGCATGGCAGAGGGTGGCCCGGGTATGGCAGACGGTGGCCCTTGGTCATGGCAGATGATCATCTCAGTTCTCATCTCAATGATCCCAAAACGTTTAGAGGGGCCTCTCGGGTCCACTTTTTGTATTGACGTTGGTATTAAAACATCAGGGATGTAGGGAGGGACAGCCCCTCGAGTTAGTTCATCCCATTCCAATTGGGCTGCATACAGGAATCCAAAGTGCTGATTAGTTTTTCATGTATCAGATTTAATACAATACCCCCAATTCCTATAATCTAGTTCTTAGCTACCCTTGGGGCCATATTTAGTGTACTCGCGGTTATGCTTTTTAGCGATACTGTGGGTTAGTTAATGTACGATTGAAAATGTCGAAAATGTACGATTGTTCGTTTGTACAATACCATGCTGAAGGAAACTCCCCACAATGGTATTCTATAGGATCGTTCCTCTAACGGTTTCGTTCATCTAGATTTAAGATCGATATCTGCAATTTCCAAGATTGTACATTACGAGTGTTAAACCGATCGGAAATTAAACGTTCATTTTAATTTTCGTTTTACCTACTTAAGAGCGCGTTACCGCGCCTTTTATAACTACGCCGCCTGTTAGTGTCTCTCATTAAAATGTCGGAAATACAAACCTACCGTGACAGAAGGCAATGTTTCATGATGTCCAAGCTCCCACCACGTCTGCTGGCTCCTAGGCGTGTTCGAACCACTTTTTTATCCAGAAGGCTACAAAAAACCAATGCAATATGTTACTAAGAAATGTTGTCCTAACACTCATAACTGATTAGACCGGATTGTTACTTCAACCTGTTCAAAGGCAGGGCCGGATTTCTAACAGGGGGGGGGGCCCGCGAGGCACCGAGCCACAGACGTGGAAAATGAGGCGTGAGTGACTTGGTAGTTGCAGTCTATTTTTTCCCTCTGCCCCACATTTCATAAGCAAAAACAACCACAATATAGTCCGGACCACTTCTCCTGTATTTTTCATACAGCAGCATGTTCAACTGTCCCTCTCTCCGCCTCGTACACATGGTATGAAACATCAGTGAACATGCTGCTGTAGCAAATACAGGAGAAGCGGTCCGACTTCATATTTGTGGTTGTTTTGCTTATCGGAAATGTGGGGGCCTAGAGTGAAAAAGTGCTGCAACTCACAAATATCCACTCGCTCCTCTATTTCCACTCAATACTCCCTCCCCCCACCCCCCTGCACATTCAGGAGAATCGGTGCACAATCATACTTATGGTTCACTTGACGTAAGGTATGTCGACTGTGGGACAACTGTATTATAACCAGTCACATTAGCAAAGTATTATCCGCAGTCACTGTGGGCAAACTGTATTTACCATCACTGTGGTCACACTGTTTATACCAGTCCCTGGTGGCAACTGAATGATACCAGTACTGTGGGCAACTGTATTATACCAGTCACTGTGGGCAAACTGTATTATACCCAGTCACTGTGGGCCAAACTGTTATTATACCAGTCCACGTGGACAGTAATAATTTATATGTTTATGAATAGTTAAAAGTTTAATTCCGCACAAAGACATGTTTTTAATAACTGAAGTATTTTTCTGCAGAGGGTGTGAAGAATGGGGTGTGGCTAGCAGTGGGTGTGGCTAATACGGGTGAGCTTAACTGGCCAACGATCTGGTGCCTACAGGCTCCTGAAGTCCTAAAATCCGGCACTGTTCAAATGTAAAAGATGAAGCCCCAGATTCCAATCAGTTACAGGTAGATAAATGAAGGAACCCCAAGTGAAATAGCACTGGTAAACGTAATAGGCTCAGTGTATGGGTTTAATCTCCAGCAGGTATTGCGCAGGAACATGGTACAAAATAGTTACTTACTTATGATAATAATCTGTGGTAGGTACATCATAATCCTCGCAAGTGTTGGTTATTAGAAACGTGGAGATTCCCAGTCTCTTATGGTTGTTTCCTCCCCATTTGCTACCGCCTCCCCAGATTATAATGGTAAACTAAAAGCAGAAAAATATAATGGTTAGAAACCCCGTCTGTACATCAAAATGGCAATACAAATTAAAAGGGGTACACACTCCCCCTTAGATGACCTATCAATATATTATAGGAATGTTGGAATTTGGCTGTCTCTACATATACATTTACTTGGACTTGGGCTCTCTGTAACCTAATAGCAGGTGGGAATTAAAGTCTGGAAAGATGAAATGTTATGGAACTGACACGGTTATTCTAGGAAAGTTAATGCTTTCTGCTTTCAGCAACGAGAACATGGCTTTGTAAAACAGGTAGTTTTTTGGAACAAGTTTTGTAAAGGCGCGGATATTACCCAGATAAATTAGTTAAATTGAGCACAGATTTTGGGCATTGCGTTTACATAGCCCAATGATACGGTAAATAAAACCTTGTCTGTAAAGTTCTATAATAAAGGTTTCATTACGACATCATAAAGTTCAACATATTAGGAATGCCACGCCGACAGCCCACCAATCTATAGATCGAGTTTGGAGTTCTTTCTCCAGCTTCCAGGGCTTGGAATAAAGGCGTTGCCACATGACATCTTTCATTTCATTCCAAACCCAATTTCCGTAAGCAGAAAACAATCAATCACAAGTTATATTGTTATTTCATCATTAATTTCCCTACAGGGTTATTCATAAAATTTTACCGTTTAGGAACGTGCTAATTTTGCCCCAACCCATCAAGATTTAGATTTGAAATGTGTAAAGGATATCTGATTGGTTGGGGCCAAAGCACTTTTTAAAGATAAGCGAGAGATTCAATATCGCCGCTTCCATAACTTTTACCTTACCCATCCTGTGATACACTAATCTGACGTAACGAGATTACGTTAGCTATTGCATCGTGGGATCGCTAAGGTAAGGAGTGGGACTTTAATGCTCCAAAAGCCGTAGCGTTAATTCACGCTACAAAGAAGCGCAAAAACTAACGCTACGGATTTTGGATCGTTAGCACAGCGCTATGTCCAAAACATGCGAAATGGCGCTGTGCCCTAAAATCCATCCAACCCCACGTTACCCCAAATTTTCAGGTTTACGTGGGTTTTTAGACAAAAGGGCCGTATTGAATCTCCCCTCACGAACTTTTTATTTGAAATACCCGAACAGTTTTCTTAGACCTGATTATAGGGGACACATAGTAGAAGATTCAGTCATACCATTAAGGTGCCATAACACCTGCCGTTCCATCGCATGGCCGACATAATCACTTGGCACTTGCGAAGGGAACCTTCACACATGGAACCGACCGACCCCCAACGTGTCATACACCGCTATCCGATTGGTATGGCTATCCGTCATAAATTAAAGGACCGATGCTACCGATGGAATTTTTTTTTGTCTTGCCTGATCAATCTGGAGTGCCGACGAACAGCCATAGTTGGCAATAATATATCCTCTCACACGAGCGATAATAGGTACAATCCATCGGATGGTATTTCCACCTTAAAGGGCATGTCCCCCCCACAAACTCAAAATTTCTAACCCCTACTACGGCCCCATTAAGCTTTAACAATCCTTACCTTACATTTCTACTCAAAATATTTCCCCTGCTGTGCCCCTCCAACGTCCAGAAACTGCTGTGAGGAGCAGTGGTTCCTGCTCAACCTCATCAAGTTTGAGGCATGCTCAGTGCAGTGCAGCCCTCCCCCCTCCCTCCCCTCCCTCTCCCTCCCGTTTTTTTCTCTCCCTCTCCCAACATTAAACCCTTAAGGGTAAGCGGTAGGCAAATGCTCCCCCAGCCCCCAACCGCAGTGATATTATTGCAAAAAGTCCCCCCAATCTTTACTACCTTCCCTCTCCTCCTCCGCTGTTCATAAATCCCGGTAGTCCGCGACAGTTATTGGCTTCCTCTCAGACATCACACAGCACGGCTGCCGGTCCCACCCCCTGCTTGCAATTCCATCCAATCAGAGGCCGGTACAGTGCGCGGAGGAGAGAGGGAGTAAGTAAGGATCGGGGACGTCTCAATAATAGTAATGTGGTTGGGGCGGGGGGAGCATGCCCTACCACATATCAAAGTTTTTCAAGGGGTGGAATCCCTTTAAGAGGAGGTGATCGACATAATGTAACTGGGGTAAACAGATCTATTTCAATTTCATGGTTTGGCTATAAACTAAATGTCAGATTAACCCATAATCTGATCCATTCCATTCCATGGGTTGTATAGTACAAACTCCTACCTTCTACGCATACCCAAAATCTGTTAATTTGGCGTATCCTGTGTGTCATAGGATAATTCTCTGGTTTAATCTCTGGAAAGGAACAAAGAAACAGTGAGGGTGAATTATAACCTAACATTTTACCCTTACATTAATAGAATGGAATGACCCAAAACATAGAAATGAACCCCCCCCCACACACACACACACAACACACGATTCCATTAGTACTTACCGATGACGATCCATATCATGTAAGTACTCACACCAAGTACAATGCAGGCAGCATAGAATCTGCAGATATTAAAATAAACTCCCATTAGCCAGTTTAGAAATAAACGCCCTTGCCTTCAACCTACTGTACTGATGTCCAAGTCCATATAGTCACTGTACCCAGCCTACTCATATCACTTTATCTGGGGTTATCTACACATGGGCAATTTATAGGAGACTAAACACACAAACGGTATTATCAGATGGTCTAGGGATCGTAGTGATAAATACAGAGGAATAGAAACTGTCGGAGTTCAATAAAAGTTCTATCGTTAAAATGGGGCTAATTTTGCCCAACCAATCAGTATTTATAACATTTAAAGCTAACATCTGATTGTTGGGCAAAATTAGCACCATTTTTAACAATAAGAACTTTTATTGGATAACCCTGTCTTCTGTGTCCAATAAGAAACATGGGTCCATTTGTCTGATTTTCCCAATAATAAGGAAATATGGAACCAAAGGTTTTATTCTACGAAGAATCCGGGATGGTAATTTTATACCATAACATTCCCAGACGTAGGTCGGTAAACCACATTTCATACAGTCTATCATTGGTGTTCATACTTACATTGGTCCGTATATGGGATTGGTAAAACACACTCTCACCTCGGCAGGCGTAATTAATGTCCTCCGCTGCGCTCCATGCGCTCATCACGAGACACTCTAACTGTCATGTACTGCTAACGAAGGGATCCGAAAGGTGGCGATTCCTCGCGGAGACCATTCCAGGATAACCGTCTCTAACGCAAGCTACAAGGAACATGAACAAAAGGTCACACAGCCTCGCCTCAAACGATCCGGGCAAGACTCACCCTAACATATAAACGGAATTAGCCTAGTAAATGTTCGTCTCCTCTAGTAGTGTATGAACCTTAACAAGGAAATCTATTGGGACTTTCTAGTAAGAAAAGAATATACACAGTTAAGGTTCATACACACGCACGAGTGTGCGTCCCGACCCGGGACACGCCTCGTTCACCGCCGGGCAGACCAAACAACAAACCAAAACAAAAACGGACGATTCACGCTGAATCGCCCTTGCGGTGAGCGTGGCGTCGGGTCGCGGGTCGGCGCACGTAGTGCAGGGTGTACAAGCCTTAACATTTAGTAAAATCTCTGGAGATCTATTATTGGTACTTGTCCAAAAACTCTATGTTCACTGACCATTTACGGTTTAATTTGGGCTTCAGTCTTTTCTTAATCAATCGATTTTATGGCGACTTCTGTTTGGGTCTCTTTGCTTTCACCAGGGCCTGTAGACAGAGAACATTTGGTTATTTTCCCGAATAAGATACCAGTAATGATCATTATACTAGTGACTGATAACTCACCTTTCCAAAGGACCCTTGCGCCACCAATTACAGAACTCTAATCACTCAGACTGGTGAGACGTCTTCTGAACACGAAAGGGAAGATCAAGAATTGAACATGATTGGCCAATTATTAACCAATCACATGCAGTGCAGGTTCAATTCATTACCAGAAACTCCAGTGCAGCCCCGTGAGTATAAAGACTTTAACTTACGCCAATGTATGAGGCTCTGGCTGTGGCACTGATCTTCTGTCTCTTCCTGTTCCTCAAAACCAGGTGGTAAAGGTGCAAACACAGTGCAAAACCTGCAAAAACAAACATTATTCTAAATACTCTAATGCTTCTCTGTCCGTAACGGGTGAGTAAGGTTACATACCCATAATATACCTAAACCATTGGGGTTCCCTTTGTTCGCACACCAGCGAGACCACCCCAAACTCCCGTGACCCAACTTCCTGGAAGAGTCCGCCTCCGGAATGCCCCCCTTTCTTTCTTCTGGCCACGTCTCCTAGTGAAGAAAATTACGTCACCACGTGCCCGTTACAACCCCTAGCCCGCCTCAACGTGCTACAGTTACAATTAGGACCACAATCCCAAATCCCCCCCCCTTCTGTACCTGAAGGTTCCTTGGGTTCTTCCCTGTTGTGTTAATTCCCAGTAAAGGACGCGGGTTCTCTCTTCCGTTACAACACTGATAATCCGAAACTCCTGGTAATGAATAGAAAGAGGTAATAACATCAGTAGGATAATAATCATTATAATATCATATGTTTACGTTTTTTAGCGGTCCGAATGCCAATTGTCTACATTAACATTTTAACGTGACCATTTTAAAAATACTAGGCGGTGTGGAACCGCATTAAAGCAATCACATAACGTTAGTAGCCAAAGAACTTGTATTCTCCGCGTGTCGGCTCGTCTGTACTCCTCCCCACCAGAAAACCATTGGTACCTGGGAGTACTTAACTGACACAAGTCTTGGCGATGGACTTCCATGTTACCAGGGAAACAACAGTCATGGAGCGCATTTACGGACCGTATGCCTAACCCGAGAATTAGCGGTGGTAACCCTCGAAAGTTTTTTGTTCGTCTTCGATAACACTTGAATGGACGGATTTCATTTTCGCTAAACCCCTAGGCAATGTATCGTTCGCTACCCTCGAATGGAGTCCCCTTCGTTTTTTTAGTTAACCCTCAAATGTATCGATCGTTCAGTAACCCGCCAAATGTGATGGATCGTTTTCACTAACCCAGAATGTATCCGTGCACTAACCGCGAAATAGCGTTAGGATTTTCATAAATCAATTGCCTTTAACCCTCGCACATAAGCTTGTGCAAAACCCGACAGTGCGCCCTCGGGTGGAAGAAGTATTGAAACCAGTTTTGGTGACAGTGCACATGTTCCCCAGACGCATTTCCCCAATGCTGTCCCCCCCAGCAATTTCCCCGATGTGCCACAGCCATTTACAGCAAGTCACAGTTAGTTTAGCGGTAACATATCAACTTTTTGAACTATCCTCTGACTTTATGAAATTGTCTAGGTTGGGGAATTACCTCTATTTTTTGTGTAATGCTCTGTTCCCCATATGGTAATATCCCTTGATTGGATAATAATACATCATTATATACAGCACTTAAGGCAGAGGTGAGAAATGATGGGACCAGAGCATACCAGAGACACAATCTATGGTTTGGATAACCAGAGTCCTAATCCCCAATAGAAACCTATTAACATAAGGTAGTAGTCAGATATAACTTTCTCTCCCGGAGTCCTTGTCAGCCCTACCTAATGACTTGGTCTGTTCTGTGGTGTCCAGTTACTCTGCTCTACACCCTGTCAGTCACTTGGGAGTAATGAACGTACCTCACGCTGTATCTTTTTTCTGCTTCGGCGGCGATTCCTCTTCCTCGGGTGATAGCAGAAGCCATTCTAGAAGGTTTGGTTACAAGTCAAACTGTGTCTAAAAGACAAACTCAAAAATGATGTGTCGTATCGACTGTCTAAACAGAGATCTGGTATCGGACCTTGGCTCCAACATCGAACCCCTCTCCTCGGTTTCTGACTTTCCTCCCTTCGTGACTGTTTCAGAGCTTAGTTTTAAGGGTTACGGAATGTACTGAGTTTTTCTGTATACCCCGTAGATACCTGGAACATTGATACAACCCTCGAAAATTTACATTAAAACGAAAGAAGTCTTTTCCCGATCGTATATTGGAGGTTTTATCAAATGTGTTGGTTTTTTTTTTTCGAGGGGTTTACAAACATACCCTCGGAACATTTCCGTACCCGCAGTCAGTGTCCATTTTTGGATCCTCTGGTTTTTTCCTGGTTGCGATTCCGTTAATTTCAAAACGAAACGAATGAGTTTTGGGCATCTCTATCTATAATGGTACATACTCTGTAGATTTTCAATATTAGATAAATCATTAACCGGGGATCTCCATTTTGTTACAACCTAGTTTCTTGTCTTCACTTTTTTATTGAAGAACAGGAAGGTCAAAGGTAGCTGTGTCCTACTGTCCCGTTCTTATAAAACGATCAGAGCGGGAACGATACTATACCTTACCTGTCGCTTCTGGCGGGTCCTCTAACGTTGCCCTCTTATCCCCTGAAGATACCCTTTAAGTTGTGTACACATACAAGGTTTGTAAGCTTGAAGTTGACAAACTCAGATAAAATTACATTGAGTCATGTATCTAGTTTTAATAATTGTCCCAGCATTTGCTATTTTTGAATAAAGAAGAATCTCTAGGTTTGTAGTCGAATGAGTTACAGTTATTTGTTTCAACTGTTAGCTATAAATATAGGGTTTTAAGAAAAACGTGCACCACTGACCCCCTATACTGTACCTTAGAAGCCTCTGTCTCTCCGCTGTGATTTCATGTCACTGCGAGTCGTACTCTACAGGCACCTTTCTCATGTGGGGCAAGGGTCACTGTACCTTTTAGGAGGAGGGCTGTCAGCAGGCTGGAAACAATGACTGAAGAGCTGGTAACTGGAACAATGGCTGATCCACAGGCTGAAGGGATGGTAACTGGAACAATGGCTGAGGCACAGGCTGAAGGGATGATAACTGGAACAAAGGCTGAGGCACAGGCTGAAAGATCCAGAAGAAGGCAAGACGAAAAACCCCAGCTAAGAGGGGGAAGGAAAATTCCTTCTTGACTCCAAAATGGCAATCGGAAAAATCCTGGATCAAGAGGGTTTTCTCTGCCAGTCTCCTTGTGTTTATATAAAGTTCCTCATGTCCATCACCTTTTTGCTTGTTGTCTGTGATAACAGGTACATTAGTTCAGAGGAAATCAGACCCGAAAGGCATGGCAGAGGGTGGCCCAGGGCATAGCAGATGGTGGCCCTGGGCATGGCAGATGTCATCTCATTTCTCAGGATCCAAACAGTTTAGGTGCCTCTCGGTGCTGCTCTTGTATTGGACGTTGGGATTAAACATCAGGGAGTAGGGAGGGACGAGCTCCCCTCGATTTAGTCATCCCAGTCAATTGGCTGCATAACAGGAAATCCAAAGTAGCTGATTAGTTTTTCATTATCAGATTTTAATACAACCCCCAATTCCATAATCTAGTTCTTAGTAAACCCCTGTTAGTGTCTCTCATGTAAATTGTCGGAAATACAAACCTACCCGAAAGAAGGTTTCATGATGTCCAGAGCTCCAGTCTGCTGGCTCCTAGGCGTGTTCGACCATTTTTATCCAGAAGCTACAACAAAAAATGAATAGTTACTAAGAAATGGGTCTAACACTCAATAACTGATTAGAACTGGATTGTACTCAACATGTTCAAAGGTAAAAAGATGAAGCCCCAGATTCCAACTTAGTTCAGGTAGATAAATGAAGGAACCCAAGTGAAATAGCACTCGGTATCAACGTAATAGGCGCGAGTTATGGTTAATTCTCCAGCAGGTATTGCAGTAACATGGTATCACTAGTAACTTACCTTATTTAATAATTTGTGGTAGGTTACATCCATATCCTCTGCAAGTGTTGGCTATTATAGAGAACCGATGGAGATTCCAGATCTTTATTGTTTTCCCAGAGAATGGATACTAAAAAAGCAGAAAAAATAGAAATAAGGTTAGAAACCCCAGTTGTAGCATCAAAATGGCAATACATTAAAGGGCTACACAGTCCCCCTTAGATGACCTGATCAATATATTATAGAATGTGAATTTGCTTCTACAATTACATTTACTTGGACTTGGGCTCTGTAACCTAATAAGCGAACGGTGGGAAGTTAAAGTCTGGAAAGATGAATTTAGGAACTTGAACGGTGTATTTCTATTGGAAATTAAGCTTTCTGCTTTCAGCATAAAAGACACAAGTTGTGTTTGGAAAGTATTTGTAAAGCGCGGGTATCGCTTTTTAGCCAAATTGCCAATAAATTCAGTTAAATTTCGATCATTTAGCTAATTGGGCCCTATTGCGTGTTTACAAATAGGGCCCAATGGATAGTAATTGTTCAAAATAAAAATAAACAATACAATGTCTGTAAGTTCTCTAATAAGGTTTCATACGTACATCACAAGTCAACATATATGAATGACCATGCCGACAGCCCACCAATCTATAGATCGAGTGTGAGTTTCTTTTTTTCCAGATCTCAGGGGCTTGGATAAAATAAAGGACGTTTCTAACAGTCATCTTATCTGATTTCGGCTCCAAACCATTACCTACGTCAGAAACAAATCAATCCAATGTTATATTGTTAGTTTCTTCAGTATATTCCTACAGGGTTATTCAATGCAAAGTTTTACGTTGAAACGGTGCCAACTTTTGCACTCCAACAATCAAATGTTAGATTTGGAAGGTTAAAAGATATATCTGATACTTGGCTCCCTCTATTTAAAGTAAAGGGAGCCTGATCAGACCGATGGAAAATTTTCTTGTCTTTCCGACCAATTCGGAAGTTGCCGACGAAACGGCCATAGTTGGTCAGGAATGAATCCTATTCACACGAGCGGATAATAGGTATAATTCCCGTCGTATGTTATGGCCACCTTAGAGGAGCAAAAAAGTTCATGAGAGGGGCACTCTTCGTGAGTTCAAATTTCTTTATTAGATCACATCACTGAACGTTGTGTTGATGTGATCAATAAAGAAAGAAATTTGAATTCACGAAAGAGTGCCCTCTCATGGAACTTTTTTGCTTGTTCTATAGCAGTAGGTCCATGTAGAGGACCTGAGAAGGGAGCACCTTTGAAAGAAATCGGCTAGTTGCCAGAAAGGAGTGCCTAGGCCCGAAAACCCAGTATGCAGTACCCACCTTAAGAGGAGGTCGATCGACATAAAACTGGGTAAACAGATCTATTTCAATTTCATGGTTTGGCTATAAACTAAATGTCAGATTAACCCATAATCTGATCCATTCTTCCATGGGTTAGTATAGTACAAACTCCTACCTTCTACGCTCATATACCAAATCTGTTAATTTTGCGTATCCCTTGTCGGTCAATAGGATATTATCTGGTTTCACATCTCTGGAAAGGAACAAAAGAAACAGTGAGGGGTGAATTATAACCTAACATATTTTACCCCTTACATTAAAGAATGGAATGACCCAAAACATAGAAATACCCGACACACACCACACCCACACACACCACACACACACACGATTCATTAGTTACTTACCGATGGACGATTCCATTACATGTAGTACTTCACCACCATAGTACAATGCAGGCAGCATAGAATCTGCAGATATTAAAATAAAACTCCATTAGCCAGTTTAGAAAATAAACAGCCACTTGCCTTCAACCTACTGTACTGGTTCCAAGTCCATATAGTCACTGTACCCAGCCTACTATATCACTTATCTGGGGTTATTACACATGGGCAATTTATAGGAGACTAAACACACAAAACGGTATTATCAGATGGTCTAGGGATCGTAGTGATAAATACATGGGAATAAGAACTGTCCGGGAGATTCAATAAAAAGTTCTTATCGTTAAAATGGGGGCTAATTTTGCCCCAACCTATCAGGTATTATTTAACATTTCAAAGCTACACCTTGGATTGTGGGGCAAATTAGCACCATTTTAACATAAGAACTTTTATTGGATAACCGTTTCTTGGTTCCAATAAGAAAACATGGGTCCATTTGTTGAATTTTCCCAATAAATAAGGAAAAATATGGAACCAAAGGTTTTATTTCTCTAAGAAAGTCCGGGATGGTAAATTTTATAAATAAAGACATTCCCCAGACGTAGGTCGGTAAACATCATTTCATTACAGTCTATTCATTGGTGTTCATACTACATTGCTCGTTTATGGGATTGGTCCACACTTAACTCGAGCCGCTAAGTCTCCCAGTGCAGCGAACTCTATCACTAGGCACTCGTGCTTTTCCAGTGTAAACAAGGTCACTAACTGGATCAGAAAGGGGCTTTTATTTCTCCGAGCCATTTCCAGGATATCCTTCTCTAACTCAAAGCTAAAAGATAAAATGAACAAAAGGTCACACCAGTGCATCTAAACTGATACAGCAACAGGTTAGATACTCACCCTTATATCATTATCATAGAGAGTTAACGTAATACAAAATGGCTCCTCTAGCAGGTCAGAGAATTAAGGTTTGTACTCACGCGTGATAGCTGGTCCCAACCCACAATGCATGATTGTGGGAACGACGTTTTGGACGATATCGGCCCGTGGTAGACCTTTATTGACCAAACGGTCATTTGTTCGAAGATCCGCAAGGTCGGTCAGGTCAACATCCCAGACCCCCAACGTCCGTTACGGCCAATAAAGCCGCCTACACACAGGGCCAATTATCGGTACCTAAATGTTCGTTCCTACTCATGTGGTTGTTACGTGGTATGAACTTAAACAAAGGAAATCTATTGGGACTTCTATATGTAAAGAGAATATACACCGTTAGGTTCTACACACGCAGATGTGCGTCCCGACCCCGACCGGTGTTCATCGATGCGCCGGGCGATCAAAAAACAAGCCCCTGATCCAAACACATACACACGGACGATTCACGGTGAAACTGGCGTTTGTCTGTGTAGCCGTCGGTCGCGGCGTGGGTCGCACGGAACCTAGGCAGGTTGTACAAGCCTTAACATTTAGTAAAATCTCTGGAGATTATTATGGTACTTGTCCAAAAACTCTATGTCACTGACCATTTACGGTTTTAATTTGGGCTTCAGCTTTTTTCTTATTAACGAATTTATGGCGACTTCTGTTTGCGTCTCTTGCATTTCACCAGGGCAACCTGTAGACAGAGAACATTTGGTTATTTTCCCTGAATAAGATACCAGTAATGATCATTATTACTAGTGACTGAATAACTCACCTTTCCAAAGGACCCTTTGCCCACCAATCTACAGAACTCATAATCACTCAGAGTTTTCTGAGACGTCTTCTGAACACTGAAAGGGAAGAATCAAGAATTGAACATGATTGGCCAATTATTAACACAATCACATGCAGTGCAGGTTCAATTCATACCAGAAACCTCCAGTGCAGCCCCGTGAGTATAAAGACTTTAACTTACCCAATGTATGAGGTCTGGCTGTGGGCACTGATCTTCTGTCTCTCCTGTTCCTCAAAACCAGGTGGTGGTAAAGGTGCAAACTCAAGTGCAAAAACCTGCAAAAATAAACATTAAACATATTCAATACTCTAATGCTTCTTTGTCCATAGTAACATGGGGTTATTAGGAGTTACATACCCCCATAATATTACAGTAAACCATTGGGGTTCCCTTTTTTTTTTCTATAGAATCACTTGCAATTGGTAGTTTGACATAATTAAGCCGATGCCGTTAAGTAAGAAAAATCTCTGGGAATGTTCCCAAGACTATAGAGTCCTAGACTGGAACCAGGGGTGCCCCACCATGAAGCAAACTGAAAACATTGTTAGGGCACACCCCGCAGAAAACTTAAAAGGCAGCAGTAAAAAAATCTTTCCTGCAATAATGCATTTCACCACCAGTCACCCAATCATGTTAAGTCATCCTTCCAGTCAGTGTTAGTCAGCCCACCACACCCACCTCCGCAAGACACACCTATGTTCCGTGATGAAGCCATGCCCGCTTCACGTGCCGCCACCTGTTCTACCGATAGCCGGATTTAAAAGGTGTTTCGGGTATCAAAAACTCTAGGAACACCCCTGACTGGAACTAAAATCTCCCTAGGTTAACCGGAAATGTGTCCTTACTCCTTACAGAATAATTACAGTTCAAATATACAGTAAAGGAATATACAGTACAGTAAATGACAGTTCTGTGGTGTGTTCTGTACAGTTGGTGGTGTGTCTGTACAGTTTGTGTGTGTTCTGTACAGTGTGTGGTGTGTTCTGGTAAGATTGTGGTGTTTGCACATAATGATAAAGTACAATATGACACAATCCCCCCTTTGTACTGAAGGTTCCTTGGGTTCTTCCACTGTGTGTTTAATTCCAGTAAAGGAAGGGTGTATTCTCTTCCGTTACAACACTGGGACTCCTGGTAATGATTATAAAAGAGGGAATGCATCATTAGGATTAATATGATTATATCTCATTGTTACGTTATGTACGGTCTAATGCCAATGTGTCTACATAAGACATTATCGTGACCATTTTAAAAAACATAGGCAGGTGTGGACGCATTAAAGCCAATCACATAACGTTGTAGCCAAAGTAACCTGTTACGTGGATACCAATAGAAAACCATTGGTACCTGGGATGAATGAGTCCATGATGAATGTACTTACCATGGAAACAACATCATGGACAATCTCAGTCATCAACTGTAAATTCTCCTCCTTCTCACTGATTTTCTCCATATTGTCATCATTGTGAGATACAGACAAGTCATTGATAAGACTTTCTGCTGATAGATCTGGAGGTGCTCAATTTCCTTCATTTGTGGATTGATTTCAGGCAGTAGATTCTCCTCACAGTGTTAGGGACATTGTCACAAATTCCTAAGAAGAAAATGAAGATAATGCAAAATATGTAATTATTGTCCATCTTATGTCGTGTCAATGTCTAATGCTCTGTGTTGGGGATAGAGATGGACACAAAACCGAACTTGGACCCGAGTTGAGTCGAACTTTATGAGTTCTGACGAACTCAAACTATTCAAACTAGTTCAGGTGAACTAGTTTAGTTTTTACGGACTTGCGGCTGTTTATCGATAAATATCGGAAATTCAATAAATATCGCATTTATGGACCATTTGCTAACCCTAGAATGTATAGTTCTGTAACCCTCGAAAGTATTGTTCGTCTTCGATAATCCTCGAATAGAAAGATCATTTTCGCTAAACCCTAGAATGTATCGTCGCTAACCCTCGAATGTAGCATTCGATTTAGGTAACCCTCAAAAAATATTGTTCGTTTTTGGTAATCCTCAAAGTATGGATCATTATCGCATAACCCTAGAAATGGATGTTCACTAACCCTCGAAAATATTGTATCGTCTTGATAATCCTAAAAGTATCCGTTCGATTTCAGTAACCCTCGAATTGGCCGTAACCCTTTAATGTAGCTTGCGCAAAACCCGACAATTGCCCGCTCGTGTTTAAGAAGTGTTTTAACAAGTTTTGGTGATTAGTGACATGTTCCCCAGACCATTTCCCAGGTGCCACAGCCATTTACAGTAAGTTACCATTGTTAGTTTAGCTGTAAATCATCCGAACTTTTCGAACTATCACTCCCCCATTGACTTTAATGGGCCGAATTCGACTTTCAAACTTTTACTGAAGTTCGAAAGTTCGAAAACGGACCGAACTTTATGAAATTCCGCCTCTCTAGTTAGGGGAAGGTGTAATGCTCTGTACCCCATCATGGTATATCCTTGATGGGATAATATTAATCAATTATAACAGCACTTAAGGCAGAGGGTGAAGAATGATGGACCAGTCAGACCAGGAGCCAATCTATTGTTTGGAACCAGTTCCTAATCACCAATAAGAAACCTGTAAAATGGTAGTCAGATATAACTTCTCCTGAGTCTTGTCCAGCCCTGACCTATGACTGGTCCATGTATGTGTGTCCAGTTACTCTGCTCTCACCCTGGGAGTAATGAACTTACCTCACGCTTTACTTTTTCTTCTTACGCGATTCCTCTTCCTCTTTTAAGCTGTTATCAGTGGTTGGTACAGGGCAAACTGCAAAAACAACAAAAATTATGGTCTACGACTGTCCAAACAGAAGATCTGGATCGGACCGGATCCGACACGGAACCCCCGGTTCAGAATTTCCCCTCGGTTAGGATTTCGGGACTTCTGTGCGTATTTAGAGGGTTACGGAATGTACGAGGTTATGTTCTGTACCCCGGAGATAACCTGGACATTTGATAACCCCGAAAATATAATAAGAAACTGGAAAGTCGTTTCGATGTATATTGGAGGTTATCAAACGTTGTGGTTTTTTTTCGAGGGTTACAGAAACATAACCTCGTACATTCCGTAACCCTCATAAGTTCCATTTTTGGATCCTCTGGTTTTCCCGATCCGTTAATTCAAAAAACGAAACGAAAATGAGTTTTGGTCATCTCTAGGTCTAAATAATGTTACATAATACTGTAGATTTCAATATTAGATAAATATCATTAAAGGGATCTCCATTGGTAAAACCATTCTTTGTCATTCACTTTTATTGAAGAACAGGAGGTAAGGGACGTGTGTCCTACTTCCCGTCTTAATAAACGATCAGGAGCCGGGAGACGAAAAGAAGTAACACCTTACCTGGTCTCCGCTCCTCCAACGTGTCTCTTACCCCTGAAGATACCTTTAAGTTGTGTACAACATACAAGGGTTGTAAGATGTAAGGTTTTACAAAACTCAGATAAATATTACATTTTATTATTTATTCTAGTTTTAATAATTTCCCAGCATTTTGCTATTTGTGAATAAGAAGAATGATAGTCTCTAGTGGTTAGAGTCAGGAATGAGTTACAGTGTGGTTGTTTGCACTGTTTTTAGTATAATATAGTGTTAAAAAAAAACGTGCACCACTGATCCCCCTATACTGTACCTGGAGAAGCCCTGTTTCTTCTGCCCTGTGGATTTCACTGCAGCATGTTCTATTATCTTCTACAGGTTATCTCCTCGTTCTAGCAGCAATGATAAGGTGGGGCACGTCACCTTCCTCAGGTGCAGCCACATCAAAGATCACCTCTCTCAGGTGGGGCAACGTCAACCTTCTCAGGGCAGCACATCATGATCATCTCTACTCGGTGGGCAAGTAACTTCCTAGGGTGCAGCACATATGATCACCTTTCTCAGGTGGGGTAAGTCACCTTCCTCAGGTGCAGCCACATCAAGAGATCATCTCTCAGTGGGGCTAAGTCACCTTCCTAGGTGCAGCCACAATCGAAGATTCACTCTTCAGGTTGCGCAGGTAGGGGGCATAAGTCACTTCCTCAGGTGCAGCCACATCAGATCACCTCTCTCAGTGGGGCTAAGATCCACCTTACTTCAGAGTGTGCAGCCATCATCCAATCAGAGGTTTCTCGTATCTAACGGAAAACACAATAAAAGAATAAATCAATAAGAATCCCAAATAAAATATAATTAAACCAGTACCAAGCATGCTAGTCCTAACCATATATGCTGCACTGTGATCTGTACCCAATAGATACATGTGTCTGTACCGGGGGACAGGTAGAAATCAGCCACAAGGCCATAGAATATTATTTAAAAGATGAATAAGATGAATGAAAATATAGGCTGATTAAGTAATATCTATATTATGCACAGAAAACCCTCTATGTGATACACAAGAAAAAACACCCATCTATGAATCACATGTTATCAGGATATCCGTTATTCTGTGGCATAACCACAGCCCCATGATGGGGGGAGAGGGAGAGGCTAAGGGGCCAATCTCACTAATAGTACCGCGGTTTTTATTTAACACAGCTGATTGTGTGTACGTAACATTGAACACTGACAACTCAAAACTAACTGGAATAACTATCAACACAGAATAGTGAAAGCACAATAACAGTCACTGAAACCACCCTATCCTACCTGAAGGTGTCTCCGTCTCTCCACCATCTAAAGGAATATCATGGAGACTCTCAGATCGGACTGTGTAAACATTCAGATTCTTTTTTCTGTTCATTCTCCTCCTTGGGATTCAGCAGAGAATCACAGGACAAATCGAATACAGGAGGTCAGTGTGCCGGGTAAAATACTGCAAAAATAAATAAAAATACATATTAAAAAAATCAGTGCTGACAATATTAGGCATATTCAGGCTCACCATACCCAACACAGCTGGCAATATATGGAGTGTAAAGATCGCGCCCAACCGGTTCGCTACCTCCATATTACGGAGTGGGATACGCGCAGCTTCGCCAAAAATCACCTGGGCACCCGCACCGACCTGCGATTTAATATCGGTTTTGCGCGGTTATTAGCGCAGGATTTAACACCAGCAATTAGCTTCCCATACCGGGATTACCCACATTCGCAAACGCGATATTAAATCACGAAGGAGCATTTACCCAGAGCAATAGCGGCCTCCCTACAATTGGTACACTGCAATAAAGGGTCAATCTTGTCAGTACTACGGGGCTGGCCCTTATCACTAATGTGTGTACCCAGCTTTAGTAAGAAGAGGGCAGCCAGTAGCAATATATCCAAGGTTATTATTCACAATGGGTGATCCAGAGGTGAGAGAAAAACAGTGTTTGATTACAGACCCATTAAGGCCCGTAATATAGTGCCATGTGATTTGTGTCCATGAGTATCCAGTGTCCAGTGTAATCGTTCATGTATAACTGTGCCATGTGTAATTGTGTCCTGTAATCTTAGTGTATTTGTGTCCATGTATAATCTGTGTCCATGTGTAATCTGTGTCATGTATAATCTGTGTCCATGTGTAATCGTGCCATGTATAATCTAGTGTCATGTGTATACTGTTTCCATGTGTAATCTGTGTCATGTGTAATATTGTGTCCATGTATAATCTAGGTGTCCATGTGTAATCTGTGTCCATGTGTAATCTGTGTCCATGTATAATCTAGTGTCCCATGTGTAATCGTGTCCATGTGTATTGTGTCCATGTATAATTAGTGTCCATGTGTAATTGTGTCCATGTACTATCTGTGTCCATGTATATCTGTCATGTGTAATCTGGTCAATTCCATGTTAATCTGTGCGCTGAAATGTGTCCAGTGTAATCGGGTCCATGTATAATCTATGGCCATGTGTAATCTGTGTCCATGTATAATCTGTGTCCATGTGTAATCTGTGTCCATGTATAATCTAGTCCATGTGTATCTGTGTCCATGTGTAATCTGTGTCCATGTATAATCTCAGTGTATGTTAATCTGTGTCCAGTGTAATCAAAAAATTTTTTCCGTGGGGTTTTTTTTTTTGTCCATGTATAATCTGTGTCCATGTGTAATCTGTGTCCATGTTTAATCTGTGTCCATGTTATAATCTAGTGGCCATGTGTATCGTGTCATGTGTCTAATCTGTGTCCATTGTGGTAATCTGTGTCCATGTATAATCTAGTGTCCATGTGTAATCGATGTCCATGTGTAATCTGTGTCCATGTATAATCTAGTGCCAGGTGTAATCGTGTCCTGTATGATCTGTGTTCCAGTGTAATCGTTTTTATGAGATCTGGGTCCATGTATAATCTAGTGTCCATGTATAAAACTGTGTCCATGTATGAATCTGTGTCCATGTATAATCTTTGTCATGTAAATCTGTGTGCATGATAATATGTGTCCAGTTATCTTTTTGAATATAGTACCTGATCTACTCTTCACTTCTCTTTCTCTTCCATCACATCGAAAGATCTTCCGCAATGTCTTTTCCATCTCTTCCATAAGGAAACTTCCTCTTCGTGGAAGAAATCTCTTCGCTACTATAACATCATCACATCCATTAGCGGGGAACTGTCATTTTCATGGAATTCTAAATAAAGAGAGACAGCTGAAGGGGAGATGTCTAAAGAGCACAAAGGAGAGCAAAAAAAACCCGCTAAACTTTATGGATACGCTGGCATTAAATTTAGCAAGGCTTGAATTGGGGCCTTATTACTATTTTGAGACTGATAAACCATACATTTACTATATGATCGGGACACAGTCCACTTGCACTATAGTAAGGTTGTATAAACAGATACGAGTATTTCTAGACTTCCATAGATGGGACATTGATAGACCCACAGTAATGGGAATACATGGCTTTATACCCCGGGCACAATGTCAGATTGACATTACGTCACACTCTAGTTTGTGCAGTTTATGGGAATAGGGGGAAATAAGAGGTTCCGAAGCAGCCTTACCTTTGCTTTGCTTCCGAAGAAGCAGTCTCTCGCTTTTTAAACATCGTTTATTTTAAACTCCTGAATTATAAACAAATGAGACATTTTAGTTTTTCAGTTAACACCTGAAATGGACTCAGCTGATGAAAATCTTAACAACGGGTCAAATACCGAATATTGTAGAAATAAAAACTGACAAGTTGTCCTGTACAGGTGTGCGTGGAGAAGAAAGAACGTTATCTGCAGTAGAATTTCCCATCATGCAGTTCACCCAGCCCAACTGCCACTTTTCCAGTTACAGCAAACCAGAGTTAATGTTAAACAAGGGACTGATTGTCAGTTACAATGTAAAATGTTACAGATTGGATATGTAACAGAAATAGGGCAGATTAACACAATATGGTACGTGGTGGTTGGGAGAATGATTAGTTTCCAGTAATGGGCAGTAACCCGTCTCCATTTAAATCCTAAATACAATGTCTATTATTATAATCACGCTATAATGACACTAGAAATCCCATAATAACCATAAAGATAGTTCTCTACTTACTAATGAGTCATCAATGTAGAAATACAGAACAACGCTTATTAACTCAGGAGAGAAACGCACTGGGACTTTCCTGGTAGCTGAGCAACAAGCGAAGTGCTTTGATATTACCAGTGATGCTGTTATTTACACTCATGACATCACAGATCCTTTACCTTAGCAACCATGGTTGTTAGGACACACCCAGATTAACAAATGTGATGCACATCCCATAATATATAACATCCCATAATATGCACATCCCATAATATATAACATTCCATAATATATAACAGGTATAATATGTACATCCATAATATATAACAGGTATTTATTTATTACAGATATGTATTGTGTGTTGTTATTATAAATTTCACTGACTGTTACATGACAATACTGTGACAATAAAAGAATATGTTTCATTCATACACGTGATCAGCTGTTTTTAACCGGCTAATCACAGAAGAGTTTGTGGGCTTGTGGCCCCACGGGTGGCAGGGGCAGTAGTTACGTCACTGTTTAAGGTTCCATTTCCTGGAAGCCTTAAAGGTGAGGTTTATGTGGACAGGTCTCCCTATGTTCACCATCAGCTCAATGAGATCAAACGTTTCCAGATTAAAGGTTCTTCTTCCATTTTTCCCATCTTACCCCATGAGTCTGACCCTGAGTTCGAATTCCAGTCCGATAAAACTGCATCTGACTCAGTAGGTCTTCTGGAAAGTTCCCCTTAATTGTCTATCTGTTACCATTTTATTCAGTCTAAAGCTGATCTGGATTGGCACATTATCTGCCCTTCCTTTTCTCATTAGCGTCTCCTCCATAATCAACGCCGTCTAAAGGAAAACTATACATATGAACGCCATTTATCCACTGACAGACTAGGATATGTATGTATAATATAATATATAAATACAATAGTAAAATGGCGTTAGTTCGTACACGCCTTGTCTCTTACATCGGTTGTTTTCTGTCGTAGGGAGACATTTCAAGTGTTTCCAGGAGGGATTTTTTGATCATGATGTAAACCAGATTCATATTTACCACTGTGTAACCCTTGGCCAACTCCCCAGTAAACTTACAGTTAGAGACTGGTTTGTCTCCAAATTATTATCATTCTTTTCATTTGAAGAGTACAAGTTGCCCTTTAATGATCTAATTGACTTTATAATGGGGTAGGGTGATCAATCCATTACAATTGATTTAAAGAAACATTGTGTTGATGAAAAAATAAGGGAGAATTTGGTTTAATATTATTAAAGGACCACTGAACCTAAATTAAGTATTTCTCCCTAGAGCTGTAATGAGAGGTAGAAATAAGTATTCACTATCGTCATGAACTAGGTATGTATGCAATGCCGTCTGTTTTTTGTGGTTTGCGTGGACACTATAATAACATGGAAATAAAGGTGGGTGGTCTTAACAGGTTTCACCGAAATATCATCAGTACCACTTTAATTCTCATCCGTTATCATTGGGCTTACTCATCACTAGTCTGAAGGGAATATCCGCCAGGGTTGGCCGTGTATATGCAGCCTTAAAGGATTAGCTTAGTCCAAATTTGGATCTTTCTTCATTTGCATTCATTGTTGAACAGTCAGGTGAAGTGTACGGAACGTCTATGACATCATGTGTAGTGTACGACACGTCTATGTCAGTCAGGGTAGTGTACGGCACGTCTAGGTCATCATGTCGTGTACGGTCGTTAGTCACTGTGTAGTGTGTGCAGTTCTGTACTTAGTCCACGTCTAGTGTACAGTCAGGTGTAGTGTGACGGCTCAGTTAGTTGGTACATTCATGTGTTAGGGTACGGTCACGTCTAGTGTACAGGTAGGTGTTAGTGTACGGCACGTCTAGTGTGACAGTCAAGGTGAAAGTGTGACGGGACAAGTCTATGTACCAGTCACGGTGTAATGTGTACGGCCATGTCTAGTGGTACAGCAGGGGTAAGTGTAACGGGCCACGTCTAGTGTACAGTCAGGTGTAGTGTACGACCAATGTAGGTGTACAGTTCAGAGTTGTAGTGCCTAGATCCACTCTAGTGTACAGTCAGTGTAGGTCGACCAAGGTCTAGGCGGCGGCTGAAGTGGCTTAGTGTACAGTCAGGTGTAGTGGTACGGACAATGTCTAGTGATCAGTAGGTGTCAGTGTACGGCCACGTCTAGTGTACAGTCAGAGTGAGTGTACGACCCAGTCTATGTAAGTTAGGTGTTAGTGTACGACCACGTTTTTTTTTCTTTTTAGTGTACCGTAAGTTGTAGTGTAGACCACGTCTAGTGTCCCGTTTCAGGTGTAGTGTACGACCAGTATAGTGTACAGTCAGGTGAAGTGTACGGCCACGTCTAGTGTACAGTCAGGGTAGTGTTACGTGGCCCCGTGTAGTGTAGGGCACTGTTGAATGAGACCTTTAAGTTTGAACACCTAATGCTAAAGCCTAAATAACACTTCTGCATTGTTCTTGTGTAGAACCTTCCAGCACACAATACACGACAGAAAAAAAACAGGACACAAAACTGAAGATTCCTATCAACTTGAAGTAATTGTAATTAACCAATGGTATGCAATCCATGCAAAAAAAATTTTTTACGATTCTGTGCAAACAAAACTAGCGCCACACCACACTACTGCCAAAAAACGCGCCAGTGCGGCCTAGCTCTAAATGTATTACAAAAAGCATTTTGTGACACCAATGGTGTGTAGCTTCCTCCAAGTGATGTCATTCGATGTCCGCTTTAAGCTTGTGATGTCATCTGGGCATGTTATAGCCTAGCCTCACTACATGTCGGTGTGCCGCGCTATTCCAATACTTTTATTAAACGAGGCATTTACGGCAAAAATTATTTTGTGCATAATTGTATAATAATAAGCGTAAAAACCACACAACGCAATGTTTTATGTTCTATTAGTACATGATAGTATGGGATTGCGTGATACAGAAAGCTTTACGGGTTTACGACACGATAAAACCACGCAAGCCGCGGCTCCTTACTGCATTTACTAGCCCTGCCAGTGAGCGGGGCCGTAAGGTAAGGACTTAAATCAACCCTAATCAGAGCCAAACCCTCACTACCCAATTAGTACATGGAGAAGCCCAACCCGATACGGGGACCACCATCTATTGTGAAATCGTGTGTTCAGCCATCACTGACGCCACTGTAGTCGCCTTTCTGCACAAAAGGCACGAAGCAGCAGCAGCAAGACAGGTCGAGGGGGAATGGAGTGTTGGAAGGTATACTAGGAAAACTCGACAGAGAGTTGAAAACTAGAGAGATTCCGGTTTTGAAGAGTAATTAGGTATCTTGAGTTTGGGGGGTTAGACTTGCCCTTTAACAATATTATCATATCAAGTTGATCCAGGGAATTAGTTTTATTTTGTGATTCTTGCATCAGTTTAGTGGAGCCTACGATACTGATCATTTTTTGACAATCGGAATGAATTCTCCTTTACCATGATTGTGACCTGGGCAGGTCGTTAAGCGGCATAACAATGCGATTTCTACAGCATTGTCACGGTGCCGACTGATCAGATTGGTATTGTTGGCACAAAATTGCTAGTGGAGCAGCACCACAAGGACCGTTGTACGGGCAATAAACAGCACGATCATATTGACTACCTCTACATTCAAGAAGGAGCCGACTACCAACCAACGGCATTCTTTGGTCATTCCCATGGACCGCTGTATGCCAACTAGGGAGTTCTGTCGAGCACTCCGATCAGTTCGCGAGAATACCCCTAACAACACCAACGAGAATAGGTAAATCCGCCGTCCCCAACGTGGATTTACACATATCGTTCATATGTATGTATGTATTGTAGATGTTTAGTTATATAGCGCCATTAGGGGACGCATAGCGAATGTAACATCATAACAATACAGATTATACAGTCGTTCTGTATAGTTTATTTATATAGCGGCAACTAGGGACGCAGCCGCTGTACATTATAACAATACAGATAACAGTATGTACTGTATATGTTATTATATAGCGCCACTTGGGGGAAACAGGCTGTACATTAATAAACATAAGATGTATACAGTATGTAGGTATATGTGTATTTATATAGCGCCACTAGGGGGCGCATGCGCTGTACCATTATAACAATACAGATTATACGTATGTATGATATGTTTATTATATAGCGCCACTTGGGTACACAGCGCGGTACATTATAACAATACAGAATTATACAGTATGTATGTATATGTTTATTTATATAGCGCCACTAGGGGCTGTACATTCTAACAATACAGATTATACAGTATGTATGTATATGTTTATTTATATAGCGCCACTAGGGGGACGCAGCCGCTGTACATTAGACAATTCAGGATTATTACAGATGTATTGTATATGTTTTTTATATAGCGCCCTTGGGGACACAGAGGGCTTGTACATTATAACCAATACAGATTATACAGTATGATATGTATATGTTTATTATATAGCGCCACTTGGGGACACAGCGCTGACATTATAACAATAAGATTATACAGTAGGATGTAATTGGTTAGTTATATAGCGCACTAGGTGCCGCAGCGCTGGACATTCTAAAAACAATACAGATTATACAGTAGTATGTATGTTATTTATATAGCGCCACTAGGGACGCAGCGCCCTCTACATCTAAAACAATTACAGATTAGACAGTATGTATGTATATGTTTATTATATAGCGACCATAGGGACCGCAGCGCTGTACATTATAAATACAGATATACAGTTGTAATGTATATGTTCATTTATTATAGGCACTTTGGACCACAGCGCTGTAATGTAGAACAATACAGATGATACAGATGTATGTATATGTTTATGTTATATAGCGCCACTAGGGGACCGCAGCGCTTGTACATTATAACAATACAAGATTAACAGTTAGTATGTATATGTTTATTTATTCGCGGCCACTTGGGGACACAGCGATGTACTTATAACAATACAGATTATACAGTATGTATGTATATTTTATTGATTAGCGCCACTAGGGGACGCAGGCTGATACATCTATAACAATTACAGATTTATACGGTTAGTATGTATATGTTTATTTATCTAGCGGCCACTTGGGTACACAGCGTGTACATTAAACAATACAGATTAGACGTATGTATGTATATGTTTATTTATATAGCGCCACTAGGGGACGACAGCGATGTTACATTATAAAATACAGATTATACAGTATGTATGATATGTTTATTTAATAGCCGCCCACTAGGGGACGCAGCGATGGACATATAACAATAGATATACAGTATGTATGCATATGTTATTATTAGCGCCACTTGGGGACACAGCCGTGTTACATTATAACAATACAGATTATCCACAGTATGTATGTATATGTTATTATATAGCGGCAACTTGGGGACACAGCGCTTACATATAACAATACAGATTCTAAAGGATGTATGTGATGTTTATTTATATGCGGCCACTAGGGACGCAGCGCTGTAACATATAACAATACAGATAACAGTATGTATGTAATAATGTTATTTATAGAGCGCCAATGTAGGGGACGCAGCGCTGTACATTATAACAATACAGATTTATACCGTATGTATGTATATGTGTTTTATATAGCGCCATGGGGACGCAGCGCTGTACATTAGAACAATACAGATTATACAGTATGTATGGATATGTTTATTATATAGGCGCACTTGGGACACAGCGAGTGAACTTAAACAATACCAGATATACCGTATGTATGTATATGTTTATTATTATAGCGCCACTAGGGGGACGCAGCGCTGTACATTATATACAATAACAGATTTATTAAGTATGTATGTTATGTTTATTTTAATATAGCGCCACGTAGGGGACCAGCCGCTGTAACACTATAACAATACAGATTATACAGGATGTATGATATGTTATTTATATAGCGCCACTAGGGACGCAGTGCTGGTACATTATAACAATACAGATTATACAGTATGTATGTATCTGTATTTATATAGGCCATTGTGGGACACAGCGCTGTACATTATAACATTAACAGATTATACAGTATGTATGATATGTTATTTGATATAGCCGCCACTAGGGGACGGCAGCGCTGTATAATATAAAAACAACAAGTCGTACGAGGGGGACAGTAAATAAAACATAAAATATCTAAATAAAGAATGAGGCATCATGAAATATACGTGCTGAAACGTGTAACATGGGAAAGACTGGTCCCTGCCCCGTAGAGCTTATGTATGGCCACCTTTAATAGATTGCCACCAATAAACGTGATCAGTGTTATCTTCCGTCAGAAGGTAAGTTTCTTTTACATTTCCACTGAACGTCATTAGCACATGGTATCCAATGCAAATTCTCAGCCTGCCATGAAATTATATAGGTGTCATCATAGGGCCATAAATAAGCACTGGGATGAAGTTGATGAACATGTGTTATCTATGTAATAAATAATCAAATTGTCTTTATCTGAATGATCCATTCATGTAGCAGTGTCCAATATTAAAAATTCTGGTATCTACTTAAACACATAATTCACCGTGCATGTTCCCCTTCTCTGCCCCTCAGAAGGACAGCCAAGGACATCAAACTGGAGACTTCTGTTAAATAGGAAATAATATTAGTACAGTGATGTCACGCTCTTATTGTATTTTGTGTCGTTTTTATATTGACAAAGACATTAAATGGCCAATAAGGTGCGGCCCAGTCTTCAGGCCTCATCCTGTATAAATCTGAGCATATGTAATACATCAGTTGCACAGTGGTTTCCGATAGAGTTCCAAATTTCTAGCTAAGTTTGATCCAGGGCTTGTTTCTCCCGCCCATTCATTTCGTGGGCGCCACTTAACTCATCAGTATTATGGCCAACTAAGTTCCAAGCCTGCAGGAACATTCTCCAGTGTGTTCCAAATTTGTTGGTAAGGGAGTTTACATTTCCCATGCTTAGACACGTGACCCCCACTTCTCCATATTACCTTATCTCTCCTTTTAATATGGCTGGATTATCCAGATTGGCCAAGGCGGTAGAGGTGTCAGTTTTGCCACCACACTGTCACTTTATGTATATAGATGTCCCTTTTTTATTTTAGGTGTTGTTTTTCTTTCAGCAAAATAAAAACATAGTAATAAATGGGAATTTTTTAAATTAATATGAAGTCAATTATATTACAAAACCATTTTCTGAGGACCCACCCCTCTGAAATCATACATCAGTTCTGAAACCTCCTTCTTTACCGGTAAATTTAGCCAGTTTTATTCTGTGAGACAACGTCAATGGTCAGCTAGTGTGATCTGACAGGAAGTTTGGGGTAAGAATGAACTGAGCATGTGCAAATTGTGTGCCTACAGAAAGGGAGGGGCTACATCAAAGCCCACAGTGATCTTCAGAAAACAAGATTCTTACAAGCAGGAGGTAAGGCCACACAGAATTCTATCATATTATATATATTTTTTATCTTTCCTTCTCTTAACTAAGAAATAAGAAAGCAGTAAGTTTGTGTTAGCATAGAAACATAATAATTTTACATTAAAGCAGATCAGATACAAGACATTTTGTTTAAAAGTCTGGGTTATTTTTGGGATTAAAATGATTAATAAAAACCAATGACCCGAGTTCTTGTTTTCTGCGTACTTGTGGGTTTGGGGAATTTTCGTTAGAATGGGGATAAGTGCGCTTCCTCCCATTGACTCTCCCAACATTCACAGTAAAGAGAGGCAGCATTCAATATGGCTATAAATTTACTGTAATATTTCGCGCTGTCAGAACTCTGGACAAGAAAGCTTTAATATCATGCAAAGATTGTAACACGAACAGATGGGACATGTGACATGGTCTCAAGCAAATCTTCATAGATGCCCTTCACGGAGACAAGCATTAGCCCAAAGGCATAAACTAAGCTGCACAATACCTGAATTGTGTAAAATATTAAAGGACAACTAACAAAAGGAAGTTTCTGTGGAGTGAAACGAACTAGAGTAGAAACGTATACAACGTTAAGGACCCTTGATCTCAATGACTAGAAAACAGGAGGACATTAATCATTTGTATGCGTGTTTATTGAAAGTTGAAAAAAATTTTTTTTAAGTTTGGTTGTGCTGGACTTGGTGTTCAGTACGCGATAATCTTTTTCTTCTAGTTAAAGGAGGCCGACTTCTATATATAGTATAGTCACCTGTGTGTAAGCACCAACAGGTATTGTGAAAAGGGTAATACAGTATTTTGTTTTTGTCACTCCCTTCTGGCCTTGCACTAATTGTCGGTGTGGGGGCTGGGGCCTATTAGTTAAATAGGATTCACATGGTTGGACCTGTGGGTTGGGAACCTAACAAAAAAAGAAGTTTCCTGCGTAAACGAGAGAGTGAGAGTAGAGGGAATGTATACAAGTCCTTGTTTTGGAAGGCCTTGATCTCAAGGACATGGAAAAAAAGGAATATTTGAAACAAGAAGGGCAATTAAACAAGGTCTTTGTGCCGGTGTGTGTATTAGAAGGGACAAGTTTTGTCGCGGGTACCATGCAAGTGCATCCCTGCCACATTGTATAGGAAACCTGGAGCAGACGTTCCCGGGGACCTATGTCTTGGTCAGGTTGTTGAGTGGGTTGCCCATTTGGAAGCTGAGTGGGTGGTCTATGGGGGGCCAGCTTGCAGATGGACGGGATTGGTTAATATGGGGGTCAGCAGGCACTGGCTGATGGGCACGTGGCTTCCAGGGAGGAAGTGACAGGGAAGTTGAGGGGGGAGGTAGTTTTTAGTTTAGTTAAGGGTTATTAGGAGGAAGTGGGGGACGGAACGGGTTAGAGTGGGCTTCTTACCCAATTGCCCATCCCAACAGTTTGCCGTCTAGGATATAAAAGTGGGGACGGACACCTGGGAAATAGCATGTATGGAGGGGGTAGTTCCCTTGAGCACCCAGGAACACTGCACATCTATATTGAAGGGAACGAGAGAACTAAGTCATAGGAATGCGTATGCCAGGTGGTAGTGGTAGGGACTCACTAATAAGGAAGGTAGCTAGGACATCTTGCCGCCAGGACCCTACTGCCTGAAGGAATAGAGTCCCGGGGACGAAGTTCACTGTACCTTTTAGTTTTTTTTTTTTTTTTTGAGGAGGCTGTCAGCAGGTGGAAAACAATGACTGAGGCGGAGAGTCGGTAATGGAACAATGGTGATCCACAGGTGAATGGGATTGGTAACTGGAACCAAGGATGAGGCACAGGCTGAAGGATGATAACTGGAACAAAGGCTGGCACAGGCTGAATTGTGGTAAACTGAACAATGTTTGAGCACAGGCTCTGAAGGGATGATAACTGGAACAATGGCGAGGCACGAGGCTGAAGGGATGATAACTGGAACAATGGCTGAGGCCACCGGCTGAAGGGAATGTTTAACTGGAACAATGGCTGAGGCACAGCATGAGTGATGGTAAACTGAACAATGGCTGAGGCACAGGCTGAAGTGATGGACTGGACAATGGATGAGGCACAGCTCTGAAGTGATGGTAAATGAGAACAATGGATGAGGACGGCTGAAGTGATGGGTAACTGGAAAAATGGCTGAGGCACAGCTAAGTGATGGTAACTGGAACAAGGTGAGGCACAGGTGAAGTGATGGTAACTGGAAACAATGGCTGAGGCACAGGCTGAAGGATTGTAAACTGGACCAATGGCTGAGGACACAGGCTGCCAGTGATGGTAACTGGAACAATGCTGAGGCACTTATAAGGCAAGGCTGGAGACGAGGCCAGAAAAATGACTACACAGGCAGACAAAACAGTCGTCCGGTAGCACGGACTACGAATAGGCACTCGCACCCTCTGACGAGTGCCTATTGAATATTCGCGCGCCCCCGGCGCCGGAGTGGTGACGTCACGCGCCGACGTCCGGCGCCGGCGCCGGCACTCAAGACTCCCGGAACGGTGAGGGCGAGATCGTGGCAGGTAAGATCCTTACACATGCCGAAACTGTGTGTTGCCTGCACTGGTCTCTAGGGTTTGGCATGTGGTGGATCGTGAGAAGATAGGTTGGATTTGGTGGGGTCGGGTGGGACCCCCACGAAGTCTTGTTCCATTGGTGCCAAGGAAAAAGTTAGAGGAGGAGGTGAGGTTCTTAAACATGATTTCTAGAGCTAGGGGCCAGTTAAAATAAGTACCTCCAGTATTGTTTTCAGAAATACTACCGCAGCCACGTGCTAAGCCAGGGAGACAGCAGGAGCATTTATCGTGGCTAAAGGGGTGGTTAAGGAACAAGGTTTGGGTTTATTGAGAACAGGGCAGACTTTGCTGGCGGCTACAGGCTCTTTAGTAGGGATGGGTTGCACCTCCCTGATGGCGGTGCAGCTGTTTTAGGGGAGAAGATGGCTAGAGGGTTTGGAGGAGATTTTAAAACTGGTTTGGGGGAGAGGGTATTACAGTCTCACTGGATAGATGCCCAGGGGAGCAGGTGTAGATAGACAGTGGTGGGTGGAAAGATGTGGGGCTAGCATAGGGATAGGGGCATTTTTATTAAAGTGTACAATAAATAACAGGATCATAATCTAAAATGTATGTTTGCAAATGCAAGAGCCTGGCTGACAAAATGGGTGAATTGAAAATTATGGCGTTGAATGAAAAGTATTGTAATAGTGATAGCAAACGTGGTTGAACAGTTCTCACGACTGGGCTGTAATTTAGAAGGATACGCCTTGTTTAGGCAGGACAGAGAAAAAAGGAAAGGGGAAGGAGTAAGTGTTTATTTTAAAAAAATTGAAGCCAAATTTAAAAGAAGTGATAATTGGCAATATGGAAGTTAAAGTGGAGGCAATATGGGTGAATTATGCAACAGAAGGGGTAATGTCATTGTTGGTGTCTGCTATAAGCCCCCAAATGCCAGCAGAGAGAGGTGAGCAACTTCATATGCAGTTGGCAGGGCTGCAAGTTTGGGGAGTGTGCTCATTTAGGGGGACTTTAATTTACTCTGACATTAATTGGTTAGTGGAACGGCTATCACAGAAAAGCGCATGAATTCCTGAATTTGCTGCGATAATTTCTCTTTACAGGTGGTTGGTTCCTACTAGAAAAGGCGTCTTGTTGAGCTGGTAATATCTACATTGTGGAGCGCATTATAGATATTAAGGTAACTGGAGGCTTAGGGAATAGTGACCCATGAAAGTGTTGTTTGGACTTTGTTATTGAAAGGAAAGTGCGCTGAGTTAACAAGGACTTTAATTTTGTTTTTAGAGCATGTTTCAAGGACTACATTATAAGTAGCAACCACATGGATTGGAGGAATAGATCTGTCAAACTAACTTGCTTGGCTTTTATGAGGAATATTTAGAAATTTAGACTCTGGCATAGCAGTAGATGTAGTTTACTTTTGCAAAGGCTTTTGATACAGTCCCCCATAGGCGACTAATGTAAAGCTAAGGTCTGTTGGTCTGGGGAGTCACATTTACATGGATAGAAAATTTGTTAATGAATACAATGCAGAGAGTAGTTGTAAATGGGGCTTCATCATTCGGACTAAAGTGCTAAGTGGGGTGCCACAGGGTTCTTTGTTTGGGGCTGCTTCTATTTATCTATCTATTAATTAATCATTATTAATGATTGGGAAGTGATAAATAACAATCGCGGCACTCTCTTAGTGCGGTATCAATAGAAACCTGAAAGGGGGACTAAGCCCTTTTTCATTTCCTCCACATTCACAAGGATGAGGGCCTGAACTTCTGTGTCATCACTCCATAGTTCTCAATAGAGTGGAAGAAACAGATACCAGAAATTGTGCTAACTGGGTCTGCCCCACCCCCTGTGTATATCTGGGGACATTACAGTGCAATGCATTCTGGTCTGAGTGAGGAATTAAGTTATATCACAGAGCAATTAATTCTGGTGCTAAGTGAAACATTAAAGGCATTTCCCTGGTCCTATGAACGGAAGTTGATGTAATGTTAACCTCCCCGTTCACGCCCCACAACAGGCCCTTTGACTAAGCCAATAAAAAGAGTTCCTCCCCCCCAGAACCTCCATGCCTTTTCCTCCTGTTCACGTACATATCAAATTAACAGAGCCTCTCACCCTCACATAGTTTTCCTGTATGGGGTCTCCTCTCTCTCCCCCATACAGAAGGCTGTTCCTTCAGTGCCTTGGTTTTCCCTCAGGTCCGACAAAGTCAGCAGCGGACTTATGTGCTTAGCCCGCTCGGGAAGCGCGGTGCACATTCATGACGTCCACGGCACTTATTAGAAACGCCGCTACCACGCGACGTGAGGCGTTTTGAATCTCTCGCAGTCAGCTGTTTCTGTGTCTGCAAGTCTGCGGTGTCCCGCTCCACGCTGTTCCAGACCTGTACTGCCTATTTGCTGTGAGTTATGTCCCAGCCACAAATAGTACTTTTAATAGGATTACACTATTAGTAATACACCTTTCTGTTAGTATTTTATCCTATGCAGTGTCTAATGCTCCTCTAAGAGGTCGAGGTCTGCTTCCAGGGGTGAGCAACTAAAGAGAGAGAGGTATGTCTTACCATGAAATGGGAAAACTGAGTACTGATTTGTCCTATATTTCTACTTATACACAGATCTCCAGAAGAGAATGTGCTACATGCCATAGGAAAGCTAGTCATGGGATGAAATTGTGTAAGTATGCACTAACCAGAAAACTACAATGACTCAGGAACAAATCCAAGCTTCCATGAAACAGGTCTTTGAGTCATCATAGATCAAATTGTTAAAAGTATCGGAATTGACAATGGAAAAAGTCAAGAACATGTTGCAAGAATATGGGAAGGAAAAGTCATCCTGCGGAAGTGACTCCATCAATAGTAGGTGCCGGAGAGGAAGAGGAAGAGGTCATTCTAGAAAATTCAATGAGGTATAATACAGCCAAACCTGGATTACTTAATCAGAAAACGAGGAACACTTTAAGATTCCCGAAACATCACTGAATCAATATAATGAACATATGTTTTCAGAGAGATAACAAATGGGGTATTCTTTCATGTTCATGAGCATATACTGGATACCATCAGAAAAATATTAAATCCAGAGAAGAGATTTAACATATCACAGAACTGGGCAAGAATATCCTTTTTCCAAAGAAGACATTAAAAACGGGGATGAAGCCCCTAAAGTAGATACTCCAGTAGCTAAAATGGCACGTAAGTGGCCTTGGCAACGGAGGATTGGATATCATTAAAGGATCCAATGGAGAGAAGAGGAATCAGCTCTAAAAAGCATACGACCGCAGGGCGTCAATCAACCAGCTATTGCTAGTTTAGCGAGAGCAAATAAAAATTTGGATTAAAAGTTGGAAGAAGCTATAAACAATGGTACACACAGGGATGACCTATGTCGATGCTAAAAGATCTAAATTTCCAAAGAATTATTGCTAACGCATTGATGGCTCCAATTTTATTAATGCAAATCTATGGCTCAGACTACAGTGGCATGCAAGCTCTCTGCTTCGTCAATGGAAAGTTGATAATCAGTCCAGGCTAGGACTTACAAATCTACCATTCGAAGGGAACTTACTCTTTGGTCCCGCACTAGATGAAGTCATAGTAGAAATTCTGAAGAAAGCATTACCCTCCCCAGAAGCAACTCAGAAATCCTCCATCATCTCTGATACCTCTTTTAGGCAAGCAAGGCAATACAGACCAGGTCGTATATATCCACCAAAACAAGGCTGGAATCATATCAATCTTCGTCTTTTTCCTTTCGTGAAACAAAAGTTACCGAGGCAGAGGGAAACAGTTATGACGGGACCCTCCGTCCAAGTTGGGAGGCCGTCTATCCTTATTTGTGACGATGTGGGTAGAATCCAATATAGACGCATGGGTAAAACAAACAGTGAAACAAGGATACTCCATAGAATTCTCCCAACTTCCAGGGACAAGATATATAGAGAACCGGGTACCCAAAAATCAGATGCATATCTAGAGTTACAAAAGATATTACAGATCTAATCGACAAAAGTCATAGAAAGAGTAAACCTCATCTCCAACTTACAGGAACATACTCGCCATTCTTCCTAAGAAGGAAAAAAGGACGGGAGTTTCGAGCTATATGGATCACGGTATGTCAATTCATTCGTGTTTTTTTAAAAATTTAAAATGGAGTCTTGAAAGCTATCAAGTCAAATCAGTCAGGGTCAATGGATGTCAAAAATAGATCTCAAAAGCGCCTACCATCACATCCCATTATGCAAGAAACATCGGAAATATCTGAGATTCCATGCTCTATGGGAACACTTTTCAGTAACAATGTCTCCCATTTGGTCTAGCTTCTTCTCCCAGGACATTTACAAAAAGTCCTTGTGCCCACATAGCCCTACTCAGGCTGAAGGGCTACAAATTACTCCTATCTAGACGACATACTAGTAAAGGCAAACAACAAACAACTATGTGCAAAACACCTGAGTATGACGATGAACTCCTAGAAGCATATGGTGGCTGATAAATTGAAGAAATCTTTCTTAGTTCCTACGCAGGAGATCAAATTTCTTGGGGCAGAGATCAACACTAATCCCTACGATGTTCTTCCGAGAGATCGACAGAAGATATCATAGAAGAAGTAATACGATTTCGAATTCCCTCTAACGACAGAATTCACTGTCAAAGAGTATTAGGGAAGATGGTCTCGACAATAGACCTGGTGCAGTGGGCACAATTCACCTGAGACCACTACAACTACAATTTCTACAACCATGGAAGCAGCAAGATCAAATGATCAAAGCTATCAGGGAGACCAACAAGCCTGAAATGGTGGTTGATAAAAGAAAACTACAAACCAGAATATAACGCAATCACCTGGACCACAATTACTGTGGACGCCAGTCCATTAGGATGGGGAGCGATCTGCAAATCGCAATCAATCCAAGGGAAATGGATTCATACTGGAGAACAAATCACCAGAATATGAAGAGATGAGAGCGGTGCTGATGGCACTGTGGTCTTTCAAACACCTTATCATGAGGGAGCAGTGAGGATTTTCTCAGACTGTCAGTGGTCTACTATATACAAAAGAGGGGCACCAGGATCGATCTCTCTGGTCCCAAGTGGACAAAATACTATCTTGGGGCATTCAACCTGGCAGATTTATCGGCGATACATATCCAGGGCATCAGAACATACAAGCACCGCCTAAGCAGAGGAACACTAAATCCACTGGTCTCTGAACAGTCAAGTATTCGATGCGATTACCAGGAAGTTGGGACTCCGCAAATCGACCTCATGGCACCAGACACAACAAGAAGGTAGATCAATTCTTCATGGCTCCCAGACAGTTAGCAATGAAGTGGGACTTCTACCTGCATACATATTTCCACCAATCTCTCTAATTCCGAGAGTATGAAAAGAATCCAGGAAGACCAGAGCTCAGTGATGTAATACACCCGTGGTGGCCAAGACGACCATGGTTTCCATGGATCATCTCTGTCAAGGAGAAAACCACTGATATTACCAAACAGACCAGATTTACTGACAAAGGGAACTGCTATCCATCCACAAGTCAGCAAGCTGAGACTAGTGGCATGGAGACTGAACGGCAATCTATGGAAAGCAGAGGGTTGTCACCAAATCTAATTCAAACCCTGATTTCATCTCGGAAAAACCCACATCAGCATCTTACTATAAACGTGGAAGTTTTCCAAAATGTGCATCCATAACGAAGTCAATTCAAAGAATCTCTCGGTAGAAAACATTTGGAATTTCTGCAAACAGGAACTGCAGAAAAAATTGAGCATGGCGCACTTAAAAGACAAGTCTCTTCCATATCCGCCATAACTGATAAAAAATGGTTCAAGAACCTCTCATAATCATTCTTTAGAGCAGTGAGACAAATTAATCCTCCACTAAGTGCAGAGTCCGCCTTGGGTCTTCAACTAGTATTGGAAGTCTACAAAATGACCTATTTGAACCTATGGAATCAATAAACATAAAACCTAACACTAAAAACACTATTTCTAACGGCAATTACATCAGCTAGAGAGTATCGAATTGAGAGCCTTAAAAATGTCATCAAGGTTTCTACATTCTATGAGGACAAAGTGGTCCTAATTCCGATAACAAATTCCGACCTAAAGTAGTTTCAGATTTCCATCTGAACCAAGAAATTATTCTACCCCATTCGCATATGATACAGAGTCAGCAGAAGACCATCTTCTTGATGTAGGGAGATCATATTAAGATATATCTGAATGAACCAATCATTTAGAAAACAGATTCAAGGTTCGTTTTGTTTCAAGGAAATAAAAAAGGGAACCAGCCATCCACAACTACTATTTCTGCTTGGATCACTACAGTCATTAGCACAGCATACAAATAAAGGCCGTGCAGCACCTGATAAGGTACAGCGCACATTCACCAGAGAAATGGCGACATTTGGGCCTTCCCAGCGAGTAGTTGCTCCAGCGGAGATCTGCCCTTCCATCACTGAATCCTACTCCACCAGCCGCCTACTACCTGACTCAATGGGTAGGTGTTTTCCTTTGAACTGGCTCACCAAACCATTGCCAGTCCCATAACGTGTAGCATAGTCAACCGCTGGCTACCCCCTATGAGGTTAGGCCAGCACCTTTTGTTCCAATCTTTTCCAGGTACCAAATCTTTCACATTTTTCTGCGGGCAGACGACAAGACCCGCCTAGCTGGCGACGTGTGCTTGAAATCCTTCATTCTACTCCCCTAGAATGTTACAGTGAAAGCCACCCCCTACAAACTGGTTTAACCTTATACCCGTATAGGGAGCGGGCAATCGCCCATCGGGTGGGTGGGTGGTTCTCGTTCCCTGTGCCCGCTCCAGCAAAATGAAGGCACTGACTCAAGCTGTGGACCCTCCCTTCCAGATCCGGTCCTGTGCTGCATTTCTGAACCCCCAATCCCTGCTGGGAATCCCGCCCGTGTCATGGAGCCCCTCCCCTCTATTCGTTCGGTACTGGCTCTCTTTCTGGTCTGAGTGAAAACATTAAGAGATGTCACAGATCAATGCATTCTGGTCTGGAGAAAAACCTTAACAGGGCAATGTCACCCCCCATAGCAACATCCTTTATATCGTAGTGTATACCTCCCACCCCAACCGCTAAGTTAAAACTAAAATCTATCCTACACTACTTACAAGCTCCTGGTTCCAGCGTCACTCTGATCCGGCTCCCCTGCCTGCCGGATCTTTTAGAGGGGCCGGACGGCAGCCGCAGCTGGATTGTGCTGAGAGGCAGCCAATCACAGCCGCGGCTGCCACACTGCAGAAGACGCTGGCAAGCCGGGAGCTGTAACTGTGTCCGGATAGATTTTAAGCTTTTAACTTAGCAGGTTGGGGGTGGAGGGTTTACCTAAAATAGGTATGAAGATGTCACTACATAACTCTTTGCAGAGAGGGATCGGGAGGGAGGGAGGGGGTGAAAGGGCTCCTGGCTGTGCGCATGTCCCATCCCTCCCGGAGGAGAGACAGAGGGCAGCACATTAGGAACGGAAGACAGCCACTACCCTGCACTTACTGGACTTTGAACATGGATGGTAGAAGAACCGTAAGGAGCATGATTGAAGTGTAGGATTGTTTAAATGTAATGGGGCCAGTTGGGGTAAATTTTAGTTTGGGGGGTGGACTGCCCTTTAAAGAGATGCCCACTGCATGCATTCGGTCTGAGTGAACTTAAGAGATGTCACACTGCGCAATGCATTCTGGTCGAGTGAACCTTAAAGAGATGTCACAGTGCAATGCATTCTGGTCTGAGAGAAACATTAAAGAGTGTCACAGTGGCAATGCATTCTGGTCTGAGTAAAGCATTAAGAGATATCACAGAGCAATGCATTCTGGCGTAGTGAAGCATTAAAGCGATGTTCATGAGTAATCATTCTGGCTGAGTAAAGAAATAAATTGATTCACAGAGCAATGCATTCTGGTCTGAGTGAAACATTAACGGGATGGCAAAGTGCAATGCACTTCTGGTCTGAGTGAAACATTAAAGAGATGTCCACAAACATGCATTCTGTCTGAGAGAAACATTAAAGGTATTCACAGAGCAATACATTCTGGTCTGAGTGAAACATTAAAGGGATGTCACAGACAATGCATTCTGGTCTGATGAAACACAAAGAGCTGTCAGTGCAATGCATTCGGTTTGAGTGAAACATTAAATGGTGTCCAGTGCAATGCATTCTGGTTGAATGAAATATTAAAGGGATGTCACAGTGCAATGCTTCTGGTCTGGAAGTTAAACTATTAAAGGGATGCGTATCCCCCCCCTCCCGAATCTTCTCCCTCGAATTGGGTGGTCTCCCGCTCTCCCCAGAGACCACAGAATCTCATGCGACGTAGAGGAGTCGCGAATATCCTCCCCGTCATGCCTCTTTTTGTCACCCGCCCCCCAGACCGAACACGACCACACCCATAACTCCGCTCCTCCCCCTCCTTGGGTGCGTGCCCCGCTCACGACTGACGTAAATGACTCACGCCAATTGGATTTTGGTGGATAAAAAAGCAAGCAGTGCCAACGCAACAGCAAGAGCCAGCCTGGTATTGTCTTGTATAAGAGAGGTATCCGATTCAAGGGAGGAAAATGTTATTCTCACTCTTTACAAGCATTGATAAGGCTCATTTGGAATATGCATTGCAATTTTGGAATCCTGTGTACAAAAAGGATACTTTGAACTGGAAGGGTTCAGAGAAGGGCAACTAAATTTATAAGGGGATTGGGGAAGCTTGAATATGAAGAGACTGGAAAAGTTACAATTATTCGCTGGAGAAAAGGCGCTTGCGTGAGATATGATTCCTGTGTATAAATACATTAACGGGCCATACAATCAACTATCTGGGGCATTGGTTCACCAATAACATTGTCAGAGACACGTGGACAGCCTTAAACTCTTGAAGAAAAAAGGTTTAGGCTTCAAGTTGGAGGGTTTTCACTGTGAGAACGGTAAACTATGGACTGTCTTCCAGTGGCCGTTGTATGCAGGTTTCATTGGTCAATTTCAAAAAAAAGCTGGAGGTTCTACAACAGGAATGTTACAAGTTACAGGTATTGATACATAAAAGTAGAGTTGGGAAGGGTTTTTCACGTGAGCATAAAGCTATGGAACTGTCTCCAGTGGACTTGTTATGGCAGGTTCATTGGTCAGTTTTAATAAAAAGCTTGGATGAGTTTCTCTAAACAAGGAATGTACAAGTTACTGGTATTGATACATAAGTAGAGTTGAAAGGGTTTTCACTGTGGAAAACGGTAAGCTATGAACTGTCTCCAGTGGACGTTGTTATGGCAGGTTCATTGGTCAGTTAATAAAAAGCTGATGAGTTGTCTACACAAGGAATGTTACAAGTACTGGTATTTATACATCAGTAGTGTTGGGAAAGGGTTTGTCAACTGTGAGAATGGTAAAGCTGATGTCTTCCAGGGACGTTGTTATGCAGGTTCATTTTCAGTTTAATAAAAGCTGATGAGTTTCTACAAACAAGAATGTTACAGTTACTGGTATTGAATCTAAAGTAAGTGGAAAGGGTTTGTCACTGTGAGAACGGTAAAGCATGGAACTGTCTTCCAGAGGAGTTGTTATGGCAGGTTTCTGGTCAGTTTTAATAAAAAGCTGGATGATTTCTGCAAACAAGGAATGTTGCAAGTTACTGGTATTGATACATAAATACCGGTAAAGTTGAATCCAGGGGAAATTATCCGTTGCCACTTGGAGTCAGGAAGGATTTTTTCCCACTTCATAAATTTGGTGTTTTTTTTCCCTTCCTCTGGATCAACATTAGGCAGGAAATGAGGACCGTTTCGGACATAAAGTGCCTACACACGGCTTATTATCGGCCAAAACCTTTCCTACATCAACATCGTTCGTAGTGGGGTCGGACCCATGATCCCTTGCGTCACGCCTTTAGCATCCCAACATTGCTAATTCGAGACACTAAGGACAACTAAAGCCAGCAGAACACACTGAACCAGAAACGAACACCTTGATATAACACCATATCTGTGTCTTACTCTCATTTGATAACGGTTGCTGGGAAATTTACCTATTAATATGGTTTTGTGCTTTACTTAACAGCATTCTGTATCCACACGTTTGGTCAATGACTATATGTTCTGCACATGCTCAGTCCTTTGCTATGCACAAACTTGTTACAGTTGGTCAACCCATTAATATCTCTAGCCAACCTTTTACAGACAGGTAAAGCAAGGAACATGTGACTGAGGTCAGGAGGTGTGGTCTGACACTGCACATACACACAGATACTTCATACAGTTCTTACAGGCTTTGTTTACTTAACGAGTTTCAAAGTGTCTTTTATTGTTTATTGTGTTTTAGGGGGTTGTTTTCAATTCTGGAGTTTAAAAAATTGGGTTTGTTCTTCCTTTAGCTGGGTACACAAACAAGGAGATCTTTGTCCTGGCGACCATAGGAATTTCCAACTGTTGGTCAGGATGAATGCTGTTGGTTGCGGCAAAAGGTAGCCGCAGTCAACAGTTTGCCAACTGAGTAGTGCGTACCATAAACCCTGCACGATCGCCGTGTTGTTTTTTAGCTCATCATCGGATCATCCATTTGTCTGGGATGATTTGTTGGTTTGGTTGCGTCCAAACCCACACAATTTTTACGGTCCCATCGACCAATGCACTGAACTATACGGAGTCGATGATCGAATAATGTTTGGGTGTTACACAGCTTAAGGCTACGTTCACACTACATAACACAAAACCATTATGATTTAAAACCGTTATTGCCAGTATTTTTTTTGCGGCTGCGGTAGCGGTTTTGTGTGCTTTGTTTGTGATTTTTATGCAGTGCAGGGTTTTTTGTTAAATGCCCAAAAAATATGAATAACTGTGTGTTTTTTTTCTGGTCCCCATTGGTATTGCGCTATTGCACTAAACGGCAGCAAGCAGTGCTACACAATGCAATGCATAAAAACGCAGCAGTGTGAACCAGTTTATGGCATCCCTATATGAAATGGATGTCCTTGCCTTTATCCCCAATGCTTGTGTTACCGACAAACTTGGACAACTGTGGTCTCCAAACAAGTTGGGTTAAATGAAAGCCTGCATTATTTTCTTATAATGAGCCGACAATCACATCTCTGGCTTCACCCTGTGAGAAATGAATGACGAGGTCAATGTTCAAACTTCCTGCTTCCAGTAGGTTGAGTGAATCACCTTATCTCTGCCTCCCATCCGCCCCGGGGGAGAAGCAGCTCAGTAAAGACTTAATGCTGCGAAAATCAGGAAGTACCTGGGGGGAAAATGACAGTTGAGAAGGGGAGCCTATAATGCAGACAGGCTGGTCACACTGACTACAAGCTGGTCACATGGCGAAAACAGAGATTCAAGCAGGAAGTAATATCAGAACTCGAACTTCACGACTAGAATAACTTCTCACAAATATTATCTAGAGATGTGATTTAGGTTTTACTGTGAAGGTGTGATGGAAGGCTTGTTATATCATTCTTACTGGTTTGGAAGAATTGGAGACCACAGTTACCCTTTAAAATGTGTGTCTAGTGTGAGTGAAGCCTAAGCAGTTATGTCAGTTTTCCGGAGGGCAGTAAATCACGTGCTCAGAAAGTTTGGTTCGGTTCACCGCGTTGAGGATTCGGGGCACCTGTAGAAACTGGGATTTGGCCAAATCTCCAAACTAAACCCAGTATTCAGCTATCTAAAAAATGTAACGTGTAAAGGCTGAGGCCACACTTAAGCGTTACCGGCGTGCCAGAAACAGGCACGCAAACGTTTGCACACGTGTTACTGGCGTTTCGTGCCTGTTGCCATGCGCTGCAATCGAGCAATGTTGCATAATCACCAATACACTAGTGTGGCCACATCAATTGGATTGGATCGCCCTTAAAAGCGCATTAGTGTGGCCTAACCCTAAAGTACAGGAGCAATCTCATAGTCTCCCTGGTAAAATAAACTAAAATCAAGCAACTCAAGTCTATGGACTATATATATGGACATATTTAAAAAACCACTGTACACAGTACGACCGCGTGTGTAAATGTATGGCCACGATCGCAAATTATGTTAACGTTCATTTACAGTACCTAAAACACTTTACAACAATGTAGATTAAACAAGATATAACAATCGCCGGAACACTCTCTTAAAGTGCGGTTACCGATAGAAAAACCTGAAAAGGTTCAATTAAAGGGGGACTAAGCCCTTTTTCATTTCTTCCCCATTAACAAAGGATGAGGGCCTGAACTTCTGTGTCATCACTCCATAGTTCTCAATAGAGTGGAAGAAACAGATACCAGAAATTGTGCTAACTGTGCCTGCCCCACCCTTATGTGGTCTGGGGCCTGGCCAATGATGTCACAAAGCAATTTGTTCTGGTCCAAATGAAATACATTAAAGGGATTTCACGAGCAATGCATCTGGTCTGAGTGAAACATTAAAGGGATTCACAGTGGCAATGCATTGTGGCTTGAGCGAAGCATTAAAGGATATCACAGAGCAATGCATTCTGGCTTAGTGGAAAACTTAAAGGGAAGTCACAAGGGCAATGCATTCTGGTCTGAGTGAACATTAAAGGGATATCACAGAGCAATGCATTCTGGTCTGAGTGAAACATTAAAGGGTGTCACAGAGCAATGCATTCTGGTCTGAGTGAAACCTTAAAAGATGTCACACTGCATGCATTCTGGTTGAGTGAAACATTAAGGGATATCACAGAGCAATACATTCGGCAAACCTACCTCCTTGTATTAGTGTGCTCACCCTACCTCTTGTTTAGTATGGGTGCTCAACCCTACCTTTATTTTATTATGGGTTGCTCAACCCTTTCTCTTATTTATTATGGGGTCTCAACCCTACTCTTATATTATTATGGGTGCTCAACCCTACCTCTTATATTATTATTTATATTCAACCCTACCTCTTATATCATGGGTGCTAAACCCTATTATATTATTATGTCTGCTCAACCCTACCTCTTTTATTATGATGGGTGCTCAACCCACCTCTTATATTATTATGTTATTCAACCCTACCTCTTATATCATTATGGGTGCTAAGCCCTACCTGTTATATTATTATGGGTGCTCAACCCTACCTCTTATAATATTATGGGTATTCAACCCTAGCACTTATATCATTATGGGTGCTAAACTCTATCTGTTAAATTATTATGGGTGCTCAACCCTTCCTCTTATATTATTATGGGTGCCCAACCCTACCTCTTATATTATCATGGATATTCAACTCTACCTCTTATATCATTATGGGTGCTCAACCCTACCTCTTATATTATTATGGGTGCCCAACCCTACCTCTTATATTATCATGGATATTCAACTCTACCTCTTATATCATTATGGGTGCTAAATCCTACCTGTTATATTATTATGGGTGCTCAACCCTGCCTGTTATATTATTAGGGTGCTCAACCCTTCCTCTTATATTATTATAGATATTCAACACTGTCTCTAATATATTCAACCCAACCTCTTATATCATTATGGGTGCTAAACCCTACTTGTTATTTTTATGGGTGCTCAACCCTACCTCTTATATTATTATGCATATTCAACCCTATCATTATGGGTGCTAAACCCTACCTTGCAGCCCTCTTCCAGATACTTAAAAACTACAACTCCCAGTATTCCCTTGCAGCAGTATTCAGGTATCCCACCCCTTCCTGGAGTTCCGGGAGTCTCCCGGATTTTGGGTGGTCTCCCGAACTTCTGCGAGACCCCTGCAAACTCCCGCAACCCAACCTCCAGAATTCTCCTTTTCACCCGTCACACCCATAACCACGCCTCTTTGTTATGTAAACTTACCCGTTTGTCTGCCCCAACCCAGCCCCTTTGATGATGCAGTTGACACCACGTTGGCCTGTTATGCCCCCTTCTCTCCATCCTGCCTAGAAGCATTCGGCTGGGTGGAATGTCTGAGTAAGATGGAAACTGTAGTTTTTCAAACATCTTGAGGGGCTGGGAATTTGTCCCTGCTGTTGGGACCCTACCTGTTATATTATTATTGGTGCTTAACCCTTTCACTGCCAGGAGATTTTCATTTTTTTTTGCGTTAAATGCCAAAAATTTCAGATTTTGCCCTCAATCGCTTTAGACTAATTTTACAGTAGGAAACCTTGCCAGTAAAATCAGTGCAATATTATACATTGTTTTTTTCACAGCACAACAGTCTACTTTAATATGGTAACAAAATTTTGTAACTTTTCTGGAAATTTTTACTGGAAATTATGGGTTAAAATTGTAAAAAAAAATATGAAAAAATTTGCCAAATTTTTCATGGATTTTTTTCCCATTATTTTAAACTTAATATATCGTATAGTTACAACAAAAATCTTACTGTTTCTAAACGCTGGCAACGTCACCTTCCTCAGGTGCAGCCACATCAAGATCATCTCTGTCAGGTGAGGCAACGTCACCTTCCTCAGGTGCAGCCACATCAAGATCATCTCTGTCAGGTGAGGCAACGTCACCTTCCTCAGGTGCAGCCACATCAAGATCACCTCTCTCAGGTGGGGCTAAGTCACCTTCCTCAGGTGCAGCCACATTAAGATCACCTCTCTCAGGTGGGGCTAAGTCACCTTCCTCAGGTGCAGCCACATCAAATCCAGAGGTTTCTAGTTCTACAGAAAACACATAAAAGAATAAATCAATAAGAATCCCAAATAAAATATAATAAAACCAGTACCCAGCATGCTAGTCCTAACCATATATGCTGCACTGTGATCTGTACCCATATAGATACATGTGTCTGTACCGGGGACAGGTAGAAATCAGCCATCAAGGCCATAGAATATTATTTAAAAGATGAATAAGATGAATGAACTATAGGCTGATAAGATAATATTCTATATTTATCCACAGAAACCCTCTATGTGATACACAAGAAAAAACACCCATCTATGAATCACATGTTATCAGGATATCCGTATTCTGTGGCATAACCACAGCCCCATGATGGCGGGGGGAGGGGCAGAGGCTAAGGGGCCAATCTCCCTAATAGTACCGCGGTTTTTAAACAGCTGATTGTGTGTACGTAAGCATTGGAACACTGACAACTCCTGTGAATATATATTAACCAGAATAGTGTTAAAGCACAATACCAGTCACTGAAATCTGTGTCCATGTATAATCTAGTGTCCATGTGTAATCTGTGTCCATGTGTAATCTGTGTCCATGTATGATCTGTGTCCATGTGTAATCTGTTTTTATGTATGATCTGTGTCCTTGTATAATCTAGTGTCCATGTATAAGCTGTGTCCATGTATGATCTGTGTCCATGTATAATCTGTGTCCATGTGTAATCTGTGTCCATGTATAATCTGTGTCCATGTATAATCTAGTGTCCATGTGTAATCTGTGTCCATGTATAATCTGTGTCCATGTGTAATGTGTTCATGTGTAATCTGTGTCCATGTATGATCTGTGTCCATGTATAATCTGTGTCCATGTATAATCTGTGTCCATGTGTAATGTGTCCATGTATGATCTGTGTCCATGTATAATATGTGTCCATGTTATCTTTTTGAATATCCTACCTAATCTACTCTTCACTTTCTTTTTTCCTCCATCACATCGAAAGAACTTCCGGCACTGTCTTTTCCATTTCTTCCATAAGGAAACTTCCTCTTTCTTGGAAGAAATCTCTTCCGCTACTATAACATCATCACATCCATTAGCGGGAACTGTCATTTTCATGGAATTCTAAATAAAAGAGAGACAGCTAAGATGAAGGGGAGATGTCTAAAGAGCACAAAGGAGAGCAAAAAAACCACGCTAAACTTTATGGATACAGTGTGGCATTAAATTTAGCAAGGCTTGAATTGGGGCCTTATTACTATTTCTTTTCTCTTCCATCACATCGAAAGATCTTCCGGCACTGTCTTTTCCATCTCTTCCATAAGGAAACTTCCTCTTTGCCATGGCTGTATCCATAAAAGTTTGCGTGTTTTTGCTCTCCTTGTGCTCTTTAGACATCTCCCTTCGCTGTCCTCTCTTTCTTTCGCCTTCCTGCCCCTGACGTTCCCGCCATGGCTGTTGTGATGTTATCGTCGCGGCCGGGCGATTCTTCCCCCCCGGCCCGCGGCCTTTTCCCCTTCTTGGCCGCGATGGCCACGGCCGTGCCCGGCCGCTCTTTCGCTGTGCGGCCGCGCAACGCCCGTTGAAGAGTCGATCCGGTCCCGCTCTTCCCCCCGCTACCCCTTGGACCCTCTTATACATGCCCCCCCGATTCTCCTTGGACCCCGCTTAGCCAGGCCCCAGCCCTTCCCTGGACCCAGTTCCCCTGGCACTACGCTTCTCCCTGGCCCCCGATTCCTCCCCCCCCCAGCCCACCTGGCCCGATCTCCCCTGGACAGATGTACACATGGCCCCTCGCTTTCTTTGGCCCGCTTCCCCCTGACCCGCTTCCCCCCCTGGCCCCCCTTGCCATGGCCCCGATTACCCCTGGCCCCGCTCCCCCTGGCCCCCCGCTTCCCCTGGCCCTCGTTTCCCTGGCCCCCGCTTCCCCCCCTGGCCCGCTTCCCCCTGGCCCCCGCTTCTCCCTGGCCCCCCCCCTTTTTTCCCCTGGCCCCCGCTTCCCCTGGCCCCTAGCTTCTCCCTGGACCTCTTCCCCCTGTGCCCGCGTCCTCCCTGGCCCCCCTCGCTTCTCCCTGGCCCCCGTCTTCCCCCCTGGCCCCGCTTATCCCTGGCCCCGCTTCCCCCTGGACCTAGCCTTATCCCGGCCCCCCGCTCCCCCTGGCCCCCTGCTTCACCCTGGCCCCCAGCTTTCCCCCTGACCCCGCTTCCATGGCCCCGCTTTTCCCCTGGCCCCCCGCTTCCCTGGCCCTCGCTTCTCCCTGGCCCCCGCTCCCCCCCCATGGCCCCCCCCCCGCTCCCCCCATGGACCCCCTCGCTTCCCCTGGCCACCCGCTTACCCCTGGCCACCGATTCCCCTGGCCCTCAGGACACAGATTCCACCCTGGACCCCCTTCGCTCTCCGATGGCCCCACCTTCCCCCTGGCCCCCGCTTCCCCCTGGCCCCAGCTTCCCTGGCCCCTCGCTTCTACTCTGGCCCCCGCTTTCCCCATGGACCCACCGCTTATCCATGGCCAGATTCCCCTGGCCCCCGATTTTCGACCTGGCCCCCAGCTTCCACCTGGCCCCGCAGACGAGTGATCGCTTTAAAGGAAAAAAAAAAAAAACATCTCCCTGAGCCACCGCTTCCCCCCTAGGCCCCGCTCTCCCGGCCCCCGCTTCCACCCGACTGGCCCCTTATGTGGTTGACAGTGCCTCAATACACAACTTACAACTACCGAAGTGTGAGTTTCAGTAAGTGAAGAGTGTAACTCTGTTTGGTCTTTTCATATAGGAAGTCATACAGTCACATCCCAGCCCATCAACTTGTAGATTTCTCAGTCCCTACATCCAGTCGTTGGACTCCCAGCACCCCCTATTCCGTCGGATACATCTCTAACCTCCTAGCAAGTTTAATAAGTTTAGTCGTATACACTTTTGTGCCCTCATTTCTTTCACTTCAAGCCCATGGTTCGTTACCAACACAGTAGTGATACAAGGGCCAGCCCCGTAGTACTGACAAGATTGACCCCTTTATTGGCAGTGTATATCCAATTGTTAGTGGAGCCGCTATTGCTCTGGGTAAATGCTCCTTCCGTGATTTAATATCGCGTTTGCGAATGTGGGTAAAATCCCGGTATGGGAAGCTAATTGCTGGTGTTAAAATCCTGCGCTAATACCAGCGCAAACGATATTTCTGCGAGCGTCGGGTGCCCAGGTGATTTTGCTTAGCGGCGGATCCCCGCTAATATGGAGGTAGCGAACACGGTTGGCGCGACTTACTCCATATATTTGCCCCACGAGTCTGGGTAAATGAGCCCTGAAAGTGCCTAATATTGTCAGCACGTTTTTAATATTGTATTTTATTTATTTTTGCAGTATTTTACCCGGCACCTGACCCTCCTGTATTCGGATTGCCTGTGGATTTTCTGCTGAAATCCCAAGGAGGAGAATGAACAGAAAAAGAATCTGAATGTTACAGTCCAGATTGCGAGAGCTCCATGATATCCTTTAATGGTGGTGGAAGAGACGGAGACACCTTCAGGTACGGGATACGGGGATCAGGACTGGTATTGTGCTTTAACCATATTCTGGTTAAATATCTATCAAGGTGTCAGTGTTCCCCGCTTACGTACACACAATCAGCTGTTTTAAAAACCGCGGTACTATTAGGGAGATTGGCCCTTAGCTTGCCCCTCCCCCCGCTCTGGGGCTGTGGTGTTATGCCACAGTACGGTATCCTGAAACATGTGGATTCATAGATGGGTGTTTTTTGTGTATCACATAGAGGGTTTCTGTGGTAAATATAGAATATTATCTTTCAGCCTATCAGTTCATTCATCTCTTATTCATCTTTTAAATATATTCTATGGCCTTGTGGCTGATTTCTACCTGTCCCCGGTACAGACACAGGTATCCTATATGGGTACAGATCACAGTTGCAAGCTATATTGGTTAGGACAGTCCCGATACTGATGGGTATGGTTTTATTATATTATTTGGGTTCTTATTGCATTTCTTCTTTATTTGTTTCTCTGTGAAATCTAGAACCCTCTGGATTTGATGTGGCTGCACCTGAGGCCGGGAGCCCTTTGGCCTCCACGCCAGCGAGGTTCGCTTTTTTTTTTTGTGTGTTGGGGGGTGGCTTGCCCCCTGAGGCTCGGTGCACGTTGACCACTGCAGCTCGCGATGATCTTGCTGTGGGCTGCCCCTGAGAAAGTGCACTTAGCCCCAACAGACAGCGATGATCTGCGTGGCTGCACCTGAAGGGAAGGTGACGTTGGCCCCACCGACCGAGTATGATCTTAGTGATGTAGTGCACGGAGGACGGTGAGACTAGCCCCACTGAGAGGATTCGATCAATGTGGCTGACACCTGCGGAAGGTGAACTTAGCCCCACCAGGGACAGAGGTGATCAGAATGTGGATGCACTGAGGAAGGTGACGTTGCCCCACCGACAGAGGATGATCTGCTTGGGCTGAACGAGGAGGTAGAGCTTGTTGCCCCCCTGAGCAGAGGTGATCATAATGTGGCCACACCTGAGGCCGGGTGACGTTGCCCCACCTGAGAGCGGTGATCGCGAAGTGTGGCTGCACCTGAGGCAGTGACGTAGCCCCACCTGCCGGCGATGCACTTGATGTGGCAGCACCTGAGGAAGGTGACGTAGCCCACTGAGAGAGGTGCTCTAATGTGGCGACACACCGGGGAACCGGTGACGTATGCCCCCCCCTGAGAGAGAGTGATGCTCTCATGTGCTGCACCTGACGGAAGGTGCTCCGCCACCTGCAGACGTGACTCATGATGTGGCGTGCACTGTAGGGATGGAGGTCGTTGCCTCCACCTGACAGGTGTCTTGTGTGGCTGCCTGAAGGGACGTGCCCACTCAGGTTGCCGTTGCCCCCCTGAGAGGCGTCGGCCCCATCTGACAGAGATGAATTTGTGGGCTGCACCTGAGGAACGGTGACGTATGCCCCCACTGCGAGGTGCCTGTCAGAAGATAATATCGAACACTGGCAGTGAAATCCCCCAGAGGCAGCCGGACAACGAGGGGCTCTCCCGGACACATAGGGGGATCCGTGGTGCACGTTTTCTTTAACACTTATTTCTCTAGCTACACCGTGCCCCCACAACACTACGAACTGTAACTCATTCCGACTTCTAACCATGAGACTATTCTTCCTGTCACAAATAGGCCAAAACTGCGGAATTATTAAAAATAGAATAAATAATAAAAGTAATATTTATCTGAGTTTGTAACACCTTAACAATCTTTTACACCCGTGTATGTGTACACAACTTAAGGGGATCTTCAGGGGTAAGAGGGACACGTAGGATGGAGACGAGAGACCAGGTAGGTTGCCTTCGTCCCGGCATCCTGATCGTTTATTAAAAGGGAACGGGAAGTAGGAGCACAGCTCCTACCTCCCTGTCTTCAATCAAGTGAATGACCACCAGCCTGGTTTTACCCAGGAGGATCCCCTGTACTGACTACTTCTACTAATATGAACCAATCTACGCTATATGTACCATTACGTTACTAGAGATGACCAAACTCTCGCGTTTTATACGGAACTCGGAAACAATCTCGTGTTACATGAACGCCGGCAAAACACCTCCCCCCCCCAAAAAGGAACTTTATGAGGGTTACTGAACTGATCCGAGGGTTATGGTTCTGTACCCTCCCCCGAAAAAAAACCCACACCCCGTTTGATACCACCTCCAACTGATACGATCAGGGAACGACTCCAGTTTTCTTATTACTATTTTCGCGGGTGATCACCATGTTCCAGGTTATCTACGGGGGTTCAGAACAACCCAGTACACTTCCGTAACCCTCTACTACGCACCAGAAGTCGCCGAAATCTCAAACCGGGGGACATCTGACCCGAAGGGGTTCCGATGTCGGAGTCCAGGTTCGCTCCCCAGTTCTTCTTGTTAGCAAGCGTATTAGACCATAACCTTTGTTGTTGTTTTTGCAGGTTGCCCTGTACAAACCTGATAAAGTCTAAAACGAGGAAGAGGACCTCGCCGCTAAAGATAAACGAATAAAGCGTGAGTAAGTTCATTACTCCAGACGCGGTGTTAGAGCGAGTTAACGAGAACACCAATACATGGAACAGTCATTAGGTCAGGGTCTGGACAAGACTCGGAGAAGTTATACTGACTACTCACTTTTAGTAGGTTTTTATTGGTTGATATTGGAACTGGTTATCCAAACAATAGATTGGCTCTGGGTCTGACGGTCCCAATCATTTCTTACCCTCTGCCTTAAAGTGTGTGATAATGATTAATTTATCCCCATCACAGGCTTTTTGTCAAGCTTTTTTCCCATCTGGGGTCCCGGCCTTCCCCCTTTCCCTAACCTCGCGCTGGCGGCCTTTTCCATACCGTCCCAGCGATCAGGTCCGAATCCATTCTCGGTAGCGCCCATGATCTGTCTCTTCCCGAGAGCTGCTCCCCCGCCCGACCGACCCCTACGTTTGCGGGTTCCAGCACCGCTCCCTTTCGGTTCGCCCATGGTCCCATAACTGCGCTCCTTCTTGCCTTTCGATTGGCATTAAATTTAGCAAGGCTTGAATTGGGGCCTTATTACTATTTTGAGACTGATAACCCATACATTTACTATATGATCGGGACACAGTCCACTTGCACTTTAGTAAGGTTTGTATAAACAGATACGAGTATTTCTAGACCTTCCATAGATGGGACATTGATAGACCCTACAGTAATGGGCAATACATGGGCTTTATACCCCGGGCACAATGGCTCAGATTGACATTACGTCACACTCTAGTTTGTGCAGTTTATTGGAAATAGGGGGAAATAAGAGGTTCCGCAGCAGCCTTACCTTTGCTTTGCTTCCGAAGAAGCAGTCTCTCTGCTTTTTAAACATCGTTTAAACTCCTGAATTATAAAACAAATGAGACATTTTAGTTTTTCAGTTAACACCTGAAATGTTACATCAGCTTGAAAATCTTAACAACGCTCATCCATGGAGGACACAGGGAGAGGCTGAGGATCTGGGACTCTGGATGGAACCAAGTCAGGACATGATTCATAGGAGCAAGACGTCCGCTCAGGCAGAACCTCTGTGTCTGACCCGGTACTGTGCTCGGAATCTGTATAAACAAAACAAACAGTCGGTCAGGAGAGAATGTAGAGACCAACAAGGAAGGTCCAACTTTTACCTGATCCAAAGAGGACAACAGTGAGAAGATACCAGTATGGGATGGACATCCTAGTAGAAGTCTCCTTGTAAATGGGCATCCCTGACTCACTGCATCATCTCATCATACATAGTATAAAACCCTCCCAAATCCCAATGCAGGGCATGCACTCTCTACACTCTCCCTACTTAATTACTCCATTACCCTCTCGCTATAGCCAATGTATGTATACGTTTATTTATATAGCGCCACTTGGGGACGCAGCGCTGTACATTATAACAATACAGATTATACAGTATGTATGTATATGTTTATTTATATAGCGCCACTAGGGGACGCAGCGCTGTACATTATAACAATACAGATTATACAGTATGTATGTATATGTTTATTTATATAGCGCCACTTGGGTACACGCAACATTCCATGTTTACTGTAGCATACACGGGGAACATGCCATGTACTGTTGCATACCGCAGGGGCCATTCCATGTTACTAGTATATACAAGGGGCACTTCCTTGTTATTACTAGCAACACAGGGGGACATTCCATGTTACTGTATATACAACAGGGGAACTTCATGTTACTGTATATACACAGGGTGGACAATTCATGTTACTGTATATACATGGGGAACATTCCATATGACTACTGTATATACACAGGGGACATTCCATGTTACTGTATATACTAGGGGAACATTCCATGTTACTGTACATACACAGGGGGACATTCCATGTTACGTATATACATAGGGGAACATTCCTTGTTACTGTATATACACGTGGGAACTTCATGTTACTGTATAGACCCAGGGAAAACATTCCATGTTACTGTATATCACAGGGGAACATTCCTTGTTACTGTATATACACAGGGGGACATTCCTGTTCCTGTATATACACAGGGGAACATTCCATGTTACTGTATATACACAGGGGGACATTCCATGTTACTGTATAACACAGGGGACATTCCATGTTACTGTATATACACAGGGGAACATTCCATGTTACTGTATATACCAAGGGGAACATCCTTCCTGTTACGTATATACACAGGGGACATTCCCTGTTACTTGTATATCACAGGGGAACATCCATGTTACTGTATATACAGGGGGAACATTCCATGTTACTGTATCGTATATACATAGGGGAACATTCCATTTACATTGGTGTTCCCCTATGTATATACAGTAACATGGAATGTCCCCCTGTGTATATACAGTAACATGGAATGTTCCCCTGTGTATATACAGTAACAGGGAATGTCCCCCTGTGTATATACAGTAACAAGGAATGTTCCCCTGTGTATATACAGTAACATGGAATGTTCCCCTGTGTATATACAGTAACATGGAATGGCCCATGTGTGATATACAGTAACATGGAATGTCCCCCTGTTGTATTACAGTAACAGGAATGTGCCCCTGTGTATATAACAGTAAAACATGGAATGTCCCGTTTATGTAAGTAACATGGAATGGTCCCCTGTTGATTCAGTAACAGTGAATGTTCCCTCGTGTATGACAATACAATAACATTGGAAGCGTTTTTTTCCAAGGACTCTGGCTAATATACAGTAACATAAAATGTTCCCCTTGTTATACAGTTACAAGGAATGTCCCATATGTATATACAGTAACATAAAATGTTCCCATAGTATTATACAGTAACAAGGAGTTCCCCTATGTATATCAGGAACATAAAAAAAATGTTCCCCTATGTATATACACGTAACAAGAATGTCCCTGTGTATATACAGTAACATAAAATGTTCCCACTATGTGTATATACAGTAACAAGGAGTGTCCCCTATGTATATACAGTAACATAAAATGTTCTCCTGTGTATATACAGTAACAAGGATTGATACCCTGTATATATGCAGTAACATGGAATGTTCCCTGTGTATGTACAGTAACATGGAATGTTCCCCTAGGGGTTACAGTAAATGGAATGTTCCCTATGTATATACAGTAACATGGAATGTTCCCGTGTATGTACAGTAACATGGAATGTTCCCTGTGTATGTACAAGTACACATGGAATGTGCCCCTGTTGTATATACAGTAACTAGAATGTCCCTGTATACTAACATGGAATGTTCCCTGTGTATGTACGTAACATGGAATGTTCCCCTGTGTAGTACAGTAACATGGAATGTTCCCCTGTGTATATAACGTAACATGGAATGTTCCCCTAGTATATACAGTAACAAGGAATGTTCCCATATGTATATACAGTAACAAGGGAATGTTCCTATGTATATACAGTAACAAGGTGTGTCCCCTATGTATTACAGAACATTAAAATGTTCCACTATGTATAACAGTAAAAAGGAGTGTCCCTATGTATATACAGTAACATAAATGTCCCCTATGTATATACAGTAACAAGGAGATGCCCCTACATGTGATATACAGTAACATAAAAATGTTCTCCATGTATTATACAGTAACATAAATGATAGTTCCCCTGTGTATATACAGTAACATAAAAGGTTTTCCCCTGTGTATATACAGTACAAAGAATGTCTCCCCCTATTTATATACGTAAAAAATTGGAATGTTCCCCTATGTATATACAGTAACATGGAATGTTCCCTGTGTATATACAGTTATACAAGGAATGTTCCCCGGGTATGTACAGTTAAAATGGATATTCCCCTATGTATATACATAACGAAGTACCCTGGTATGTACGTAACAGGAATGTTCCCCTGTGTATGTACAGTAAACAGGATGTTCCCCTGTGTATTGTACCACAGTAACAAGGAAGTGCCCTAGTGTATGTACATGTGATGTACGAGTCAATGAATGTGCCCCTGTGTATGTACACGTCAAATGGGAAGGTCCCGGTGTATGTACAGTAACATGGAATGTTCCCCTGTGTATGTACAGTAACAAGGAATGTCCCCTATGTATATACAGTAACAAGGAATGTCCCATGTGTATATACAGTAACAAGGAATGTTCCCCTATGTATATACAGTAACATAAAATGTTCTCCTATGTATATACAGTAACATGGAATGTCCATATATTTATATACAGTAACATGGAATGTTCCCCTATGTATATACAGTAACATAAAATGTTCCCCTATGTATATACAGTAACAAGGAGTGTCCCCTATGTATATACAGTAACATAAAATGTTCTCCGTGTCTATACAGTAACAAAGATGTTACCCCTATGATATATAAGTAACAATGGAATGTCTCCATGTTATCAGTACAGTAAGAATGTTCCCCGTTATAGGGGTCCCGTATACAGTAACATAGAATGTTCCCATGTTAACAGTACAGGAGTGTATGCTATACAGCTAAACAATTCCCTGCTGTATTAAGTAGGATGTACCGTATATGCTAACTAAGGTCCTGTATGTACAGTAACATGGAATGTTCCCTGTGTATGTACAGAGTTCCACTAATGGTATATACCGAACGATGTTCCCGGTGTATGACGTAGTAACAGAATGTCCCTGTGTAGTACCAGTAACATGGGAATGTTCCGTGTAAAAACTGATGTCTGTATAGCAGTAGTAACATGGAATTTCCCCTGTGTAGTACAGTAAATGGAATGTTCCCCTGTGATGTACATATGGAATCCCCGTATCATACATGGAATGTTCCCCTAGTATATACAGTAACAAGGAATGTTCCATATGTATATACAGTAAAAAGGGAATGTTCCCCATATGTATATACAGTAACAAGGGGTTCCCCCTATGTATTACAGTAACATATAAAATGTTCCCACTATGATATAACAGTAACAAAGGAGTGTCCCCTAGTGTATATACAGTAACATAAAATGTTCCCCTATGTATATCCACTAGTAACAAGGAGGCCCCTGCATGTATATACAGAACAAAAAATGTTCTCCGATGTATTATACAGTAACATAAAGCATGTTCCCCTGTGTATATAAGTAACATAAAAGTTTTCCCCGTGTGTATATACAGTACAAAGAAAGCTCTCCCCCTATTTATATTACGTAAAATTGGAATGTTCCCCTATGTATATACCAGTAACATGGAATGTTCACTGTGTATATACAGTTACTACAAGGAAGTCCCCTGGTATGTAACGTTAACATGGAATATTCCCCATGTATTACATTAAAGCGTACTGTGTTTACGTAAAGGAATGTTCCCCTGTGTAGACAGTAAACATGGGGATGTTCCCTGTGTATGTCCAGTAAACATGAATTTCCCGTTTTTAACAGTAACAAGGAAGTGCCCTGGTGATGTACAGGAACATTGAATGTGCCCCATGTGTATGTACAGTACAAGGAATGTGCCCGGGTATGTACAGTAACATGGATGTTCCCCTGTGTATGTACAGTAACAAGGAGTCCCCTATGAATACCGTAAACAAGGATGTCCCATGTTGTATATACCGAACAAGGATGTTCACCCAGTATATACCAGTAGTAACATTAAAATGTTCTCATGTAATACAGTAACATGGGATGTCCATATATTTATATAACAGTACATGGAATGTTCCCCTATGTAATACAGTAACAAAAATGTTCCCATGTATATACAGTAACAAGGAGTGTCCCCTATGTATATACAGTAAAATAAAACATGATCTACCTAATGTCATATAAAAAGTAACAAGGAAGTCCCCCTATGTATACAGTAACATAAAATGTTTCCTATATCACAGTAGTAACAAGGAAGTGTCCCCTATGTATTTACACGTACATAAAATGTTTCTCCTCTGTACTTGATAACAGTAACAATGGAAGACCCATATGGAATATAAAATGTTCCCCTGTGTATATACAGTAACAAGGAATGTCCCCTATGTATATACAGTAACATAAAATGTTCTCCTATGTATATATAGTGACAAAGAATGTTCCCCTATTTATATACAGTAACATGGAATGTTCCCCTATGTATATACAGTAACAAGGAATGTTCCCCTATGTATATACAGTAACAAGGAATGTTCCCATGTGTATATACAGTAACATGGAATGGTACCCTGTGTATATACAGTAACATGGAATGTTCCCATATATATATATAAAGTAACATGAAATGTTCCCATATGTATATACAGTAACAAGGAATGTTCCCCTATGTATATACAGTAACATGGAATGTTCCCATATGTACAGTAACATGGAATGTTCCCATATGTATATACAGTAACAATGAATGTTCCCCTGTGTTTATACAGTAACAAGGAATGTTCCCATATGTATATACAGTAACATGGAATGTTCCTATATTTATATACAGTAACATCGAATGTTCCCGTGTATATACAGTAACATGGAATGTTCCCACATGTATATACAGTAACATGGAATGTTCCTGTGTATATACAGTAACATGGAATGTTCCCATATGTATATACAGTAACAAGGAATGTTCCCATATGTATATACAGAAACATGGAATGTTCCCCTATGTATATACAGTAACAAGGAATGTCCCCCTATGTATATACAGTAACATAAAATGTTCCCCTATGTATATACAGTAACAAGGAGTGTCCCCTATGTATATACAGTAACATAAAATGTTCTCCTATGTATATACAGTAACAAGGAATGTCCCATATGTATATACAGTAACATAAAATGTTCCCCTATGTATATACAGTAACAAGGAATGTCCCCCTATGTATATACAGTAACATAAAATGTCCCCCTATGTATATACAGTAACATAAAATGACCCCCTATGTAATATAAAATGTTCCCCTGTGTATATACAGTAACAAGGAATGTCCCCTATGTATATACAGTAACATAAAATGTTCTCCTATGTATATTCAGTAACAAGGAATGTCCCCCTATGTATATACAGTAACATAAAATGTTCCCCTATGTATATACAGTAACAAGGAATGTCCCCCTATGTAATATAAAATGTTCCCCTATGTATATACAGTAACATAAAATGTTCTCCTATGTATATACAGTAACAAGGAGTGTCCCCTATGTATATACAGTAACATAAAATGTTCTCCTATGTATATACAGTAACAAGGAATGTCCCCCTATGTAATATAAAATGTTCCCGTGTATATACAGTAACAAGGAATGTCCCCTATGTATATACAGTAACATAACATGTTCTCCTATGTATATACAGTAACAAAGAATGTCCCCCTATTTATATACAGTAACATGGAATATTCCCCTATGTATATACAGTAACAAGGAATGTTCCCATGTGTATATACAGTAACATGGAATAGTACCCTGTGTATATACAGTAACATTGAATGTTTCCCTATGTATATACAGTAACATGGAATGTTCCCATAAGTATATACAGTAACATAGAATGTTCCCCTGTGTATATACAGTAACATAGAATGTTCCCCTGTGTATATACGTAACACGCCTAAGTTCCCCTAGTATAATAACAGGTAACAAGTGTTCCCCCCTATGTATATCCAGAACATAACGAATGTCTTACCCAATGTATATACAGGATACATGAATGTCGCCTAGTTTATACCGTAATGATTCCCCTGTGCATATACAAGTAACAGAATGTTTCCCCTATGTATTACAACGTAACAGTTGAATGTTCCCATTAAGCGTATATACAGTAACATGGGAATGTTTCCCCTTCCCTGTGTTATAAAGTAACATTGAATGATTTTCCCTTTATGTAATACAGTAACCATGAATGTTCATAAGTAATACAGACATAGAATGTCCCCTCATGTCCCCTTTTTAAATGCTGATGCCGGTTATATATAGTAAACATCGTGAATTTCACCTGTGTATCTCAGAACAAGAATGTTCCCCCTTATGCCTTATACAGTAACCAGGAATGTTCCCCTATGCTGGTTACAGAACATGGAATGTCCTCCTGTGTATATGATATGTAACATTGAATGGTTCTCCCTATGTATAGTACAGTAACAACGGAAGTTCCCATAAGCATATATCCTGGGACAGGGAGGTAGGATTGGTTTACTTTCTGCCTCCCAATTAATTTCTATGAGGATCATGAAAAATACTGATTCTGCTGCTGTCTGCCAACTCCCTAAGTGCCTCAGCACTATCTTTAATACAGGAAGGCCGGCATCCCCTGGCAGATGAGAACTATCTGCTTCTGGTTCTTCCAGTTAGCAGCTGTCAATCATGGATGTGACAGTTTACATCTACAATCACAATGACTGAATAACTATTCCTCTAGCTCTGCATGCTCTGAGCAATGGGCAAGCTTGTAAATAAGCTTGGAAGGGGAAAAAACTTTTTACGAAGAAGAGGAATGAGACAGAACATTTTGCAGCATAATAGTTTAGCCCTGCAATCTTCCCCTTTTGAACTATTGTGTTTTCTGGGAGTTTGCGAGGTGAGTTATTTATATATAATTTATTTTAGAGTGAATATGACCTAAATGACCTATTTATACCCCTTATTACCCCCTTTAAAACACACCATTGCAACTGCCATAACCACCCGTGCAGTATATTGCTATCAAATTGTATAGTCCATTTTAATACCACAGTGGTCCTGTGGTATTGCAGAGCTGCAAAAGTGATTGTCTACTACAGCACATTAGCACAAAGCTTAGCTCCTGGGGATAGATTCCTATGCACTATAGTTAAATGATCTTTTCTCTCTTCTCCATACAGCTGGCTTGGCTTCCTCCTAAACTTAGTTGATGATTGGGTAAAAGCCGCTGTGTTTTGAGTTAAAACACCATCTCCACGTTGGACCATCTCGACCCCCAACACCCCCCTAAGTGTATTACCATGCTCTATGTCCTCGCAGAAACTTAAGTACAATGCGACTGTGATTTCCCCCATGGCCATAGGTGGCAGATTAACCAGATAAGTTTCTTCAAACTGGCTCCCAGTACATCCCCTGTACACTATTATTTTCTCTTTTCATAATGGTTATTTTATAGCCCATTGGATTTTTAACTCCAACACGCCTTCTGCTTTATTTTGCGCCTCAAAATATGGGTAAAAATGTTAATTACATATAATCTGCTCCCTATTTATTTTTGAGAAGAAAAAGGCAGAAATCCAGGATGCCCCCTTTTTTAAGTTCCTATGTTCTGTCTTTTTCCTTTTAGACCCCCCTGGGAATTAAATCTTCGTTCTCATTCTGTTTTGTTGCAGGCATTTTGACAGAGGGATTAATGATTGGTGTTGCAAGTAAGTAGCAATGTAAGGGCGGTGTGGTGATTGGGTACAATCTTTATGCGGGTATTGGAAGAACAACCTCATTGGTTTATAGGATGTCAGTGTGACACACACAGTTTGTGTTTTCTCCGTTACTAAGGTTCCCATTAGGCAGCACTCTGTGGTATTTTATTTTATTTCCCCAAATGTACACTGGACATTAGGTTAGTGGGCAGCTGTGGCTTTAAACTAAAGTCGGGCAAAAAATGTTTCTTCTATTCCAGCCCCCCCAGAGCCTATACCTGTATTGCTTCAAACTTGCTGGCTTCCTCCATGTGTGCTGTGACGTCAATGCCAGGCACTCGTTCTGCATGTGTGTGATTCATCGGCCTGTGACCAACATGGCGCAATTACATCACTCACGCGCATGCCCACTGTTCCGCGCGGGTGGTGGTGTGGCGACCGGAACTTACATTTGGGGGCAAGGAACCGGGAGAGCCAGGAGATCTTGTCGGGGCGGAGCTCCAGATGCCATTATTCAGAGGAGGAAGCCAGCACGTTTGAAGCAATACGGTAGCTCTGGGGGGGTAAGGAGAAAAAATTTTGGGCCAATTTTAGTTTTTTGTTTTTTTTTTACTGTTACATTCCTTTAATGCTGTCGTGACTGGAAGGCGGGGTTAAAGTTCTGAACCTTGGTTTTACTAGCAGAGGACAGAGCCAGGAACAGTAACAACCTCCCATAGAACAAGTAACAAACTTTATCTGCACCGCACTATGCATGAGACAGAGCAAGTGTCGCATGGAACAGATGACAGTTGATTTCATTGGTCTTTGTAAATCCTTCTGGCCATGTATGAATCTATGGATGTGGATGATTCTAGTGATGATAATAACAATCTACCACTTGAATGAGGTTCGCTACGAACTACAGCAGGTATTGGAAACCTCCATATGATTGACATTAAAAACTCCCAATCATTTCTACAATGCTGACAGGGAATGCTGGGAGTTGTATTTTTCAAAACTAGCATACATATCTACACCCATATGAAGGTGTAGATATTTCACTGCAGCTCCACCTGCTCCTTTACCCATAATCTCTGTTATGGTACCTGCTCATTGTAACTTTTACTGTCTCCCATATGCAAGTTTACACAGTGGGTGAGTTGCATTTATATTCTGCAGGACATAGTTATAAATCATAGTAGGTAGATCATCACAGGCAGTCCTCTACACAAGGGCTATGTACCGAGAGCCGGTATCGCTCTCTATTTAGATATCCCCAGCTATCAGCGGGCGTTAAATTTTCTTGTCGTAAAGAGCGTTTTGGCTTGGTACTAGCTTACTGTGGTTGCGTGACAACGTTTTTGGTACGCGCAGATCGCGGTACTCTTAAAGTCACTTAAGTCGCAGTCTTCTCATCCAGGGATCCCTATCAAAGCATCTCTCCACACAGGATATCCTATCAAAGCAGCTCCTCTCACACAGGATTCCATCAAGCAGTCCCTCCACAATACATAATCATCTCTCATCCAGTCTCTACACAGGATATCCTATCACAGCATCCTCTCGCCCAATATCTTATCAAAGCTAAAAAAAAATAAAATGTAGCCATTGCTTAAGTTCTGTACACACGCGTGATTGTGGTGCGGACCCGCGGCGCACAATGTTTACGAACGGTTGTTTCGGACATAATCGGCCCGTGTATGCACTTAACGCCCGTTACGGCCACTTGTTTTAGAGATCTGCCCTGCAGATCGGGCACTACCCTTACACAGTAAATAAATTGCCCTTACACAACGGGCCCGATTATTGGCCGAAACAAACCTTCGTACACATCATGCGTCGCGGGTCAAGCCTCGTACCACGTGTGTACGAACCTTAAGTGTGCCATGGCCTGAAATAGTTTGATGACAAGTCTATAATGACAGTCTTAACCCCCGAAGTACAGTTTTGGCAATGATCCCATAATGCAAAGGTTTAAAAGGCAAGTACACAGCCTAAAATAAAGTTACCTTAGAAATGTAAATCACCCCCCAATCAAAGTTTTTGCATTATCTATAAGTTTCAAAGGTTCCCCTCAAGTTTCACTACCTGATCCGGTCCTTTGGCCACTCGTTTCGAGCAAAAACAGGAGCAGAGGGCTTCTGCGCTGAAAGTCGACCTACTTCCTGGTTGCGGTTGTCCGACGATTGGGTGTAACGTCGTGTTGCGTCTTTACTGACAGCCCATCCAGGAAGTGGAGCATCTGTCACCCCCGCAGAGCAGAGGAGGAGCGGGCGAGGGACCAGCCAGGTAAGAACTTTTGGGGAAGTCATTGAAACATATGGATAATGTTAAACCTAGTTTTGGGAGTGATCAGCATTTCTAAGAAACTTTATTTTAGGCTGGACTTGCCCTTTAACGTGTATAAATCTAACAGTCACTGTGTATTTACCTTCCAGGTATGTCTATGACTTTATCGGTGAAGGCCACGATAACATAAAGAAGGAGTTAATAGCTTACTGTGTCCACGTTTCTATATTCTACTCTGTGGCTCGGCCCTTGTGAAATTGTTTATATCTGGTCCGTATGCAACTGCTTCGGTCTTAAACTGGAACTCTGGGTCCAGAAATTCTTCCAGCTGGGACCCTTGCAAGATTAGAGGTGAGAGTGACTATTATCTAGGGAGTAATTAGGGGCGTAACTACAGGGGACCAGGCGGGCAACGTAGGGGGGTTCTCTACATTTTAAGTCCAAAACATATCACCGATTCCAGGGTTCGCACACTCACTACCCGCCTTAGCTGAACACCTATTATAAGGGATAACATACGCACCATTTAAAGCATATAACCTACCTCCTGTAGTGATTTCTATGGGAGGAACTGTAATTTATAGCCATATAATCTTACAGTTTCCAGGATGAGAAGGGACCCGAAGCCACAAAGGGGTAAGTTATAATAAATAATGCACCACAACTGTAAATTAAAGGGATATAGAAGTCACTTGGAGTTCCGTGCCCTGTATAATAGGTACTCTCACTCGGCCTGCGGCCCATCGTTCTTTTATATGGTCACGGAACTCCTCGGTGACGTCTAATATCCTTATATTTACAGTTGGGGTGCATTATCCACTATATATTTCACAGGATATTAATTGCCTCTTTACGGTATTATACTTTGTCCGCTCTTAATTGTAAAAGTGCAAACTTTTTTTTATTATGTCACTATATCAATTCATTGCTGCCATAATGTTTTTTCTTAACAGCCAAACTGTCAGAGTCCATGTCTAGGAAATCAGAGGGATTTTTGGTGCAGCTACCTTTTGGAACAATCATTTTGTATAACATATTAGCCCTTAACAGCTTGGACTTTTGCGCTGTTGGTACCAAGAGGCTCTGATTACAGGTACCAGCGGTCCCTGGTACATCCCTTTATTGATGTAGATTTCCTTCTGTACTGACAAGAATAGGGGAACATTCTGTGTTTCTCTTCATACATAGGGAACCCTGTGTTACTCTAGTACATAGGGAACACTCTGTGTTACTCTATATCCATAGGGAACATTCGTGTTACTCTATATACATAGGGGAAATCTCTGTGTTACTCTATATACATAGGAACACTCTGTTGTACTCTATTCCATAGGGGACTCTGGTTTACTCTATATACATAGGGGAACATTCTGTGTTCTATAGCTAATACATAGGGGAACACTCTGTGTTACTCTATATACATAGGGAACTCCATGTTTACTGTATATACTGTACACAGGGGAACATTCACCTGTTTCTCTATATACTGTAATATCATATTACATTTACTATATAATACATAGGGTGCATTACATGTTACTGTATATACATAGGGAACATTCCATGTTACTGTATATACTGTAACAGGGGAACATTCCCTGTTTCTCTATACTATAGATATACATAGGGATTGACATTCCTGTTACTATATAGTCCATAGTGTGACATTACTGTTTACTGTATATACATCGGGGAACATTCATTTTACTGTCTAACACATGGGACATTCCATGTTACTGTATATACTATGGGAACTTCCAGTTACTGTATAATGCAGGGCAGGGGAACATCCATGTATACTTTATATATACATAGGGGGACATTCCATTTTACTGAATCCTACATATAGGGAACATTCCTTGTTACTGATACACACATGGACATTCCTTGTTACTGTATATCAATATGGAACATTCCTTGTAACTGTATATCACAGGGGAACATTCATGTTACTCTGTAATATACTATGAGGGAATTCCTTGTAATGTAATATACATAGGGGAACATTTAGTTACTGTAATAATGGCTCTTTGAGTCCTTAGGAAACAGGCGCTTTAACAAATGTTATTGTATTGTACATACACAGGACACATTCCATGTTACTGTACATAACAGGGGCACCATTCCATGTTACTGTATATACCCAGGGGCACATTCCTTGTTACTGTACATACATAGGAAACATTCCTTGTTACTGTATATCATGGGGAACAATTCCTGTTACTGTACATACACAGGGGACATTCATGTACTGTATATACATAGGGAACATTACATTTACTGTATATACACAGGGACATTCCATGTTACTGTAATACTAGGAGCATTCCTTAGTTACTGGTATTACATAGGAACATTACATGTTACTGTATATACACAGGGGGACATTCCATGTTACTGTACATACACCAGGGGAACTTCCATGTTAATGGTATATACATAGTGGAACATTCCATGTTTCCTGTAATATACCATAGAGAACATTCCATTTTACTGTACATACTAGGGGAACATTCCATGTTATGTATATACATAGGGGAACATTCCTTTTTACTGTATATCATGGGGAACATTTCCATGTTTCTGTATATACTATGGGAACATTCCTTGTTACGTATATACATAGGGGACACATTCCATGTTACTGTATATACACAGGGAAATTCCATTGTTACTGTGTATACATACTGGGAACATTCCATTTTACTGTATATACACAGGAGGACATTCCATGTTACTGTATATACATAGGGGAACATTCCCTGTTACTGTATATAATATGGGACATTCATGTTTTACTGTATATACACAGGGGAACATTCCATGTTACTGTATATACATTAGGGAACATTCCTTGTTTACTTGTAGATATACATGGGGAAACATTCCATTTTTCTTATATACATATGGGAAATTCCTTGTTACTGTATATACAAGACAGGAACATTCCTTGTCTACTGATATATACATATGGGAACATTCCATGTTATGTATATACATAGGGAACATTCCTCTGTTATGTATATACACAGGAAAATTCCTTGTTACTGATATACATATGAACATCATCCATGTTTACTGTATATACACAGGGGAACATCCATGTTACTGTATATACATATGGGAAACATTCCTGTTACTGTATTCATATGGGAACATTCCTTGTTACTGTATATACACATGGGACATCCATGTTACTGTATATAAATAGGGGAACATTCTTTGTTTACTATATTACATAGGAGAACATTCCCTTGTTACTGTACATACATAGGGAAATTTGCATGTTACTTTATATATATATTGGGACATTCCATGTTTCTGTATATCACAGGGTAACCTTCCATGTTACTGTAATACACATGGAACATTCCTTGTTACTGTATATACAAGGGGAACATTCCTTGTTACTGTATCTACACCAGGGAACATTCCATGTTACTGTATATAACATATGGGGAACACTTCTTTGTTTTACTAATGTATACACAGGGAACTTCCATGTTCTGTAATATACATTGGTGAACACTTCCTTGTTACTGTATAACACAACACCGGGAACATTCCATGTTACTGTACATATGGCCATTCCATTTACTGTAACTATGGGAACATTCCATGTTATGTCATATGGGACATTCCCATGTTCCTGTTAACATGGGGAACTCCTTGTTACTGTACATCACTATTGGAACTTTCATGGTTACTTTATATATATATATGGGAACATTCCATGTTACTGTATATCCACAGGGACCATTCCATGTTACTGTATATACACTGGAACATTCCTTGTTACTGTATATACCTAGGGGAACATTCCTTGTTACTGTATAATACACCAGGGGAACATTCCATGTTACTGTATATACATAGGGGAACATTCTTTGTTACTAAATATATACTAGACTATACGATACAATAGGGGACATTCCTTGTTACTGTATATACACAGGGGACATTCCTTGTTACTGAATATACACAGGGAACTTTTTATTACATAGGGACATTCCTTGTTACTGTATATACATAGGAGAACATTTTCCATGTTACTGTAATACATATTGGGACATTCCTGTACTGTATATACATAGGGAACATTTTATGTTACTGTATATACATAGGGGACTTCCTTCCTTGTTACTGATATACATAGGAGAACATTTATGTTCTATAAAATCAGGGGGACTCCTGTTACTGTGTATATTACATAGGAGAACATTTATGTTACTTATATACATAGGGGACACTCCTTGTTACTGTAATATAACATAGGAAGAACAATTTTATGTTACTGTAGTATACATAGGGAACTCGTTGTTACTGTATATACATAGGGGAACATTTTACTGTTACGTATACATAGGGAACATTCCATGTTACTGTTAAGAATAGGGGGACATTCCATGTTATGTATACACATAGGGAACATTTTATGTTACTGTATAACTAGGGAACATCCTTACGTAGATACACGGGGAAAACATTCCTTGTTACTGTATATACATCATGGGAATTCCTTGTTACTGTTATACATGGATAATCCTTTTTAATAGGCTGTATTACAATACGACACTCCTTGTTACTGTTATACATAAGGGGAACATTTTTAATGTTCTGTATGATACACAGGGGAACATTCCTTGTAATTGTATATACACAGGGGAACATTCCATGTTACTGTATATACATTGGAAACATTTATGTTACTGTATATATTGCTCTTTGAGTCCTTTAGGAAAAAACGCTTTACAATGTTATTGTATTATTGATTGGTATACACAGGGAACTTCCCATAGTTACATGTACACTACACAGGGGAACATTCCTTGTTAATTGTATATACATATGGGAAACATTCCATGTTACTGTATATACAACAGGGGAACATTCCATGTGTACTGTACATCACAGGGGACATCCTTGTTACTGTATATACAAGGGGAACATCCTTGTTAATGTATATCACAGGGAACAGTCCATGTTACGTATATACATAGGGGAACATTCCATGTTACTGTACATACACGGGGGACATTCCATGTTACTGTCATACACAGGGAACATTCCATGTTACTGTTCATACACAGGGGAACATTCGCTTGTTTACTGTATATACATAGGGGAACATTCCATGTTACTGTATTACACAGGGTAACATTCTTGTTAATGTTATACACGGGAACATTTCCTTGTTTACTGTACACACAGGGGAACATTCCATGTTACTGTTATATCCACAGGGGAACATTCCATGTTACTGTATATACCAGGGGAACATTCCTTGTGATTATATACACAGGGAACATTCCTGTTACTGTATATACTAGGAACATTCCATGTTACTGTATATACAACAGGGAACATTCCTTGTTAAACTACTGCAAGATACACGGGGACATTCCATGTTACTGTATATACACTACACAGGGGGACATTCCATGCCACAGTATATACACAGGGGGACATTCAATGTCTACTGTATATACTTATGGGAACATTCCATGGTTGCCGTGTATATACTAGGGAACATTCAATGTTACTGTATATACACAGGGAACATTCCCATGTTACTAGACAGTAACATAAAATGTTCTCCTATGTATATACAGTAACAAGGAATGTCCCCCTATGTATATACAGTAACATAAAATGTTCTCCTATGTATATACAGTAACAAGGAATGTCCCCCTATGTATATACAGTAACATAAAATGTTCTCCTATGTATATACAAAGGTCCTGTTTGTTGTTCCTGTTTGTTGTATATACATTAAATAAACAAGGGCACAAGGAAAATTGTTTCCCATGGTTCCTTGTTGTAGGATATACAGTTAACAGTGGGAATGTTTCTCTCCCCTATGGTATTTATATTTCAGTGAGTTAGGAACAAGGATAATGTTCACCTATGTTGTATTGCCTCCTGTGTATGTACAGTAAACATGGAATGTTCCCCTGTGTATGTACAGTTAACATAAAGGACTGTCCCCTGTTCTCTGGGTATGACAAGGAGTAGAGTAAATGGAATTGGTAACCTTCCCCTGAGTATTATACAGTAAACATGGAATGTTCCCCTCCTGTGTGTATATACATAACAAAGGAATGTTCCCCTGTGTATACTAATTACAGTAACAAGAATGTCCCCTGTTGTTAGGCTTACAAGTAAGTAACATTGGAATGTTCCCCTGTTGTATATACAGTAACATGGAATGTTCCCCGTATGTTATACATTAAAAGAATGTTCCCATGCTGTGTTGTATGTACAGTAACATGGAATGTTACCTGTGTATGTACAATACAATAATACAATAACATTTGTTAAAGCGTTTTTTTCCTAAAGGACTCAAAGAGCATATATATACAGAGTAACAAAAAATGTTTCCCTATGTATATACAGTAACATGGAATGTTCCCCTGTGATATACATTAACAAGGAATGTTCCCCTGTGTCTATACAGTAACATAAAATGTCCCTATGTATTAACAGTAACAAGGAGTGTCCCGTAGTATAAACAGTAACATAAAAGGTTCTCCTATGTATATACGAGTAACAAGGGAATGTTCCCATATGTATATACAGTAACAAGGAAATGTCCCATGTGTATAACGTAACAAGGAATGTTCCCTATGTATATACAGTAACATAAAAGTTCTCCATTTAGACAGTAACATGGAATGTCCCTTTATATACAGTTAACATGGAATGTCCCCTATGTTATCAGAACCATAAAATGTCCTGTATATACAGTAACAAGGATGTACCCTATGTATATACAGTAAACATAAAATGTTCTTCATATGTATAACAGTAACAAGGAGTGTTCCCTATGTATATACAGTAACATAAAATGTTCTCCTATGTACTAGTACAGTAACAAGGAAGTCCCCTCTATGTATATATAGAACATAAAATGTCTCTATGTATAAACAGTAACAAGGGAAAGTCCCCCTATGTAATACAGTAACATAAAATGTTTTCTCCTATGTATATACAGAACAAGGAAGTCCCATAGTGATATACCAGTAACATAAAATGTTCCTATGTATATACAGTAAACAGGAATGTCCCCCTATGTAAATAAAATGTTCCCTGTGATATTCAGTAACAAGGAATGTCCCCGGTGTATACAGTCAGTAAGGAATGTCCCCTTTGTATATACATAGTAACATAAAATGTCTCCCATGTATACTTAGGTAAACAAAGAATGTCCCCTATTATATACAGTAAATGGAATGTTCCCCTTGTGTATCTAGTACAGTAACAAGGAAATGTTCCCCTATGTATATACAGTAACAAGGAATGTTCCATGTGTAATACAGTAACATGGAATGGTACCATGTGGTATACAGTAACATGGAATGTTCCCATATATAATATAATAACATGATAATGTTCCCCATATGTGTATGTACAGTAACAAAGGAATGTTCCCCTATGTATATACAGGAAACATGGAATGTTCCCATATGTCAGTAACATGGAATGTTTCCCATATTACAGTAAAATGGAATGTTCCCATATGTACAGTAACATGGAATGTTCCCCTGTGTTTATACAGTAACAAGGAATGTTCCCATATGTATATACAGTAACATGGAATGTTCCCCTGTGTATATATAGTAACAAAGAATGTTCCCCTATTTATATACAGTAACATGGAATGTTCCCCTGTGTATATACAGTAACAAGGAATGTTCCCTAGATATACGTAACAAGGAATTGCCCATGTGTATACAGTAACATGGAATATGACCCTGTGTATATACAGTAACATGGAATGTTCCCATAATATATATAAAGTAACATGAAATGTTCCCATATGTATGTACAGTAACAAGGAATGTTCTCCTATGTATATATAGTAACAAAGAATGTTCCCTATATATACGAGTAACATGGATGTTCCCTTTATATACAGTAACAAGGAATGTTCCCTATGTTAACAGTAACAAGAATGTTCCCATATGTATTACAGTAACAGTGAATGTTTGTATAGACAGTAAAAGGAATGTTCCCATGTATATACAGTAACATGGAATGTTCCCCTGCATTCCTGGTATATACAGTAACAAGGAATGTTCCCATATGTATATACAGTAACATGGAATGTTCCCATATGTATATACAGTAACAAGGAATGTTCCTGTGTATATACAGTAACAAGGAATGTTCCCATATGTATATACAGAAACATGGAATGTTCCCCTATGTATATACAGTAACAAGGAATGTTCCCTATGATATTACAGTAACATGAATGTTCCCTGGGTATATACAGTAACATGGAATGTTCCCAAGTATATACAGTAAACAAGGAATGTCCCCTATGTATATACAGTAACATGGAAGTCCCCTGTGTATATACAGTAGTAACATGGGATGTTCCCATAGTATATACAGTAACAAGGAATGGAATGTTCCCCTGTGTATTGTATACAGTAACAGGAAATGTGTCCCCTATGTATATACAGTAACAAGGAATGTTCCCATATGTATATACAGAAACATGGAATGTTCCCCTATGTATATACAGTAACAAGGAATGTTCCCCTATGTATATACAGTAACATGGAATGTTCCCCTATGTATGTACAGTAACATGGAATGTTCTCCTATGTATATACAGAAACATGGAATGTTCCCCTATGTATATACAGTAACATGGAATGTTCCCCTGTGTATATACAGTAACATGGAATGTCCCCCTGTGTATATACAGTAACATGGAATGTTCCCCTATGTATATACAGTAACAAGGAATGTTCCCCTATGTATATACAGTAACATGGAATGTCCCCCTGTGTATATACAGTAACATGTAATGTTCCCCTATGTATATACAGTAACATGGAATGTCCCCCTGTGTATGTACAGTAACATGGAATGTTCCCCTATGTATATACAGTAACAAGGAATGTTTTCCTATGTATGTACAGTAACAAGGAATGTGCCCCTGTGTATATACAGTAACATGGAATGTGCCCCTGTGTATGTACAGTAACATGGAATGTTCCCCTGTGTATGTACAATACAATAACATTTGTAAAGCGTTTTTTTCCTAAAGGACTCAAAGAGCATATATATACAGTAACATAAAATGTTCCCCTATGTATATACAGTAACAAGGAGTGTCCCCTATGTATATACAGTAACATGGAATGTTCCCCTGTGTATATACAGTTACAAGGAATGTCCCATATGTATATACAGTAACAAGGAATGTCCCTGTGTATATACAGTAACAAGGAATGTTCCCCTATGTATATACAGTAACATGGAATGTCCCCCTGTGTATATACAGTAACATGGAATGTTCCCCTGCATATATACAGTAACATGGAATGTTCCCATATGTATATACAGTAACATGGAATGTCCCCCTGTGTATATACAGTAAAATGGAATGTTCCCCTGTGTATATACAGTAACATGTAATGTCACACTATGTATATATAGTAACATGGAATGTTCCCTTATGTATATTATAGTATATAGAGAAACAGGGAATGTTCCCCTGTGTACAGTATATACAGTAACATGGAATGTTCCCCTATGTATATACAGTAACATGTAATGTCACCCTATGTATATATAGTAAAATGTAATATGTATATTACAGTATATAGAGAAACAGTGAATGTTCCCCTGTGTACAGTATATACAGTAACATGGATAGTTCCCTTATGTATATAGAGTAACACAGAGTGTTCCCCTATGTATATAGAGTAACACAGAATGTTCCCCTATGTAATTCGACGTTAACAGCGTGTTCCCCCTCCCCACGGCAATATAGAGTAACATAGAATCGTCCTCCTACTATGTAAATAGGAGTAACACAGAATGTTCCCCTATGTATATAGAGTAACACAGAGTGTTCCCCTATGTATATAGAGTAACACAGAGTGTTCCCCTATGTATGAAGAGTAACACAGAATGTTCCCCTATTCTTGTCAGTACAGAAGGAAATCTACATCAATAAAGGGATGTACCAGGGACCGCTGTTACCTGTAATCAGAAGCCTCTTGGCTACCAACAGCGCAAAGTCCAAGCTGTTAAGGGCTAATATGTTATACAAAATGATTGTCCAAAAGTTAGCTGCACCAAAAATCCCTCTGATTCTCCTAGACATGGACTCTGACAGTTTGGCCTGTTAAAGAAAACATTATGGCAGCAATGAATTGATATAGTGACATAATAAAAAAAAAGTTTGCACTTTTACAATTAAGAGCGACAAAGTATAATATCCGTAAAGAGGCATTAATATCCTGTAAATTATATAGTGGATAATGCACCCCAACTGTAAATTATAAGGATATTAGACGTCACCGAGGAGTTCCGTGACCATATAAAAGAACGAGGCCGCAGGCCGAGTACCTATTATACAGGGCACGGAACTCCAAGGTGACTTCTAATATCCCTTTAATTTACAGTTCGTGGTGCATTATTTATTATAACTTACCCCTTTGTGGCTTCTGGTTTCCTTCTCATCCTGGAACTGTAAGATTATATGGCTATAATCTTACAGTTCCTCCCATAGAAATCCACTACAGGGGTAGGTTATATGCTTATAAATGGTGCTTATGTTATCCCTTATAATAGGTGTTCAGCTAAGTCCCGGGTAGTGATGTGCGAACCTGGAATCGGGATACTGTTTTTGGACTTAAAACTGTAGAACCCCCCTACAGTTGCTCCGCCTGCTCCCCTGTAGTTACGCCCCTAATTACTCCCTAGATAATAGTCACTCTCACCTCTAATCTTGCGAAGGGTCCCAGCTGGAAGAATTTCTGGACCCAGAGTTCCAAGTTAAGACCGAAGCAGTTGCATACGGACCAGATATAAACAATTTCACAAGGGCCGAGCCACAGAGTAGTAATTAGAAACGTGGACACAGTAGCTATTAACTCCTTCTTTATGTTATCGTGGCCTTCACCGATAAAGTCATAGACATACCTGGAAGGTAAATACACAGTGACTGTTAGATTTATACACGTTAAAGGGCAAGTCCAGCCTAAAATAAAGTTTCCTTAGAAATGCTGATCACCTCCCAAACCTAGGTTTAACATTATCCATATGTTTCAATGACTTCCCCAAAGTTCCTTACCTGGCCTGGTCCCTCGCCGCTCCTCCTCTGCTCTGCGGGTGACAGCTGCTCCACTTCCTGGATGCGGCTGTCAGTAAAGACGCAACACGACGTTACACCCAATCGTCTGACAACCGCAACCAGGAAGTAGGTCGACTTTCAGCGCAGAAGCCCTCTGCTCCTGTTTTTGCTCGAAACGAGCGGCAAAGGACCGGATCAGGTAGTGAACTTTAGGGGAACATTTGAAACTTATAGATAATGCAAAACTTTGATTTGGGGGGTGATTTACATTTCTAAGGTAACTTTATTTTAGGCTGTACTTGCCTTTTAAACCTTTGCATTATGGGATCATTGCAAAACTGTACTTCGGGGGTTAAGACTTGTCATTATAGACTTGTCATCAAACTATTTCAGGCCATGGCACACTTAAGGTTCGTACACACGTGGTCACGAGTGCTGACCCGCGACGCATGATGTGTACGAACGGTTGTTTCGGCCAATAATCGGCCCGTGTAAGGGCAATTTATTTACTGTGTAAGGGTAGTGCCCGATCTGCAGGGCAGATCTCTAAACAAGTGGCCGTAACGGGCGTTAAAGTGCCCATACACGGGCCGATTATTGTCCGAAACAACCGTTCGTAAACATTGTGCGCCGCGGGTCCGCACCCACAATCACGCGTGTGTACGAACTTAAGCAATGCTACATTTTATTTTTTTTTATGCTTTGATAAGATATTCTGGGCGAGAGACTGCTGTGATAGGATATCCTGTGTGAGAGACTGCTTTGATAGGATATCCTGTGTGAGAGACTGCTTTGATAGGATATCCTGTGTGAGAGACTGCTTTGATAGGATATCCTGTGTGAGAGACTGCTTTGATAGGATACCCTGGATGAGAGACTGCGACTTTAAGTGACTTTAAGAGTACCGCGATTGCTGCGGTACTCAAAAACGGTGTCACGCAACCACCGTAAGCTATGTACCAAGCCAATAACGTCTCTTTACGACAGAAAATTTAACGCCCGCTGATAGCTGGGATATCTAAATAGAGAGCGATACCGGCTCTCGGTACATAGCCCTGTGTTAGAGACTGCCTTGATGATCTACCTATCTATGATTTTATAACTATGTCCTGCAGAATATACATTTCAATCTCCACCCACTGTGTAAACTTGCATTATGGGAGACAGTAAAGTTACAATGAGCAGGTACCATAACAGAGGATTATGGGTAGGGAGCAGGTGGAGCTGCAGTGAAATATCTACACCTTCATATGGGTGTAGATATGTATGCTATGTTTTGAAAACTACAACTCCCAGCATTCCCTGTCAGCATTGTAGAAATGATTGGGAGTTTTTAATGTCAATCATCTGGAGGTCCACATACCTGCTGTAGTTCTAGCTGAACCTCATCAAGTGGTAGATTGTTATTATCATCACTAGAATCATCCACATCCCATAGATCATCATGGCCAGAAGGATTTACAAAGACCAATGAAATCACATGTCATCTGTTCCCATGCAGACACTTGCTCTGGTCTCATGCATAGGTGCAGGTGCAGATAGAAGTTTGTTACTTTGTTCTATGGGAGGTTGTTACTGTTCCTGGCTCTGTCCTCTGCTAGTAAAACCAAGGTCAGAACTTTAACCCCTGCCTTTCCAGTCACGCCAGCATTAAAGGATATGTACACAGTAAAAAAAAACAAAAAACTAAAATTGGCCAAAATTTTTTTCTTCCTTACCCCCCCAGAGCCTACCTGTATTGCTTCAAACGTGCTGGCTTCCTCCTCTTGAATAATGGCATCTGGAGCTCCGCCCCGACAAGATCTCCTGGCTCATCCCGGTTCCTTTGCCCCCAAATGTAAGTTCCGGTCGCACCACACCCGCGCGGCATCAGTGGGCATGCGCGTGAGTGATGTAATTGCGCCATGTTTGGTCACAGCCCGATGACATCACACACATGCACTGACGTGCCTGTGCATTGACGTCACGCACACATGGAGGAAGCCAGCAAGTTTGAAGCAATACAGGTATAGGCTCTGGGGGGGCTGGAATAGAAGAAACATTTTTTGCCCGACTTTAGTTTTAAAGCCACAGCTTGCCACTAACCTAATGTTTCCAGTGTACATTTTGGGGAAATAAAATTAAATACCACAGAGTGCTGCCTAATGGGAAACCTTAGTAACGAAAACACAACACTGTGTGTGTCACACTGCATCCTATAAACCAATGAGGTTGTTCTTCCACTACCCGCATAAGATATTGTACCAATCACCACACCGCCCTACATTTGCTACTTACTTGCACAGCCAATCATTAATCCCTCTGTCAAAATGCCTGCAACAAAACAGAATGAGAAACGAAGATTGAATTCCAGTGTGTCTAACAGGAAAAGACAGACATAGGAACTTTAAAAAAGGGGGCATCCTGGATTTCTGCCTTTTTCTTCTCAAAATAAATATGGAGCAGATTATATGTAATTAACATTTTTATCCCATATTTTTGAGGCGCAAAATAAAGCAGAAGGCGTGTTGGAGTTAAAAAATCCACTGGGCTATAAATAACCATTTATGAAAGAGAAAATAAATAGTGTACAGGGGATGTACTGGGAGCCAGTTTTGAAGAAACGTTTAATCTGGTTAATCTGCCACCTAGTGGCCATTGGGAAATCACAGTCGCATTGTACTTACGTTTCTGCGAAGACATAGAGCATGGTAATACACTTAGGTGGTTGTGGGGGGTCGAGATGGTCCAACGTGGAGATGGTGTTTATAACTCCAAACATCACAGCGGCTTTTACCCAATCATAAACTAAGTTAGAGTAAGCCAAGCCAGCTGTATGGAGAAAGAGAAAAGATCATTTAACTATAGTGCATAGGAATCTATCCCCAGGAGCTAAGCTTGTGCTAATGTGCTAGCTAGGACAATCACTTTTGCAGCTCTGCAATACCACAGGACCACTGTGGTATTAAATGGACTATACAATTTGATAGCAATATACTGCACGGTGGTTATCGGCAGTTTGCAATGGTGTTAAAGGGGGTATAAGGGGTATAAATAGGTCATTTTAGGTCATATTCACCTCTAAAATAAATTATATATAAATAACTCACCTCGCAAACTCCAGAACCACAATAGTTCAAAAAGGGGACAGATGCAGGGCTAAACTATTATGCTGCAAAATGTTCTTGTCCTATTCCCTCTTCTTCTTAAAAAGTTTTTTTCCTCCTCTCCAAGCTTATTTACAAGCTTGCACATGCTCAGAGCATGCAGCTAGAGGAATAGTATTCAGTCATTGATTGTGATGTCAACTGTCACATCCATGATTGACAGCTGCTAACTGGAAGAACCAGGAAGCAGATAGTTCTCATCTGCCAGGGGAGTGCCCTGGGCCTTCCTGTATTAAAGATAGTGCTGAGGCACTTAGGGAGTCTGGCAGAATCAGTATTTTTCATGATCCTCATAGAAATTATATTGGGAGGCAGAAATTAACAATCCTACCTCCCTGTCCCAGGAAAACCTTTATACACACTAAGTGTGTCGTTTAAGTCGTTTAAAATACAGTTTGTAACAAGTTGTGGGCATGGTTATTATAGGGTGCAGTGTGGAGCTATTCCTGGACCAGGAGAGTCCAACCTGCTGCCAGATTGTAGCCAGGGATCTGGACAATTTGGACATGTTGGCTAAGTACACGTGTTACACACCTACAGACCAGTCTGAAAGGCGGCCTACAAACTTCAGATCTGATGGGATGGTGAGAATGTACAAGAAGTGGAAGAACACGTCCACCAATAAGATCACCAAGAGTTGGGTTAGCGCACTAACTCGGATGTTCCACATCTCATTCTCCTTTCGGGACAGGATTCGCGTGTTGATCTGAAATAAAGAGATTAACAAGAGATCAGGGAGTGTTAGACTGGGCTATCTTCCAATCCGAGGAAGGTCTCCATCAATAAGCTTTACATTCATTGTTTACTGGTTCAGCTGTATTCTGTTTGTTTCAGTATAAATAACCCCAACGGATTTGAGGTATTGTAGCCTATGAGTAAGAGCGATTAGTACCGCTCGAAACGCGTCAGGCATTTTGACTGATTGTGTAAATGATTTTTAAAATGTTATAATAAAGTGTTAAGTTTTACCTGGTGATCGGAGAAGTTCTTACCGGATCGAGGAGTGCGGCCTCACAGCCCACCCATGGAGGACTGAAATACTTACCTAACCCACGGACCGAGCGAAGGGTCCGGGGCAGTCCAGCACCCGGACCACCAAGTCACACGGGTGAGTCCCGATCTACGGGAGATGTTTTAAAATTTGGTTTCACAGTGTGCACTAAGCAGGATATATGGCGGCAGCATCAATTTAAGGACAAGAAGGAGTTTGTGATAGATCTGGGGTTGAGTACACCCAGCTCTCCCCTTCAGCCCATGTAAACAGTCTAAATAATTAACAGACAAAGCACATGTGCGATAGTGATACCAATAATAAAGAGGCCAATGTATTAATAAATTAAGAACCACCAGGAATCTGGGATAACATACAACTATACATATACGTTTAAGTATTCAGCTGTGTTCTACTTTATTTACATTATTGACACATCTACCCTAAAGACTAGAAGAAGTTGAGGATTCTGTTCTTTACACATAGTTATGTTTACTTCACATTGGTGTGTTGAGAATAAACAAATGGCATGTGCCAAGAGCTGTTGAACTTAGACAGGTTCCCATCCAATAAATCACAAAGCCTGTGTGGGCCATCCTGGTGATCTAGTTTGGTTGGTTGGACGTGGGAATGCCGGGAGGGATCAGAATATATTATACACGATTTCTGTAAAGTAAACAATCCTGGGGAAAAAAGAAACTCTGGTGAACAGAGCTTTTCCCGAATCTAAGTAACAAACAACTTGACCATTAAATAACGTATATGGGAGAGGATCCATAAGCAGGAATAATGGAGCTGTAAAGAAAGGAAGTGGCATTGATGAGTGGGATTGATTGAGGCCACGCTACACTGCACTGCATTTCAACACATTAAAAATCGCAACTTTATTTCAGCTCCGGCAATTTCCGTTCTAACCAAAATCACAAGCGCATGCGGGGAAAATAAACACGCTAGTGTGGCTTAGCCCTTAGTGGAATCCTTGGAAGGAAGTATAGAAACACAAAGTAGGAGAACTAGAGCTAACAGGTCCTTTAAATGAGAGGGATAGAAACTAGGGAAGGAAGGAACTTAGTGGTGGGGTTAGGTGGAATATAAGGGGAGATCAAGGTAATATCTCAGTGGGGTGGCTATGATGACTAGGAGCTTAGGAACAAGTCACTCCCTTAAAGGGCATGTCTACCCCCAAAACTATAATAATTTCCCCCACTACTGGCCCCACTCTGTAGTGTAATATAATCCTTACCTTACATCCCAGCTCCAAATGGTTCTCCTGTAATTTCCCCCCCTCAAAGTCTGAAAAACTGTTCACCAGCAGGATAACAGAGTCCATATAGGACTCTGCCTCCTGTCTCCCCTCCGGTAGAAGTTTAGCATGCACACTGCAGCCCTCCCCCCTCCCTCTCCCTCCAGATTTGATCTCCCTCCCCCTACCATAAAACCCTGTTAGTATGTGGTAGGGATAGTTCCCCCAGCCCCAACCCTTATAATCTTATATCCAGAAAGTGCCCCGATAGTTACTTACCTTCCCTCTATCCTATGCCGTTGTGAACTGCCGGCAGCCGCGTCCGTGATTGGCTGCCTCTCAGTCCAGCCCCCTGCTTGCAGTTCTATGCAAGCAGAGGGCCGGGATTGTGTGGCGAAGGATAGAGGGAAGGTAAGTAACTATCGGGGGAGTTTCTGGATATAAGATTATAGCGGTTGGGGCTGGGGGAACTAGCCGTACAACATACCAAAAGTTTTTATAACAGGTGGACATGCCCTTTAATGGAAAATTGGAGCACATAAAGCAGATGAAGAGAGGGTCAGGCAGAAAATAAACCCATCACAAGTAAAAAAGGAGATAACAAAAGCAAAAGGCTGGGTGGGAGTTTGAGAATCTTCTGAGATGAGGGTATAGCTAGGCACATGGCAGATATTTCAGGCTGGCCAACTGTTCACCGCTATCAAAATAACGTTGCTTGCAGAGAAAATGGCTGTGGCCGACATTTCACCATGACGGATAATGCAGCCCATAGGTGACTGCACATTTGGCCAAAACAGAACAACGTCAAGATAAAGAAAAGAATGCAATGCTAATTCTAGTAAAGGGGAAGTTCACTGCAAATACATAAACTTTAAAAAAAAAAAGAGCAGTATTTTCCCATCCTAATGACCTTAAACTGCCCATTCAGCATTTTGTCTGTGTATAATAATATATATATATAATATATATATATATATATATATATATATATATATATATATATATATATATATATAAATAAATGCTTCAGAAATACTGACTTCCTGTTTGCAGGACCCCTAATGTTGCCCTTGACCCAGCACCTGGGGTGATTCAGTTGCTCAGTAGAAATCTGAGCATGTTTGACCCATCCAACAGCCAATCAGTAGAAATTACTGTTAGGAACATTCCAAGGATGTGGTGCATTCTGGGAAGAAGAAGGACCGTTAGAACCTGAAATGTCAGCTCACTAATGTCAACAGCAGGGAATAGCAAAGGGTATAAATTCAACAGATTTTTTTCAAAATGGAAGAGATTATGTAGAATAACCAGGTATGCGTAATATAAACTAAGGATTTTATATTAAAGATTTTAATTATATTTTGCATGGAACTTTACCTTTAACATTCCTAAAGCTTTCTAACTTTAGAAGAAAACATTTGATTGGCCACTACAAATTAATAGCGCAACATTTTTCTATATTAAAAGTAAGGGCCCCTGAGGGCAGGAAGGCTGGGGCCCCTGGTCTCCTAGTGCTCCTGTCGTCCCACCATAGACAAGCAATAAATCATGGGTCTTGACTTCATGATTTATTAGTTTTCTATATTATTTCATAATCCACATAGAATTCAGCAAGTTCCTTTCTATTTATTATGTTCCTACAAACCAATATAGTAATTATTGCAGTAAAACGTCCTATCCAGTTGGGGTTTGTACAAGATGAAACTGTGCCCCTACTCACCTGTACATAGAACTTATCAAAAGTCATAATTGGGCCGAAAAAAAAGAAGGGCAGGTAGAAATTGTATTTCAGAAGTTCCAGTGGCGAGTAAAAACCTTCTTTCCTCTCGCAGGTCTCTAAGGCAAAACTCATGCAACGCAAAATGGAAAATCCACACCCTCCATAGAAAAGGACGTCTTGAAGGCTAAAAGTCTCTGTGACAAATCCACTCTGAAACCAAAGAACAGAAAGTTTGTGTAACCTCTGGAAAATAAGGTTCACGGATTATCTAATTGTGGTGTCTACAATTAGCAGCTAACTAGGGCAGGGATGGGCTATTCAATTTTACAAGGGGCCGCATGAGAAACTTGGATTGTCCTGAATAGTCAGACAAAAAGGTTCAACTATAGAGATTTCATTTATATATTATTGTTCATTGGATGATTATTATCTGCATTATTTATTGGAAGGTGTGTAATATTTTAGATCTATTAAATCAATTAATCAGGTCATCGTTTAAAAATAATTAAAGGATAACTATACTCTAAAATGTAACTGTTTAAAAATGGAAGTACCTGGGTCAGGGAGGTTGGAGTCGTTATTCCTACCTCCCAATATCATTGTGTTGAGGAGCTACAGCACGCACAGTTTTCATCTGCCAGGTTAGTCCTGGACTATTCCTTTAATAAAGAGAGTGTTGAAGCCAGGAGGAAGACTGGCAGAATCCATTTTTTTGGGGCTGGTGCTCCTCACAGAAACAATATCGGGAGGTAGGAATTACTTTTCATTTTAACTTTTAAAAAAGTTATACACACAGTAGTTATACTTTAATAAAATCAAATCAATTATCCTGCCTGAGTCAATCAATTCATTATTTTTTTTGGGTACAGGTCTAGAATTGAGGGGCCAGTAAGAGGCATGTGGCCCCCGGGCGGCTGGGCCTTACTTTGCCCTGCTGTAGACTAGGGTCTTGGGTATAAATAAATCTATACTATGTGTAGTGTTGTGGTGTTTCTGTGTATTGGAATTCCTCACTGCTATACTTTTGGCTCCTGTATATAATGTTAATAATGGGTAATACTCATTTTGAAAGTGTATTAAGAGATCACAGTGGCCAAAGGGTCCTATGTAAAGTCAGTAACATGTTTACAAACACACGGTAAACACACACAATGCCCCAGGCCCATGAAACATACTTGCCAAGAGTTGAACGGCTCCATTTTAAAAGAGGCCAAACTACAGAGACCAGCAATCATGCACAGCCACTTGCTCTTCACCAGCGAGATGGTGTATAGTAGAAGACAGTGGGACAGGATGACCATGAGATAGTTTGTCCCCATGATTGCCAGCACAGCCAGGATCCCGTACAACATGTGAACATATGATCTGTACTGTATGCAAATACAATTCATTCAATAACCAGCGACGTAGTGTTACACATACAGAGTATTAATCTCTCATCATCAATACATCATCATCTACCTAGAAGCTTCCAGCTCATTCATTGGAAAAATGATTTAAAAAAATATTTACCGAAAAGCTGTGTGGGAATGTCATTCCTATCATTTTAATCTGCCAATCCCCCTTGTTAGATTAATGAATATGGCGCATCTCCGAGACCGCTTAATTATATGCAAACAAATCTATATAATAATGTTACCTGGTATCAAACATTAACAATCAATTTTATTCTTGATATAAATTGCTTATTTATGTTCAAGAAATATTCTGCGTAATAGTAATAGCCATCTATCTTACCCTTAAATAATGCATAACATTTCATTAGAATTCGTAATAAATCGTATAAATGCATGATAAAATATGGGATCAAATGGGATAATAAGGGACACTATGGGATAATATGGGACACTATGGGATAATAAGGGACACTATGGGATAATATGGGACACTATGGGATAATATGGGACACTATGGGATAATATGGGACATTATGGGATAATATAGGACACTATGGAATAATATGGGACACTATGGGATAATATGGGACACTATGGGATAATATGGGACACTATAGGATAATATAGGACATTATGGAATAATATGGGACATTATGGGATAATACGGGACATTATGGGATAATGTGGGACACTATGGAATAATATGGGACATTATGGGATAATATGGGGCACTATGGGATAATATGGGACATTATGGAATAATATGGGACATTATGGGATAATAAGGGACACTATGGGATAATATGGGACATTATGGGATAATAAGGGACACTATGGGATAATATGGGACACTAGGGGATATAAGGGACACTTAATTGGGATAATATGGACACTATGGGATATATGGGACACTAATTGGGAAAAATTAATATGGGACCTATGGATAATATGGGAACATTATGGGATAATATAGACACTATGGATAATATGGGACACTATGGATATATGGGACACTAATGGGATAATATGGGACCTATGGGATATATGGACACTATGGATAATAAGGACACTATGGGATAATTGGGCACTATGGATAAGCAGGGACACATATGGGATAATATGGGACACTATGGGATAATAAGGGACACTATGGGATAATATGGGAACACTATTGGATAATAGGGGACCACTATGGATATATTGTACACTTATGGGATAATAAGGGACACTATGGGATAATATGGGACACTATGGGATAATATGGGACACTATGGGATAATATGGGACACTATGGGATAATATGGGACACTATAGGATAATATAGGACATTATGGAATAATATGGGACATTATGGGATAATACGGGACATTATGGGATAATGTGGGACACTATGGAATAATATGGGACATTATGGGATAATATGGGGCACTATGGGATAATATGGGACATTTTGGAATAATATGGGACATTATGGGATAATAAGGGACACTATGGGATAATATGGGACATTATGTGATAATATGGGGCACTATGGGATAATATGGGACATTATGGGATAATATGGGACACTATGGGATAATATGGGACATTATGGAATAATATGGGACACCATGGGATAATATGGGACACAAATAATATGGGACATTATGGGAAAATATGGGACACTATATGTTAATATGGGGCACTGTGGGATAATATGGGACACTGGGATAATATGGGACAATATGGGATAATATGGGACACTATGGGATAATATGGGACACTGGGATAATATGGGACACTATGGGATAAAATGGGACACTGGGATAATATGGGACATTATGGGATAATATGGGACACTATGGGATAATATGGGACACTATGGGATAATATGGGACACTTTGGGATAATATGGGACACTATGGGATAATTGCAGTTGGTTTAGATGAAATGGTAACGGGGACTACATGGACATCATTAGAAAAATTCAAGACTGAATTTAAACTATTTAAAATGAATAGCAAATGCAAAGATAAAAAGATTTAAAAAGAACTATGGTCTAAAACCCATTTCAATCTGAATTGTTTCATTCCTGAATTGCCCAGGAACCAGTGTTTCCTAAACCATCCCTAACCAAAAACACACCTGCATTAAATCAGTAAATTGTTTACTTCCTTATCCCTCTCCCCCCTCTCAGTGGGACAGACATGCTCAGTTTGCTTAATCTAAGTTAAATGTGAGGAACTGTCATTTTGTGAAAGTTACTGCAGATCCACACTGTTGAGTAGGATAAAAGATATTACTGAACCACCCTTCCCCACTCAAGAACCCAATAAGACTACTAGTGGGTGTGACCTACTGCAAGAAATTCATGCAGAAGCTCAGGAATGGTCATGAGCAAAGTACATTATGGTCAGTGACCAAACTCTGTGAAAGTGGAATGCTGGGAAATAAAGCACAACCCCCATGATACTAAGTTAATTTCCCATCATCCACATCAAAATGAGTGGTGAGCCAGATAACAGTTTTTATGTCATTATAACTGTCCTATAATTCATTTTATCCACAATCCACAGACAATGACTAAAACCCACCTGAGGAGCAATCAGTGAAAATAATTTTGCGAAGATCACATGTCCAGAAAGGGCAAAGACGATAAAATTCCTGAATGTGGTGAACCACATGACCCATTCAAAGTCGGCAGTGTCCTATAGAGAGAATACAAATCATGGATCCGTGTATGGCACTCCCAGTCTATAGGAGGGGTAGTCAATATGCTATATCCACGTTATTTACAGAGCATTAGCTGGGGACATACAACATAGAAGACTCTCTTCCTGGATCATAAAAGCCGTTCAACCAATAAAACTGAACATTTAATAGAAAAAGTTAAAATGTTGCATCCACAGATACAATACAAACTATCAATCGCTTAAACAACTTGCCTAACGCGTTTCGGGATGAACTGGTAATTAGCAACCGATTAGACAACTCTTCAAATAATTAGTATATTTGATTGGGACATAACTGTTAACACTTAAAGGGACAATCGATCTCCATACATGTTACATATAACTACTGTTAAGATAATCCCAATCAAAAATATGGAAAACCACAAAATGTAATAATGTAATGTAATAACAAACAAACCACACCATGAACAGGTTAGCATAAGGGCGAAAATTTCCACATGATTGTAAGAAGAAATGTGGAGATATTGGAAACACTAAATAATATAGCGAATCTGGTACACAGGCAGATACATGTAATGATTTAACCAGAACGTCACAGCCTGAACGCCCCCCGAGTGTGTAGAATAGAGGAATACAGACTGCTGACGTCAATAGAAAGCCATATATAATAATCTGACCATTTTAAACCCCAACGTTTAGTGATACAGTCACTAGTATCCCTGAGGTATGATCTACGTTTAGTGATACAGTCACTAGTATCCCTGAGGTATGATCTACGTTTAGTGATACAGTCACTAGTATCCCTGAGGTATGATCTACGTTTAGTGATACAGTCACTAGTATCCCTGAGGTATGATCTACGTTTAGTGATACAGTCACTAGTATCCCTGAGGTATGATCTACGTTTAGTGATACAGTCACTAGTACCCCTGAGGTTTGATCTACATTTAGTGACCATGGGGAATAAAATATTACCAACATACTACGATAATGGCTCATTGTGTGACCCAATAACCAAAATGATGGGTCTTCCTTGTGGGTTACTAAGACTCTAATGTACCTTCAGGAGAAAATGGAAGATTGGAGTGACAGGAGTAGTAACAAATAAATATTCAGATACCCTTGTCCCTTCCAAAATCCAAAATGTTTGTCAAAATGTTGCTGTAAGGTATCACTGGATTGGAAGGAAGTTTGGAATACGTATAAATACCAAATTGACACTCTGGTTCTTGACTATAGTAAGACCTATCCATGACCACTATCGAACTGCCCTGGTCAGATTGCTTGATAACTATTTTGTCCTTAGAGGCAAGTGACTCTAAAGCAACCCTGAGTTTGGGAGATGAGTTATCATGGATCTTCCCTTAAGCACGGTACACACTATGCAATATTTCCACCTGATCGACTGATAGTTCAGTGTATTTTCGTCCGCGACCGACCATCTCTTTGTCTGTATCGAAAGAATGGGCATGTCTGAAAACCACGGCCAATCGTGCTGACCTCTTTGGCCGTACGCTCGGACATGACAAACTGTCTGCCCTGGCCACTATTGTACAGAGATATCAAGTAATTGAAATTCACATTAGTCAGTTATGAAGTTCACAGTGGAAACTCCTTCCTAGCCAGTGTAACCCATTGGGTAATAATCTGTGGACACCAACTACTGTTCAGATGCTAGAAACATGCGCCATAGAAAACTGAAACTAGTAGAAGATGCCTGGAGTTACCAAATCTTCAGACACAGTGTTCGTTGGGGGCGCTATCTCTAGTCTTTGCTTGTTGACTACACATAAAATATAGAAATGTGATTAAACGCATGTTCGATCACACGAACCAAATGGTTTTGCATACACAACATTGATATTCCAGTCAATTTGGTGAATTTGATTGAATTGATCGGACTAACAAGGACATTTCTCCCTGTATTCGATAGACCGATCGTTGATTATTTGGTCTATCCAAAAAACTATGATTGGGCAACGCGGAACATTTACTGTCTACCCAATCTTCCGGAGCCCATCCTCCGTAGTTCTCACGCTAAAACACTGAAATCTACAAAAAATCGATGGCGCAATGTGAGGAATTGCGGTAGGTTCTTCCGATCAGATTTACAATAGTTTTCGACAATCCGAAATCCAATCTGAAAACTATTGGCCCGTGTATGGCTAGCTTAAATATCGGTTGGGAGTGATTGGGAGGATTGGTCAGATCACTAATTGAAGGATACAAAGCAGTTTAATTGAAACTCTGAAGAAGGTTGAGAATATCACCAAAACTATGGTTATGGTGATTCTGGTTCCAATATTGGATTATTGCAGCTGATAGTGTAAAAATCCACCATTAATTATATTATACTGTAGGCAGTGGGTAACGTATTTCCTTATTAAATGGTGGATAGTGTCTTTCTTACCATCTTTCTGCCAAAGTAATACCAGCCTGTCTTTACGTTCTCCCGAAATGACTTCCGATTCATGTTATCTGTAGAAAAACAGAGTAGAAGTTAATGGGAAAACTTCCATCTTCCAGTGTATTGCAACTTCATATAAAGGGAGGGGGATTTTTGTTCAAATTCATACAAATGGAGCCTGGGTCATATGTGTAGTATGACCAGTGTGCTACATTCATTCATCGATAAAAAGGGAACCCCTACTCCTTATTACATTATACAAGTTCATTCTTCGTTTTTCTTGGCAGGATAATTTTGTAGAATAATACATTTCTGGTAAATTGTACCCTTAAATAAATGGTTACTTAGCTATGTCATCGGTTATAATGGTTACTTAGCTATGTCATCGGTTATAATGGTTACTTAGCTATGTCATCGGTTATAATGGTTGCTTAGCTACAGCATTTCATCAGTTATAATTCTTGCATAGTTATGTCATCAGTTATTATAATTGTTTAGCAATGACATCAATGTCCCTTGACTCCCTGAAAACGATGTACTATAGGAAATATTACACTCCCTACGTTAAAGGGAATTTCTATCCTCTTAACTTAATTTTACCATTTGCTTAAGGCAAACACATTTTTTGCTGTAAGGTTTCTAACATTACTTACACAGCCCGATCCCTCGCTGGCTGTTAGAAGCCCTCTCTGCTGCAATAATTATAATCTATGTGGGGCACAGCAATAGAGGAGGATTCTCCTCTGCAGCTCTGGGTAAGTGGCTTGATAAATTCTGTAATAATGGAACCGTGAAAGAGACTTTACCTCTGGATGCTTCAAATATTCCATTCATAGAGTAGACCAGTGCACAGGTGACCACCAGGGCGTAGAATCCCAGCTCATAGTGCGGTAAGGCTGTTTTGATCCCCATGGTTGGTTCTAGTAAGGAGGCACGTTCACGGAACCAAATCTAGGGTGGAAATGAGAAACATTTTTCAATTTACAGATATCCTCATTAGCGTTAAAGGGAATCCATATCATATTGATCCAGGGATTAATTACATTGACATTTTAGATGCAGGACAGATTTTCTAGGATGGGTTATTTGCCTTTCCCTGTGTCATCTATTAAAGAGGCAAGAATTGTGGGTAGAGTAATTGTTCAACTCCTTTGCTATGCTCTGTGATGTATTGTGATGTTTTAGTAATATATTATCTTTCCTAAACTACTAATTCTACCCACCAGAAAGTTAAATCCAGATGTAAATACCCCTTTGCCACCTAAATACACCATCATAAAATACAGATACCATGGAAAGGAACGGTGTCACAATTTCATATTACTGTCTTTTTAAGAAAAATGCAGGGTTATTCAATAAAAGTTCCTATCGTTTAAAACGGTGCTAATTTTGCACCAACCAATTAGATATTAGCTTTCAAATGTTACATAACATCTGATTGGTTGGGGCAAAATTACCACCATTTTAAACGATAAGAACTTTTATTGAATAACCCTGATAGTGTTTAAGTAATTGAAAGGCTATGGTTTGTCCGGTTCTTATTTATACGGTGTGGTGACTGGTTTGCTGTTATTGAATGAGAGGTATTTAGTACTTTATTTTTAAGTGAAACACGGAATATGGCAGTTCTTTATCACTGCCCTTTATCACTGGTTCAGACATGCTCAGTGGGATTCAGCCAGGAAGAGCGATAGAACTCTCCAATTTGCTACTTGGCATATTCATAAACGCACAATATCGCAAGTTAGCGATTCCGTGGTCGTACATTTACGCCAAATGATCATTTTTCTTTAAGAATTTAAAGGGAAAGTGAAACATCATTTTAATTGTCAGTTCCTAGTCTATAAGTCAGGAGGTAAGAAGTGCCTAAAGTTTTACTTTAACCTCAGAATCTCTTCAGAATCACAATATCACATTTGAAGCTGCCATAGTGCTTGTTCTTAGAAGAAATGAATCCATAGAATCCAAACAATTTACCAATTATTAAATGAATATACATCTGAAACACTGGAACAATCTTGTATGATTTAGAGCCATTTATTGCGTTTTATATCTGTTGAGAATAAGGCACTAATATTGGTCTGTGAAACGCGTTGTTGTCTCAGCAGAAGAGATAATACAGAGACTCTCACACAGGCCTCAGTCAGCAGATTAAGCAGCAGTGACCAGTGTGTGATTTACTGAGGGTAATGTGACTCTGGTGCAGAACCAGCACATATGTGGGTATCAGACTCACTCTAGAGAATATTTATGGCCCTTTAATCATCAGCAGGAGGAACATAATAGAGATTGCATAATCTCAGCTGCATTTATAGTGATAGAATTGTCTTTGTGGGGCACATGAATAGGAAGGGGGAATCCTATTTATAAGGAGATGAACCTTTTCCTTTTTATTAAAGGGGAGGTTTGACAAAATAAAACTTTTGTATTTTGTAGACTCAGATAATCTAGAGAATGTTGCAGTTATAGGATAACTAAAGGTCACATAAAGACAAAATCCCTCTGGTGCCATCGCTCCTTATGGACTACTACTATACTACTATTCTAATGACTATTATTATTGTTGTTATTATTATAATTAATAGTATTGTTATTATTTTTATTATTACTATTCTAATTACTATTATTGTTGTTGTTGTTATTATTATTTATTATTGTTATTATTTATTATTATTAATATTTTATTCTAATTACTATTATTATTATTTATTATTGTTATTTATTATTATTAATATTTTTATTCTAATTACTATTATTATTATTACTATCCTTATTATTTTTTATTATAGTTATTATTTTTTATTATTATTATTCTAACTACTATTATTGTTATTATTATTCTTATTACTATTATCGTTATTATATTGATATTATTATTATTGTTATTGCTATTATTCTTATAATGTATTATTATTATTACTATCATTATTATTATGTAGCATTATTTTTAGTTTTTATTGTTATTACTATTATTGTTATGATTATTCTTATAATGTATTATTTCTATTATTATTTATTATTATTATTACTTCTATTATTTTATTATTATAACTATTATTACAAAAGGGCAAATACAGTTTTATATAAATGAATGGCAGAATTTAACTCCTACGATTGGTTACCTGTAAAACCGACTTCAGACAGACAATCAAAGTTGTTCATTCCCACATCCCATTGGGACCTGACAGGCTTAGCTACAGGTCAGAATCCACTTCCAGCCATCAACTGATTCAGTCACTATCCAATCACAGGGAGGAGATTTTGTCCTGACCACTTCCTGCCCGACTGCTGGCAGCTTCCTGTAGATCCATTGTACGGGCAGTAAATATATTTTATACTGTATACTCTATGGATATTTATTTATACAAACACCTTTATTCTGCTCTAGTATTTTCATTTAGGGGTATAAGACCAGCACTTATGGGAACCTATGGGGGGTTACATAACAAAATGGTTGGAATGTGTTGGCCAAACAGTACATCACCAGTAACCACTATGGACTATGCAGATGGCATGTCATTGTAGAATGAACCATTGGGCTCATAATGATCTTTTCAGGGATCATTTTCTAGAGTTTTTACCCCATCTTATCCAGTTGGTTTGATTTGCCAGTTTCAGACATGGTTTATTGAATGAATCTCTTAAGGGAACATTCCAGGGTCTCGTCCTTTGACTGTTGCAGATGACACTTGTATTTGATCTGGACTATTTAAGGAAGTAACTGAACACTCTGCTCTACTTATCTGCTCTTTCAGTTGTGTGTGCGTTAAGCGCCTGGTCCTTTTAATTCTTTATCTTCTTCTTTATATGAAATCACATACTTACATACTCAATATTGACATTAAAGGGAATTCAATTTAAATCATAAAGCACATTTACACCTCCACCATTATAATCTATACTTAACCATCTCAAGCACATAAATCAAGAGATTGTTATACTTACCTCTCTGTGGTCCCTGAAGCTCCTTTTACCTGCTGGCTGCATATCGTTGTGCCTCCTCTGCAGCTGAGTTAAGAACACGTTGAGCTTGCAGAGGAGGCAAGAACTGGAGCAGCCAGTGCTGGTGAAAATAAGCAGGTAAAAGGAGACTGCTTTGCAATATTTTGCCATTGCCTGCTATTTCTATGGTGCGGTCATAAAATAATCCTCCCCACCCCAAACCTTTCCAATGGTCGTGAGAAGTATAACTTGTCTGAGATGGGATGAGCTGTAATAAAATTAAATAGTATTCACTATGAAGATGCGGGTTACAGGTTGGTTCAACACCATATTTCATAGATAGAACACAGGAACACAAGCACTACAATGCATTTATATTTATCCTTTTTATTTAAGCTTTGGTTTTAATTATTTTAACAGCTCTTGGATTACCGGTTTACCCAGTAAGGGTGTGGGGTTGGGATGTAAGGTCACAAACAAACCAATCGGTCCTGTAACAAATGGACTAGGAAAGATTTCCAAGAAAGTATACACCTAGCTGGTGAACTGATGAATGCTTCTAAAATTGTACATGTTCTTAAAGGGCAACTTTGGTCCTAAAATGACTTTAAGTAAAACTGCAGAAAGTGATTTATAAAGTATTTTTGCTATGAGCTTTAATTACTTTTTTAAAACTTACTACAATATATTTGCCTTTTATGTGTCTTATTTATGCATCATCCTGTGCACTTCCTGGAGGAATTTGTAAAATAAGGTTTAGATTTCCTGGTATGCTAATTAGCAACTGGCAGTTGAGTGGGCTTCCCTTTTTCTGTGACCGGCCTCCACCAAGTGCAGAGGGTCTCATTGTGCGATGCAGTCTCCATAAGACACATAAAAATTAAAATATCTTGAAATAATTTATTTAAAAAGTCATTTTTTTAAATTAAGTATATGGTAAAAATACTTTCAGGGAGATTCAATAAAAATTCTTATAGTTAAAAATGGTGCTAATTTTGCCCCAACCAATCAGATATTACTTAACATTTGAAAGCTAACATCTGATTGGTTGGGCCATAAAATGCATCTCCAGTATGAGCAGTCAGGGATGGTTTCCCTCATATCTCCAATAACTTTGAAGACCCTTCCCCCACCAATGACTTGTTGCCCCAAATGGCACTATATTTTGTACTTTTAACCATAAACACCATTCATCTCCAGCCCTCACACACACAACAAACTCAGCCCAGTCTTGGTATTAAAAGTTAAACATTAAAGATTTTATTAAGATTAAAGTTTTTTAAACATTTCTTTAAACATTAAAGTGTACAAACAGCAAAAAGCTACAAGAAATCACAGAGGGGGAAGTGGGTTTGATAAGGTAAACAACACATTAGTTATCTTTCTATTTAGATTAAAGATCAAAAATACACACAAAAATTACTTAGTACAGAAATCCCCGCTCTTACTGCCCCACCTCTGGCTTAGTGACCTTGGGCATGCTCAGTTTGAATCACCTAGAAACAGAGGAGTACAAACGGAAGTGAAAGCTAGGAATTAAAGTGATACATTTTTTTGTAATAAGCCAAATCTGTGTCCCTCGTAAACAGGACATTGCCCCCTTACAGTGCGGACAGTAGAGATGGATGGCACCACGTATGACCATGCCCCTCAGATTTCTGCATCCCCCCACCCACAGAATTCCATACGGACTGCGTATAGATTATTCCTCATACTGTACATTACTATTCAACCAGCATTTCTCCCAAGGTGCAGGAAACCTAATGCCACATCTATGCAATGTCCAGCCTCATGTATGGTGCATGTTATCCACGTGGAATTGGTTTAGATGGTGCTAGTGAATGGGATATGTATAGATGTGTAATGTGCAATGGAAATGAAATTCAGCTTCTCCTTCCTATAACAGCTCAGCTGTTGGGATCTGCAGTGCTGTGAGCACAGAGTGTAAACTACAGTACAGGGTGCAGGCTGCAGTATAAACACAATGCAGCAGGAGCATCACCCATAGACCAGCAAACGGAATCTTTAAGGAAGGTGGGTGTTGCAATTTAAATGAATGGGGTATAGAACATTATATATAACATACATTATACAACAATCTGTCAGTATATAGAATTTAATGGGTCAGTTATAGTGCATAATGAAAAAAACAAGAAATCAGGAATCCTTGTGCCCAAGAGCTTACACTTAATGCTCAAACAAAGAGTGAACTTCAGGCCACAGGAGCATGATGGGAGTTGTAGTTCACAGCTATGACTGGGGATGCCTTTTCTTTTACAGTTCCCCCCCAATAAACTGTAATACATCCAGAGGGCTGAACATTCCTCAATAGGAGCTGGACACAGTGAAACCCAATCAGCAATGTGACAGTTACCAGCTTTGCAATTCTAATAGAGTCGCATACACACAATGCATCGCTTGATTGGTGCCTTTCACCCATTCCCTCCCTTGTCACTGACCTTGGAATGCTGTATAGGAGTTGGTGTAGGAGTCTGGAGATCCCTATAGATGATCAGTGTCAGGCAGGGTAGGGTAACATGTAGGATCCATGGAGTAGCTGGAATCACAGACCAGGCACTGGGGAGATTCCCAGAAGTTAAGTTTCCTAGGAGCTGCTGCTGCTACTGTGTGATCTGCTGAGGAGACAGAAATGAACAGACGGATTGGGAAGATCCTTGTCACAGCTGCTGGTGACATAGAGCAGGGAACCAAGAGAACATATATTGACAGGTGCACAAGGGGTTGGGCTGAACTGTACAGGGGGGGACTGGACATATGGGGTTAGTAGGGTTTGTCGGGGGTGGTAGGCAGAGGGTGTGAATAGGGGGTAGGTGACATGGGGCTTGGAGCAGAGGGTGTGAATAGGGGGTAGGTGACATGGGGCTTGGCTAGGCTGGGTAGCAGGGGGCTTGGCTAGGCTGGGTAACAGGGGCATGACTAGGCTGGGTAACAGGGGACTTAGCTAGGCTGGGTAACAGGGGCATGACTAGGCTGGGTAACAGAGGGCTTGGCTAGGCTGGGTAACAGGGAGGCTTGACTAGGTTGCGTAACAGGGGGTTTGGCTACTTTGGGTAACGGGGCTTGGCTAGGCTAGGTAACAGGGGCTTGGCTAGGCTAGGTAACAGGGGCTTGGCTAGGCTGGGTAACAGGGGCTTGACTAGGCTGGGTAACAGGGGCTTGACTAGGTTGGGTAACAGGGGGCTTGGCTAGGCTGGGTAACAGGGGGCATGACTAGACTGGGTAATAGGGGTCTTGAATGGGCTGAGTAACGGGGCTTGACTAGGCTGGGTAACAGGGGGCTTGACTAGGTTGGGTAACAGGGAGCTTGGCTAGGCAACACTGGGCATGACTAGACTGGGTAATAGGGGTCTTGAATGGGCTGAGTAAAAGGGGTCTTGACTAGGTTGGGTAACGGGCTTGACAAGGTTGGGTAACAGGCTTGACTAGGCTGGGTAATGGGCTTGACTAGGCTGGGTAACAGGGGGCTTGGCTAGGCTGGGTAACAGGGCTTGACTAGGTTGGGTAATGGGGCTTGGCTAGGCTGGGTAACAGGGCTTGACTAGACTGGGTAATAGGGGTCTTGAATGGGTTGAGTAACAGGGGGCTTGGCTAGGTTGGGTAACAGGGGGCTTGACTAGGTTGGTTAACAGGGCTTGACTAGGTTGGGTAATGGGGGCTTGACTAGGTTGGGTAACAGGGCTTGACTAGGTTGGGTAATGGGGGCTTGGCTAGGCTGGGTAACAGGGGCTTGGCTAGGCTGGGTAACTGGGGGCTAGGCTAGGCTTGGTAACAGGGGGCTAGACTAGGTGATATAGAGCTAGGTTAGGCTGGGTATTCACAGGGCTTTGTCCAGACTGTAAAGAGAGGTAGGTGTGCTCTGGGCTGATTGAATTAACTCAATTACTGTAAATTTAACATGACGTGTTTAAGTTATGGGAAGCATGTTAGGTTATGTGTGAAGTCTGGATGTTTTGGTGTGTAGGCGGTAAAGTAAGGTTAGATAGGCAGGGGGTTAATAAGTCTGGGTTTGCCAGGGTTAGTAAGGTCAAGGGCACTACTGCCGTTACAATAGGTGGAACCTCACCTGAGAATAACATTTCAAGGGTTTATTCCTGGTGGTTAAGCTCCAGTTATATTAAATAAATCTCATTAGGACTAGAGATGTTTGAAACTGTTGAGTTTCGTTTTGTTTTCAAATTTTCGGAAAGTTCGAGTTTTGATTTTCGAAAATCGTCTACTTTCGATTTTCCATTTTCGAAAATCATGTATTTTCGAAAATCATCTACTTTCGATTTTCAAAATCATCTACTTTCGATTTTCGATAATTATCTACTTTTGATAAAAATCAAATTCGGGCTCTGTGAAATTCGAGAGTTCGGAATGACTTCAAAACCCTCAGATTCAATTTGAACCCACATTACATCTCTAATAGGGACCAATCATTACATGATCATTTGATTGTTTGAGTTTTATCTTCAGACATTCTGCTCAGCTGCAGGCTGTTCTATTCATCAGGATGTATCCATTTTTTTCAGGTGCCCTCATGGTAGCGTCACCCCTGGATGATCAGCCAAATTTAATTGAGTCAATAGTAGAAAAAATAATATTATAGCATTTTAATAAATAATAACAGTGACACCTTTCCAGTTCCATTTAACAGAAACATAAACACATAAATCTCACATTTTTCCCCTTTAAGACAATTAAATAAATGTGTTGCCAAAAGAGATGTGTCTGAAAAATATATAAAAAATCAACATTAAAACATTATTTTAAAATACACTTATCTTCAATGTAAGCATTAAAATAAGACAGTATTAAATGTTGATAAAACAATCAAGAGATAAAAATAAAAACACTGCAACCATCTAACCTTCTACTTTTAATATAACTTGGTATATAGCGAGAAGTATACATTGGGTGTCACAATCATTACAGTGAATGGCTGAAAGTCCAGCCCTCAAATGAAAACTTACATACAGGTAAATCACCCCCCAAAACCCTAAACGGTAATAGTTTGAAATGTGAAATATATAAGTCTAACCTGAAATCCTGCACAATGTCCTGTTGCCCCTGTTTCTGCTTCCTGGTTCTTCCAGTTAGTAACTGTCAGTTATGGATTTGTCAGTTGACATCACAGCCAATGACTGAATGTTAATTCCCTGTCTGCCTCTTCTGAGCATGCCCAGGCTCAGTACAGGCTCAGTACTGGTTTCTAAATTAGAATTAAGTCTCCATGACACATCCAGAAGCATAGCAGGCATACAGTAATGAATCCAGAGGACAAAGTAGGATATATCAACATAAATTTAAAGACGCCATTCTATAAGGGTGGAGCTGTCCTTTAATGTTATGTTGAATTCTAACTTTTTTAAACCCACTAGACCATTCTTATGATTATAGCAGGAGATGAAGAAAAGGTTAAGAACCATGAATTCTGCTAAAACATCCACTACCTGCTGTGTAATAACCCTTTCTATCCTCTTATTCTTTCCTCCAATAGTCAATATGGACATGCATCTATAAACAGTCATTGTCTCTGTTTTGAAGGGCATTGCAAGGTACTGGATCATCAGAGAGTCTTAAAGAAAAGTATCTACTTAGTAGACATGACCTTGAAGAATATGAAAGGAGAAATCAAACCCATTATACCTTCCTATTGGCCAAATCAGAATCAATCAATCAACAGCAATCATTTAATATCTCTTAAGTTGAGTACACACTGTCAGGATCTTTAAAAGATGACAGATGAATTCTTTAAGATTCTCTCTTTTTTCAAAGATGTGGCTATACACAGTCCCGAGAGTTCTGCCTCTATAAAGTATATATAAAGTATAGTTTTTGTGTGCTACACAGGATGTGATGTGTATTGTAATGGACAAATACACCAAGGCTCCTTATACACCACTTCCAACCTGCAGGCAAGACATCCCTGCTCTCTATGGCTAGGAGGAGAGAAAGTGAAAGTAGATTGTGGTGTGTGCTTTGGAGTGATATTGAATGCAACCCCAGATCCTGTGTATGAGATACATACACATGAGGACAGATTATTGGACAGACAATTTACCTTATTGGATACAAACTCTGCGGCAACAGATATGTGTACACCAGAGATGGGCGAAACTCACTAGTTTCCTTCCGTTTTTGTATTCCCGGATCTCGGGAAAATCCAGAAAATCCGAAACCGGAATGAATTTTCAATAATTTTTGAAAAGTACGGGGATATTTTCAATAATTTTCCAAAATAGCCTTGAACGTTCGAAAATAATCGAAAATATGATCAGAGACCATTTTTGAGTTTCCAATCATATTTTCGAATGTTCGAGGCTATTTTCAAAAAATATCAAAAATAACTACTGGTACTTTCGAAAATAATCGAAAATGTCTTCCGAAGTCCTGCACTGTCAGCAGTTGGGTAGGGTAACATGTAGGATCCATGGAGTAGCTGGAATCACAGACCAGGCACTGGGGGATTCCCAGAAGTTAAGTTTCCTAGGAGCTGCTGCTGCTACTGTGTGATCTACTGAGGAGACAGATGAACAGACGGATTGGGAAGATCTTGTCACAGCTGCTGGTGACATAGAGCAGGGAACCAAGAGACATATATTGACAGGTGCACAAGGGTTGGGCTGAACTGTACAGGGGGGGACTGGACATATGGGGTTAGTAGGGTTTGTCAGGGGTGGGAGGCAAGGGTGTGAATAGGGGGTGGTGACATGGGGCTTGGAGCAGAGGGTGTGAATAGGGGGTAGGTGACATGGGACTTGACTAGGCTGGGTAGCAGGGGGCTTGGCTAGGCTGGGTAACGGGCATGACAAGGCTGGGTAACAGGGGACTTGGCTAGGCTGGGTAACAGGGGCATGACTAGGCTGGGTAACAGAGGGCTTGGCTAGGCTGGGTAACAGGAGGCTTGACTAGGTTGCGTAACAGGGTTTGTGCTACTTTGGTTAACAGGGGGCTTGGCTAGGCTAGGTAACGGGCTTGGCTAGGCTAGGTAACAGGGGCTTGGCTAGGCTGGGTAACAGGGGCTTGACTAGGCTGGGTAACGGGCTTGACTAGGCTGGGTAACAGGGGCTTGACAAGGCTGGGTAACGGGTTTGACTAGGTTGGGTAACAGGGGGCTTGGCTAGGCTGAGTAACAGGGCTTGGCTAGGCTGGGTAACAGGGGGCTTGACTAAGTTGGGTAACGGGCTTGACTAGGCTGGGTAACAGGCTTGACAAGGCTGGGTAATGGGCTTGACAAGGCTAGGTAATAGGCTTGACTAGGTTGGGTAATGCGGGCTTGACTAGGTTGGGTAACAGGGCTTGGCTAGGCTGGGTAACGGGGCTTGGCTAGGCTGGGTAACAGAGGGCTTGGCTAGGCTGGGTAACAGGGAGGCTTGACTAGGTTGCGTAACAGGGGGTTTGGCTAGGTTGGGTAACAGGGCTTGGCTAGGCTGGGTGAACGGGGCTTGGCTAGGCTGAGTAACAGGGGGCTTGACTAGGTTGGGTAACAGGGGCTTGGCTAGGCTGGGTAACCAGGGGGCATGACTAGACTGGGTAATAGGGGTCTTGAATGGGCTGAGTAACGGGGCTTGACTAGGCTGGGTAACAAGGGGCTTGACTAGGTTGGGTAACAGGGAGTTTGGCTAGGCTAGGTAACACTGGACATGACTAGAAGGGGTAATAGGGGTCTTGAATGGGCTGAGTAACAGGTCTTGACTAGGTTGGGTAACGGGCTTGACAAGTTGGGTAACAGGGCTTGACTAGGCAGGGTAATGGGCTTGACTAGCTGGGTAACAGGGGGCTTGGCTAGGCTGGGTAAAGGCTTGACTAGGTTGGTAAGGGGGCTTGGCTAGGCTGGGTAACAGGGCTTGACTAGACTGGTAATAGGGGTCTTGAATGGTTGATAACAGGGGGCTTGGCTAGGTTGGGTAACAGGGGGCTTGACTATGTTGGGTAACAGGGGGCTTGACTAGGTTGTTAACAGGGCTCGACTAGGTTGGTAATGGGGGCTTGACTATTTGGGTAACAGGGCTGACTAGGTTGGTAATGGGGGCTTGACTAGGCTGGGTAACGGGCTTGGCTAGGCTGGGTAACTGGGGGCTAGGCTAGGCTTGGTAACAGGGGGCTAGACTAGGTGATATAGAGCTAGGTTAGGCTGGGTATTCACAGGGCTTTGTCCAGACTGTAAACAGAGGTAGGTGTGCTCTGGGCTGATTGAATTAACTCAATTACTGTAAATTTAACATGATGTGTTTAGGTTATGGGAAGCAAAAGGTGTGTGAAGTCTGGATGTTTTGGTGTGTAGGCGGTTAAGTAAGGCTAGATAGGCAGGAGGTTAATAAGTCTGGGTTTGCCAGGGTTAGTAAGGTCAAGGGCACTACTGCCATTTCAATAGGTGGAACCTCACCAGAGAATAACATTTCAAGGGTTCATTCCTGGTGGTTGAGGAATTAAATAAATCTCATTAGGACTAGAGATGTTTGAAACTGTTGAGTTCGTTTTGTTTTCAAATTTTCGGAAAGTTCGAGTTTTGATTTTCGAAAATCGGCTACTTTCGATTTTCCATTTTCGAAAATCATGTATTTTCGAAACCTGTCTACTTTCGATTTTTGATTTCCAAAAATCATCTACTTTCGATTTTCGAAAATCATCTACTTTCGATTTTCGATAATTATCTACTTTCGATAAAAATCGAAAATTCGAAAAATTCGGGTTCTGTGAAATTCGAGAGTTCCGAATGACTTTAAAACCCTCAGATTCAATTTGAACCCACATTACTCTCTAATAGGGACCATTCATTACATGATCATTTGATTGTTTGAGTTTTATCTTCAGACATTCTGCTCAGCTGCAGGCGATCAGGTTGTTCTATTCATCAGGATGTATCCATTTTTTTCAGGTGCCCTCATGGTAGCGTCACCCCTGGATGATCAGCCAAACTTTGAGTCAATAGTAGAAAAAATAATATTATAGCATTTTAATAAATAATAACAGTGACACCTTTCCAGTTCCATTTAACAGAAACATAAACACTAAATCTCACATTTTTCCCCTTTAAGACAATTAAATAATGTGTTGCAAAAGAATGTGTCTGAAATATATAAAAAATCAACATTAAAACATTCTTTTAAAATACCCTTATCTTCAAGTAAGCATTAAATAAGACTATTAAATGTTGATAAAACAATCAAGAGATAAAAATAAAAACACTGCAACCATCTAACCTTCTACTTTTAATATAACTTGGTATATAGCGAGAAGTATACATTGGGTGTCACAATCATTACAGTGAATGGCTGAAAGTCCGCCCTCAAATGAAAACTTACATACAGTAATCACCCCCAAACCCTAAACGGTAATAGTTTGAAATGTGAAATAATAAATCTAACCTGAAATCCTGCACAATGTCCTGTTTCCCCGTGTTTCTACTTCCTGGTTCTTCCAGTTAGTAACTGTCAGTTATGGATTTGACAGTTGACATCACAGCCAATGACTGAATGTTAATCCCTTATCTGCCTCTTCTGAGCATGCCCAGGCTCAGTACAGCTCAGTACAGGTTTCTAAATTAGAATTAAGTCTCCATGACACACCCGAAGCTAGCAGGCATACTAATGAATCCAGAGGACAAAGTAGGATATATCAACATAATTTAAAGACGCCATTCTATAAGGGTGGAGCTGTCCTTTAATGTTATGTTAAATTCTAACTTTCTTAAACCCACAGACCATTCTTATGATTAAGCAGGAGATGAAAAAAGGTTAAGAACCATGAATTCTGCTAAAACATCCACTACCTGCTGTGTAATAACCCTTTCTATCCTCTTATTCTTTCCTCCAATAGTCAATATGGACATGCATCTATAAACAGTCATTGTCTCTGTGACAGCTCTCAGGCATTTTTGGCACCTGAACGGTTTTGAAGGGCACTGCAAGGTACTGGATCATCAGAGAGTCTTAAAGAAAAGTATCTACTTAGTAGACATGACCTTGAAGAATATGAAAGGAGAAATCAAACCCATCCTACCTTCCTATTGGCCAAATCAGAATCAATCAATCAACAGCAATCATTTAATATCTCTTAAGTTGAGTACACACTGTCAGGATCTTTAAAAGATGACAGATGATTCTTTAAGATTCTCTCTTTTTTCAAAGATGTGGCTATACACAGTCCCGAGAGTTCTGCCTCTATAAAGTATAAATAAAGTATAGTTTCTGTGTGCTACACAGGATGTGATGTGTATTGTAATGGACAAGTAATATAGATACAAGGTGGACTGCACTCCAAAGTAGAACGTGTTTATTCAAAGCCAAACATCAAACAGCAAAAATTCGACGTTTCGAGGGATGAAGGGGGTGTAGTGTATCCCTCGAAACGTCGAATTTTTGCTGTTTGATGTTTGGCTTTGAATAAACACGTTCTACTTTGGAGTGCAGTCCACCTTGTATCTATATTACTGATCTATTTCCCTGTGGAGTAAGGGAATTTGGACATTTTTGCACCCACCTGGGGATTAGTGTGCATATGGGACACTCATATATACTTGGATTGTAATGGACAAATACACCAAGGCTCCTTATACACCACTTCCAACCTGCAGGCAAGACATCCCTGCTCTCTATGGCTAGGAGGAGAGAAAGTGAAAGTAGATTGTGGTGTGTGCTTTGGAGTGATATTGAATGCAACACCAGATCCTGTGTATGAGATACATACACATAAGGACAGATTATTGGACAGACAATTTACCTTATTGGATACAAACTCTGCGGCAACAGATACGTGTACACCAACTTACAAGTAGAGATGGGCGAAACTCACTAGTTTCGTTCCGTTTTTGTATTCCAGAAAATCCGAAACCGGAATGAATTTTCAATAATTTTTGAAAAGTACGGGGATATTTTCAATAATTTTCCAAAATAGCCTTGAACGTTCGAAAATAATCGAAAATATGATCAGAGACCATTTTTGAGTTTCCAATCATATTTTCGAATGTTCGAGGCTATTTTCAAAAAATATCAAAAATAACTACTGGTACTTTCGAAAATAATCGAAAATGTCTTCCGAAGTCCTGCACATTTGATTTTCGAAAATATGATCAGAAACTCAAAAATGGTCTCCGATTGTATTTTCGAAGATTTTCGAACGTTCAAGGCTATTTTCGATAATTTTCGAAAATAGCCCCATACTTTCGAAAATTATGTAAAATGTCTTCCGAAGTTCCGAAATCCGGATTTCGGAACCGAGGGGTTCCGTGTCAAACCCAGATCCCATCTCTACTTACAAGGACACACAATATACAGGCGTGGTCAATATTTAAAGTGGTGCACCATAGGCAGGGACTACTCCATTACTGCACATGTCATGTGGGGAAACTGTTTAAGTTTTGTTATTAAATCATTGTATTACTTACTGTTAAATGTAATTAAAAGTGGTTTATCTAATTTAAAGAAACTAAGTGCACTGTTTGCTTTGTGCCATACCACCAGACTAACCCACTGTGTGCCATGCTACCCATAATCATTCCATAAAGCAGTACTCTGGTACAAATTGGTGGCAGCGGTGCTGGTAATATTTATTCTCTCTGTTTTGTTCCCCCTGGATGCTGGTGACTGTATCAGTAACAGTTTAAAATATACCTGTGTAAAGATTCTATATCCACTATATCCACACATAGCAAAACATACACACACATAATTTCCATTGTGCACCAACGGGCACACTTTTGCTAGTAAATATATATATATATATATATATATATATATATATATATATATATATATTGAAATCCTTGTTTAGAATACACAGGGATATTGACAGTGGCAATACATGTAATTCTCTTCCTTATTATTGCATTGAATTGACTTATAAGGTTTGCTTACGTACAAGCCCAAAGTTTGAGTTCAATCTATTACCTGCAGAGACAGGAAACAAGTGTTAGTTGTCCCGTTGGATATTTTACCTTTGATTGGGGTATGTGGCCTCTCCGGTGTCTGTGATTCATTTACTGACTATGTAAACCAGCTAACCTGGCAGGGATTTCTTTTCCCTTAAATGTACATTAGAATTAAAAGGGCTTGAGGCACCTAAACACACCAATACTTTGTCTCAGACTTCATGAACTAAACTGAAAATGGAATCTTTTGTAATAGATCTCTGGCTTTTCCTGCATCTTAGTGAAGGAGAATTTGTTTTCTAAATTGTCAGTGTTGTTTTGAGAGTGGTCAGTGGAAGGTCAACCTGTATTTGCTTTACAGCTCAGGCAAAGCAGAGAGGGTTGTATATGCGTCTATCACTGCTGGGCCGGCATAGAAGAAATAATTAGAGCCAGGCTCCTGGGGGGACCACAGGGCCCTCAATACCCTCTTATTATTCCCCAGGTTTGATTCAACATGAGCACATGGGGTTTATATTTGCATTGGGTCTGTCTGTAAATCCATCTGTAAATAAGAGTGTTCCCTCTTAAATAAGCTAGTCTACTTAACAAATAGAAGGGATTTGCAGCAGCTGCGGGGGTCTCATAAACTCGATTTAATATTGATTTTGTTCCACTTTCTTGCATAAATTTAAAGGAGAACTTCAGTGCATATAAAGTTCTTTTTTAAAATCAGTTAAAATGAAAAGTACCTGGGGCAGGGAGAGAGGATTGGTGAGTGGAACCTCCCAATATCGTTTCTGTGAGAAGCACCAGCAGGAAGAAAACTGTTTCTGCCACACACGAGGGGACTATTTTTCCGACCGAGCGTTCGCTGCAAGCTCTGACAAATGTCTGTTGGGTGCGGCAATAGTTGCTGCGGCCGACAGTTTGTTCAATCAATCGTGCAGTCCCATAACGGGCGACCAACAACTGGCAAGATACACAGAAGTATCGGTCAATTTGGCCTAAAAATCTGCCCGTGTGTACCCAGCCTAAATCACTTCCATTGCATGTAAGCCCTATGTTTCATGGTCTTGCGCCTGCACAGTTCTTGTAACATTTTTAGAGTCAGAGGGAGTCTTGCGCCTGCACAGTTCTTGTAACATTTTTAGAGTCAGAGGGAAGGGGAAGGAGACTATTTTGCTGTATAACAGGCTAGATTTCCATCTCCCTGTCCTGATATTTGCGGGACAGTCCCGGTAGTCACGGTAAAGCCTGGTACAGTTCCTACATCTGAACAGTTCAGTGATGGGCTTCATGGCTCAGAGAGGAAAGGGAGGTAGCATTGGAACACAACTAATTAAAGGGCATCTATACTGAAAAAAAGGTATTTTAAATTGACCATAACTGGAAACTAGAATTCTTCCCAACCACCACTGTATCATTTTTTTGTTGATCTGCCCCCTATTTCTTTAGATATCCAATCTAAAACTTTTTATATTTCAGCTGTCAATCAAGTTCCTTGCTCTCAAAAACTATTCTTCTGTGAGTCGTTTTACTGTAGCTGGAATGGTGACAGAGTTTTGACAGTTGGAATGCTGTATGCTGTGTGCAGGCTGGAAGCAGATAGGTGCATTAAAACGATTCTAATAGTTTAACACCATTCGTTATGTATCAGCTCTGTGCATTGCACAGGGGCAATAGAGAGGCGATAACGATAATGAAAATCCATTGGCATATGTTATTTTTTTATCCAGTTAATGTATCCAACTTTTTTCTGTTGCTGTTAATCATCCCTTGTTGCTGTATAAAGTTACAGTGACTGTATTTTTCCCCATTTACCATACACTTTTCACTGCGGATCATTTGGAAGCATCACAGGAACATCAATTTGACATTGAACAAAAAATAACAATTTGATGTAGGGCCAACATTAGAGACATTCCACAGAAGAATTAGAACCGGGATCAGGTGACAGTTGAAGACAGGTAACCCTTTCCCCAGTAATGTCCAGATAAAGCCTTTCATGGGTGGGAAACCCCCGGCCCTAGTCGCTCAAGGTGTAAGGTGCAGTTTGACACAAACGGCAGTTCTGTAGTCAATTTAGAACAGCTTACCCACTCGTGGTGGTCAGGTGCAGCCAAGCCCAGATGATCAATGAATGACGTCCGACGAAAGCATACACCACGTGCTTGGTGGTCATTCATCGGTGAAAGATTGCACGGTGTACAAGGCTTAACATCTTGCTAATATATGCTGATTGGGACACTTTACAGGATTTATTGCTAGTCCGGATGACTAGGGAAAGTGGATTTTAGAACCTCCAAAGTTTAACTGAATTCCCCGATTAATATCCTGAATGGGTCTAAACCACCTAAAGTTGGTGGCACAATGGAATCACAACCTCGATATTCAGAATGTATCTCTATTTTATTATTCACTAGACATTAAGCCCGCTACAACTAACGGGCGCTAGAAGCACAGTGCCCCCTTAGTGTCCCAAGCCATAACTACCTCTTCCACGTCCCAAGCCCAGAGTCCCCCCTCTGTCCAAGGCCAGGGGCCCACTCTGTCCCAAATCCAAGGCCCCCCCTCTGTCCCAATCCACCCCCCCCCCTCTGTCCCAAATCCAAGCCCCCCATCTGTCCCGCAATCCAGCCCCCCCCCTCTGTCCCAAATCCAGGCCCCCTCGTCCCAAGCAACCTTACCTACAGTCTGTTTAATTGCTGTTCTCCCTCCGTGTGTTTCTCCCTCTAGTGGTGAGTCATAGGAACTGCAGACCTCTCCCTCTAGTGGCGAGTCAATAGAAATGCAGAGACTCTCCCTCTAGTGGTGAGTCAATAGGAACTGCAGAGACTCCATCTAGTGGTGAGTCAATGGAACTGCAGAGACTCTCCCTCTAGTGGTGAGTCATAGGAACTGCAAAGACTCCATCTAGTGGTGAGTCAATAGGAACTGCAGAGACTCTCCCTCTAGTGGTGAGTCCATAGGAACTGCAGTGACACACACATGGACACGGACGCACACTTAGGGTTTTATTATTAGGATAATAAGAGGATAATATGAAGTGCCTGCCATCTACTTATTAGTTATGTATTGACATCGTATCACTATTTACAAGTTGACCTTGCACGTATCACATCATCTGCATTTTACGGTTTGGGCTCTTTGCTTGTTTTGGTTTCTCAGGAGCAGTAATTGGTTTCATGCAAATCTGTGATCCCAGCTTGTGTGGCTCGCGGTTTGGTTTCCTTTCTAACTTCTGCTGTGTGAAGAAATGACTGTGCACAAAGAGGTCCCAGAGCACTTACAGAAGAAACGATCTCTTGATGAACCCAGAATATTCTATCAGGGAGTTGATCTATAGCTGCAATCACTCGGCTCTTTACTATTTATATCGCAATTGTGGCTCTGGGTAAATCCCAATTTTAAAGGGTAAGTCCAACCCTCTAATTCATCCCCAAACCCCATATCTACAATTGTTAGAAATCTGAGAGATGTAAGACTAACCTGAAATGCTGCCCAATGTTTGTTAACTTATTTCTTGCTTCCAGTTTCTTCCAGGGGTTAGGGTCCAATGCCGCTGCAGGGAACATTGTGATGTTTTTGCAATGTTCCTCTGTGTTATCACATAGCAGTGTCCAATGAATCCATGGCACCGCTATGCGATATTGCAGCAAACTGCATTCAGCACATTGTACGCAATGCACAGCATGCAGCTTGTAGGCCTGAAGGCACTGTTCACTCCTATCAGCACAGTCAACCGTTTGACATCAGATCAAAAATTCCCCTAGTGGGAACGAGCCCGTAGTAGTTGGCAGTCATGGATGTGACAGGTGACATCACAGCCCATGACTGAAAGGGAGAATAACAGGTTAGTCCTACATGTGTCAGCTTTCCAAGTATTGTGATTTTGGGGGTGACTTACCTACTGTATTTTTTCCTATGAGGGATGAACATGACCTTTTACCGTATGCATGACTTAACAAACAAGCTTAACCAAGCCCAATACTGAATAACTGGCGGTGGGGGGTTTTCTCTTCATAAAGTGATGCCAACCCTTTGTATAGCTTATTGTCAATTTAACAGGGCAATACAAGTCATCTCCCTTGTGTTATTTTTCATTATTAATTTAACATTTTCTGTGTTCTGTTTTTTTGGGCTTGAACTGAATCTATTGCGGTTGCACTAAGAGGCAGTTATATGTTTACTGTCACTTCATATAGCACAAAGACGAATACGTAACAAGGTTTCTATCCTCCGATCTACAGAATTGGAACATTAGCCTTACCGTATACTCTAGTATAAGTCGCTCGAGTATAAGTCGAGGTACCCATTTTTCCTCAAAATTGAGTAAAACCAATTGACCGAGTATAAGTCGAGGGTAGAGTCTCCCCTCCAGCCCCAGGTCCAGCCTCAGAATAAAACCTATTTCCTGCACCCATCTTCTCACCCTGCCACTACACTACACTACTACATACACTACACTACTCCCTGCACCCATCTTCTCACCCTGCCACTACACTACACAACACTACTACGTACACTACACACTCCTGCACCCATCTTCTCACCCTGCCACTACACTACACTACACTACTACAGTACACTACACTACTCCCTGCACCCATCTTCCTCACCCTGCCTACACTACACTACACTACTACAGTACACTACACTACTCCCTGCACCCATCTCTCACCCTGCCCACTACACTACCTACACTACTACAGTACACTCTACACTACTCCTACACCCATCTTCTCACCCTGCCACTACACTACACTACTACTAGCCTTATCTTTGCAGGAGAGTCCGGGCCCCCGACATCTTGATGGAGGAATCCGGCTGCCGCGTCCACTGATGGTCGCATCCACTGATGTCACGACTCGGCGCCGGTCTAATTTCCCGGCGCCGATCGTGACATCAGTGGATGCGACCATCAGTGGACGCGGCAGCGATTCCTTCACCAGTAAGTGACTGACTCGAGTATAAGTCGAGTTCATTGTGAAAACGCCTGAAAACCTCGACTTATACTCAGTATATACGTTATTCTGTTTAGAGTATATAAACTGGAACCCGAAGCGGATCGGAATAGATGGTGCTGGTCCATTTTTTAGCATACAAAACAAATTATAAGAGAATAAACAAAGACAGTACGGCAATTGAAAGTGTGTGGGTTTTGCAACAACATTAATTATGCATTTTTTCCCATAGACTATATGGTAACAAAATGTGGATATTTCAAACAGTTTTTTTCATGGTCATAAATACAAATGGTGAAACCCAACCACCCCACCCAGACCCAGTACACCCCACTACTGACCTACCTTTCATTCCCATGGAAGCCATATTTAAAGGGTAACTAAAGTCAAAAAACTAATTTAGATTTATCCTCAATAAAAGATAGTTTTATGGTTATAAACACAAAAAAACATACCCCCTCAACCAGACACGGTACACACACCTACTAATCTACTTATCCATTACTGTGGAAGCCATACTTAAAGGGTAACTAAAGTAAAAAAAACTAATTTGATTTATCCTCAATAAAGATAGTTTTATGGTTGTAAACACAAAAAAGACATACCCCTCAACCAGACCCAGGTACACACACTACTGATCTACTTATCTATTACTGTGGCAGCCATATTTAAGGTAACTAAAGTAAAAAAAACTAATTTTGACCAATCATCAAAAAAGTTGTATTTTATCCCCCAACCTGATATGAATACACACACACCAACTGACCTACCTTTAATGCATGTGACATATTTAAGGGTAAGTAAAAAACAACAATGTCCTCTTCATTGACATAATTGAGTTTTAAATCTGCAGCACAAACACAAATTCCCTTCCAAAATGCAGTCTTTCAACCAAATCAAATTCCCTTTCTAGTTAGATGTTGCCCTTTTCCAAAAAATGCCTTTAATGCAAGTTTTATTAATAGTCTGAAATATCATCTTCTTAGAAGTGACTCCACACAAAAGAAACCAAATGCAAGGTGAGTATCAATTAGCGATCCCTCTTAGTATTTTCCAAAACGGATAAATTGGATCTCAATTTTGTAGTGATTAAAGTATTCGCTCTTAAGATTGTCCATACTTCCTGATATTTTGTTCAGATGGAATGATGGTCGCTACTATGATACTTTTTTTCCGTTTTTGAAAATACTAAGAGGGATCGCTAATTGATACCAGCAATGTTAAACTGCTAAAACATAAATATATTTAAAAATCTATTGCAAAGCAAAAAATAATTTGATTGTGCAAAATAAAAATTAATCCCAAAATATAAATGCAATGATTATTAAATGACAAAAAATGAAGATCTGCTGAAATCATCTCCCAAGTTGACAATCAATAGCGACGCTGTAGGGTCTCGGAATGTCTAGGTAATCCCACATCAGGGATTGTTTGGAAAATAAAAGACATATATGCTCTGTCCTTTTAAAGCATCTATAGGGCTATGTACCAGAGCCGTTATCACTCTCTTTTGCCTCCTCTAGGCGAAGCACTGAGCTGATAACGGCTCGCTGTGTATAGTGAATGGGGTTTTCCTATTCCGAAACTTTAACGCCGGCTATCTGCTGTAATGTGGCCTGTTTCTCTCTCATCAAAATATCTATGTTTAATATTATTAAATAAATTTCTCTTACCGATTTTCACCTCCCCATCTTCGGTTAATAGGATATTATCAGCATTAATATTCCTGTGGGCAACCTCGCTTTGTGTAGATAAGACAATCCCTGGGGATATAGATGAAATATTGCAATCATACCTTGCATTCAGGAGGTCCCTAACCCCTGGCTTTTATATGCGATTGAGACATTCCAGGGTATTTATTGCCAACAGATTCTTGTACAAGTCATTCTGAATGAGAGAGATCCAGTCAGAGTCTAGCAAAACGAACTAAACTTCAAATTCAGTTGATGTAACGAATATAACAGATATTGAACTATAGAATTGTCTTAAAGTATTCTGAATTATTAATTTGGTAATACTGGGGTGTTATTTGAAATAGACCTTATTAAGGGTAATGTACCTTTCTGCCTTTACTTTACAATATAATGTGTGGTATTTGGGGGATTTCAGCTTGGTTAATACCATAGTGTATTTTTACATTGCACAATTAGAAAGCAATACAATTCCATAAATGGGTTGGAAGGAACAAACCCCCAGGGGCTATTAGATCACTAATCTTCCCATGGAACATCCTAGCGAACCTTCTGATCAAATTAATAAGTATTATTTCTCATTAAAGGGAACTGTGGTCTCCACAGGTAAGTTTAAATGAAATGCCAGTTTCTACCTTTAAAATAGCCATCAACCACCCTCTACCTGCTGCACAGCCCAAGATATACAGAAATGACTGACCAGAAAGTTAATGGGTGGGAGGCTGAGGTGACATTCCGAGGCTTCTCCTACACTGTGCCGCCGGCAAGCACACCTCAGACTCCCTCAGTATGTGAGGGAGACAGAGAAGGTAAGGGGGGTCTGAGTAACCCACGGAACCCACGAGTGGGCGGGGCTTAGACACCCATGAGTGGGCAGGGCTTAGACACCCGCGAGTGGGTGGGGCCACATGGGGCTTTAAGATAATGGGCCATGGGGGGCCTGCAACTGGAGGGACCATGGGGTCCATGAGTGGGAGGGACCAGGGGGGCTGCAAGGGGAGGAACACAGGACAGATTGACTGACAGTTTCATAGCAGGAAGTGCAAGGGACCTGGTGATGCTGCTCCATATCACATACAAAAATGTGTAAATATCTCAAACTATGCAAAATAAACAATGGAAATAAATTGCAAAGCAATTCCTATCAATTTACCTAAAGTCATTTTTGGACCACTGTTCCCCTTTAATAACAGTGACTGGATAGTCCCAATCTATTAACTCTAATGGCACTTTCATTCATTTAATGTTTTTCTTTTCATTCATTTCAAATGATTGTACAATCTCTGGATTTTACAGTGAGACAAATACAGTTTATTCTTTCTTACCTGCAAAATTCCTTTGTAATGTAGCTTATCCAATCTTCCGGCAAAAATTTATAATAAACTTGTGGTGATGTTTAATGAGGTTGAACAGGGTTCCGCCCTGCAATATTCCATGGTTATCTATAGTAAAAGAAACATGAACAGATTTGACTCTATTTAAGGTATCATGGTGTACATAAGGGATTGACTGTATGAATGGCATGTTGGGGTGTTGGGAGATGCTACACTACATTTGGCTAAATAGAATTGTCATTTTCATTATGCTTTATATAAAAAATAGATATTGTAATAGAATTTGAATGTAATCAGTGTAGGCTAACATTACAATATATTAATATGTCAATTCTATGACAATGAATGTAAAATATATTAAAGGGCATGTACCACACAATAAAAAAATGTACACCTCCCCAAACACCACCTTCATTTAACTTACCTCCCCCAAAGATGCCCATCAAGATACTTACACCGCCTGGTGCCACCTCCTGCTGCTGTTGCGAGCTGTTTTGAGCATGCACAGCAGTAGTGAGGCACTTCCTGGTGGCAACTGTCAGTTATTGGCAGCGACTGACGGTCACGGTAATAGTGCGTGCGACTGATTGTGCTGTCCCATAGGGTCGACCAATAGTGTCTATGGATCGGTCAGTCAGACGGAAATATCTTCCACAATAATATGGAAACTTTTAATCATACTGAAAGAAGCAACCAAGCACAAAACGAAGCCAATGTATGAAATGATCCGACACAATCATCACCAACAGCGAAATGACTCTTAGGGGACTCAGGGTTCTAATTACCTACTAGCTAGATCTGGGTTTTAATGTTTTTAATTACTTAGATGTGAAGGGATTCGTACGTTTATGCGCGCAGTTACATTATTATAGTATCTGATTTATAGTATTATTATAGTATCATTTTATGTATTATTATAGTATCTGATTTATGTATTATTATAGTATCAGACAGTTTAGTTAAAGTCCCTACACTGACTTTATCCAATTTTCTATTCATTTATTTTCTTACTGTAAAATCATACCTGTCCTCTAAGATACTACTTAATATGAGTAGTTGGCAATAGTAGGCAAGCCTTTATTAAGTATCAATGATGGGGTATTAATAAGGGTTTTAATAAGGGGTGTGTTACTTCCTAATGTACTCTACTAGTTCCAACACTACTCACAGTATTAACTGTTTTAAAATCAGTTTTCATTGGCTTACAGATCCTTGTTTGATTACAATTCCCTTCCTTGCCTAATACCCTTTGACGTGAGACTGTTTTTCCTTCATGCTAAAGTTGTCACCTTCTTCAGTTTAATATTTCTATGCAGTGGTACATCCAGACAAATTTCAACAGGTGATGTCACTTGTCTTTGGCTTCAGTCAGCAATTGTGACCCAGTCACTACCGTGTGGAGTCCCAATGTATCTTAATACACCAAGGGATAGATATCTATAAGATCGTTATGTTTTCACCCACCGTTTTTACCAATTTGGAATAACCGCAATTTATAAAATGGGTCCTTGAAAGGTGTTTGTTATGGTGAATTTCCCAATGCAAATGAAGGTCCTGGGGGGTGTGTTACTACCCCCCACACACACACAACACAACACCTTAATGTTACCTAATTCTCATTTACAGTCCTGGTCTGGTATTGGGAGACATTCTGGTGCTATTTCTCTTTTTCACCGTGATACTGGACTGGGCAATGAATGCGGCAATATTAACACAGTTAATGACACAGTATCCCTTTAACCAGGGTGCCCGATGATGCCTATATCTTTCACAAAGAGCTCTTGTTCAATCTGTGCCCTGGTCTGTTTCCTGTGTGCAAAATGGCATTATGGGCCATAGTTATGAAGCTGCAGAATCTCTATTTTGCAATACTTTAACGTCCGTACGATTGTGATCCTGATCATACATTTGTGATGGGAATTGTACGATGGCCTATACATAGCACTGCGGTAGTCTACTACGCATGGTATGTACGGCCAAACGATTTTCACGTTCGCAGTATTTTAACCAACAACATTCTCACGCTGCTTTAAAGGGCAAGTTCACCCCTAAAAATGAATAAGAAAGGGGAAGAGGATCATTTTGCTGCATGACAGATTGTCCCTATGTCTGACAGCTTCTGTTAATGGTCATTCAATTATTTATACGTGAAAAAAATCTTAAAGAACAGCCAAACCAGTCAATTTCATGTTGTTATTTAAAACCTGCCCATCACCGCGACTTTAAATGTGTGTTGACTGCTGAAAAAACAAATGTCCAATCTCCATTTTACACTCACATCAGCTCAGTTGGAGCTGTAGCATTTTAAATAGAAGGAGAACTCTGAATACTAATATAGAGCCGTGTAACGGATCTGTGCTCTAAACAGAGGGGCCCGACGCAGCCAAGAGGTGTTTTGGTTTCTGATGGAGGGCCTGACTTACTGTACCCAATTCTACTTGCACCTGCTGTCTAGGGAATTAAACACTATTTCTTACTTGAAGGAGGAGTGTCACATTCAGCATTCCAATGGGACTTTGTGATCTTTCCATTACGTTGGGGTCTGATGTCGATAGGAATCAAAGTCCCCCCCGTTTTACTAAATCTCTACACTTCCAGTTAAAAAGAGAATTCTGGGAGCGATCACATAAGCGATGCCAATGACACTCATGGAAAAATTGTCCTATGAGCAAATGTCTTCTAGATCCCTTGGCTGATAACTTAACATGGCCCCAGGAGGTCAATCACAATAGCTAGAAATGTATATTGTTAGCGGTTACAATGATACATTAACACTGTAAGTGGGAGATTCATACATGAGCCTGAATTAATTCTAAAGTCCCTATCTATTTACCTCTGAAAACATACATACATCCATTGAGGAGAAATCATTTACTTCTGCAAGTTTGTAGCTTTTGCGAGTCTCAAACAAGATGCATTATGGTCTAAGTCATACTTGCGCATTTACTGAGTGCATGCGATCACCAATTTTGGTGCAATTTGCATGCACTCTGGTAACTGTAAATTACCGTAATCGCAGCGCAAGCGGCACCAACTCTGCTAACTTTGAGCGTATCGGTAAGTTCTGATTTGCGGATTACCGCAAAAGTACGTCCACAGTTATATAATACCAGCCGGTAATACATATCGCCATGGTGGTGTAAAGGCGATCATACAATAACGATTGGGATCATAAATGTACGACCACCCTCATATTTGTACAGTAATACAGCGATACGGCCCCTTCATAAATAACGCCCTAGATCGCGCCTTTCAGTAAAAGCCTAATGTCTGCAAAGCTTTAATGCCAGTTGTGTTGTTGTGTTAAACATCCTATAAGGGACAAAAAAGAACTTTAAAATCTCAAAACACAATTATGGTTTACAAACAAGTTTAATTATAAGCTCATAACCATAACGTGGTTAGCACTGATACCTGATGTGCGCGAGAGTAATGGATTCGAATCCACCCTTGGACACATCTGCAAGTAGTATGTAAGTTCTCCCTGCTTGTGTGGGTTTCTGGGTACAGCAGTTTCCCCCCACATCATAAAGAAACCTTGATAGGATGTGTCGAAATGATTAGATTGTAAGCTCTTCGGGTCAGCGCCTGATGAGAATGTATCCATGTAATAGTAAGGTGTTTCGGACGATAATAATAATAAAATAGTGAAATAAAAGCCTTCTGTTGAACCTTTAAATGAACCCTGGATCTGGGGGGGCAGGCACAGATGAAATCACTTGCCCGTGCAGGTCTTTTCTTTCAGACATGTTAACCCCTCAAATGATAAATAGATCTAGTTAATTCACTCCAACACATCCTCCTGAACCCCAAAACCACAATAGATAAAAAGCTGAGAGATTTATAGTGCCCACTGCCCAAACTTTTTCTAGGGACACGTATAGAGTTGTGGGGCATCCTACAGACCACCTACCTACAACTAGAAAAATTACACATTTATACCTCTATTTTTTTGAGAGATAGCTACATTTTGTGATTTTGACACAAAGCCAGGAGTTAGATACAACTCTTTAAAGGGACATTATAGTGAAAAAATGACTTTGCCTCATCTTAATCTATAATTGAATACATGTAAGTAGCACTTACTCTGATTTGTGTGTGTTGCTGCATGCCTTCAATCCAGCACACATTTTGTTTAGGAGCAGTATCCCCCCTCCTCTTTTAACCACTCCCACTTCCAAAAGTTCTCTATTCTGTCATCCCAGAACAGCCCCAAAGGAGAACAACAATACCTTGGATACAAAAGGAGGGAAGCATCACTTCATCAAACAAGGAGGAAGGGTGAGAAAATGTTAACAGGACCCTGACCCAGCCAGAAATGGAAGTCCTGGTAAGGGCTTGAATTTTGCCATCACCCCTAAAGCCATCCCGGTGGGGATATTATAGCAGCCACAGAAGCTCTATCCACAGTAATAAGGTATCACAGAGTGAGGCAGAACAACTTCGCCTTAAGGGATCTGCAGCCTTAGCCAGTGCTAAACTCCTTCACTAACCTGACTACACAGGAAAGAAGAGCCTTAACATCCCTAAGAAAGATGCCAGTATCACCATTTCTACCGGCAGAATAAGAAGATGCACCGTGGTACTCAACACCTCTGACTACCATGATAGAGTGACCATGCTCCTGGCTGATAACAAACACTATGAGGCTTTAACAAGGGATCCCACCAGCCGTTAACAAGAAAAGAGTCATTGACCTACTACAACAGCTTCAAAAGGATAAGCATTGACCGAGCAAGTATCATCGCCTCTCCCTGGTAAGGCACATCCATGCATATTGGACTCCCAAAGATACTAAGGAAGGGGCCCCACTAAGACCTATAGTCAGCAGATCAACTCTGTAACATACAAGGTGGCAAAATATCTAGCTAACATCTTAGACCTTTGGTGGGAAGTTTTAAGCATCACATCCAGAACTCTCAGTATTTCACCAACAAGATTGAAGATATAGTACTCGGTGTAGAAGAAAACTATGGTGTCTATGATGTGACATCTCTCTTCACCTGTTATACCCACCAAGGAAGCTGTGACATGGTGAGAAAACGGCTGGGCCAAGACAGCACTCTTACAGCAGAACATGACTGTCTAACCCAAACAGGTGGTGTTCCTGTGGGACTTGTGCCTGAATACCACCTATTTCAAATACAGGGATAAGTCTATAAGCAAAAACATGGATGTGCTATGGGATCTCCAGTTTCACCTATGTGGCCAACCTTTACAGGAGGAGGTAGAAACACAGGCGCTTAATACCTTTAAGGGCCTAGCACCCAGCACGGTTCAGATATGTTGATGACACCTGGGTTAAAATCCACCAGAGGAAGTACAAGCTTCACAGAAACACTTATTCGGGTGGACCAAAACATTAATTCACAAGGGAAGAGGTACTAAACAACAACTGGCTTCTTTGACTGCTTGGTAGAAGTGGAAAAAATGGTTAAACTGGAAGTAGAGGTTTACAGAAACAACCCACACAACACAGTTTTGATGTTGACTCCCACCACCCTTTAGATCACAAGCGGGTGTCATCAGAACCCCGCAACACAGAGCCGAGACATCCCCACCTAGCACAGGAGGCGAAGGCTAAAGAAATGAAACATCTCAGAGGAGCCCTTAAAACTTGTGGAGATTCAGACGGGCCTGTCCAAGAAGTGGGGGCCAAGGACAAAGAAAAAAAAGTACCAACAGTGCAAATCAACATAGAGGGGCACAGGAGGAAGAAAAAACATGGTCATCCCATTATTTGGCAGGGGTCTCCGGGAAATTAAGAAGAATGTTCAAAAAACACATCGTATCCTGTCTGCTTAAACCGAAACAACACACTGAGGGCAGCAATTGGTACAATCCAAAGACCCAATACCTAAAACACAAGAAAAGCGACATTTCATATATGGAGGGCAGGTGCAGTGAGATGCTTTGATTTGTATGTGGGGGAGACAAAACAGCAACTGCATAACGTATGGCCCAGCACAGAAAGAGCCCATCCTCGGGTCCGGACTCAGCTGTGTATCTTGCATCTAAGGATAAAGGACTACTTTGAAGATTGTAATTGTATTAACACTACTGGCGATAGAGATCGTTGACACAGGGTGCAAGCGGAGGTTAGGTAGGCGGCCATTTTATGTGAACATAATAGATAACATCCCACCAGCCTACATCAGAGGTGGGGGGGTGTCGTCACACACACCAAAAGCGTCTGACCCTGCTTAACAATGCGTTGGGTTTGACACATCCTTAATATGGTGTGGGGCGTTACTCTATATTAATACCCCCCTCTAGCCTAACTATCTAATGCCCACACCACCACACCCCCGTTCCTGATGGGTTCTTCTTTTTTCCGTGTAGGGTTTGTCCATTTTCCCCGAGCCATTTACATTTGCCCCGTCATTTTGGTTACAAGGTTCATTTCGTCATTTGGTGTCCTGGTGCCCCGGCTACAGGTCGCTGTTTTGCTCTGCGGAAACTGTCTGCCCCAAAGTCCTACTATTTGTCATTTGTTGAACCGTTGGCGTCCATTTTTATTTACACCCCCTTTGCCAAATTGGTGGTTGGGAAGAATTTCTAGTTTCCAGTTATGGTCATTTAAAATACCTTTTTTTCAGTATAGATGCCTTTAATATGTTGTGTTCCAATGCTACCTCCTTTCCTCTCTGAGCCATGACTCCCATCATGAACTGTTCAGATGTAGGACTGTACCAGGTCTTACCGTTTGACTTACCGGTACCTTTCCTGTTCCACATATAGTTGTGGGCAAGTGGATCTGTGGCCCATCTACACTGTATACAGTCCCCAGTCTCCCTTCCGTTTACCCTTTCCTCTGACTCTACCCACCTTTTCCACGGCCCTGTTTCATCGGCGGGGCAGACACGTGAGCCATTGGGAAAACATAGCGTGTTTACATTGTCAATGGATCAGTTGATTGTTAGTGGGTCTGCTGCTGTAACTACTTATGACGTTTTGGCATGCCCTTTTTTTCGGGGCCCCCAACAATTTTTTGCCCTGCCATTCGTCTTCTTGAGCCATGTGGTTGGGTCGCCCGGGTTCGGGGGGGACTGGCACGATTTTGTGATTGAACCGCAATGACAACGGTCGTGGCCGCAAGTAAACTATTGCCGCACCCACACCCAGACATTATTCAGTAGGCTTGGGGGCAGGCTTGGATACTATATGACGTGCTGTGTGTAGTTTGTTTCGAGGGTTTGGTCCACATTATGGTTCCCTCTGTGGGTGTGGGTCAGAATTAGGCAAACAGTGTGGACCTTCTCGGCTCCTGGTGGCTTCGTCCCCACATGGTAAAAGAAACTGTGACTGGTGTCATACATCACACCAATCCTTCTTATGCCCTTGCCCCCCCTGTCCCTGTTGTTAATTTTTAGCGTATTTTTAAAAAACGACACATTTATTATGCATGTGAAGATCTCCTTTTTAAACATATCAGCAGGTGAATACCACATTTTTCACTTATTCCATGTACGTTTCCTTTGACGGGGTGGGTGACCCCGGGCTCCAGTTTTCTAAGGATGCTGCAACTCGCGATTGTCTAATTGTTACGTAGGACTAGCTTATTAAGCGGGGGGGTTGTCCACAACTCTAGTTTCCCTATTGTCTTTTCCTATTGGACAGAGCCCCCCCCCATATTTGTCAACCCCACACCTACCCTTTGTTGTCTCCATGTTGGGGAATCCCCCTCCCGGTGCTTCCTCTATTGTGGGTATTGAACGGGGGCCCTTTACCTGTGAGGTTTCCCACCAGGAGCGGTACTCATAATTCTTGTCTTCTATGCCGGTCCCATTGCACATTTGTCTCTGCCCTGGGTCTACCTCCCCCCCCTTCTCTTTCCCCACAGCCCTTTTTTCGGGTTTGTTATGACATTCCCCCCCACCTTCAGTTTCCTGATACTCCCCTTACCCCACCGTTCTTTAAGGACACCTACCACGTGAGACAATTGTAGAAAAACCTTTTCCCCCTTCCCACATCTGGGCCGTGTTGTCCCCTTCCCTGCTTTATCTCTTGCTCACCTCTACCCAGTTTCCAGTTTTTTTAGGTATCCCTTGTTCTGTTGTTCACAAGTATTTTTTTGTGGGTTTTTCGGGGTCCTCAAATCCTTCTTTTTTTCTTTGTACCCTTTTTCCGGGGTGTCACCCGGTGCAAAATCCCCTTGAGTCAGTTTTGTACGTTGTGTATTCTTATGTATCTAAACTTGTGTCCTTTTCACTGGAACAACCGGGAGGGAGTTGCCCATCCCCCCCCCCCCACTGTTTTTTCAAACCACTACCCCCACCCTTTTGTGTCAACCCAACCACCTTTGATCTTCCTGTTCCTCCTTCCCCTTTTGTCAATTCTTTCCCTGTAACTCCAAAACCTCTTTGGGACTTTGTGTACGTGATTTTTATGCAAACACGAACTTGTTCTGTTGCCTTTGTTTGCCCTTACAGTGCTGAGAAAGCTGTGCTTGTTTGGTGAACTCCATCACTCTTTCCCAGATGGACACAGGTAGCTGTGAGGCCAGGTTCTGTTCTAGTTGACTAATGTTGTGCATTAAAGCATCGACTGTAAAATGTGTCTGTCGTACCCGTTCACTTAGGAGCTGTGTTTGAGCCTTTTGCAGTATCTGTTTGGCTCTGATGCCTTTAACCGTGGAATCCAGACGTATACTGCATGGTACTAGCCTTTGTTGTCTGCATCGGAGGTTAAATCGCAGGTGGTTTCTGTAGTCTGCCAATTTCCTTGCTGTCTTTTCATATTGCCGTACAAGTTTGAGGGTTTTCTCCCCAAAATGATTAGAAATATGCTTGTGAAGGTTCTCATTCATCCAGGTCATGGTATATCTGTTGTATTCAATTAGATCAACTGGACATGAAATGTAGTTCTTGAAGACGTTTCGCTAGTCATCCGACTGGCTTTCTCAATTCAGAATGACTTGTACAAGAATCTGTGGCAATTATGTACCCTGGAAAATCCCAATTAGCATATCACAGCCAGGTGTTAAAGAAACCAAGCCTAAATAGAGGTGGGGGGGTTCGACACCAACTGTCTGCCATGTACAATGCTGTTTTAACACCTTACTCTGGGCGTTCCTATAACACCTCTTAGCCACTATCTAATCACACCCTTAACACCTGGCTGTGATATGCTAATTGGGATTTTCCAGGGTACATAATTGCCACAGATTCTTGTACAAGTCATTCTGAATTGAGAAAGCCAGTCGGATGACTAGCGAAACGTCTTCAAGAACTACATTTCATGTCCAGTTGATCTAATTGAATACAACAGATATACCATGACCTGGATGAATGAGAACCTTCACAAGCACCACTGTATCATTTTTTTGTTGATCTTCCCCCTATTTCTTTAGATATCCAATCTAAAACTTCTTATATTTCAGCTGTCAATCAAGTTCATTGCTCTCAAAAACTATTCCTCTGTGATTAGTTTTACTGTAGCTGGAATAGTGACAAGAGTTTTGACAGTTGGAATGCTGTATGCTGTGTGCAGGCTTGACAGTTGGTTAGTGGGAAAAAGTCAGGTCGGATGGAAGTGGGAGGGGTTAAAAGAGGGAGGGGGGGGGATACTGCTCCTAAACAAAATGTGTGCTGGATTGAACGCATGCAGCAACACACACAAAGTGCTACTTACATGTATTCAATTATAGATTAAGATGAGGCAAAGTCATTTTTTCACTATAATGCCCCTTTAAAGAGTTGTATCTAACTCCTGGCTTTGTATCAAAATCACAAAATGTAGCTATCTCTACATTTGTAGAGATAGCTAGAGATGTAGGTGTAAATGTGTAATTTTTCTAGGTTTTAGGAGGTGGTCTGTAGGATGCCCCACAATCTCATATACGTGTCCCTAGAAAAAGTTTGGGCAGTGGGCACTATAAATCTCTCAGCTTTTTATCTATTGTGGTTTTGGGGTTCAGGAGGATGTGTGGAGTGAATTAACTAGATCTAATTTATCATTTGAGGGGTTAACATGTCTGAAAGAAAAAGACCTGCACGGGCAAGTGATTTCATCTGTGCCTGCCCCCCCCAGATCCAGGGTTCATTTAAAGGTTCAACAGAAGGCTTTTATTTCACTATTTTATTATTATTATCGTCCGAAACACCTTACTATTACATGGATACATTCTCATCAGGCGCTGACCCGAAGAGCTTACAATCTAATCATTTCGACACATCCTATCAAGGTTTCTTTATGATTGTGGGGGAAACTGCTGTACCCAGAAACCCACACAAGCACAGGGAGAACTTACATACTACTTGCAGATGTGTCCAAGGGTGGATTCGAATCCATTACTTCAGCGCTACATCAGGTATCAGTGCTAACCACGTTATGGTTATGAGCTTATAATTAAACTTGTTTGTAAACCATAATTGTGTTTTGAGATTTTAAAAGTTCTTTTTTGTCCCTTATAGGATGTTTAACACCAACAACACAACTGGCATTAAAGCTTTGCAAGACATTAGGCTGTTTACTGAAAGGCGCGATCTAGGGCGTTATTTATGAAGGGGCCGTATCGCTGTATTTACTGTACAAATATGAGGGTGGTCGTACATTTATGATCCCAATCGTTATTGTATGATCGCCTTTACACCACCATGGCGATATTGTATTACCGGCTGGTATTATATAACTGTGGACGTACTTTTGCGGTAATCCGCAAATCAGAACTTACCGATACCGCCCAAAGTTAGCAGAGTTGGTGCCCGCTTGCGCTGCGATTACGGTAATTTACAGTTACCAGAGTGCATGCAAATTGCACCAAAATTGGTGATCGCATGCACTCCGATAAATGCGCAAGTATGACTTAGACCATAATGCATCTTGTTTGAGACTCGCAAAAGCTACAAACTTGCAGAAGTAAATGATTTCTCCTCAATGGATGTATGTATGTTTTCAGAGGTAAATAGATAGGGACTTTAGAATTAATTCAGGCTCATGTATGAATCTCCCACTTACAGCGTTAATGTATCATTGTAACCGCTAATAATAATACATTTCTAGCTATTGTGATTGACCTCCTGGGGCCATGTTAAGTTAATCAGCCAAGGGATCTAGAAGACATTTGCTCATAGGACTATTTTTTCCATGAGTGTCATTGGCATCGCTTATGTGATCGCTCCCAGAATTCTCTTTTTAACTGGAAGTGTAGAGATTTAGTAAAACGGGGGGGACTTTGATTCCTATCGACATCAGACCCCAACGTAATGGAAAGATCACAAAGTCCCATTGGGAAATGCTGAAATGTGACACTCCTCCTTCAAGTAAGAAATAGTGTTTAATTCCCTAGACAGCAGGTGCAAGTAGAATTGGGTACAGTAAGTCAGGCCCTCCATCAGAAACCAAACACCTCTCTTGGCTGCGTCGGGCCCCTCTGTTTAGAGCACAGATCCGTTACACGGCTCTATATTAGTATTCAGAGTTCTCCTTCTATTTAAAATGCTACAGCTCCAACTGAGCTGATGTGAGTGTAAAATGGAGATTGGACATTTGTTTTTTCAGCAGTCAACACACATTTAAAGTCGCGGTGATGGGCAGGTTTAAATAACAACATGAAATTGACTGGTTTGGCTGTTCCTTTAAGATTTTTTTCACGTATAAATAATTGAATGACCATTAACAGAAGCTGTCAGACATAGGGACAATCTGTCATGCAGCAAAATGATGCTCTTCCCCTTTCTTATTCATTTTTAGGGGTGAACTTGCCCTTTAAAGCAGCATGAAGATGTGTGTTGGTTAAAATACTGCGAACGTGAAAATCGTTTGGCCGTACTATACCATGCTGTAGTAGACTACCGCAGTGCTATTGTATAGGCCATCGTACAATTCCCATCACAAATGTATGATCAGGATCACAATCGTACGGACGTTAAAGTATTGCAAAATAGAGATTCCGCAGCTTCATAACTATGGCCCATAATGCCATTTTGCACACAGGAAACAGACCAGGGCACAGATTGAACAAGAGCTCTTTGTGAAAGATATAGCATCATCGGGCACCCTGGTTAAAGGGATACTGTGTCATTAACTGTGTTAATATTGCCGCATTCATTGCCCAGTCCAGTATCACGGTGAAAAAGAGAAATAGCACCAGAATGTCTCCCAATACCAGACCAGGACTGTAAATGAGAATTAGGTAACATTAAAGGTGTGTGTTTGTGTGTGTGTGGGGGGTAGTTTAACACACCCCTCCAGGACCTTCATTTGCATTGGGAAATTCACCATAACAAACACCTTTCAAGGACCCATTTTATAAATTGCGGTTATTCCAAATTTGGTAAAAACGGTGGGTGAAAACATAACGATCTTATAGATATCTATCCCTTGGTGTATTAAGATACATTGGGACTCCACACGGTAGTGACTGGGTCACAATTGCTGACTGAAGCCAAAGACAAGTGACATCACCTGTTGAAATTTGTCTGGAATGTACCACTGCATAGAAATATTAAACTGAAGCAAGGTGACAACTTTTAGCATGAAGGAAAAACAGTCTCACGTCAAAGGGTATTAGGCAAGGAAGGGAATTGTAATCAAACAAGGATCTGTAAGCCAATGAAAACTGATTTTAAAACAGTTAATACTGTGAGTAGTGTTGGAACTAGTAGAGTACATTAGGAAGTAACACACCCCTTATTAAAACCCCTTATTAATACCCCATCATTGATACTTAATAAATGGCTTGCCTACTATTGCCAACTACTCATATTAAGTAGTATCTTAGAGGACAGGTATGATTTTACAGTAAGAAAATAAATTAGAATAGAAATTGGATAAAGTCAGTGTAGGGACTTTAACTAAACTGTCTGATACTATAATAATACTATAAATCAGATACTATAATAATACTATAAATCAGATACTATAATAATACTATAAATCAGATACTATAATAATGTACCCTGCGCTTATAAACTGTACGAATCCCTTCACATCTAAGTAATTAAAAACATTAAAAACCCAGATCTAGCTAGTAGGTAATTAGAACCTTGAGTCCCCTAAGAAGGTCATTTCGCTGTTGGTGATGATTGTGTCGGATCATTTCATACATTGGCTTCGTTTTGTGCTTGGTTGCTTCTTTCAGTATGATTAAAAGTTTCCATATTATTGTGGAAGATATTTCCGTCTGACTGACCGATCCATAGCACTATTGGTCGACCCTATGGGACAGCACAATCAGTCGCACGCACTATTACCGTGACCGTCAGTCGCTGCCAATAACTGACAGTTGCCACCAGGAAGTGCCTCACTACTGCTGTGCATGCTCAAAACCAGCTCGCAACAGCAGCAGGAGGTGGCACCAGGCGGTGTAAGTATCTTGATGGGCATCTTTGGGGGAGGTAAGTTAAATGAAGGTGGTGTTTGGGGAGGTGTACATTTTTATTTTATTGGTGTACATGCCCTTTAATATATTTTACATTCATTGTCATAGAATTGACATATTAATATATTGTAATGTTAGCCTACACTGATTACATTCAAATTCTATTACAATATCTATTTTTTATATAAAAGCATAATGAAAATGACAATTCTATATTAGCCAAATGTAGTGTAGCATCTCCCAACACCCCAACATGCCATTCATACAGTCAATCCCTTATGTACACCATGAATCCTTAAATAGAGTCAAATCTGTTCATGTTTCTTTTTACTATAGATAACCATGGAATATTGCAGCGGGGGAACCCTGTTCAACCTCATTAAACATCACCACAAGCTTTATTATAAATTTTTGCCGGAAGATTGGATAAGCTACATTACAAAGGAAATTTTGCAGGTAAGAAAGAATAAACTGTATTTGTCTCACTGTAAAATCCAGAGATTGTACAATCATTTGAAATGAATGAAAAGGAAAAACATTAAATGAATGAAAGTGCCATTTAGAGTTAATAGATTGGGACTATCCAGTCACTGTTATTAAAGGGGAACAGTGGTCCAAAAATGACTTTAGGTAAATTGATAGGAATTGCTTTTGCAATTTATTTCCATTGTTTATTTTGCATAGTTTTGAAGATATTTACATTTTTGTATGTGATATGGCAGCAGCATCACCAGGTCCCTTGCACTTCCTGCTATGAAACTGTCAGTCAATCTGTCCTGTGTCTCCTCCCCTTTGCAGCCCCCCTGGTCCCTCCCACTCATGGACCCCATGGTCCCTCCAGTTGCAGGCCCCCCATGGCCCATTATCTTAAAGCCCCATGTGGCCCCACCCACTCGCGGGTGTCTAAGCCCTGCCCACTCATGGGTGTCTAAGCCCCGCCCACTCGTGGGTTCCGTGGGTTACTCAGACCCCCCTTACCTTCTCTGTCTCCCTCACATACTGAGGGAGTCTGAGGCTGTGCTTGCCGGCGGCACAGTGTAGGAGAAGCCTCAGGAATGTCACGTCAGCCTCCCACCCATTAACTTTCTGGTCAGTCATTTCTGTATATCTTGGGCTGTGCAGCAGGTAGAGAGGTGGTTGATGGCTCATTTTAAAGGTAGGAAACTGGCATTTCATTTAAACTTACCTTGTTGGAGACCACAGTTCCCCTTTAATGAGAAATAATACTTATTAATTTGATCAGAAGGTTCGCTATGGATGTTCCATGGGAAGATTAGTGATCTAATAGCCCCTGGGGGTTTGTTCCTTCCAACCCATTTATGGAATTGTATTGCTGTTTTCTAATTGTGCAATGTAAAAATACACTATGGTATTAACCAAGCTGAAAATCCCCCAAAATACCACACATTATATTTGTAAAGTAAAGGCAGAAAGGTTACATTACCCTTAATAAGGTCTATTTCCAAATAACACCCCAGTATTACCAAATTAATATATTCAGAATACTTTAAAGACAATTCTATAGTTCAATATCTGTTATATTCCGTTACATCAACTGAATTTGAAGTTTAGTTCGTTTTGCTAGACCTCTGACTGGATCTCTCAATTCAGAATGACTTGTACAAGAATCTGTTGGCAATAAATACCCTGGAATGTCTCAATCAGCATATAACAGCCAGGTGTTAGGGACCTCCTGAATGCAAGGTATTGATTGCAATATTTCATCTATATCCCCAGGGATTGTCTTATCTACACAAAGCGAGGATTGCCCACAGGAATATTAATGCTGATAATATCCTATTAACCGAAGATGGGGAGGTGAAAATCGGTAAGAGAAATTTATTTTAATAATATTAAACTATAGATATTTTGATGAGGAGAACAGGCCACATTACAGCAGATAGCCGGCGTTAAAGTTTCGGAATAGGAAAACCCCATTCACTATACACAGCGAGCCGTTATCAGCTCAGTGCTTCGCCTAGAGGAGGCAATAGAGAGTGATAACGGCTCTCGGTACATAGCCCTATAGATGCTTTAAAAGGGACAGGAGCATATATGTCTTTTATTTTCCAAACAATCCCTGATGTGGGATTTACCTAGACATTCCGAGACCCTACAGCGTCGCTATTGATGTGTCACTTGGGAGATGATTTCCAGCAGATCTTCATTTTTTGTCATTTATAAATAATCTGCATTTATATTTTGGGATTAATGTTTTTATTTTGCACAATCAAATTATTTTTTGCTTTGCAATAGATTTTTAAAATATATTTATGTTTTAGCAGTTTAACATTGCTGCGTATCAATTAGCGATCCCTCTTAGGTATTTTCAAAAACGGAAAAAAAGTATCATAGTAGCGACCAATCATTCCATCTGAACAAAATATCATGGAAGTATGGACAATCTTAAGAGCGAATACTTTAATCACTACAAATTGAGATCCAATTTATCCGTTTTGGAAAATACCTAAGAGGGATCGCTAATTGATACTCACCTTGCATTTGGTTTCTTTTGTGTGGGATTCACTTCTAAGAAGATGATATTTCTGAACATAAAATAACACACACACTATGTGCCACTTAAAAGGCAGTTTATGGAAAGGGGCAACACAAATACAACTCAACTCGAAAGGGACAATACATATAAAATGGAAATTTCAGGCACTACTAGAACAGACAACAGCATTTTGGAAGGAGAATTTGTGTTTGTGCTGCAGATTTTAAAACTCAATTATGTCAATGAAGAGGACATGTTGTTTTTTACTTACCCTTAAATATGCAAGCATGTAAAGTAGGTCGTTGGTGTGGTGTGGTATTCAACAGGTTGGGGGATAAAATACTACACTTTTTTGATGATTGGTCAAAATTAGTTTTTTTTTACTTTAGTTACCCTTTAAATATGGCTGCACAGTAATAGATAAGAGATCAGTAGGTGGGTGTACCTGGGTCTGGTTGAGGGGGTATGTCTTTTTTGGGGGTGTTACAACCATAAAACTATCTTTTATTGAGGATAAATCTAAATTAGTTTTTTTTACTTTAGTTACCCTTTAAGTATGGCTTCCACAGTAATGGATAAGTAGATTAGTAGGTGTGTGTACCTGGGTCTGGTTGAGGGGGTATGTCTTTTTTGTGTTTATAACCATAAAACTATCTTTTATTGAGGATAAATCTAAATTAGTTTTATTGACTTTATTTACCATTTAAGTATGGCTGCCAAAGGACTAAAGTGTAGGTCAGTAGGTGTATGTACCCAAATGAGGTTCGGGGTATGTGTTTTTGCATGTATGACTATATAACTAACTTTTATTGATGATTGATCAAAATTAGTTTTTTGACTTTAGTTACCCTTTAAATATGGCTTCCATGGGGATGGAAAGGTAGGTCAGTAGGTGGGTGTACCTGGGTCTGTGTGGGGGGTTGGGGGTATCACCATTTGTATTTATGACCATGAAAAAAACTGTTTTGAAATATCCACATTTTGTTACCATTATAGTCTATGGGAAAAAATGCATAATTAATGTTTGTGCAAACCCCACACACTTTTCAATTGCCGTACTGTCTTTGTTTATTTCTCTTATAATTTTGTTTTGTATTGCTAAAAAATGGACCAGCACCATCCTATTTCCGTACCTTCGGGTTCCATTTAATACTCTAAACAGAATAAACGTATATACTCGAGTATAATCGAGGTTTTCAGGCTGTTTTCACAACTGAACCTCGACTTATACTCGAGTCAGTCACTTACTGGTGAAGGAATCCGCTGCCGCGTCCACTGATGGTCGCATCCACTGATGTCACACTCGGCGCCGGGAAATTAGACCGGCGCCGAGTCGTGACATCAGTGATGCGACCATCAGTGGACGCGGCAGCCGGATTCCTCCATCAAGATGTCGGGGGCCCGGACTCTCCTGCAAAGATAAGGCATTAGATTAGTTGTAGTGTAGTTGGCACGGGTGAGAAGATGGGTGTAGGGAGTAGTGTAGTGTACTGTAGTAGTGTATGTGTGTATGGCAGGGTGAGAGATGGGTGCAGGGAGTAGTGTAGTGTACTGTAGTAGTGTAGTGTAGTGTAGTGGCAGGGTGAGAAGATGGGTGCAGGGAGTAGTGTAGTGTACTGTAGTAGTGTAGTGTAGTGGCAGGGTGAGAAGATGGGTGCAGGGAAATAGGTTTTATTCCTGAGGCTGGACCTGGGGCTGGAGGGGAGACTCTACCCTCGACTTATACTCGAGTCAATTGGTTTTACTCATTTTTGAGGTAAAAATGGGTACCTCGACTTATACTCGAGTCGACTTATACTCGAGTATATACGGTAAGGCTAATGTTCCAATTCTGTAGATCGGAGGATAGAAACCTTGTTTACGTATCTCGTCTTTGTGCTATATGAAGTGACAGATAACATATAACTGCCTCTTAGTGCAACCTGCAATAGATTCAGTTCTAAGCCCAAAAACAGCAACACAGAAAATGTTAAATTAATAATGAAAAATAACACAAGGGGAGATGTACTTGTATTGCCATGTTAAATTGACAATAAGCTATTTACAAAGGGTTGGCATCACTTTATGAAGAGAAAAAACCCCACCGCCAGTTATTCAGTATTGGGCTTGCTGTTAAGCTTGTTGTTAAAGTCATGCATACGGTAAAAGGGCATGTTCATCCCTCATAGGAAAAAATACAGTAGGTAAGTCACCCCCAAAATCACAATACTTGGAAAGCTGACACATGTAGGACTAACCTGTTATTCTCCCTTTCAGTCATGGGCTGTGATGTCACCTGTCACATCCATGACTGCCAACTACTACGGGCTCGTTCCCACTAGGGGACTTTTTGATCTGATGTCAAACGTTGACTGTGCTGATAGGAGTGAACAGTGCCTTTCAGGCCTACAAGCTGCAATGCTGTGCATTGCGTACAATGTGCTGAATGCAGTTTGCTGCAATATCGCATAGCGGTGCCATTGGATTCATTGGACACTGCTGTGTGATAACACAGAGGAACATTGCAAAACATCACAATGTTCCCTGCAGCGGCATTGGACCCTAGACCCCTGGAAGAAACTGGAAGCAGAAATAAGTTTAACAGAACATTGGGCAGCATTTCAGGTTAGTCTTACATCTCTCAGATTTCTAACAATTGTAGATATGGGGTTTGGGGATGAATTAGAGGGTTGGACTTACCCTTTAAAATTGGGATTTACCCAGAGCCACAATTGCGATATTAAATAGTAAAGAGCCGAGTGATTGCAGCTATAGATTCAACTCCCTGATAGAATATTCTGGGTTCATCACAGAGATCGTTTCTTCTGTAAGTGCTCTGGGACCTCTTTGTGCACAGTCATTTCTTCACAGCAGAAGTTAGAAAGGAAACCAAACCGCGAGCCACACAAGCTGGGATCACAGATTTGCATGAAACCAATTACTGCTCCTGAGAAACCAAAACAAGCAAAGAGCCCAAACCGTAAAATGCAGATGATGTGATACGTGCAAAGGTCAACTATGTAAATAGTGATACGATAGTCAATACATAACTAATAAGTAGATGGCAGGCACTTCATATTATCCTCTTATTATCCTATATAATAAAACCCTAAGTGTGCGTCCGTGTCCATGTGTGTGTCACTGCAGTTCCTATGGACTCACCACTAGAGGGAGAGTCTCTGCAGTTCCTATTGACTCACCACTAGAGGGAGAGTCTCTGCAGTTCCTATTGACTCACCACTAGATGGAGTCTTTGCAGTTCCTATTGACTCACCACTAGAGGGAGAGTCTCTGCAGTTCCTATTGACTCACCACTAGATGGAGTCTCTGCAGTTCCTATTGACTCACCACTAGAGGGAGACGAAACAACGGAGGGAGAGAACAGCAATTAAACAGACTGTAGGTAAGGTTGCTTGGGACAGAGGGGCCCCTGGATTTGGACAGAGGGGGGGGGCTGGATTCGGGACAGATGGGGGGCCTTGTTGGATTTGGGACAGAGGGGGGCCCTGGATTTGGGACAGAGGGGGCCCCTGGATTTGGTACAGAGGGGGACCTTGGATTTGGTACAGAGGGGGAGCCCTGGATTTGGACAGAGGGGGGGGCCTGGATTTGGGGACGAGAGGGGCCTCTGGATTGGGACAGAGTGGGCCCTGGACTTGGACAGAGGGGGGACTCTGGCCTTGGGACGTGGAAGAGGTAGTTATGGCCTTGGGACACTAAGGGGGCACTCTGTGCTTCTAGCGCCCGTTATTGTAGCGGGCTTAATGTCTAGTGACTAATAAAATATGAGATACATTTCTGAATATCGAGTTGTGATTCCATTGTGCCACACAACTTTAGGTGGTTTAGACCCATTCAGGATATTAATCGGGGAATTCAGTTAACTTTGGAGGTTCTAAATCTCCAATCTTTCCCTAGTCATCCGACTGGCAATAAATACCCTGTAAAGTGTCCCAATCAGCATATATTAGCAAGATGTTAAGCCTTGTACACCTGTGCAATCTTTTCACCGATGAACGACCACCAAGCACGTGTGTATGCTTTCCGTCGGACGTCATTCATTGATCCATCTGGGGCTTGGCTGCACCTGGACCACCACGAGTGGGTAAGCTGTTCTAACTTGACTACAGGAACTGCCGTTTGTTGTCAAACTGCACCTTACACCTTGAGCGACTAGGGCCGGTGGTTTCCCACCCATGAAAGGCTTTATCTGGACATACTGGGGAAAGGGTTACCTGTCTTCAACTGTCACCTGATCCCGGTTCTAATCTTCCTGTGGACATGTCTCTAATGTTGGCCATACATCAAATTGTTATTTTTTGTTCAATGGTCAAATTGATGTTCCTGTGATGCTTCCAACTGATCCTGCAGTTGAAAGTGTATGGTAAAATGGGGAAAATACAGTCACTGTAACTTTTATACAGCAACAAGGAATGATTAACAGCAACAGAAAAAGTTGGATACATTAACTGGATAAAAAATAACATATTGCCTAATGGATTTCCAGTATCGTTATCGCTCTCTATTGCCCCCTGTGCAATGCACAGAGCTGATATATAACGAATGGTGTTAAACTATTTAGAATCGTTAATGCCAGCTATCTGCTGGTGTTAAAGATTTTGTCCAAAAGAGCCGCTTGGTTGCGCAACCATATTTTAGCGCACCCCCACAACCGAAGTTATTTGTGTCTTTTAGACACTTAAAGGGTATGTCCATTATACCCCTAACCCCTCCCTATGGAGGCCGACGATCACCAATATGATCTCCCAGCACCTGCCCCTCCCTGACCACATTATACCCCCCTTACTACTCCCTCCCTATGCAGTCAGAGTCCCATCACCAATATCTCCCAGCAGCCCCCTTGACCACATTATACCCCTCCCTAGGGGTTAGGAGTATGGTATAATGTGGTCATAGGGGCTGCTGAGAGATATTGGTGATAGGCCTTTCTGAAAGACCAATCGCCAATATCTCCTAGCAGCCCCTATGACCACATACCCCTAATAATCGCTCACTATACATTCATAGGCCCATGATAAGACCCAAGGAGGTCCCAGGCCACTGAGGAGCCCCACCATTAATCCATTCCCCCAGCAGTAGGTAGTCCATATTTTCAGAACTCTCTTGAGTGAGTCAGAGACTCAGTGAGTGAGTGTGACAGTTACTTATTTGCAGCAAAGTACTCGCTCATGACACTGAGTGACACCACTGACAGACGACAAGTGAGTCTTCAAGTAAGTAGTCACAGCCTGAAACTCAGAACAGTCAACTAGTCCTTAGCTCCTTCTCAGTCCACTGCTCCCTCAACACACAGTCTGGCCGGCCGTCCCTTCTGCGCGGCCGTCAGATGCCAGGGGGTCCAAAATTTTGGGTGTAAAAACCACATATTTTCAGGAGGTAGCAGGGGAAGACATGACTTACATTGCACGACAGAATGCAGCTACGACTCCTCCCCCTCCCTTCTTATTGGCAATTCATTTGATCAAAATCAATGTTTGTCAGCCCTGCAAATCAAAGATCAATGTTAAGCATCATTTACCAGTTATTGTGGGTATTAGTTACCAGTTATGTGTATAAAGCCTCTCCCCCTTCTGGACAAGCCACACCCCACTTCCGGACAAAAGCAACTCCTACTTTCAATTATAAAACCACACCCCTTATGGTGGAGCAGCATTTTTTTCAGGTGCCAAAAAGTCTAGAGACGGCCCTGGCAGCAAACTGCCGACAGCCACTCCACTCCTCCTGGTTGTGTCTGTCAGGCGATTGGGCGTATTAGTAATGCAAAAGATAGGTTTGGGGGGTGGGTGGGGTGTGATTAACATTTATAGCTAAACTTTATTCTTGACTGGACATGCCCTTTAATAATCTAAGGTCAAAATCATGAAGGTTATTCTCAAAATAACAAACCCCTTATACATTGAAAATGCAGCAGCAGAATGTGTGTTAGACTACAAACGTAGAATAGTTGATATTAATGGATATGTCTTCTACTGATGGGCATGTCTTGTAGATATGTCTCTTCATAGGCAGGTCTTATTATTAGTAGCCGTGTCTTTTTAAGCACCCTCTGAAGATGAAATATTCAGGATGATTCAATAAAAGTTCTTATCGTTTAAAATGGTGCTAATTTTGCCCCAACCAATCAGATCTTATTTAACATTTGTAAGCTAACATCTGATTGGTTGGGGCAAAATTAGCACCATTTTAAACGATAAGAACTTTTATTGAATAACCCGGATTGTTTTTAAATGTCTTTATTGCTAACCTTTTTTCAAAAACAAATCAATCTACCAATGCTCATTAATAAACCTATTGATTATAGTAGAAGTAATAAGATAACAAAATGGATAAGAAACCAATGATCGTTTTCAGTTAGCTGGAATAAATTGGCTGTTTCGTTTGCTTAAATTCTAAAGTATATAAGGAAATGAATGTGATTCGATATTATGCAGAATTTCTAAATTATAAAATAACTCTCAAATCAGTTTACAAATGTCATCGCCACAGCAAAAATGAAAACAAACATGTGCAAATTTAAAATCCTAGTTTTATGTACAATATTCTGTGCCCATCACTAGTGTGACCTTCCTATTACCCATTCATGTTTATTGGCCAGGAAGAAGGCAGGTGGGGCCTTGCGAGGTTTGGACGATAAAGGTTATTCTATTGGTTAGTGATCCTGCCACCTGGCTCTCATTGTGATGCCTTATGATTTGTAATTATTATAGTATTGCAGCTACTTTGCTTTGGTCATAAAATCTCTGGGTTTCTTTTGTTTAAAGGCAGCACAAAGCGGGTCAGACAGGGCTCCTCTATTCCTGTATTGCTGGTAACAGCACCAAACGATTTATTATTACACTGTAAGAATTAACTCCATCCTTGACTGATATTAGAAGTTATGTCAATGGAATCAGTTGACCCTGTCCTTGTTATCAGACCGAGTACCACTATAGTCTGTGGTCATTGCGGGTGTTATCTTCCATTCCTTTCCTGCTTGTTCTGCCGTAGTGCCTCCAGGAAGATCTTCTTAACATCCCCCATCATCTGCTGGTAGACCCTTAGGTCTTCCTCTTTCGCTTTAAGAATCCTTCTGAGCGAAGATTTAATAGCTTCATTTTCATCCATCAGTGTGGCTAATCTGGAAAAAGAAAGAGATTTAAAAGCCATAACCTTGTGTGTGAAAGTTCTCATTCATCCAGGCCATGGGATATTGGTGGTATTCAGTTAAATCAACTGAAGTTTAGTTCTTGAAAAGTTTTGCTAGTCATCCGACTGGATCTTTCAATTCAGAATGACTTGTACAAGAATCTGTGGCAATTAATACCCTGCAAAGTCCCAATCAGCATATCAAAGCCAGGTGTTAAGGACCTTCTGAATACAAGGTTTTTATTGCATTGTGAGTAAGAGGTGTTATCGAAACTTCCCAGGGTAAGCGTACATGGCAGACAAATGGTGTTGAACCCCCCACCTCTATTCAGGCTTGGTTTCTTTTTTTTTTTTTTTTTTTACATAAAAAGCCTCCTGACACCCTATTTTAAGCCAATCCTTTCCTTGGCCAAGGTTGGCATTACAATATTCAACGTATGTCCTTTTTCTTTAAAAAGTCAGATGACTAGTGAAACGTCTTCAAGTCCAGTTGACTAACTGAATAAAACAGATACTTTATAAGCCAGAACCTTGTTTTTATGATTACTACAGTATAACTAACTATATTAAAAGGTATGTCCAACTCCCCAAATAAAAATGTCACCCCCCAGACCTTGCAAGGTCTAAACTGTTCTGTGAGGCTTGTAAGTATACTATACTCTCTGCTGCTGCTGTTCTGTGCCTTTACCAAGCATGAAGCGCAGAGGGGCTGGCAGTGGTGTCAGTGATTGGATGAGGGGCACCTGATGTGGTAGTATTACTGAACACGCCAGGGAACCCTCACATGTCTGAAGCACGTTGCACGTACTGTGCCTCAGCTGAACGAACCTAGTGGGTATAGCACCCTTGGATCACGCTATCAATACACAGACTCTGGGAAATACATAAGTGGGACGCCACTTAGACTGTGATCCTCGGCAGAGTTTATGTGGAGTCGGCTACAGCCCATGTAAGTATCCATTCTAGGCACTTTTAGCCAGATGACACATAAAGCCAGACTTACATTAATGATAATACACTGTATATATATGCATTACCTTAAGCTTACAATTATCCATACCCATACGACTTTCCATTGTTGTGGCACACCCTTGAATTGGTGTCTTTACCGTATACTCGAGTATCAAACCGACCAAGTACACCCGAGTACCCAATTTCATCCCTAAAATCCTAATAAGTTATTGACCTTCCCGAGTGAACTACCGGGGATAGAAACTGCACTGCAGATGTTTGAACTAACACTCCCATCTAATAAGGCATGCTGGGAGTTGTAGTTTCCAACCTCTGAATCCAAGTTGAGGGTGGCATCAGAATTTTTGGAAACTAACACTCCCAGCATGGCTTTATTAGCTGGATTTGTAGTTTCCAACATCTTGAATGCCACCTCGACTTGGCATTCAAGATGTTTGGAAACTTACAACTCCCACTAATAAGCATGCTGGAGTGTAGTTCCCAAACATCTTGAATGCCCCCCTCCCCTCATTCTAGTTGTAACCTGTGGGCTCTTCTCCTGGTGACTCTTCCCCCTGTGGAACTCCTGTGACGCTTCTCTTCTCCCTGTGGACTCTCTTCCCTCTTCCTGTGACTCTTCTCCTGGACTCTTCTCCCTGTGGAGTCTTTCTCCGACTCTCTCCGTGACTCTTCTCCTGTGAGACCTTCTTCGTCTTCTCATCTCCTCCATCCATCCCGGCAGGTACGGTACAGGCATTCCTGGCAGCCGCGCCCCATTCCTGTATGGCGCGCCGTGCGCGTCACTGCCCGGCGCTGGGTCTTGGCGCCGGGCAGTGACCTCAGGTCGGCGCGCCAGTGCAGAAAGGATCGGCGCCGGCTGCCGGATGCCAGGTAAGTGGTTGACTCTGAGTATAAAACCGAGTCCGAGTTTTCAGGCTGATGTTTTCAGCCTGAAAAACTCGGTTTTATACTGAGTATATACGGTAATGGTATATTTATGTGATATTTATGGGTTCCTATTAGCGCACAAGATACTGTATATATAGTTTTTTTCATAATTTGCATCTTCGTATAGCGTTTCTGTCTATACCCATCCGAGCGCTTGTTTTAGCCTATCTTGTTTAGTTGATTGGCTGGATTTCTTGTGGTCTCATTACTTGGACTGTTAATTGGGTTTATCTCTTTATACAAATCACTTATCTATTTAGATATCGAATTTTTTTACTGATACTAACAGGGGAGATGTCATAAAGTTTTTATTGTTAAAAATGGTGTTTATTTTGCCTCAACCAATCAGAAGTTAGCTTTCAAATGGAAGCTAATATCTAATTGGTTGGGGCAAAATTACAACAATTTTTAACGTGCTTTGTCTTTACCAAACAAAACAATTCTCTTCACCATATCCACCCAATCCCATAACTTCATACCCTCCTCCACCTACCCCTGTTTATCGGGATGAAATAGCCTCATATTTCACAAAAAAATTGTAACCATCCGAAATGGTTTTCTGTCAACCCAACCTCCTCCCTACAGCTTCCAACTCCTACCACTGCACCGCTAACCCTCCCTTTATTGGTTAATCCCTTTAATTGTACCCTTTACCACTATTACAAACAGGGACTTTAATCTCTCCTATCCAGGACACACCTCTCGCCACCAAGCCCCCTTGATCCTATTACCCTCTCATCTATTCCACCTCTCTCCTCTTCACTCATACCAGCCCAACCTCTCTCCTTAACTTGTGCCCTCTCCACTGGTATTTTCCCCTCTTCATTAAACATGCCGTGTCTCCCCTATACTTGCTCTTTTTCCAGCTACCGGCCTGTCTCCCTTCTCCCATTTGCTTCCAAACTACAGGAAAGACATGTCATGCTGCACAGTCCGTCACCTGACTTTCTTTTTGACCACTTCAGTCAGGCTTCCGCCCTAACCATCTGTGGGTGACTGATGTCCATCGCACCACGCTCCTCTCCGTGAGTGTTTTTTTACTTCGTATGACTAAAAGACTACAGTTTTGGTATTGCAGTTGTAGTTCACTAATTTCCTTGAATTTACTATCTTGCCAACCAAAATGATATCCTGCAGTATCCCACCAAAAGGAATTGTGAGCCAACATACAACTTACTGGGTGTGTAGTTCCTCTATCTGTGTCTCCAAGGGTAAGTCTGAATAGAATGGTTTTTCCACTAAAGCTCAGGGAATCCCTGGAGATAGTTAATGATTTCCCTGTATCAAGAAAATATCAATCAGTCCAGTGACTTGACATTCCAATACAAACAGTGATTACACAAATGTCAGCTACATAAATGATTGTTACTGCCAAAAGTATTTACACATATAACTGGGATACAATTGTAAGCACAAGTTCTCTACTATGTGATTTAGCCATAGTAAACAAATAATTTTTATTTTTATAGTGCGTTGCTAAATAAAACTTAGAGAATCTTTTTGCCTGAAAGAAACAGTGACATCCTGTGGATACTTATTACAGCAGCATTTCTATTTTCATGGTTTTCACTTGAAGTAGTAGTACAGCTGGAAGGTTCATTATCTTAGCACAATCCACAGTAAGGTTTTAGCTGTGTTTACACAAGGTTTTGTTAAAGGGCATGTCTACCCCTTTTTGCCACTTTATATATAATGTAGTTATTGTCCCCCAGCCCCAACCGCCATAATAGATTTTTTAGAAAGTGCCCCGATTTTTACTTACCTTACCACCTCTCCTCCTCCGCCGCACTCTCCAGGACCTCTGCTTGCACGGAACTGCAAGCAGGGGGCGGGACCGGCAGCCGCGTCTCTGATTGGCTGAGAGGCAAGACAATCAGGGACTCGGCTGCCGGCTGCTCAGAACACCGGGGAGAGTGGTAGGTAGTAACTATCAGGGGACTCTCTCTAAATTCTATTATGGCGGTTGGGGCTGGGGGACCTATACCTACATTATGACCAAGGGTTTAGAGCTAGGGGGAGGGACAGCAAAATGGGAGGAGAGGGAGGGGACTCTCCTACGCATGCCTCAAACCTTGTCGAGGTTGAGGCAGACACAGAGCAGGATCAGTCACACAGAGCTCCTACACTGCAGTTTCCTTGGATTTGGGAGGGGCATAGCAGAAATGTAAGGTAGGATTTTATTAAACTACAGAGTGGGGCCGTATGGGGTTAAATTTTAGTTTTGGGGGTGGACATGCCCCTTTAAGTACCAAGTTTAGATCCACATTAAATAGGTAAGCATGTATTATGCCATCAGTAGGCGTACGTAAATGATTGATAATAGAAGATATATGGGCCCCTAAACTCCTCCAGTGAGACCCTGGTCTCAGATTTCCTGGTGGGCCCCTGTCTGACACTGATCTAATATCTTTACGCTGGTGGTTTCTTCTGATATTCCTGCCTGGTCCCCGCCTGGTTCACTCATTTGCCATGCACTCTGGTTGCAAAAAGATGGTCAGGCGGTTTCTTGAGAATCGTGCTGAACATCACGGGAATGTCAGAAGGTGAGTCTAATCCATAGGCACCTTTAGTAATTAGTTTACTTTTTTAAAATGTGTTTTTGCACGTCAACGTTTCAATACTCTACCCAAACTTCATCAAGACAAATAAGTGTACAAAACAGAATGACCTATTTACCTTCACCCTAGATCAATTATCACCAATACATTTAAAACCCCTCCCACTCTCAAGTGACCAGTTATATCACAGATGCAGACAGATCTGAACCTACACCAGCTTTCCCCGGGCTGCCAGGTCCTGGTTGCTCCCATTCTTTGTCATTTCTAATTTTAGCTTTTCTGCCTGTTGTTCCAGTGGACACATTGTCTCCGTTCCTCTGAAACTTTTCTCTGTGATTTGCAGCTTCTCATAACCCTCATCTACTCTGGAAAAAGAAAATTGTGTCAGACCCCCCAAAAAATAATATAGAATTATGATTGCAAGGGTCTCATATTAATGTAGGCCGTCAAATCAAACTACAGTAATCCAATGGGCAAATAAAGAGTTCAACAGCTCACACAAATACTGACAATTAGAATGGCCAGTGAATTAATAATACACATCATGGAGACTTGCTGTACACAGGGCCGTTTTTAGGCATAAGCCACCTAGGCAAAGTGCTAGGGTGCCTATATAAACCAGGGGCCCAGTGTTCTCCCTGCCAGCTTTTACTTTCAGTTTCAGAACTGCTCTCCTTGTTCAGCTGTAATTTGTAACATTGTATCTAGTACAGAGCCTAAACTCCACAACTCTATTTAGCAAAAATGTTGCAAATGAACTGAAGGTAAAGGAAGGAAGGGGGAGGATAAGCTCAGTTAACAGTACTGAGGAACAGTTCTAAAATGCCAGGTAAAAGTTGCTGCAGCCTTATAACAGTCACCCTGTGACTAGCAGCCAGGGCCGCCTCTCTAATGAGGCAAGGTGAAGCACATTACAGAGCAGCACCCCTGTAAGGAGGCAGCAGTTTTGATGCCAGGAAAAAAAAATTCCTGGCATCATATGCCTGGGCCCAGATGCCAGGGCCCCCCAAAAATGCCGATTGTAAAAAACACATATTCTTGGGAGATACTCCCCACTTCTGGACAAAGCATCACCCAATTTCAATTATAATCCACACCCCTTCTGGTGACACGGCGAGGGGGCATTTGGAATTTCTTTCAGGTGCCAAAAGTCTAGAGCGCCCGACATTACATAAAAAAGCCTCCTTGACACCTATTTTAAGCCAATCCTTTTCCTTGGCCAAGATGTTGGCATTACAATATTCAAATGTATACTCTCTGCTGCTGCTGTTCTGTGCCTTTACCAAGCATGGAAGCAGCAGAGGGGGCTGGCAGTGGTGTCAGTGATTGGATGAGGGACACCTGATGATGGTAGTATTACTGAAACGCGCAGGGAACACCTCACATGTCTGAAGCACGTGTGCACGTACTGGCCTGCAGCTGAACAGAACCTAGTGGGTAATAGCACCCTTGGATCACGCTATAAATACACAGACTGCTGGGAAATACATAAGTGGGACGCCACTTAGACTGTGATACGTCGGCAGAGTCTTATGTGGAGTCGGCTACAGCCCATGATAAGTATCATTCTAGGCACTTTTAGCCAGATGACACAATAAAGCCAGACTTTACATTAATGATAATACACTGTATATATATGCATATACCTTAAGCTTACAATTATCCAGACCATACGACTTTACATTGTTGGTGGCACACCCTTGAATTGGTGTCTTATGTATATTTATGTGATATTTATGTGTTCCTATTAGCGCACAAGATACTGTATATATAGTTTTTTTCATAATTTGCATCTTCAGTATAGCGTTTCTGTCTATACCCATCCGAGCGCTTGTTTTAGCCTATCTTGTTTAGATTTGATTGGCTGGATTTCTTGTGGTCTCATTACTTGGACTGATTAATTGGGTTTATCTCTTTATACAAATCACTTATCTATTTAGATATCGACATTTTTTTTACTGATACTAACAGGGAGATGTCATAAAAGTTTTTATTGTTAAAAATGGTGTTTATTTTGCCTCAACCAATCAGAAGTTAGCTTTCAAATGGAAGCTAATATCTAATTGGTTGGGGCAAAATTACAACAATTTTTAACGATGCTTTGTCTTTAGCCAAACAAAACAATTTCTCTTAACTCATATCCACCCAATCCCATAACTTCATAACCTCCTCCACCTACCCCCTGTTTATCGGCTGATGAAATAGCCTCATATTTCACAAAAAAAATTGTAAACATCCGAAATGGTTTTCTTGTACACCCAACCTCCTCCCTACAGCTTCCAACTCCTACCACTGCACCGGCTAACCTCCCTTTATTGGTTAATCCCTTTAATTGTACCCTTTACCACTATTACAGAACAGGGACTTTAATCTCTCCTATCCAGGACACATCTCGCCACCAGACCCCTTGATCCTATTACCTCTCATCTTATTCCACCTCTCTCCTCTTCACTCATACCAGCCCTAACCTCTCTCCTTAACTTGGCCCTCTCCACTTGTATTTTCCCCTCTTCATTTAAACATGCCGTGGTCTCCCCTATACTATGCTCTTTCCAGCTACCGGCCTGTCTCCCTTCTCCCATTTGCTTCCAAACTACAGGAAAGACATGTCTATGCTGCACAGGTCCGTCACCTGACTTTCTTTTTGACCACTTCCAGTCAGGCTTCCGCCCTAGCCATCTGTGGGTGACTGATGTCCGATCGCACCACGCTCCTCTCCGTGAGTGTTTTTTTACTTCGTATGACTAATAAGGACTACAGTTTTGGTATGCACGTTGTAGTTCACTAATTTCCTTGAATTTACTATCTTGCCAACCAAAATGATATCCTGCAGGTATCCCACCAAAAAGGAATTGTGAGCCAACATACAACTTACTGGGTGTGTAGTTCCTCTATCTGTGTCTCCAAGGGTAAGTCTGAATAGAAATTGGTTTTTCCACTAAAGCTCAGGGAATCCCTGGAGATAGTTAATGATTTCCCTGTATACACAGAAAATATCAATCAGTCCAGTGAACTTGACATTCCAATACAAACGGTGATTACACAAATTGTCAGCTACATAAATGATTTGTTACTGCCAAAAGTATTTACACATATAACTGGGATACAAATTGTAAGCACAAGTTCTCTACTATGTGATTTAGCCGTATGTAAACAAATACATTTTTTATGTTTATAGTGCGTTGCTAAATAAAACATTAGAGAATCTTTTTGCCTGAAAAGAAACAGTGACATCCTGTGGATACTTATATGTACAGCAGCATTTCTATTTTCATGGTTTTCACTTGAAGGATGTAGTACAGCTGGAAGGTTCATTATCTTAGCACAATCCACAGTAAGGTTTTAGCTGTGTTTACACAAGGTTTTGTTAAAGGGCATGTCTACCCCTTTTTGCCACTTTATATATAATGTAGTTATTAGTTCCCCAGCCCCAACCGCCATAATAGATTTTTTAGAAAGTGCCCCGATTTTTACTTACCTTACCTCTCTCCTCCGCCGCACTCTCCAGGACCTCTGCTTGCACGGAACTGCAAGCAGGGGGCGGGACCGGCAGCCGCGTCTCTGATTGGCTGAGAGGCAGACAATCAGGGACTCGGCTGCCGGCTGCTCAGAACACCGGGGGAGAGTGGTAAGGTAAGTAACTATCAGGGGACTCTCTCTAAATTCTATTATGGCGGTTGGGGCTGGGGGACCTATACCTACATTATGACCAAGGGGTTTAGAGCTAGGGGGAGGGACAGCAAAATGGGAGGGAGAGGGAGGGGACTCTCCTACGCATGCCTCAAACCTTGTCGAGGTTGAGGCAGACACAGGAGCAGGATCAGTCACACAGAGCTCCTACACTGCAGTTTCCTGGATTTTGGAGGGGCACAGCAGGAGAACCATTTGGAGCAGAAATGTAAGGTACGGATTTTATTAAACTACAGAGTGGGGCCGGTATGGGGTTAAATTTTAGTTTTGGGGGTGGACATGCCCTTTAAGTACCAAAGTTTAGATCCACATTAAATAGGTAATCGCTCAGCTAAGCATGTATTTTGCCAGTCAGTAGGCGTACGTAAATGAGTGATAATAGAGATATGAGATGGGCCCCTAAACTCCTCCCAGTGAGACCCTGGTCTCAGATTTCCTGGTGGGCCCCTGTCTGACACTGATCTAATATCTTTAGCGCTGGTGGTTTCCTTCTGATATTCCTGCCATGGTCCCGCCTGGTTCACTCATTTTGCCAGTGCACCTCGGTTGCAAAAAAGAATGGGTCAGGCGGTTTCTTGAGAATCGTGCTGAACATCACAGGAATGTCAGAAGGTGAGTGCTAATCCATAGGCACCTTTAGTTATTAGTTTACTTTTTTAAAATGTGTTTTTGCACGTCAACGTTTCAATACTCTACCCAGAACTTCATCAAGACAAATAAGTGTACAAAACAGATGACCTATTTACCTTCACCCTAGATCAATTATCACCAATACATTATTAAAACCCCTCCCACTCTCAAGTGACCAGTTATATCACAGATGCAGACAGATCTGAACCTACCAGCTTTCCCCCGGCTTGGACCGGTCCTGGTAGCTCCCTTCTTTTGCCATTTCTAATTTTAGCTTTTCTGCCTGTTGTTCCAGGTGGACACATTGTCTCCTTTCCTCTTGAAGACTTTTCTCTGTGATTTGCAGCTTCTCATAACCCTCATCTACTCTGGAAAAAGAAAATTGTGTCAGACCCCCCAAAACAAATAAATATGAGAATTATGATTGCAATGGTCTCATATTAAATGTAGGCCGGTCAAATCAAACTACAGTAATCCAATGGGCAAATAAATAGAGTTCAACAGCTCAACACAAATACTGACAATTAGATAGGCCAGTGAATTATATACAACATCATGGAGACTTGCTGTACACAGGGCCGTTTTTAGGCATAAGCCACCTAGGCAAAGTGCTAGGGTGCCTATATTAAACCAGGGCGCCCAGTGTTCTCCCTGCCAGCTTTTACTTTCAGTTTCAGAACTGCTCTCCTTGTTCAGCTGTAATTTGTAACATTGTATCTAGTACAGAGCCTAAACTCCACAGACTCTATTTAGCAAAAAATGTTGCAAATGAACTGAAGGTAAAGGAAGGAAGGGGGAGGATAAGCTCAGTTAACAGTACTGAGGAGAACAGTTCTAAAATGCCAGGTAAAAGCTGCTGCAGCCTTTATAACAGTCACCCTGTGACTAGCAGCCAGGGCCGCCTCTCTAATGAGGCAAGGTGAAGCACATTACAGAGCAGCACCCTGTAAGGAGGCAGCAGTTTTGATGCCAGGAAAAAAAAATTCCTGGCATCATATGCCTGGGGCCCAGATGCCAGGGCCCCCCAAAAATGCCGATTGTAAAAAACACATATTCTTGGGAGATACTCCCCACTTCTGGACAAAGCATCACCCAATTTCAATTATAGATCCACACCCCTTCTGGTGACACGGCGAGGGGGGCATTTGGAATTTCTTTCAGGTGCCAAAAAGTCTAGAGACGGCCCTGCTAGCAGCCATGAGATCCCTATCCCTGCCTCTTTCTTCCTTCCACCCAGCTCTCCAATTAGAACTTAGAGTAGGTGAGGAGTGAACATTGAAAGCAGGTACATACTGTATATCACGTCAATGCTGGCAGCTGGAAGGGTTAATGGTAATACTCTGCTGGTGCTGAAAGTGTTAATAGCAATACTTTGGGAAAGTGCTGGCACTAAGGGTTTAAAGATAATACTCTGGGAATGTGCTGGCACTGAAATTATAAGTAAGAAAGGCTGCTGGCACTGAAGTGTTAATGGTAATACTCTGCTGGTACTGAAAGTGTTAATATCAATACTTTGGGAAAGTGCTGGCACTAAGGGTTTAATGATAATACTCTGGGAATGTGCTGGCACTGAAATTACTAGTAGGAAATTGCTGGCACTGAAGGGTTAAATGTAATACTCTGCTGGCACTGAAGGGCTAATAGCAATACTCTGGGGAAGTGCTGCAACTAAAAATGGTAATGCCAATACTCTTGGAGGCATAGGCCACACTACTGCACTTTTAAGCACAACGGGATTACGTTCTGATCACACTAGGGAACCAAAATGACTAGAAA
>CM033474.1:20181674-20607737 GCA_019447015.1 Hymenochirus boettgeri | reverse complement strand
AACGGGATTACGTTCTGATCACACTAGGGAACCAAAATGACTAGAAACGGCCCTGGCTGTACATCCTGCTACACATTCATGAGTGACATATGCGTTGTGTTATGGAGATCTAGTTTAATGCTTAGGTCCTCAAATAATAAGACCCAGATCAATACAAAATACACAGTTAGCGAGAGAGAATAAAGGGTCACAAATATATTTAGTCAAACATACTGGAGGCCACAATAAATATATAAGGTTCTGTCCCTCCCACAATAAATATATAAGGTTCTGTCCTCCCACAATAAATATAAAAAATAGAATTCTAGATTCTACAAATCACTGAGTTATGCTCTTCACAAGGGGTCAGACCCAGGGAATGTCAACATAAGCTCCAAGCCTCAGCTGATTGTATCATTATAAAGGTCACTGTCCCACCATGCACCTTTCTCTTATGCAAAAGGCTAAAAGAAAGGAAAAGATCTAATGAAAGCAGAAAAAAGTTTGTAAAGCAACAGGTGCAGGTTTTACCTCTTCTGAAGGACAGCGACCAGTTCGCTCAGTCTGTCTCTCTCCACTTCAGCAGCCTGGCAGAGAGCTCTGTACTCTATGACCTGCGTCTGCAGAAGCCGATCCTCTGAACTGACAACAACCAAACAAGGTTTAGTTATTAGAAACAATACAGCTTAACCTTAATGGGATCCCACCCCCATGAATAATGTTATAAACAAGGTTCTACTAAACAGAAAATCAAAGAGCTTTACAAGGATCACAGAAACCAGGAAGTCTCTCCCATATTCTCTGCTAGCCACCAATTGGAAGAATTAAGAAGACAACACTAAACATTTGTTTGAATTTGAAATCAATACACAAGCTGTCACAGTAGTGCTCATTGTTAATGTTACACACATGGATGAAAGTGGATGATAATGTTACACTAATGGCCATTATTATTTATAATAAATTGATTGTACTATTTGGGGATTGTCTGTTGTATTCAATTAGATCAACTGGACTTGAAATGTAGTTCTTGAAGACGTTTCGCTAGTCATCTGACTGGCTTTCTCAATTCAGAATGACTTGTACAAGAATCTGTGGCAATTATGTACCCTGGAAAATCCCAATTAGCATATCACAGCCAGGTGTTAAGGGTGTGATTAGATAGTGGCTAAGAGGTGTTATAGGAACGCCCAGAGTAAGGTGTCAAAACAGCATTGTACATGGCAGACAGTTGAATGGCATCAGAACACAGAGCTGAGAACATCCCCACTAGCACAGAGGCGAAGGCTCTGTGCTAGTGGGGATGACAGGGATACGGTGTTTTTTGAAAATTCTTCTTAATTTCTCAGAGACCCCTGCTACATATGGGATGACCATGTTCTTCCTCCTGTCTTGCTTTTCTCCTTCACTGTTGGTATTCGTGTTCTTTTCTTTCCTTCTACTTCTTTTGACAAAGGCCAACTGTCTGCCATGTACAATGCTGTTTTGACACCTTACTCTGGGCGTTCCTATAACACCTCTTAGCCACTATCCAATCACACCCTTAACACTTGGCTGTGATATGCTAATTGGGATTTTCCAGGGTACATAATTGCCACAGATTCTTGTACAAGTCATTCTGAATTGAGAGATCCAGTCGGATGACTAGCAAAACGTCTTCAAGAACTAAACTTCAAGTCCAGTTGATCTAATTGAATACAACAGATATACCATGACCTGGATGAATGAGAACCTTCACAAGCATATTTAGGGATTGGTTTGGGATTGTAAAAGGTCACTGTTATTGGGCCACTCTTTACAACTAGAGTATTTGTCTTTAGTTGTGATTCAGGTTGTACTATGTAAGGGTACAGGAACAAGTACATCTTCCTACACAGAATCATGAGCCATACACCTAAGCACTAGAATATATGTACAGTATATAGAACATGCCTTCAGACTGTTTAAAGAATTTTGTTGACGTTGGGTGAGCCCTTAACGTAATGTTACTTATTTCTTTCCTTTATGCTGGGTACACACAATGGGTCCTGGTTTTTCGAGCTGCAGGACCCCCAACAAAGGCACTTGTCTGTGCCACAAGGGCACTTCTAAGTGTCGGGGAGGGGGGGGTTCCAGTTTTGAGCTGCAGAACCCCTTCAGCACCAAAAGCCACGTATCAGTGCCACAAGGGCATTTCTAAGTGCCGGGGAGGGGGGGGGGGTCCTGGTTTCAAGCTGCGGGACCCCCTAAGCCCCAAAAGGCACTTGTCACTGCCTGTGATTGAGAGGGGCGCCTTCTAGTGCGCACTAGCAGGTCGCCCTTCCCAGCAGCCCCTCCCCCTCTGTCTCCTGTGTTGCCTTCGGGAGGGATGGTGACATGCCCAGAGGAGCCCCCTCCCTCCCGATCCCTCTCTTGCCTCTCTTCACCTAGCGTAAAAACCTTTATCTATAGTGTAAGGAATACCCTCCCACCCCCAACCGCTAAGTTAGAGAATCGATCCCAAACTGTACTTACAGCTCCTGGTTCCAGCGTCTTCTCCATTGCGGACAGCCGTGGCTGCCAGTGCGACCCCTTGCTTGTATTTCCGACAGGCAGGGGAGCTGGAGTGACGCTGGAACCAGGAGATGTAAGTAGAGTTTGGGATGGATTTTTTAACTTTTAACTTAGCGGTTGGAGGTGGGAGGGTATTCCTTACAATATGGATAATAGTTAATATGGAGGGTGGAGATGCCCTTTAATCAGAAACAGACCGATTATGGTTAAACTATAAAGACTTAGAGACTGATGCAATAAAAGGTTTTTCCTATACAATTTAGTTTGCATGGGGAACATTTTGTACTTCGCATCCACCCCTTAGAATCATTTACTAATCGTACATTCACAGTAAATTCAGATCAAAACACAAACAGGATTCAAAAAACACAGAAATACAAACTGGATCAAACATGATTCGATGTATAAAACAAGAACAATGTTGTGAATCATTTTTACCTCTGAGAGTAGGGGCTTATACTCCTGGATGGAGATTCTATCAGCTCATGGCCCAACCTAGAAACTGTCCTATTGAAGAAATGTAAAGAAATGTTACAATATAATATATATTCTGTTCTAAACGTGGATAAAAAAATGAACTTCAGCTTTGAGAGGGTGACAGTTGCACATAATGTATCACTTTATTACAATATCTTATTTATTTAAATATAATGAGATAACTGTCCCGTTTAACTGGGACTATCACAGTTTGAAGGGTCCTGGGGCGGACGGGGCTTAACTAGAACATGGGTGTGTCCATAACATTCGGGGGCATGTCTGTGCTGTTCAGAGGCATCACATTTGCATTAGAGGTGTGGGCATGATGTTCAGGGCAAAGCTATTCGTGGCTCCTCCCCGTTCCAGTTTGCAGATTGTAAAAGTTGAAAGGTATGTAAATGGGGTTACTAAACTTTAATTCACGCTGATTGTCTGGTGATCATAATAAAGTAAAGTTACTACCACTTTCCTTTAAAACACAAATGAAACCTACATGCTGCAGGTTTTAAACAGCTGATCGTGCGTATAAAGGAAACATACGCGCAATCATGTTTAAAAGACTGGATCCCGAACTTCCGGCCCTTTAATCAGCTGACTGCAGGGGGGGGGGCTTGCAGTTACGCCCCTGGTGGATAGAATCCCAATAAGCAGTGCATTTGTTGGTGTTTAAAAGAATTCCATATGTATGAAACAATGTCATCAAAAGCAGAGTCATTAAATGTTATTTAATATCCTAAGGTCCATTAAGGTAAAGTTTGTCTCCATTAACATTTACCAGATTGTGTTCAGATCTCACCTGCCGGCACAGCTCTGCTCTCCGCTATTTGAAAGGGATCTGACAGGTGCAAGTTTTTCTGATTTCAAAGTTCCAGTCACTTCTTCGACCTCAAAGTATTTTCCATCATTTCCTTTCTTCTGGCAATTCTGACAATGACACGATTGGAAACTTCATTTTATCTATTTACTAAAATGAAATAATTATAATGTTTGCAACACAGAAATGTCAAAGAAGAGGAAGTGTGATCATATTTATTTTTCTTAACACACTAATGGTGAAAAAGACAAATCTATCCACTGACTCCTTGAGCTCCCCCCTTCACTCTAAGTACCAGCTCAGGGAAGCTGAACAGCTATGCTGACATCTGCCTCAATCACAATCACATTTACAATCACTCCTCACTCCTAACATGCTGCTAAGGTGTGGAAAGTAAAGAGATCATGATCATGATAGACTTCTTGGTTGTATGTATTGATTTTATCCTTTGCAATAACTGTTTTACATTTGAGGGTAACCACTACATCCAGCGTACTGTGACCGGGATGGGTACTATTTTCGCGCCCAGTTACGCTGGATTGTATGTGGGTTACTGGGAATATAAGTGCATCTGGGGTGCAAATAAACATACAGATTGTCTATATTGGAAGAGATATATAGATGATATCCTCCTAATCTGGAGTGGCACCCCAGATGCACTGGACGAATATATTAACCAATCTAATGAGTATCTAAAATTGCAGAGTAATATAGTCAGGATAATATTACCGTATATACTCGAGTATAAGCCGAGGTTTTCAGGCTTTAAAAATAGCCTGAAAACCTTAACTCGGCTTATACTCGAGTCAAGCAGAAAACTCACCCGATCCGGCGACCGCAAACACTGATCTGATGGCTGACGTCACTAATGGCGCCTGTCTCTTACTGCCCGGCGCCGATTAGTGACGTCAGCCTGCTGCCGGGCAGATCAGTGCAGGTACTGAGCATGCGGCAGACTGATTGAGAGGCAGAGGTGAGATGCAGAGCGTGCGGCAGACTGACTGAGAGGCAGCTGAATACTGTATTAACAGTAAGTCTCATTAGGTGTCTAGTGAGAGAGCTTTATCTGTTGGATACAATGCTTGCAGATGGTTTGCAAGGGAAATTATATACCTGACAAGACTCACTTTCCCACTTTAGATGTTTGGAAACTACAACTCCCAGCAAATAAAGCATGCTGGGAGTTGTAGTTTCCAAACATCTGAAGTGCCTAGAAATTGTGGGTCACTGTATGAGATTACCACTGTCCATTTAAAGGGCAACTAATGCCTCAAAATAATACAGAATCAGATGGAAAATAGTATCTATTGTTGCCTTTTGATTCTGTATTGATTTGAGGCTTTAGTTGCCCTTTAAATGGAGAGCAGTATTCCCATACAGTAGCCCCTTACAGTAATAGCCATACTGAATTTGACTGTTACTGTATGGAACTACTGTATGGGAAATCTGCTGTCCATTTAAAGGGCAACTAAAGCCTCAGAACAATACAGAATCAGAAGGCAGTAGTGGCCATATTTTCTACCCTTGGTTTATACTTGAGTCAATCACTTTGTACTAATTTTTTAGGTAAAATGTGTACCTCGACTTTTTACTCGGATCGACTTATATTCGAGTATATACAGTACTTTCCTGGACCTCAAGATAGAGGCAGGATGTGGGAGAGTACTTACTAGTACTTCTTTTAAGGAAGTCGACAGTAATACCTACATAGTGCCCACAAGCAATCCTGGCTAGAAAGAATACCTACCGGACAAATGCTCAGACTTAGGAGGAATTGTTCGAGTATGGAGAGATTTACTGAACAAGTGGAATTTGAGGGTAAAAGGTTTAGAGAGAAGGGATATCCTTTAGAATGTGTAGATAGGGCGATTGAAAGGGCAAGTAAAACTAATACGAATAATTTATTGAAACCAAAGATGAGGAAAACTGGAAATCATTTTAAAAAGAAACCAGTGGTGGTACTGGATTTTAATAAAGTTAGAAATATTTTTAAGAAACACTGGGCAATATTACAGAAAGATATGGAATTGGCAGGGATTGTGGGACAAAACCCCAATATCATTTTTAGAAAACCGAATACTTTAAAAAATCTCCTGTCCCCAAGTCTATTACCCAGGTTGGAAAATGTAAAAAATAGGGATATCAGTATGAACATTCTGAAAGGAATGTTTAAATGTGGGAAATGTGTTAATTGTCAGTATGTGGGGATGGGAAGGGATGTTATCACTGTCAATAAGATTGAACACAAATGAACCACATTCTACAATTGCCAGTCACGGAATGTGCTCTATGGAATAAAGTGCCCATGCAACAAATGGTACTTGGGGAAAACACAAAGGAAACTCACTGTGAGGAAAGGGGAGCACAGGAGGGCTATTACCTCCTATAATAACACTACTGCAAACACCCATAATAAAAATAAAGATAATGGATGTTTTACTAACACAGATATTTCACACTTTTCAAATAAAGGGCACTATCCGTATATATATGAGCACTTTAGGAATAAACACTTCATTTGAGGGCACGGAGTTTGTGGCATTAGGTGGTTTGAAGAATAATTTTGCTGTAAGGGGGGGGGTGATCTAGAGACTTATTAAAACTTGAGCAACATCTGATATTTATATAGCAAAGTATGCAAAGTTCCGCCATTCCTATTTCTGGTGTGCGCACACCGATGGAACTTTGGTAATCCTTCATCTTTCAGTTATATGCTTTTAAAGGAGATACTTACCATATTGGATGTCCTATTCATCGGACTATTATACTCATATGTACTGTATTTGCTTGTCCTATAGCTGCTGCTTTCTGCCAATTGGGCTACAGAGTGCAATATTCACTTAGCTTGTATGCTATATCTTTTAACTTCTAATCTTTTTTATACAATGTTTTGTAGCTGGCCAGTGGGAGACTCAGGATTCCTGTTTGCTTGTCTACCGCTTTATACATACTCTGGTGGAAAATAAAGAGATTAAAGAATCCCAGGTGGTTAAGTACCGCCCATCTCTCCCAGAATGCATCGCAAGTTGAAGTAGGATTATCTATGTCCATGATAAATATAGCCCATGATATTAAAAAAAATTTAAATTGATTATTAGTATGACAGAAAGCTGGACATAATGTGGAGTCAGACTCAAAAATGCAGGGTCTTGGGGGCCCCTGCAAGATTGGTGATTGGGCCCGACACCCGACCTCCCTTCCCCATCGCACTGCAATCAGCTTTAAACAGCCCATCATGCGTATCTTTGCCACAGGCCCGATCATAACGCCACTGTGTAGAGTCTTATAATAAATAAGGTTCATATTATTCTTTGTGTAATGAGGACCATAACAGTCAGAATTTTAACCTTAGAAATGTTATCGGTTTCCTACACATTGATGAGGTTGTGGGTTTTGCTCCTAATCTTCTTCCCATGCTCCTCAGCTTCAGGTAGCACCTCCCTGCAAATCAAATCTTCATTTGGCAGCAGTCTCATGAACTTGAATGGGGCTTACATCACCATATATATTGGAATATTAAACAAAGTAGTATTATATCAATTATAAATAGAGGAAATTATGGGACTATATTTGTGATCAATATAATAAAGATAATAAAGATAATGTTACCTTAAGTGTTAGCTGTTTGATTTCATGCTCTAGTTCTTTAACCTTGGCTTCTTTATCAGACAACATCTGTTTTAAATGAGTGAGCAATGTGCCTTGTTTCTGCTCCTCGTCGTTTAACACCATGTTTAGGTTTTTCTGGAAACCTTTATTTTTCTGGTCTTGTTGACTAAGACGAGTCAGAACCTCTTGCATGTTCTTGTGCTGGTCCTGCAGAGTTAAGATAATGAATGGAATGTAAATACAAGTAATGGAATAAATAGTTAATATAGAACAGTATTGTACATGACCTAATATCAAGGGGTGAAAAACTTTCAAACCTTACGGTCTGTACACATGTGTGCGATCTCTGGGCTGACCTGCGCCACACAAGTGAGTTCTGAATGGCCGTTTTGGCTGTCTATTTCGTTGGGTGACATTGATGATTTGACCTGGCCGGTTAATCAACAAGGTCCGACCGAGCACCCATACATTAAACGTTAGTCAGCCATAACGGTAGTTCGGAAAATACTCCTGTGTCGTGGGTAGAGAAGTACGAACTTACAGAAATTCATTCTGCTTGCAGATTCACGGATGTTTTAAAAAATCCAGAAATCCGCAAGTGGACCCATTGACGTCTCAATGGGAGTTAAAAAATCTGAAAAAAATAGCAATGGTTAATTACTGTACATAGCTCACTGACCTAGGAACTGGTCTGAGGAAGACATATCAAATGCAAAGCAATCAGAAAAATACCATCCAATACGGAAACTTCACGCGCTTACTGTTTTGGCATTCCGGGTAGTAATTTTTAAGAGTTCTAGAAATTTTGAAAAGTTTCGATTTTGTACATTTGAAATTTCTAGAAATATTGAAAAATTTAGATTTTTACTGTAAATTTGAGAATTCTTGATTATAATTATTGACAACAGTTCCAAGTCCAAGTTCCGGCAGATGCGTGAAGTCCACTTGACTTTATTTAAAGTCAAGTATTGCAACAATCCTGTTAGAATCCTGTGCTAAAAGCACTATGAGAATCAATCACTACAATCTACCCTGGTATAGAAACTAAACACTGACTAGTGGGACCTCCCTGTCACTGTAGAGATGAAAGCACATTAATGATTTGTAGCAGATGGATTCCATTAGAATATACTAAAGTATAGGGTCCAATAAATGTCTGTTCGCTACACATAGCTTATACCGGTAATAGTTGTGTACTGTCGGACAGGATTTACCTTTTAACACCCAAGTATTTACCCAGCTTAAGGAGTCAATGCAATAAGAGAAGAAAAATCTAACTTCCGATTGATTAATAGCAAAGGCAAACGTTTGCCCTCCTATCATTATTATTCGCCTCTAAATCTGGGTACAATTAAGGGCCAATTCCTTCGGTACCGATGGGATCGGTTCGTATTTCAGTAATGTGTGTAGCTGCAAAACTACCGTTTCTGATGCATTATACGTTATACTACCAAAAATTCCCAGTGGTCAGCTCCCTGTGCTGTAGTATAAGAAGCCGGTCATGATCACTAGGGTGTGTGGCACTCCCAAACTATCTCTTTATACTTGATATATAATCACAAAAATGCACCTGGACGCTCCAAAGTTCTTTTGAAAAAATTCTTGTTTATTCACCCATATGTGAGATCTCTCCAGCAAGGTTTAGGGTGGACCTCCACCCTTTATCAAACTGTGGGAGGTCCACCAAAACGTTCTGGAGAATCTCACATATGGGTGAATAATCAGAATTTTTTCAAAAGAACTTTGGAGCGTCCAGGTGCATTTTTGTGATTATATGTGATTTAAGACTGAGGAGCAGTACAGTCTGCAGAGTGATGGGCCGGAGAGGAGAGTGGGATCCAAAAACTTGTGAGTTTTTTATACTTGATATAGGGAGACAGTTTCGGCTGTGTGTAGCCACATTTTTGACTAATCTATTGACATTCAAATCCTTGCACAATCTGGGCCCTGGATACCTAAAGGCCCACCTCAAAACGTTTGGAGACAGAGCCTTCTGTCATGCTGCCCCTACACTTCGGAACTCCCTGCCACACCCAATCAGGACATCCCCATTCCTGGAAACATTTAAATCCAAACTGAAAGGCCCACCTGTTTAGTCTGGCATTTATGAACACCTGACTATTTCCTCTGTAACACAGACTGATCTGAGATCTGAGGCATATCTACTGTATATATTTGAGTATAAGCCGACCCGTGTATAAGCGGAGGTACCCATTTTTGACAGAAAAATTAGGAACCATATTGACTTGAGTAAAACGGGTAGAAATTTGACCACTACTGTCTTCTGATTCTGTATTGTTCTGAGGCTTTAGTTGCCCTTTAAATGGCAGCAGAATTCCCATACAGTAGTCCTATCAGTAATAGCCAAATCCAGTTGGTTATACTGTATGGTAAACTGTATGGGAATTCTGCTGTCCATTTAAAGGGCAACTAAAGCCTCAAAGCAAACAGAATCAGAAGGCAGTCTTGTTAACAATAGATACCATCCTCCTGATTCTGTATAGTTTTGAGGCATTATTTGCCATTTAAATGGACAGTAATCCCATACAGTAACCCCCATTCCTTAACACTTCAGTGTTTGGAAACTACAACTCCAGCATGCTTTAGTTGCTGGGAGTTGTAGTTTCCAAACATCTGTAGTGGCAAAGAATTGGGGGTTACTGTATGGGATTACTGTCCATTTAAATGGCAACTAATGCCTCAAAACTATACAGAATCAGGAGGATGGTGTCTATTGTTAACACAAACACTATTACCACCCAAATCCAAACCCTCTTTCACTCCTTGGGCACTTGATCACCAGAACATACCCCCCTGGCTTTAAAGAACGGGGAATGACATACCGTAGAAAACTAGAGCAGGAGAATGACCAGGTTGAGGAACACTGATCAGAGGAAATCTGTTTTCCTGCATGCTCCGCATCTCCCGCCTGACGTCACTACTCGGCACGGGGAAGTGAGACAAGCGCAGAGTAGTGACGTCAGGAGGAGACGAGGAGCATGCAGGAAGCCGGATTTCCCTCTGAGGTGAGTCACTCAAGTATAACCGAGTTCAGTTCTTAGGCTTTTTTAAATATATATAAGGATATAGTATGCGCTGAGTCCTTTAGGAGAAAAGCGCTTTACAAATGTATTGTATTATTGTATTTTATTAATACTGTCTGTGTCCCAGCTTAACTCTTAAAGGAACACTAACCCATAAATTGACTAAGTGCCATTCGTTTTCTATTATTCACAGGGAGGTGAGAACGCTTATTCTCACCTCCCTGTGAATATAGGAACGCTCGGGGGACCTGGAACTTACCTTACCCGCCGCTCCACTCGCAGCCGCCAGTCTCTGAAACAGCTGTTCTGTCCCGATCGCGCGCCCTATCTTTTGTTTGAATTGGCGCGCATGCGCAAAGATAGGGCGCGTGGTCGGGCAGAGCGGCTGTCAGAGACTGAGCGGCTGCGAGTGAACGGCGGGTAAGGTATAGTTCCTGTCCCCGAGCGTCCTATTATTCACAGGGAGGTGAGAATAACGCTCTCACCTCCTGTTAATAATAGAAACGAATGGCACTTAGTTTTTTTAAGCACTTGGAGTTTACAGGTCCTTTATGAACACGTAATATAACTTTTGTTTTATAATTAATTTCTGTGAATAGAAAGTTTCCATGTTTCTTTAAATGATATGAGTTGATCTATGATATCACTTAAGGTGTACATACTCGATCCAATATTCCTATGATCAGATTTTCATCGAATATTCCTACCTTGCACCGCGATCTTCCGTAAATTTCAGCTTGAAAACTATGGAAGGTCTGGTTCTGGTTGATGGGGTCGAGTTTTCCATCTTGCACGATCAGGTTGTTTTCGACAGACCAATCGATATCGCCAATCGGTCTATCGAAAACCCGAAAAAGTGTCTTCGAAAATCTAATCAATTCAATTGAATTGATAGAATCAATCAGAATATCAATGCCGTGTATTGTGTGTATCCTAATGCACTTTCCCATCCAATAAGTTATCCAATTAGATTACACAGAGAGTTCCCCATGTCAGATTAGTACTAATTTTAACGGATTAAAATTCTATAAAATAATAAATATATATATTTGCCTTCCTAAGCAATCCCCAGTTGACGTCTGGGATATCATCATCAGCTTGATAGAGAATTTCGCCTAAATTTAGTTAAACCATTTTTTATTATTCCTACTTTAAAGGACATTCCAATTGGGACTATAAAGGGTTAACTAGTCTCCTCTATTGATCAACATTGGATGGACAATAAAGTTGGTTCAAGGATTAACCTATAAAAGGGTAGGATTACCTTACATACGTCATGCCTGATGAAGCTATTATTAGCGAAACGCATAGAAGTGACACATTGAGTGACGTACTATTCCTGGGACAGATGAAGCTCGCGGAAGGGACCTGGATAACCGCGTGCCCGTGAGATCGTGCAGAAAGAGTAGTGTGATAGCTTTGGGAGGACGCTATCCTCAACGCGTATTTCCCTATTCCCTCCTTGGATCCCAAGATTGGTCCAATAGACCACAGGACCTGGAAACGTCTAAAAATCCTGGTGTGACCGGGGAACAACTAAACCTACCACACTGTTATTGCGCTCCAACGCGTTGAAATAATTACCGTTTATACTTAATTTCCTCCGCCATTCCTATTTCTGGTGTGCGCACACCGATCGAATTTTTTTGGTTCCCTTCATCTTTCAGTTATATGCTTTTAAAGGAGATACTTACCATATTGGATGTCCTATTCATCGGACTATTATACTCATATGTACTGTATTGCTTGTCAATAAGCTGCTGCTTTCTGCCAATTGGGCTCACAGGGCAATATTCACTTGCTTGTATGCTATATTTTTTAAACTTCTAGTCTTTTGTATACAATGTTTTGTAGCTGGCGCAGTGTGAGAAGTCGGGATTCCTGTTTGCTTTCTACCACTTTATACATACTCTGGTTGGAAAATAAAGAGATTAAATAATCCCAGGTGGTTAAGTACCGCCCATCTCTCCCAGAATGCATGCATCGCAAGTTGAAGTAGGATTATCTATGTCCATGATAAATATAGAGCCCTGATATTAAAAAAAATTTAAATTGATTATTAGTATGACAGAAGCTGGACATAATGTGGAGTCAGACTCAAAAATGCAGGTCTTGGGGGCCCCTGCAGATTGGTGATTGGGGCCACACCCGACCTCCCTTCCCCATCGCACTGCAATCAGCTTTAAACAGCTCATCATGCGTATCTTTTTGCCACAGGCCCTACCATAAACGCCACTGTGTAGGTTTCATATTATTCTTTGTGTAATGAGGACCATAACAGTCAGAATTTTACAACCTTAGACAATGTTTATCGGTTTCCTACACATTGATGAGGTTGTGGGTTTTGCTCCCTATCTTCTTCCCATGCTCCTCATCTTCAGTAGCCCTCCCTGCAAATCAATCTTTCATTTGGGCAGCAGTCTCATGAACTTGAATGGGCTTACATCACCATATATATTGGAATATTAAACAAAGTAGTATTATATCAATTATAAATAGAGGAAATTATGGACGATATTGTGATCAATATAATAAGAATAATAAAGATAATTTCCTTAAGTGTTAGCTGTTTGATTTCATGCTCTAGTTCTTTAACCTTGGCTTCTTTATCAAGACAACATCTGTTTATAAAATGAGTGAGCAATGGTGCCTTGTTTTCTGCTCCTCGTCGTTTAACACCATGTTTTAGGTTTTTCTGGAAACCTTTATTTTTTCTGGTCTTGTTGACTAAGACGAGTCAGAACCTCTTCATGTTCTTGTGCTGGTCCTGCAGAGTTAAGATAATGAATGGAATGTAATACAAGTAATGGAATAATAGTTAATATAGAACAGTATTGTCATTACCTAATATCAAGGGTGAAAAACTTTCAAACCTTACGGTCTGTACACATGTGTGCGAATCTCTGGGCTGACCCTGCGCCACACAATGAGTTCTGAATGGCCGTTTTGGCTGTCTATTTCGTTGGGTGACATTGATGATTTGAACCTGGCCCGGTTTAATCAACAAGGTCCGACCGAGCACCCATACAATTAAACTTGTGCAGCCATAACGGTATCGGAAAATACTCCCGTGTCGTGGGTAGAGAATTACGAACTTACAGAAATTCATTCTGCTTGCAGATTCACGGATGTTTTGAAAAAATCCAGAAATCCGCAAGTGGACCCATTGACGTCTCAATGGGAGTTAAAAAATCTGAAAAAATAGCATGGTTAATTACTGTCATAGCTCACTGACCTAGGAACTGGTCTGAGGAAGACATATCAAATGCAAAGCAATCAGAAAAATACCATCCAATACGGAAACTTCACGCGCTTACTGTTTTTTGGCATTCCGGGTAGTATTTTAAGAGTTCTAGAAATTTTTGAAAAGTTTCGATTTTGTACATTTGAAATTTCTAGAAATATTGAAAAATTTTAGATTTTTACTGTAAATTTGAGAATCTTGATTATAATTATTGAACAGTTCCAAGTCCAGTTTCCGGCAGATGCGTGAAGTGCCACTTGACTTTATTTAAAGTCAAGTATTGCAACAATCCTGTTGAATCCCTGTGCTAAAAGCACTAGAGAATCAATCACTCAATCTAACCCTGGTATAGAAAACTAAACACTGACTAGTGGGACCATTCCCTTCACTGTAGAGATGAAAGCAATTAATGATTTGTAGCAGATGGATTCCATTAGAATATACTAAATATAGGTCCAATAAATGTCTGTTCGCTAACACATAGCTTATACTGTAATAGATGTGTACTGTCGGACATGGTTTAACCTTTTAACCACCCAAGTATTTACCCATCTTAAGGAGTCAATGCAATAAGAGAAGAAAATCTAACTCCGATTGATTAATAGCAAAGGCAAACGTTGCCCTCCTATCATTATTATTCGCCTCTAAATCTGGGTACAATTAATGGCCAATTCCTTCGGTACCAGATGGGATCGCGGTTCGTATTTCAGTAATGTGTGTAGCTGCAAACTAACCGTTTCTGATGCATTACGTTATAAGAACTACTAAAAATTCCCAGTGTCGCTCCCTGTGCTGTAGTAGAAGCCGGTCATGATCACTGGGTGTGTGGCACCTCCAAACCTATCTCTTTATACTTGAATATACATCACAAAAATGCACCTGGACGCTCCAAAGTTCTTTTGAAAAAATTCTTGTTTTTTCACCCATATGTGAGATCTCTCCAGCAAGGTTTAGGGTGGCCTCCACCCTTTATCAAACATGTGGAGGTCCACCAAAACGTTGCTGGAGAATCTCACATATGGGTGAATAATCAGAATTTTTTCAAAAGAACTTTGAGCGTCCAGTGCATTTTTGTGATTATATGTGATTTAAGACTGAGGAGCAGTACACGTCCTGCAGAGTGATGGGCCGTAGAGGAGAGTGGGATCCAAAAACTTGTGAGTTTTTTATACTTGATATAGGGAGACAGTTTCGGTCTGTGTGTAGCCACATTTTTTCTTATGACTAATCTATTGACATTCAAATCCTTGCACAATCTGGGCCCTGGATACCTAAAGCCCACCTCAACACGTTTGGAACGAGCCTTCTGTCATGCTGCCCCTACACTGTTGAACTCCCTGCCACACCCAATCAGGACTCCCCATTCCTGGAAACTTTAAATCCAAACTGAAGGCCACCTGTTTAGTCTGCATTAATGAACACCTGACTATTTCCTCTGTAACACAGACTGATCTAGATCTGAGGCATATCTCACTGTATATATTTGAGTATAAGCCGACCCGTGTATAAGCGGAGGTACCCTTTTTTCTGAAAATTAGGAAACATGATTGACTTGAGTAAAACGGGTAGAAAATTTGACCACTACTGTCTTCTGATTCTGTATTGTTCTGAGGCTTTAGTTGCCCTTTAAATGGCAGCAGAATTCCCATACAGTAGTCCTATCAGTAATAGCCAAATCCAGTATGGTTATACTGTATGGTAAACTGTATGGGAATTCTGCTGTCCATTTAAAGGGCAACTAAAGCCTCAAAGCAAACAGAATCAGAAGGCAGTCTTGTTAACAATAGATACCATCCTCCTGATTCTGTATAGTTTTGAGGCATTATTTGCCATTTAAATGGACAGTAATCCCATACAGTAACCCCCATTCCTTAACACTTCAGTGTTTGGAAACTACAACTCCAGCATGCTTTAGTTGCTGGGAGTTGTAGTTTCCAAACATCTGTAGTGGCAAAGAATTGGGGGTTACTGTATGGGATACGTCCATTTAAATGGCAACTAATGCCTCAAAACTATACAGAATCAGGAGGATGGTTCTATTGTTAACACAAACCTATTACACACCCAATCCAAACCCTCTTTCACTCTTGGGCACTTGATCACCAGAACATACCCCCCTGGCTTTAAAGAACGGGGAATGACATACCGTAAAAACTAGAGCAGGAGAATGACCAGGTTGAGGAACACTGATCAGAGGGAAATCTGTTTTCCTGCATGCTCCGCATCTCCCGCCTGACGTCACTACTCGGCACGGGGAAGTGAGACAACGCAGAGTAGTGACGTCAGGAGGAGACGGGAGCATGCAGGAAGCCGGATTTCCCTCTGAGGTGGTCCTCAAGTATAAGCCGAGTTCAGTTCTTAGCTTTTTTAAATATATATAAGGATATAGTATGCGCTTTGAGTCCTTTAGGAGAAAAGCGCTTTACAAATGTATTGTATTATTGTATTTTATTAATACTGTCTGTGCCCAGCTTAACTCTTAAAGGAACACTAAACCCATAAATTGACTAGTGCCATTCGTTTTCTATTATTCACAGGGAGGTGAGAACGCTTATTCTCACCTCCCTGTGAATATAGGAACGCTCGGGGGACCTGGAACTTACCTTACCGCCGCTGCCACTCGCAGCCGCCAGTCTCTGAACAGCTGTTCTGTCCCGATCGCGCGCCCTATCTTTTGTTTGAATTGGCGCGCATGCGCAAAGATAGGGCGCGTGGTCGGGCAGAGCGGCTGTCAGAGACTGAGCGGCTGCGAGTGGAAGGCGGGTAATTAGTTCCTGTCCCCGAGCGTCCTATTATTCACAGGGAGGTGAGAATAACGCTCTCACCTCCCTGTGAATAATAGAAACGAATGGCACTTAGTTTTTTTAAGCACTTTGGAGTTTACAGGTCCTTTAAACCGAATAAACTTTTGTTTATAATTATTTCTGTGATAGAAAGGTTTCCATGTTTCTTTAAATGATATGAGTTGCTATGATATCACTTAAGTTGTACATACTCGATCCAAATTCCTATGATCAGATTTCACATCGAATATTCCTACTTGCACCGCGATCTTCCGAAATTTCAGCTTGAAAACTACGGAAGGTCTGGTTTCTGGTTGATGGGGTCGAGTTTTCCATCTTGCACGATCAGGTTGTTTTCGACAGACCAATCGATATCGCCAATACGGTCTATCGAACCCGAAAAAGTGTCTTCGAAAATCTAATCAATTCGATTGAATTGATAGAATCAATCAGAATATCAATGCGTGTATGTGTGTCCTTCGAATGCCCTTTCCCATCCAATAAGTTATCCAATATGATTACACAGAGAGTTCCCCATGTCAGATTAGTACTATTTTAACGGATTACAATTCTATAAAATAATAAATATATATATTTGCCTTCCTAAGCAATCCCTAAACAGGGACACACCTATGAGAAATCAAGCCCTGCACAGACTTCCACAGCCCTCCTCCTAACCTCTACCAGTGGTTAAAGATTGCACCATGTGCTTCACCATAAAAGGAAGTGGGAGCAGCTCTCCAATCAGTAAAAGTGAAGGAATGTACTGACTTAACACAGGTGCTAATAAACTGTTTAAACATCGATGGCTATCGCTGTTATAGAGGTTGCATAGAGAGGTGCCATTGGGATAAAGAGTCAAACCCATCTGTGCTCATACCATTACATCATGCGTCTGATGGCTCATCGTCATGCTGCCTTTTTCCATTAATGTTGCCATTTGCATTTTCAGATTTTCACATCATTGGTCAGTACTTTGTTTCTGGATTTGGAGGCCTCCAACCTTTTTTTCACATCCTCATGATCTTTCTTAAGAGCTTCATGTTCACTTGTTATCTTCTGTATTCAAAATAAAAAAAGCTTTAATTTGACTGTCCAGGTTAGGGAGGGATATAGCCGAGTAAACCTTGGATCCCAGCTTTCCACGAGAAAGAACCTTCCTGTGATCCACAATGGCTCATATGGACATGGATGTTAAATATAATTCAACTCTAGAAGACCTGAGGCCCATCTGCTTTCTCCCCTTCTCTCTACTTCAGGTATGGATAAAAATCCAAGACATTCTTAATCATTCCAAACTATTAAACACAGTCCGTAACGTGTCCAAATTTCTCCAAAGGGCTAAGTGCCACTGCCATGTTGTGGGTCTATTTTGTTTTATGGTTCACATTTTGCCATCCTCAATGAGAAAAATGTGAACCCAGTTTAACAACATTTCTACTAAGTAAAGGCTGAGGAAGGCCAAAAGGGAGACTGCTCTTCTAATAACATGTGTTTTTTATTCGAAATGCATTCTTCCATATAAGGATGTTTAGATATAAAGTGTTATTATTTTGCTAGTCATTCCTGGGTCTTTCATTTAAAGGGTACCTCCACTGGTAAAACCGCTTTTTGGTATTCAGTTTTATTGAAGAACAAGAGGTAAAGAAGCTGTGCCTTACCTCCCATTATTCAATTAAACATTCAGGAGCCGGGAACGAAGTTACAAAACTTACCCGATCTCTCGCTCCTCTGCCAGGTCCCGACAGACTCTGTATTCTATGCGCATGTGCATCGCACTTGGGCATAGAATACAGAGTCTGTCAGGACCTGTCAGACGACACGGTAGAGGAGTGAGAGATCAGGTACCATCGTTCCTGGCTTTTGAAACATTTTATTGAAGAACGGGAGGTAAGACACAGCTCCTTTACCTCCTGTTCTTCAATAAAACTGAATACCAAAAAGTGGTTTTACCAGTGGAGGTACCCTTTAACGCCTGTAACTAATATGGCAAAACCATCAGTTTACTAAACCTCCAAAGCTTCTTTCCTTTCTTTCTCCAACACCCGGATACGGGAAAGATTCTTTTCTTGAGCAGTAAATCTCTTTGACGTGGAAATACCCAACATTTCTTCTTCCAGGCTCAGATCAGAAGCTGGGCTCTTCCTCTGTCCTAGTTGGCTTTCCAGCTCACGAATCTACAAAATTTGAAACTTCCTATAAATGAATCTTTTTATTGGTTGCAAGGAACAGAAACATATTAGGTTATAATTCTACATCTGTGTAATGAAAATATTAAGATAAATTAGGATAAACAACTGTTTTCAAGACTCTGGTCTCCATACCAGTGGCCTTTATTAAAAAGAGCACACTCCTACCCATGATTCTACTTGTAGTCTATCCAAAGTTACAGCAGTATAGCGGACATTTTTTCTTGCTAGCACCGTGATCTGTGACATCACTAGCACCCCCAAGTTCCACTGCTGGGACAGAGCATCATCAGCTGCATCATAAGCCCCACCCCCAATCTTCTAAATCATTTTTAATGCTAGCCACAACCTAGTGTCTATACTATACAGTATTATATTCCTATTAAAATGGCAGATCCATATGGAGTATTTGTAAGTTTTGTGCAAGATATCCTACAAAATGGTGGGTTGCTGTAGGACTGACCACTGCACATTCTAAAAATAAGTTGTTTACTTTTGACATCTATTTTAAAACACTTTAAATAAAAAAGCGGTGAAAATTGACGTATTTATGTAGGTATTGAGATCACGTGACCATTTTGACATGAAATGCCTTCTAGTGAAACACACAGCAGGACAGCTGCTTTCATTAAAGGGCAAGTTCACCCCTGAATTAAAAAAATTGTATACAGGTTAATTAGCTTCCAAATCCCACAATAGTCTTCTGGTTAAAAGTTGTTGGATGTAACAGATGACATCACAGCCAATGACTGAATGTTATTCCACAAGCAGCCTCTTCTGAGCCTTTGTGAGCTTGTGTAAGAGCTTGGAGAGCTTGAAGGGAGGCAGAGGGAAGGCGGAGAGCATAACTTTGCTGCATAATGGTTTAGCCCTACATCTGTCAGCTTTCTAAATATTGTAGTTTTAGGGATGAATTACCTATATAGAATTTTTCATTTGAGGGGTGTACATGCCCATTAACATCCAAGAAAATAGGATCTCAGCAATATACACATTAAACAAACCATTAGGATTCCTACTCACCCTGCCTTGCAAAGCCAAAATTTGCTGTGCCCGTCCTCTCCAACTTCCCGGTGAGGTAGCCAGCTGGGTTATACTCACATCTTCTCCAACTTCATTGCTCAGTACCTAAAACACACAACAATACTTTATACATTGAGATTCTGCCATGTAAATCCCTTCTCGGGATATTGACAATATTTTGGAATGATAAAGTCCCCCTAAGAGACAATACGGTTTAACAGTATCCCCAACAAACCCCTTTTGTCCTCAGAAGACATACATACCCAATACACCAGTCTGTGTTACCTGTAGTTTTTATGAACATTAAAGGCTATGTCCACAGTAAAATTTAATTTTTAATATATCATTCCCCATAGGCTCCCAGCCCCAACCGCATTATTTATTTTTTTATAAAGCCCCCCAAACTCTACTTACCTCCCCTCTTTCCTCCGACGCGCTCCCGGCCCTCTGCTTGCGGGAAAATGCAAGCAGAGGGGCGGGACCGGCAGCCCGCGTCTGTGATTGGCTGAGCGGCAGCCAATCACGGACGCGGCTGCCGGCTGCTCACTTCCGCGTAGGAAAGCGAGAGGTAGTAAAAGTTTGGGGAGCTTTATAAAATTAAAAATTATGCGGTTGGGGCTGGGGGACATGGGGGAAGGAGATATTAAGGGGGATTAACGCTAGGGGTAGGGATAGCAAACGGGAGGAGAGGGAGGGAGAGGGAGGGAAGGGCTGCAGTACGCATGGCAGTGATCTCCGGGAGGCCAGGTAGCAGGCAGTGTCTTATATAGACCTGCTAGCCTCCTGGTGGGCAGTTTTTGGGACTTGGGGGGGACTACAGGAAACCAGATGGAGCTGGGATGTAAGGTAAGGTTTACTACACTACATGTGGGGCCGTAGTTGGGGGGATTATAGTTTTGGGGGTGGACATGCCCTTTAAATTCTGTGATTCATATAAACTGATAAGGACAATTTCCCTTTATAAACATAGCAGATATTGGTACCAAAAAAAATACACATTATACTTATCATCTCTGCCTTTATACACCTGTCTGTTTTATTCCCTGTGTGCTTGCAATCATAGAAAGTAAATGAAGCGTATCCCCTACCTGTAAGATCAACAGCAACTTTCAGATCAATTAGAACCTGTCTCTCTTGCCTCACCAGTATAGGTGAATGGTACGAAATGGAAAATTGTGCAGTGAGACAGACATTATCTGAGCCTATTGTAAATAAAGGTGATGTTTGAAAGTTGACTTGTCGAATCCATTTGTTAATCAGTTACTTAAGAATATTTTAGGCTGATGAACTAAAATAATACTCGCAATTGATGAACGGGCAGAAATATAAGAATGCGTGGACACAGCCCAAGTGTACGCAGGACATGACACAAAGAAGCTGAAGCCACTTAAAGCTAAAAGCCAATCTAAATTAATGAATATGGGAAAAAAAACAAGATCCTCCAAATAAGCACTCTATACGCTTGTACCCTAATGTGTCTAGGAGTAGTTCCACCTTTCCTATACGTAACTCCACAGTGGAGGAACTACTAAGTGGCTTGGTGCAGACGGAGCGAATCTTGACACGGATACACAGTGCGCTACCAGCACCGGGTGAAGAACCAGCATTCCGGCTCCAGTGATGTGTTACTAACCTAAGGTTTGGCTAACTAGTCGGGTCCGTGAGTATCACTCTGCTTTGATTTTCAAGCCAATGCAGTGCAGAGGGTTAAGTCCCGGGGGATAGATACAGAGGATCTTGGGGTTCTTTCCCATATTAATTAATTTATATTAGATTTTTTCCTTGAGCACCACCTAATTTTAGGGATCCCATGCCCAAGAGTTTATATTTGGGGAGCGCACATCTATTTATACAATCTTATTACATCTCAGAGATCCTACCACTCTCAGGGATTTCAGTGTAGTGTTTTTTCAAACATATTTCAACACTCCTGTTCCTGACAATTATATATTTCTTTGCTTTTCATACAAAAAGTAATCTTTGCACTTAAAGGCCATCTATACTGAAATTTTTTTATTTTAAATTAACCATTACTGGAAACTATAATTCTTCCCAACCACCACTGTACCATTTTTTCGTTGATTTGCCCCCTATTTCTTTAGATATCCAATCTAAAACATCTTATATTTCAGCTGTCAATCAAGTGCCTTGCTTCTTCTGTGAGCAGTTTTACTATAGCTGGAATGGTGACAGTTTTAACAGTTAGTATACTGTATACTATGTGCAGTTTTAACTGTTGGTTTGTGGTTGGAAAAGTCAGGTCAGATGGAAGTGGGAGTGGTTAAAAGAGGAAGGGAGGATACAAATGTGCTGGAATGAAGGCATTCAGCAACACACACCTCAGAGTAAGTGCTACTTACACATATTTTTTAATAGATTATTTTTTTATAGATTTTTTTCAGTACAGTGTCCCTTTAATTTGTTACCCAAAATGGATGTTACAAGCAAAATATTAAAATCCCAGTAAAACACAAGCCTGGGAATTTGAGACTGCAACCTCATGTACTCTATTTTTTAAAAGCAGAGTGTTAGTCCACTATCCTATCAGAGCTATTATATACAAGTTAGTATATATTAGAATATACTAAGTTTGTACATTTGGTACAGCTGACTATATAGTATTTGTTACTTGTGCAACTCATTCTGTCTGGAAAATAAACTGCAGGGGCTCCTATACTGGTGTGGAGACATCTGTATAGAAAATACTGTGTGTAGAGACAATCAATACAAGGGTCCAGGGTTGTGACCAGTAGGTGAACATGCTCACAAGGCTGTTTGAAGACTACATGGACAGAGATGTACTGGCAACAAAAGGAAAGCTTTCTTAGTTACAGAATCCAATTTTCCGCAAATGCAACAAAACTGAATAGTATCTTACAATGTAAGAGTGTTCCGTGGAGGAAAGCTTTCACATTACAGTTAGGGAAAAAAACTTCAGGCCAACCAAGTTCAGGTCCCCAGTGGGGAATCGGCTTTTGAATTGGAATGAATGTTTTTGAAAGTACAATAAATGATTTACTCTTTAATATAATATATACCATAAACAATATCATTTCCTAGAACGCTGTTAGTTTCTGTGTCTAGACTGTGGTGTTCAGTGTTTGTGTTCAGTACCTTGTGGGCGATTTTCAGCTCTTGTTTCGCTACTTGGATTTGGTTACGATATTCTGTCACCTTTAAATTGGCTGCAGATAATTTTTCTTGCAAAGCTTTCAGTTCTGAATTATCAGTCTGTAAATAAAAAGATAAAAGTCACAGGAGATTTTACTAAAGCCACATGTAAAGAGACATGTGATCATGGACACGACCCACGACACATGAATGTCGGACGCTTAAGACTAATCTATGGATATTCATAGTAAAGATTAATGAGATGGGTTCACCATATGTATAAAAGACAGGGCTATTTAGGCAAGTGTCACACAAAGAACTGTATTTACATAAGAGCCAATAAAGGTTTGTCCTAGGAAGACAGCAATGTCTGTAGGATTGATCGTATTTTTAATAGTGCAATGCTGGACAGCCATCAAACCAGGAACAGTGTTCAAGGCAGCACTGGTCTTGGGCTGTAACAATGTAACTGGTTTTGTCTTCTAAATAGAGGTGGGGGGGGGTTCCACACCAACTATCTGCCATGTACAATGCTGTTTTGACACCTTACTCTGGGCGTTCCTATAAGACCTCTTAGCCACTATCCAATCACACCCTTAACACCTGGCTGTGATATGCTAATTGGGATTTTCCAGGGTACATAATTGCCACAGATTCTTGTACCAGTCATTCCGAATTGAGAAAGCCAGTCGGATGACTAGCAAAACGTCTTCAAGAACTAAACTTCAAGTCCAGTTGGTCTAATTGAATACAACAGATACTTCTATTCTGACACTATAGCTTCCCAACTGAATATGACAATTAGCCATTATATGATAGGAAGTATCGACTCAGCATTCCACATTTTCCCTAGCACCAGGCAAGGTAAGAAGGCAGGACAGGAAGGCAATATCTCTGCTGCATTCCCACTTTGGATGTTATATTTTTTTATGAATGGTTTTGCAGGAATTTCTGTTAATAACTGCCAAGCATCTTTACATGCAATTTGTACCCAAACGGGTGGCAAACTGTCATATTGGGCAATATTCACACGTGTGATCACATGGCTGGGCTTTGTTGGTGTTCCAAGACAGTGGATCAAAGAACAACACCTGTCTAAACCTCTACACACGTGTCACCTGCTCATTCATGTGTACTAGTCTGATATTACTATACATTAATTGATGCAACAATAAACTTTACACTTACTAGGTCTCCCCCTGCAATTTGGATCCTGGCCTGCACATCTCTAATATCCTTTCCAGTATTGTTCTCTTGTTTCCCCATTGTGTTCCGAAGCTGCAATATAAATAAAATTACTTAACATAATCACATTCAACTTAACAATAAACATTACCCTAAATGATTTAGTCCATTTAAAGGGTAACCGTGGTCTCCATACACATGTCCTCTTTTGAAAGGACACTTTCAAACAAGCCTATGATGATGTCTTTAGTGTTGCTGGATCTTAAGTTATCAGCTTGTAAAGTAACATTTCTTTATTTGTCCTGACTAAGTCTATGACAGTCACATGATAAGCTGTGTAGGAAGCCCCATCCCCCCCAAAATTGATCCATTCTGAAGCAAGTTACAGAACTTCAGGCTTGTGGCTAGCTTTAAAAATGATTTAGAAGATTGGGGGAGGGGATTATGATGCTCTGTCCCAGCAGTAGGCATGCACAAGACTGAGACTTAAGCCTCACACACACGTACGATCTTTGTCCTGATGAACGACCCACAACCACGATGCACATGGGCGAGGAACAGAATGCATACACACGTGCGGTTATCGGGAAAAATTGTTGTTTGTTGCGCATGTGCACATGCTCGGGGGGGTCGTTCGCCAGGGCAAAGATTGTACGTGTGTACGAAGCTTTAGGGGCAGTCCAGTGATGCTCGTGATGCCATAGATCACAATACTAGCAAGAAAACCCAACTTTTATACTGCTGTAACTTTTGATAGTCTGCAGCGAGAAGCATGATCCTGGATTCCTTTTAGAGGTAGGAGCGTGTCCTTTCTAATAAAGGCCACTTGTATGGAGACCAGTTCCTATTTAAACTGTAAGGTGACAATATTAAACTAAATAATGTGTTATCAATTGCTTGAGCTAAATAACATTTTTATTGTAAACCGCCTAAACATTAAGAACTGGTGACAAAGGGTTTTCTATGGAGCTGGTTACTAAAAAAGATAAACCAGCTTCTAGATTTCTCTGATTGGCTCCTAATGCCAAATATAATTTGCCCAGCCCAACTATAACATCAATTTGGAGGAAAGACAACCAGCAGTCAGGTTAAATACACACACTTTATAATTTGTTTTATTATTATACTTATTATTAATAAAGACTTTTATATATCAAGTTTCCATTGACGTGGTTGTTAGGAGGAGTAGAGGAGAAGAAAACAACACAGGCCTGACAGTAAAACTCATAATCCCAGACTAACCTCCCGTTCAAAGTCTTTCATCCTGTTGTTTAGCTGCTTCACTTTTGTTCTTTCGCTCTCCAGCTCAGCAGAGAGTTCTCGGTTCCTCTTAGACAATTCAATGATCTTAGTGGCAGCAACATCCCCAGCTAAACCAGCAGTTCCTGCGATAAACAAATATTCTAACAAGATGAAGCTGATACAGGGATATACTGTTTACAGTAAAAAGAACATATGGTATGGAATGGGGTTTGCACCACACATTCAGGAGTTGTACAACACTGGAATGAACAGTAGATAAAATGATCTTTAGTATATAAGATGTAGATTTTTAATACAGCAAGGTGATGTACAGTACAGTAAGGATTCATGTAAATTAGCCTTACATGAGAAGAATGTATTACAGTACGAGAAATGGAGAATGTACAACAATATTGTAATACAATAGAAGAATAGTGCTATTTCCATTTTAAACTACTTTACTGGTAATGGGACTAATTTTGGAATACATCCAGGACATGGAACTGGAAGTCGTCTCCCTTTCTAGACATGTAATTTAGGTTTGCATTTATAACAAGCTATTTAATGATAAGTTCTGTTTGTTTCTGGAAAAGAAACCAGATACCTCCAGGAACAGTATCCTAAAAAAGGTATCTGCTTAATGAGCTTTTTAGAACCTTGATCACATGCAGAGAAGGCAGCATGGGAAACTGCAGTCAATCATTGGTTGTGTTGTCAGTGTCACAGCCTTGATTGACTGCATTTAGGGAGGAGCCAGCTTACTCTGGCAGAATGAGGACAATAATTAAAGGGCATGTCCAAACCCCAAACCTATAATTTCCCCCACTACTGGCCCCAATCTGTAGTGAATAAAAATCCTAACCTTACATCCCAGCTCCTGTAATCCCCCCCCCCCCCCAGGAGTACTGCAGAGTCCATATAGGACTCTACCTCCTGTCTCCCCTCCGGGAGAAGTTTGGCATGCGTACTGCAGCCATATCCCCCCTACCTCTCCCTCCCGTTTTGCGATCCCTCCCACTAGCTACAAACCCCTTTTACAAATAGTAGTTCTCCTTCCCCCAGCCCCAAACGCTATAAAAGATTTGTTAAAAAGTGCCCCAATAGTTACTTACCTTCCCTTTCTGTCCCGGTGTTCTGTGCAGCCGCGTCCGTGATTGGCTGCCTCTCAGTCAATAACGGACGCGGCTGCCAGTCCCACCCCCTGCTTGCAGTTCCATGCAAGCAGAGGGCCGGGACTGTGCGGGGAGGATAGAGGGAAGGTAACTATCGGGGCACTTTCTAACAAATCTTTTATGGCGGTTGGGGCTGGGGGAAGGAGGCTATTTTTTGGAAAAAAGGGATGCCCCAATACATCTAATAATGTGCTGAATATATCAGTTGTGGAAGGGGGCAAGTCACCAGTATTTTTATGGATGGAGATGCCCTTTAAATAGCAGGTGTTTGTTCTTGCTTATTTTTGTTTAATGAAAATAATTTCAACATTCAGGTGATTTTGTTATATCAGAAAAATAAGAAGGTAAGTGAATGTATAGTTAGCCATTGCTGGGACAGATAACAAAGATGTTGATTGATTCATCACTTACCCGCGGACCCGCTCCAGCGCCGACTTCACTGACAGTCTCTGACACGTCCTCGCTCCTTCGCACTGCGCGTGCATGCCATAAAGAATCAGGAGGATTGTATCTATTGTTAAAGATTGCCTCCTGATTCTGTATTGTTTTAAAGCTTTAGTTGCCCTTTAAATGGACACCAGAATTCCCCTACAGTACTAACCATTCTGGATTTGGCTCTTACTGAATGGGACTACTGTAGGGGAATACTGCTGTCCATTTAAAGGGCAACTAAAGCCTCAAAACAATATAGAATCAGAAGGCAGTGGTGGTTATAATTTCTACCCTCGACTTATACACAAGTCAATCATGTTTTACTCATTTTTCAGGTAAAAATAGGTACCTTGACTTATACTTGGATCAACTTATATTCGAGTGCTGTTATTCCCCCCCCCTCCTTCAGTCACTGTCACTCAATCTCTTACTGGTTTCTTCTGCTTTCTCCTGCACTGAGCATGTTCCAACCGCAGATTAGAAGGAGGAACTAGTATTTGTGACCCGCAGATTCAGAACCTCCTACCCCCAAATCAGCAATTTCTTATATCTAGGGTTGTGCAGCATGTAGAGAGGTGGTTGGAACCAGACCTTTCATTTATAATAAATGTTTGGAGACCACAATTCGCCTTTAAGGTACTATCTTACTTTGTGGATTAACCTGAAAGGTAAATGTCAGGCGTATGAACCAGGGATATAAAGATAAAATGATAACAGATGATAAGGGATGGTTGGAATTGTAGCTCCAATACTTTACTATTAGTTAACAGGGAGATTCAATAAAAGTTCTTATTGTTTAAAATGGTGCTAATTTTGTGCTGTGAACGCTACCATCTGATTGGCTGGGGTAAAATTAGCACCATTTTAACAATAAGAACTTTTACAGTAAACCCTGAAAGTGAATTACCTGCCAGTGCTAGTTTTCCTTCCTCAAGTTTCCTCCTAAGATGTTTAACTTCAAATTCTTTTTCCTGTACAAGTTTTGTGCAATCTTCCATTTTCATCCTTGACTTCCCGTAGTTGCTCCTGTAGCTGACTGTTTTCATCTTCGAGAAGCCTATATTTAACCAAACATGCATGGTTTTATTATTAGAGATTCTGCTCCTCTGATAGATTAACTCCCTTTATTAATTTTTAGTTATTAATCGGTGACATACTATTCCTCAACTCCTTTGGACATGCTTTCATATTAGCAGAACAGATTTCCACCTGGTATATTCTTCTCTGGCCACAGATGAACATTAAAGGAGAACTATGTCTAAAATAAGTAAAGCTCTACCCATAAACCTTTCCTCCCTTCCTCTCTCAGTGGGACACACATCTCAGAATAGATTTTCCAGGAAACTGCGAGGTGCTGCCCAATTAGCTTCTCCCTTCCTTCCTAAATGAAAGTAACTGCCATGGTGAAAAAAAACATCTTATTTTAAGGTTAGTATTTGGTTAGGAATACACTTATAGTTATGATTATATTCTCCTTTAATATCTACAGTATGAATAAAGCATCTCCAAAACATTCAGATTCTTCCACATTAAACTCTAAGACATATTTTTATATGGAACATTGCATTCATGAGTTCCCTGACACCTTTCTTTATATGCTGATTGGGATACATTCCAGGGTATTTATTCAAACAGATTCTTATACAAGTTATTCTTAATTGAGAGATCCAGTTGGATGACTAGCAAAATGTCTTCAAGAACTAAACTTCAATCAGTTGATCTACCTGAAAACAACAACATGACCTGGATGGATGAATATTACAGATAACCTGACCTGGATAGATGAATATTACAGATATACCATGACCTCTGGATGATGAATATTACAGATTTACCGTGAGACCTGGATGAATGAATATTACGAATATACCATGACCTGGATGAATGACTATTAACATATACCATGACCTGAGAATGAATTTAAAGTTATACCATGACCTGGATGATGAATATTACATTATAATACCCTGACCTGGATGAATGAATATACATTACCGTGACCATGATGACTGAATATAAAGATATACCGTGACCTGGATGAATGATATATACAATATACCGTGACCTGGATGAATGAATATTACAGATATACGTGACCTGGATGGTGAATATTACAGATATCCAGACCTGGATGAATGAATATTACAGATACAGTTGTTTGCAAAGTATTCGGCCCCCTTGAAGTTTTGCACTTTGTCACATTACTGCCACAACATAATCAATTTTATTGGAATTCCACGAAAAAGACTAATACAAAGTGGTGTACACCTGAGAATGAATGAAATCATAATTATTCCAAACATTTTTAACAAATCAATAACTGCAAAGTGGGGTGTGCGTAATTATTCGCCCCGAGTCAATACTTTGTAGAACAACCTTTTGCTGCAATTACAGCTCCCAGTCTTTTGGTATGTCCTATCCCGCTTGCCCATCTAGCTATCTATACCTGCCCTTCTTCAAAACAGCTCCAGCTCAGTCAGATTAATGGACAGCTTTTGTGACAGCAGTTTTTCAGATCTGCCACAGATTCTCATTGGATTTATGATCTGGACTTTGACGGGCCATTCTAACACATGGATATGTTTTGTTTTAAACCATTCCATTGTTGCCTGGCTTTATGTTTAGGTCGTTGTCCTGCTGAAGGTGAACCTCCACCCCAGTCTCAAGTCTTTTGCTGACTCCAAGAGGTTTTCTTCCAAGATTGCCCTGTATTGGCTCCATCCATCTTCCCATCAACTCTGACCAGCTTCCCCCCTGTCCCTGAAGAGAAGCACCCCAGAACATGATGCTGCCACCACCACAATTTGTCAGTGGGTGGTGTTTCTGGGTGATTGTGCGTGTTAGTTTTTCACCACACATAGCGTTTTGCATTTGGCCAAAAAGTTCCATTTTGGTCTCATCTGACCAAGCACCCATCTTCCACATGTTTGCTGTTCCCCCCACATGCTTGTGGCAAACTGCAAACGGGACTTCTTATGCTTTTCTTTAACAATGGCTTTCTTCTTGCCACTCTTCATAAAGGGCAACTTTGTGCAGTGCACGACTAATAGTTGTCCTATGGACAATTCCCCCACCTGAGCTGTAGATCTCTGCAGCTCGTCCAGAGTCACCATGGGCCTCTTACTGCATTTCTGATCAGCGCCTCCTTGTTCGGCCAGTGAGTTTAGGTGGAACGCCTTGTCTTGGTAGGTTTACTGCTGTGCCATACTCCTTCCATTTCTGAATGATGCTTGAACAGTGCTCTGTGGGATGTTCAAGGCTTTGGAAATCTTTTTGTAGCCAAGCCTGCTTTAAATTTCTCAATAACTTTATCCCTGACCTGTCTGGTGTTTTCTTTTGACTTCCTGGTGTTGTTGCTGCCAAGATTCTCTTAGACACCTCTGAGGCGTCACAAGCACTGATTTGTACTGACATTAGATTACACACAGGTGCACTCTATTTATCATTAGCACTCATCAGGCAATGTCTATGGGCAACGACTGACCACTACCAAAGGGGGCTGAATAATTACCACACCCCCCTTTGCAGTTATTGATTTGTTAAAAATGTTTGGAATCATGTATGATTTTCGTTCCACTTCTCCACTTGTACACCACTTTGTATTGGTCTTTCACGTGGAATTCCAATAAAATTTGATTCATGTTTGTGGCAGTAATGTGACAAAATGTGGAAAACTTCAAGGGGGCCGAATACTTTTGCAAACCACTGTATACTATGACCTGGATGAATGAATATTACAGATATACCATGACCTGGATGAATGAATATTACAGATATACCATGACCTGGATGAATGAATATACAGATACTCATGACCTGGATGGAATGAATTAACAATAACCATGACCTGGATGGATGAATATTACAGATATACCGTGACCTGGATGAATGAATATTACAGATATACCAGTGACCTGGATGAATGAATATTACAGATATACCATGACCTGGATGAATGAAATACAGATATACCATGACCTGGATGGATGAATATATAGATATCCATGACACCTGGATGAATGAATATTACATATACCATGACCTGTGGTGAATATTATAGATATACCATGACCTGGTGATGAATATTACAGATTACGCATTGACCTAGATGTGAATATTACATATATACCATGACCTGGATGGAGAATATTACAGATATACCATGACCTGGATGAATGAATATTACAGATATACCATGACCTGGATGGATGAATATTACAGATATACCATGACCTGGATGAATGAATATTACAGATATACCATGACCTGAGATGAATGAATATTACAGATATACCATGACCTGGATGATGAATATTTAGAAACCATACTGGATAATGAATTCAGATATATAATGAACCTTCACACAACCTAGCTGAAAATAAACCATGGATTTTACACAAATGAGTGTGCTTCTACTTCTGTGTGAATCAAAGTTGGAAGTTACCCCAAAAGGCAGGGGATTGGGGATTAATTTTACTCTCTGGCCCAACTCATGAGACCCAACTTTATATAAAAATGTTTAAAATGCTTTTTAAATTCTTTTTTTAAAAAGATCATTATAATTCATATTCTAAAGGCAGTTAATATTGACCAACAGTTAAAGATGATGTTTAGCAGCATCTGTGTGGCAGCTGAGTAACAACCACAGAACTTTTAGACCAACAAATTGCAAGTCCCTGCTCTCCTGCGTGTCTCTGTTTCACTGTTTTCCGCCCCCAAAAGTATAGTGTTTAAAGGGATCTTTGCTCAAAAAAAAAATCGGATTTTAAAACATGTACCTTTAGATGACAACATCCCACTGCTCCAAAACATTTTTCAGATTTTAAGGGAAGTTCAGTGCAAATACAATATGCTTTTTTCAGAAAAACAGCAGAATTTTTTTCATCCCAAGCGTATGTTAATCTGCCATTCAGCATTTTGTCTGTATATTAATAAATGCAACCAAAATACTGACTTCCTGTTGCAGGACCCCATTGAGACCGTTATGGTTTTTCCCTTGACCCAGTGCCTGGTTTGTTCAGTTGCTCATAGAGATCTGAGCATGTTTGACCCATCCAACAGCCAATCAGTAGAAATTACTGTAGGAACATTCCAAGGAAGTGTGCATCCTGGGAACCTGAAATGTCAGCTCACTAATGTCAACAGCAGGAACAGCAAGGGTATGAAATCAACTGATTTGTTCAAAATGGGAGAGAATATGTAGAATAACTACGAAGAGCATTACACAAACTAAACAATTTAACAATTGATAATTTCCACTGAACTAACTGTCCCTTTAAATATGAGCTGTATTCTGAGAAATCATCATTTGAAAACAACAGCATTTACAAGGAAGACCTGTCACTCCAGAAACGAGAATTATAATAGTTCCCCATTTGTAACCTCTCACTAGGATCTTTCTGTAACAAAGAATCCAGAGAAAAAAGGCGGGGGGGGATAGGCAGATGTGTAAGTAGAGAAGTGGAAAGTGTCCATGGTGAGGCTGTCAAACATAGAAGTGTCGCAACCACTACATGAAGGCAGTGAGTAAGGGAGTGTGGGGGCAATTAGGTGCACTCACTAAACAATAATTTAATGACAAAGCAAGCACATATATATGTGAGTATCACCGATTTTATTTCTCTCATATTGTATTTTAGATAATGTAAAGTTATTTGATGAGTATATGTGACCCTATAATTTTAAAGGAGAATAGGACAACCAAACATGCTTGAAAGGACACAGTGGGTTTCAAACATCCCACAATATATAAATGTATATTTGTGGCCTTTTGCATTTTGTAAGTAACTGACTAAAAACAAAAATTAAGCAATTCTTTGATAAATGCATTATAATTTAAAAGAGCATGATATATTAGTTGTAACAACAATATTGTGATAATTTACTGCTAATCACACCAGAATGATTGTTACTGCCCCTTTTAATACCTTTTACTAACATCATTGTCTCCTCCAGGTAAAACAGATTGAGCTTGTCTGAACACCAAACTATCAGTTGGTTTTGGGGACCTTTCTACTTTCTCTCTTCTTGTTTCTCTCCTTCTTCTCTCTATCAGTCGCTGTAGCCGTTTCTGTTCTGTTGCTGCTCCTGTAGCATTTAAACGTGCTGTTTCAAATTTTCATTCACACGTTCATCTGAATCCATGATTCACTACACAGAGAAAGGCAAAAATAGATATTCTTGATTTATTTGCTATGCTGATTCAAAAAAAAAAACACCAATTTCAATGTTTTTCTCCCCATTTAACTGTGGAAGGTGTCTTTATAAGTTAGACAACATTATCGGTATACAACCTCCAATACTATGTTACTATGTAACGGTTATACAGACATTATGGGTAGGTATAAAGGTTGGACTAGATGGACATATGTCTTTATACAACCTCCATACTATGGTTACTATGTAACGTTATACGACACTTATGGTGGGTAATAATGTTGGACTAGATGGACGTATGTCTTTATCCAACCTCCAATACTATGTTCTATTTACTGTATAGCAGACATTATGGGTAGGGTATAAGGTTGGACTAGATGGACGTATGTCTTTATACAACCTCCAATACTATGTTACTATGTAACTGTTATACAGACATTATGGTAGGGTATAAAGGTTGGACTAGATGTACGTATGTCTTTATACAACCTCCATACTATGTTACTATTGTAACTTGTTATACAGCCAACTATTGGGTAGGGTATAAAGGTTGGACTAGATGGACGTAGTGTCTTTATCAACCTCCAATACTATGTTATCATGTAACTGTTATACAGACCATTATGGGTAGTGTATAAAGGTTGGACTAGATGGACGTATGTCTATTATACAACTCCAATACTAATGTTACTATGTAACTGTTATCAGACATTATGGGTAGGGATAAAGGTTGGACTAGAATGGACGTATGTCCTTTATACACCTCCAATACTATGTTACTATTAACTGTTATACCAGACTTTGGGTAGGTAAAAAGGTTGGACTAGATGGTGTATGATCTTTATACAACCTCCAATACTATGTTACTATGTAACTGTTATACAGACTTATGGTAGGATATAAAGGTTGGCCATATGTGACGTATGTCTTTATACAAACCCCATACTATGTTACTATGTAACTGTTAACAGACATTATGTGTAGGGTATAAAGGTTGGACCATATGGACGTATGTCTTTATACAACCTCAATACTATTTACTAATGTCCTGTAGACAGACCATACTTATGAGGTAGGGGTATAAGTTGGACCGATGACGTATGTCTTTATACAACCTCCAACTAACGATTTACTATGTACTTAATTATACAACATTATGGGTAGGGTATCAACGGTTGGACTAGATGGACGTATGTTTTTATAAACCTCAAGTCCAATACTAGTTACATGGACCTGTTACTACAGACATTATGGGTGGTTATAAAGGTATGGAGCTAGATGGACGTATGTCTTTATAAACCTCCATACTAATGTTACTGTACCTGTTATACAGGACATTTAATGGTAGGGTATAAAGGGCTTGGACCTAGTATGGACGTATGGATTTATAGGCAACCTCCAATACTATGTTACTATGTAACTTTTATACAGACATTAATTGGTAAGGGGTATACAGGTTGACTAATGGACTATGCCCTTTAACAACCTCCAATACTATGTTACGATGTAACTGTTAATACCAGACATTATGGGAGGGTAAACAGAGTTGGACTAGAATGGACGCTTGTCTTTAATACAACCTCCAATAACTATTACTAGTACTGTTATCAGACTTATGGTAGGGTATAAATGTTTGACTAGATGACTAATGGTATTTATACAACCTCCATACTATGTTACTAATGTACCTGTTTAATAACCGCAATATGTGTCTGGTTAACAAGGTTGAGACTAAGATGGACGATGTCCCCTTTATCACCTCCAATACTAATGGTTTAACTATGTAACTGTTATACCAGACAGTAGGGTCAGGTATAAAGGTTGGCTAGATGGACGATGTCGTTATCACAACCTTCCAATACTATGTTTACTAGTAACTTGTTATAACAGACAATTATGGGTAGGGTATACTGTTGGACTAGATGGACATATTCGCTGCTCCGCTAGCCATTCAATCGGTTTGACACATGTTGGATGTAATGTAGACTCTGTGTATATTGTCATTGAAGTAAGTGTGTGGATAGTTTAGACCATCCGGGGACACATCAATGTGAAGTGATAACCAGGTCCATGCAGCTTCCTGTTCTGTCCAATGACGATGTGCACTGAGCGTGTCCTGGACCAGGTTTGGGGTTTGTGTAATGGGAGGAATAATAAACTGTATAATTCTGCGTATCATTCTTGTGTTTACACATATAATAAATTACAAAAACAAACTATAGCAATTTGGGGCTTAACAAATCACACAAGTGATCCCGTAGTTCCCCTTTTTTTTTCTTTGAAGTGTTTCTCCTTCCTACATAATCCCCAATAACGTTGCATTATAATATTATAACAAGGTTCGAACCGTAACCATGGGGATAGTTTTCCTGCAGCAGCTGAAGTCATCAGTCTCGGGTCGCCCTTGCGTCTGCCAATGTTTGACACGGTGTAATTAATAAAAGTTTCAGCACGTCCCACAGACCGGCCTTGTCATCATGTTCCCCAACGCGAAGCGTCAGACGCCGATCACCGTAGAAAATCAATAGGGTTGACGAGACGCCTCACCTGGAAACCTCTTCCGCGCCCACATAGTACGTCATCACAGCGCAGCCGTTCAGCTCATAACACGTGTCCAGGAAATCCCAATAAGAACGTGAGGATCATAACAATAGAGTCAAGTCAAGAGTTCTAGAGCGATATTCTATTGGTGGCCAGTTCATATAGAAGGAATGTTTGACATGGATGAGAGAGGTTGGGTTAATTGCCTCCATGGATGTCTATAATGGTGTCAATTCTACAATCCATAATCCCTTATGGGGGGCCATAGATGCTTCATCCGAGTTGTAACAATCCACGGTCGGAAGATCGATACCGGTCGGCCCAAAAATTTTAAACTTTATCCCAGTATCATAGATCCCAGTAGCATGCGCCGGGATCTAAGGTTCCATGGCCCACCATGTTTTTTGAATGATCATGACAATAATTTCTTCTCTCTAGGCCAGTTGAAATTTTTCGTATAGTTTAGCTTGCCATTTTAACCCCTTTCTTTCCGCATTTGTTTAATAGGTCGAAGGAGAATGAGAAAGATTAACATCTATGGCTGTACAAACACGCGTTTGTCCAAAAGATGTGGCAAACGGTTCCTCCAATCTTTCAAAAGTGCCAGAAGCTGATAAAGGTCTCGGTGTCCGCCCAAAAAACGTTGCCTGATGAGTTCATCTCACGAACTTGCTGTAACCCCACCCCAAAAAAAAAAACCTTCCGCACGTCGCAATAAGATCCCTCTACCATACCAACGAAGTCAATCCTGTCAACCTGATAAACCTGAAAATGCGTCTGGATATCTGTCAGTGATGCGTCCCATCCTAAAACTGTAAAAAGGTGAAGTAGTTGTGGCAGATCGCAAAATGAGGAGACGTCCAAATGATACTCCAATTCAGCAATCTTTATTCACAACATGACTGTTCACAGACCATGGGGTCCTTCCCTTAAAATGTTATGTGTGAATAAGAGTTGCTGAATTAGAATATCTTTGGAGTCCCTCATTTCTGGATCATGGTACGCCACCACATGCTACTCATCTTTTCCCACGACCACCGCTAACTCCCACAAACAAAAGGACCTCGTCTCCTCTCCCCCCCCGTCGTGCCCCTTTTCACCGGAATGCCCCAACTCGGCCTCCACCCACCACCTAGACAATGTCTTGCCCCTTCCTCAATCCTCATATGGCAGATGGGATGTCTGTGATGAGGTGAATAAAATTGGCCTTTTTAAAGATTGAGAGTCCTTCTGTCACTTTTTTTGACAGAGTATCACATTTACTGAAGAACAGTGGACTATCCCAAGACGGATTGTTTCAACAATTCTAAGTAGTTATACAGACTTGTAGGCACAAACGAGCGGCAGTACGCCGGATTATTATTATACAGGTTATGGCTGCTTGGTCGGGCATTTGTACATTGAGTGCAGTTTGGATCACCAACACAGCCCGAACTAACCATAGACAGTCATTATTGAGCGAATTGGTTTGTTCATGGTGTAACCCAGCGTTGATCAGCCGTCACGTACCAGACAGGCACACGATACATTGTTTTAAACCACTGTGGTTTCAATTAGGATATCAATATATGTATTCTATTGTGTTTAAAACTTAGTTTTCTGCTTTAAAAGTTTAATAAATCGAGGAATACTACTAAGGCCCTATTTGGAGAAGGATGAGAACCTGGTAAATGCCCTACTAATGGGATGGTCGCAACTATAACCAATCATTTTCTGGTGACAAACAAAATAAGAGAATCTTTACAAGGGGCTCTATTAAAAAAACACCTTGCCCTTTGCAAAGTGTATAATTCATTGTACTCTGTGCTGCTTAATCCATATCTGGTCACTGACTCCTGTATCCAACCCCACGTGTCGATCTATTGCAGCATCAATTCACTAACCCATATCCCCCCCGCTCGTTGAAATACCCATCCCCGCACTCGCATGAGTCTCAGCTCCGGCTAGTCTGTTGTTGGCCGGACACGTTGTTATTATGCGTCAGGTCTGTTGTGGAGGCACAAGTAATCACATCATCCTGAACAGGAGAATCACAACCCACGCACAGTGGCCAATAGAAGTAAAGCGTCACTGGAGACAACGAAGAAGAGATCATACAGTTGACGATCTCACTTTTGTGGACCCAGCTCACATGAACTATTTAAGAAGGGGGGTCAAGTGCAGCACTTTATATCTACCTCAAAGCTACTTATCTCCCCCTGCTAATGCTGTTATCCTTATTTTATACAGAGCAGGGAGGGGGGATCAAGCTCACAGGGATTTTGATGACAGTCCAAGTAGGAGTAGGATGCAAACACGTATTCTTCTAACTGTGTCTCAGGACAGAGAGGGAATCTGAAAAGTGAAGACACTCATGGGGTTGTAGGGATTATCGAACACAGGAAAGACAGAAAAAAAAGTTCATTTTCCCCTATAGATGCGGCCCTTTACACTAAAAGTTGTACTATACAACAAACCACTAGGTGTAGAGCAATAACATATAAATAATGAAACAATGTAGAAGCAGAAACAGCATTTTTGTATTCCCCATGTGCATCTTCCATATGGCATGATTTACCACTAAAATAAAACGATATGAATAAATGACTGCCCAAACTGCAATACTTATAATAATCTGACAGATTAGGGCTTATCTGCTATGCAAAAAATAATGCGTTTTCTGTTTTTTCCCACTGCCTCAAAAGTTTTCTGCATTTTCTGTTTTCCAAATTTTTACAACATCTTTTAACCATGCTCAGAGAAGGTGGGGAATAACTATTCAGTCATTGGCCTGGTCTGTCCCATCTGTGTTACAATCCAGACCCAACTGAAATTTAAAATATACATGGAAATCGCGAGAATCATTTCCACTGTAAATTTGCTTCTGAAATCTATGAGTCCATTTTCTATCTGCATGCGTTCACAAACATTTTGGTCCATGTGTGGTCAAGAACTAGCGACTTTAAAATGTCTATGGGAATGCAAAAAAAAACACGAGACACATCACACCGGACAAACTTATTTTTTTTTGCGTTTTATCCATGTGTTTCCTGATGATTTTCCAAAAACGCACTTGGAACAGCAACGACTGGAAATGCAGATACGACTCAGACAAAATGCCTAAAAAATGCATGTCTATTAACCTGCAAACAAACCAGAACGCGGACAAAATTCACTGTCATAAACCAGACCCAAAATGACAGCCGCGACCGCCCTAGTGGACTTGCACCTTCCCTAACTACTATTAACAGATTAGAATACGAAAAGTCCGCACCAGAGTGCAGCTTTTTTTGGGTCGAAATTTAAGATCTGTACAAAAGTATCATGTCATAATGACATCATGAAAAAATGCACCCAGAGACATTTACAATATTATTAAAGCCTAATAAGAAGCATTCCGATAAAATGGCTTTTAGGAACAAAATTCAAATCTAGCAAGATATGGATCATGCTGAGGCATATGTTGACATAACTAAAGGTCACCTAATTTAAACACTACTAAAAGATATAGAGTTTGGACGTTCTGTCATTTTTGTCGGTTTTTAGTGTGAACGAGCACTAGATTTGCACCACGTGGCAATCATTTCTGGGTCCAAATCCAAATCTTTGCAAAATTATGATGCCATGCGACATAAATAGAACAGTACTAAGACATGCATGCAGACACTTTGAACACTATTCAATCTATAGAATAAGCAAGTCGCAACGCAGTGCAAATGCTTTGTTGGGTCCAAATCTGTGCAAATGATGTCATGCTGATGTCAAGTGGAATCACACTAAAAAATCCACCAAGACACATTTGAACACTATAAACGAAATAAATAAAAGGAAAATCACACAAAGTGTGTCCCAGGTCTCCTAACCCTCCAAACCCCCCGCAAACCAAAACTTACGCTCATCTCCTTAACCTTGATGAATGTTTTCCGCACATTCACAATGAATTATTCCTTACAAAGTGGAGTGGAAATCACACAGTGTGCAAAATGTAATGAAGGCAAAGTACTATCAAACAATGCAGCAGACCACTTCCACATTGTGTCGTTGGAAATAATCTGTAACCTTTATTCACCCAATGTAAGGTTTCCTCATCTTACTCCGTCACCGGTTCGGGGAACTCCACCCTTATCAAGCCCGGCTGCTGCATTGTTTTGATGGTATATAATTGGTGTGGCCAGGAGCGGTCCGGTCAGCGGCAGATCATGTTTGAGGGTTCAACATCTGTGAGTTTATAGAAATCAAAAGTGCTGGCGGAAAGGGAAATGTCATCTCGAGCTTTGGGGAACAACAGAAGCGACACTAATAACCGATAAGGAATGGATCTTCACTCAGAGGTTTTGAGGCAGTTCTTTCTAATCCATTACTTTTTGGGGTTTCAATTCTCCTTAAAAACTCTTAGATTCATAACCATAACAATTTTGGGGTTATTTATCTGACACAACTACATTTTATGGGTGAGGATGTAAACTTCTTTTAAATATCTGAAACCAACTTCATTAACCTCGACTCATTTCAATGTGCACTACACCATTTCCTTCCTTTGTTCAATGTTAATTCCCAATGGCCCTAGTGCTAACAGAAACAGGAATTTGTACCTCTCATTAAATTAAGCTCTATGCTTGTTAAAAGTGAGTGTAAAATATACTTCATGCACATGATGTATAAAATGTTACATACAGAGATTACCCTAGAAACATTATATCGTGTTGGCAGTTGGAACTGAATTTGTGATTTCCACAAAGTCCTGTCTGGGAATCATGTTTAATTTCCCACATGTCCAGTAAAACTAGGCCACACTGGCTTGTTTTTTGTTTTGCGACCATCAGCGTGTAATAATTAATGCCATACCATTACGATGTTGGTTTCCACATTTTGCATTCACCGGAATATGTTTTTTTGGAGCGCATTTGGATCCCCATTATTTTTTTCATTCAGTGCTCCAATAACGTATTTTCAAAATTTCAGTGCACTACTGTCGTTCACACGTAACACATGTGCATGCCTGCCTTTTTTCCAACTTGTTACCGTCCCTTGTAGCGTGGCTACAGAGGGGACATTGTTGTAGGTTTATAGGCGACCATCTATCAGTTTTTCGCTTTCTATAGCAGGTAGGTTATAGCACAACCTGGATGGGGAAGACACAACAGGGCTGACTGTGCACATTGAAATCTTGTGGAATGCAGGCATATTGCGGAGTATTATTGTCTGTTATCATTTGGTATACCATGCTCTGGGTCTGATCCCCCTATTACCCATGGAACCCCTATGTATGTTGTTTTATTACATTTGAATTAATGCTTTACCAGTATTACTCTAAAACGTCCATGCACTATAAGATGTGCCACCCTTTCCACAACCACCTGGACCATGTTTGGTTTTTGAGAGAAGATTTGCTAAATGGTTCCTAGAAATTAATGTCTGGAGGCGATGAATGATCTGACAAATATTAATCCAGGGATCCAACCTGTCCTCAGACTGCCCCAGGCAGCGTCTATGACTATCCCATGCCACGCAAATCTGCCAGGCAGGTTTGCGAGTTGGCCCTATGTATTGGATTAAATCAACATCAATCTTTATAATATCCATTTAGCATATGCGCAATATTAGCTCTACACAGGTCTGATTGCGGGACCTGACCCGCAACGCACAATGGTGTATGAACGGGCATTTCGCCGAATATTGGCAAATGTATGGGTGCCGTTTGGCATTGTTTGAAGATCCAATCCGGATACGGCGGATCATCAAAGATGGCCCGCACTGGTACTCAGGCCGAAACACCGTTCATACGCCATGTGCATCAGCGGATCCCTCATGTATGTACAACCAATGAAGGCGTGGCCAGTGCAGATGTGTGTGCTAAAGCAAAAACAAAAAACCATAATTATGTTGTTATCTAGTAGCTAAACATAACCACAAACGGACGTAGTGGTAACAGAATAATGAATGCTTTGCTGGCCTGTAACGTGTCCATTCCTTTAAAATTACCGTGTTAAAGGAAAAAGGTGTGGGTAATTAGTTTTTTTTTAAGAACGTTAAAATACTTGGGACGGGATCAGGATGGGTAATTCCTCCCTCCCATATTGTTTTCTGGTCGATCACGAGCCCCAAAAAAACTGATTCTTCCAGTCTGGCCTAGCGGCTTCAGCACCATCTTTAACAGGACTAGTCCAGCTAACCTGGCAAACGAAACTGTATGTGCTTGTAGCTCCTTAACGAATTAATTGGGAGGTAGTAATACTCAATCCGACCACGTCAAAACCTGCCCTAGTACTTTTCATTTTTAAAAAGTTATTTTTTACGTATAGTTATCCTTATTATTTTTGTATCTGTCCGCCAATCACTCTGTTAATGTCTGTATTGACGGATATTTACCATTATGTTGGCAAATACAAAAAGTAAAGATTTAATAAGATTATTGTTGAATAAAATGGGTCATGCCAAATTGATGGCAGATAAACCCAAACTGTTAAAGTAGTTAGGTTTCTTGCTGCCAAAGCAATTGGCCAAAATAAAATATATCAACACGGTCCCGAATGTCGGTTTTGGGATTTTTTAATTCCCCCAACGAATTAATGAAAAATAAATATGTTTTCTAAACCTTACATATAAAAGTCTAAAAGATGTGTTGTGCTGTTCATTTTACAATGGTGATAAAGGTTTGAGACGAGTCTTCTATTAACCCACATGGGTGAGGGATTTATAAGGAACCGCATGGCAATGTCATGGGTCCTTTTACAAGAAGACGACTGTCTCTATTGGAACCAGGTGAAATATATGAAAAGTGTAGATATGTATTTTGCTAACATGGGCAGTACAGAAAAAATGTAGCCTTCAACTTTCAAATAAAATGTATTTCCCGTGACCTGGAGATCCCAACATTTGACTGTAACCCCCTCCATCAGAAAGTTAAAAAAATTAATACAATAAGAAAAAAGTAATACAACCCAGCGGGGTACATGTATGCGTAACATTGATTGAGTTCAGGCAGTGGTATTCCTATGACTCAGAGAGCTAGGCGTTGCCAAATAACTGCCGATACATAGAATAACAGGACACTAAAAAGAAAGAAAAGAGATTATCAATAATTTATCATCTGAAATTTCTGCTAACGGATACAATCAGGAAAAAAATAATGATGGCAATCGACATGTAAGTATCTTAAATATAAATCAATGCTACTATTGCCAAAAACTTTTTTTTTATAATCGGGGTCTATGTTTCACTGTTTCGATTAGATTCGTTTTGAGAAAAACAATATCAACAACGTTTCTATGCCAGGATGGAACGTTATCAGGGTGTGCTTTAATTTATACTTACCACAAGTCATTTGCACCTACAACAAATCCCTGGGCCCAACGCGCAGACGAATCAAATGTACCATAACTTGTGTTTCCTCTGCTTTTCATTCGTTCATAGACCCATAAGCTACAACGCCAAACAATCCAGCCATTCCTACGAAACAGATGTGGATTGTTACAGTGAATAGAGATCATCCACCATCTACTTATTATTTTTGAGGGCAACCAGTGAGCTGAACCAAGGCTCCACTGTTTTTCATAGCAGGCACAGATTGTCTTTTACTCACCCACCTAGATTGAAGCTGCCTGGGGCAGAGCCACTTTCCTCATGTTTCACAGGAAAAGCACGGATATCTGTATACTTACTTACTGTTACATATGTATATCGCTCTTTCCTCTATTGTTTATTTTTTATTTATTGTACTTATGATAATGATTATAAATTTTGCCATGTCACGTTATGGTGACACTCTATTTCTCTAACATTTTAAAGGGAAAACTAACGTTCAAAACCTTCCAATGATGTACCAGGGTAGGGCTCTAAATAGTAGGTCCCACGGTTTACTTTAGATAGCTCAAAACATTTAGCCAAAGCGCAGCTTCCCACCTTTTCCTGTTGCTCCGCAAGCCTGGGAGCCTGTCTATGGAGCATGCAATGCAAGTCCTTCAAGATTCACCCACCTTGTCCATTAAAGGGGTGGCCTAAGCACACTGGGGGAACTTTTTTTGCAAATTAGTATGTGTTCATGTCAATAATATTACAATATACAAATAGTTTTACATGGAACTTAAAATGTATGATAATCTACAACACAGCTACCTCTCATATAAAATTGTAAATGTACCTATGGGCACAAAGGAGACTCCTTGGATTTTCTGATAAACTTTGAGGTTGGGTATCACCCACCAGTCATAGTTGGTAGAAACATCTCCTAGGTAGAGCCATGGTTTTCTGAATGTGTAAGAAAGAATGAAAGGAGCTTATTGGATAATGGGGATTCAGTCATTCATCAGCTACAGATCTTGCCGGGTTAACATTCACTATAATGTATTGGTTCTTATTCATGCCCTTACGGGATGCAGCGCTGTACAATATAGAAGCAAAACAATTTTAATTTAGGACTGGCAGATCAAGACTATAACTCCCGCATTCTGCTAAATATATCATAAACTACTCTAACTAAGTCCTTCAATAAACCAACAAACTCTTCTCACAATCTGATTGCACTTTATTAGTTCTTATTAATTTAAGGGAGGAACGTTATAAACACGTTCACAAATTAAAATTTATGGGGCTGGTAAAAGAAAACAAAAAAACTATAATATACAAGCAGAAGTATTTTTAATTAATTCCCTTAAACAATAATAGCTGAATGCATCCAGTATTCCCATAGTTAGATCAAGCAGGAAGTTTTCCAAATTCACCTTGGAGATACCAGTAATGGTTAATATGCAAAACACGGGGTCAATCAACAATATAAGTAGAAGGTGTTTTTTTAGTTTTATGGTCATCTGATTTGAACTTGATTTGGAATTTAACAAAATGTTTCTGCTAAAATTTGTATGTAATTTATAGCTTATTTATAAAGTGGCCACAGGTGAGAGGGGACGCAGTGCTGTACATTTCAAATTAATAGTCATACAAGGGGAACAATACCTAGTTCAGTCCATGAAGTATACATGATATCATGAAGTGCTAGATATTTACCACAAGAGGTAATGAGGTCCCTGCCCCATAAGCTTACAATCTAGTTAGGGTACTTTTTTTATTTACAGTTACAACCCCTATTTGTCTGGCCGTAGTAGGAGCCCCAATTCCCTTTTAACCTTATCCCTAATAATTAGGGTTTCATCTGCCTGTGTTTGGCCACTGACATTGCCGTAGATAAAAATTCTTCACTGTGCAAAAACCTTTCCTAGTAACAACCCATTGAAAGTCCAACACAACTTTCATCATCTATGCATGAACAGTTATGACTATTTCTATGCAAATTCTACATTAATTTCCATGCTTACAATGGTGTCCAAGCTCAGTTACGATGTATAAGGAAATGTGGTGAATGAATAATTAATAGTTATATTGATTGCAGGGCAAATTACCTCTTGTGGCCAAGTAAGATTAGAGAGATCAAAACATCTGAATCTTTCATTTTAAAATGTACATTTCATTTCCATAATTGCTGGAAGGTGTTCCGCTCAGGTCTGTGATGAATCATAATGAACTTGTTTAGATTCACAAACTGCCTATTATCCAAAAGCTTCTAAACTGGCCTTTTATCAATGAGTCAAAACTTTAACAATTCCATATGAACTAACTCGAAAACTCACAAAAATTCTTTGAAATTTAAAAATGATCAATTCAATCGATCAGTAGTTTAGTGACACTATCGCAATGATACTCGCCATTTTCTTTCATCTATATCGGCCTAAGAAAAGGACTGCACCACCCAACACTTAAAAGATGTTCATTATAGTCCACATAACTGTGCTCAAGCCCCATCCCCCTCCAGTTCCACGGACAATTTGACTATTGGGTCTGTATGGTATTTGGACTAGTACATACTCAGGAATTGTCATTTGGAACAATCTGTACACAATAATCCCAGTGTTATTCCCTAGGGTCTTTTAGCCGGGCGGCCTCCGCTCGCGGCTACTTTTAATGCCACCCGGCTGGAAAATTCCTTGAGAGAACTTTAGATCTAGGTTTAATAGTGCAATAGGTCAGAAAACTCCTTCCAATACTCCCAGTCCAACCCGTATTTGTACACTTGGGTAAGATTATTTTAGCACATGTTTTTACTAGCTTTTCCAAGATCCCCAAGCCCCCCCCACAAAGGGTGGCCAGTCGTGTGCTGGCTGTTTTACCCTGGGTTACCTTCAGAGGGAACTACACTTCCGTGCATTCTACAACCACAGAATGCTGGGAGTCATAGTTTTTCAAACTCTAGTGGGGATGAAAGTTAGACATCCCTGTCCTAATATAATGAGCATATTCAGTGCACATTTTTCCTCCCCACCACCAAATTTTTTCCCCGGCCCACCCCACCCTTCTACTTTTTTCATGCCACCCGGCTGGAAAAAAATTCTGGGGAGAACACTGAATCCTCATCCAGACAGATGCAGAAGCCAGCAGCCTGTTTCTTAAGCCTCGTACACACGTTGGATAATTGTCGTACGCTGCAGCCGGCGAACAGCACACACCGTACGAAAATAGCAATCAACAATCATCAAAGAGACACACCTCGACTATTGTCGGCTTTTTCCCACCATCACCTGTCGGATTTGTTCTGTGACGATTATCGTAGATTTGTACATGGCCCGGCAGATTATCGGTAATCCGTTCTAAAACGAAAAATCTATAAGGCGCATGGCTGCTTTGTAATTGCCGCAGATACGAACATCTATATCTCCTACGACTATTATTCGTGGTACTATTGTTGCTGTGTGTAACGAGATGATGTTTCAAAGTGTTAAACTTTCGTCGTCTGCATCATACGAAAATGATCCAACGTGTATACGAGGCTTAAGGGCCCAGGCCACCTGCAACACAACGCTGCATTTCTGTGCGATTTGTTGCATTTGCGCATGCGTTTTTTCATTAAGTATTGACAACGCATGCGACTGTAATTTAAAATGCGGACGCAAATCGCGCAAACGCAACGCATCCCACCCGAACGTCTTTTGGTGCGTTGCCCGCGTTTTTCAATGATAGAAAAAACGCCAGCCCAAAACACGCAAAAAAGCACAGCAGTGTGGTCCTAGCGGTCCTGTAATGAGATTGGGGGGGTCAACCAAGAACGGTTCGATACAGTCATAGGCAAAGGCGTAAGCTGGTGGCGGTTCCAACAATCTTAGTTAAGGGGATGTCAGAATACATCACCTGTATCCTGGCCGAGATTGGTCCAGCCTGGAAATGGTCCAATCCGATTGTGGCTTTCCATTCAGACGATCGCCATTATCTATTGTGTGTAAGGGGGAACTAATTCCACCAGTGAAAACATATGTTTGGGTGGGACGCCCTCGTGGGGTCACTCAAGATAGAGTCGTGTTATTGCAGGCGAAATATTTAATAATTTGGATTCAAGCCAACAGACAAATGGATAAGGAGTAAAAAGGATCATCTAAGAACTGGTTAGGCAGGGTATGATTATACAAGAGAGTAGCTATTGTCTGTCTTACTCACCTAGTGGTCTATATCATTTCCCTGGAAGTAGGTACATCACACAATTCCACTAGGGTTGCTTTGGGTTTCTCATGGGGCTATGGAAACCGGACGGGACTTGGGAATAAAAGATCCCGTTGCCTAGCTAAAGGAAACCACTGTGGGCCCTCCAGGGCAAAACAAATTGAGGGGCCCCCCCAATGCTTCACATTAGTGAACATTGGTTAAAACGCTTGTCCCATTTCCTTCTTCTATGCTTCGCCTGGTGGCCCTGGCAGTCTGAACTGACTGACTATACTAGGGTGTCTGCTCACTTACCTCCTACATACCTCCCATTTACTAATTAGATCAGTGTCCTCAAATTATGGCTCCAGGTGTATTGAAAATTAACAATTCCCAGCATTCCCTTAACACAGAGGACAGCATTGGGGGGGGGGGGGGGGGTGTGGGGGGGGGGGAATGCTGGGAGTTTGTAGTTTTCAATATCTAGTTGGGAACCCCTGATTAGATTGTCAGCTCTGCTTGTGACATACCTCCCATGATGTCACTCAGATGGATCCCTTACCCTATACCCTCTATTTCTTTGAGAAGGAGGTCACCTGTCTGACTTACCATTAGTAAACCATTCTCACTGCCCAAATCTCTAACAATGGAGGATGCTGGGAGTTGTAGTTGTCCATATATTACCCATACTATCACATCCTCTCACCTGTGTCGGTGTCTGCTCACACTTCACTTGCAGGACCTGCCGTACACTTCTAAAACGAACTGACTGGCTGTTTTCCAAATGGGGCGGGCCAATAATTCCCAAGTTTACCGTCCACGCCCAACGTACCTTCCACAGGAAATTGATACCGGGGTCAAAACAGGTTCGCTATTGGGTCCGTGTTACTGATTATTAGTATTTTAACTTATTAGTTACCTGTAACATAACATTTATAGAAAACAGAAAACAGAATAAACTTCACCAAGACTTTCATGTTTTCCTGATCTGGAATCCGGCATGGAAGTGACTAGTTTAATTTCCTTCTCTTCCTTGCTTGAATGACATGCCTGGTTAACCACTAAAAAAGATAGCCCCTACCCTCCTCCCCTCTTTTCTCATGTCTTTTACTACTGTCCTTAATATTCTTGGTCAGCATTAGGAGGGGAAAACCCCCTTCCAACTGCCGGGTTTCCAGACCCGGAAGAGGAAATATCGGTAAGTTTTTCATGTTTTCCCTGGTCCTCATCCGGCAGTGGAAGTGATGGGTTTTTGTAAAGTAGTGCATATAAAAATAAGGATGACAATCTACATATTTCACACATTTATTGACATGTTGCTAAGTGACTCTTAGCACTTTTGTGCCGAATTCTGATCTATTCATCACTCCAACTTATAATGTTTTGTGAATGTTTGTGGGGCAGACCCACATTCTGTGCTGCTGCTTTACCTATCCCGTGTCTTTGTCCTGTTTTCGTCTTCCTGAATGCTGTAATACAATGTCCTGGTTAATTGAAACTGTCACACTAACTTTGGTAGAAATTTTGTATCAGGTCTCAAGATTAGATTGTCATTTAAAAATGTCAGGAAGGGAGGAGTGATCTAGGGCTAGGCCACATTGCACGTTAGCGTATGCGCTTGCGTCACGTTCACGCCTTCGATTTTCGCTAACATGGAAATCGGGGGAACGCGAACGATTGCGCATGCGATTGCACGTCGTGCGTTTTGCAGCGAGCATTTTCGCGCAATTGTTTTGCGTTTCGCTTAAAGATAGCGACAATGCGAGCGCAAACGCGAAATAAAGCGCGCTACGCACAGAAAGCGTACATGCAATCGCGTGGGATAACTCACGCAAGTTGTGTGCGCGCTTGGTTTCGTTGTAGTTGTGGCTCGCCCTAGGATCCGCCAGACGTGTTTTTTAAAATGAAACAATACATTATAATTCCATTCCCGCCACCCTACACCAATAGCCGCTCGAATAGGTTAATACGCCTGTAAAGTTCAGATAACAGGTTTTAAATATCAGGTACTACTGCACCCATCGTGTTATCTACACACCACCTGTTCGTAGTTCACTTTCAGTTGCTTCCAATGTATGAAACTGCTACTGCTTAACTTCCCCTTTACCTGCTTCACTGCATTAGTTTAGTTCCCCTTTGGGTTAATGATATTTACCGTTCTCTGTTTTAGTTCTTTACATGCAGACATATTTCTATTTAATAGGAGGGAACTCCTTTTCAATAGTAATCTAACTTAAATACCCAAGGATTGTACACAATTTTAAAATGAACTGACAATGTCTAGCATTTTTATTGAAAAACAAAGATTGGGCCCGGGTTGGAAAATTTTACACCAGCTGATCTAACATAAAGATCGAGGCTCAGGTAGGAAACGTTAAGCTGTTCCTTTTGTTCTTCCGACCAACTCTGATCGTTCCCCTCAGTCATAATCTGACGAATAAAGTTTGCCTTGTATAGCTCGCAACATTTCCCATACATATTTTCTGCTTTGTGCAAACATAATCAGTGTAGGCTGGGTACGACACCATACCATATTTTTTTTGGGCGACCGAACGATATTACCCACCGTTATCGGTTGTTGAAAATATTGCATGGGGTTTTGTGCCAGTGGGCGAGACCCGATCTTGGTGCCGTTCATCTGATCTAAATCATGCCGCTCTTGCATTCTCTAGGGACCCACGCAACCATTGTATTTTAAAGCATGGTGAGGTGACGTCTCCCCGTTCCACTTGTAGCCAGGAGATTGGAACACACAGGGGCTTTACACTTACCAACAGTCCCAGAATCATCAAGGTATTCCAAGATCTGCAGGGCAGGGCATTTCTAATTTGATGTAATTAAATGATCTAACTGTCTGCAGGTATAGACCCATGATAATTCTGTAAAAACGTCCTCATTGCAAGCGAGGCATGACTAATAAAACCTGTTTTTTTTAATGAATTCCAGTTTTAATCATAACGACAATAATGTTCACTCTCACCCACAAAAGCCCTGTGGAATCAGGGTCCCTATGGACTGCACACTCGTTTATTTTTCACCCTCCAACTCTCGCTAGGGTCGGTCTGGATGAAAAAATGTGCTTGTGTGTCCCAGCCTTATGGTTTAAAGCTTGGATCCAGGGATTACTGACTGATCTTCAATGAAGAAGGCTATACGTTTATATATATCCCTTACCTGCCATACATTTACCTCTCTTCTTATCCACACGATCTTTTAAAATTTTTAGGATCGCATTCATTTTCTCTCCCACCACATAGTATGGATTGTGGATAATTACAAGGATAACAAAGCTTGCAAGGACTAATACCAGATTGGGCCTGACTGTCCTTGTGTGATAAAGGTCTTAATGCTCTGGATACATTATATTTCTATAGTGGGCTCAGTTAAAGTCCATAAAAACATTCTGAGTGTTTTGCCCTAAATGCAGTTGATTCTGGTTATATTTGCTGTAATTGGAAACTGGGCTCAGCGGCCTTTGCTACCAGTAAACACTGTGATAGTCAAGTGTATTGCCTTTATTTGTGACTGTTGTCCCTCTTGGGTGTTTTTATCACAGACATTTTTATTTTAGTCCATTAACTGACTTTGGCCAACAATCCTTATAATACTTAAAATAACCATGGAACATAAGAAAATCCTTAAAAGTTACTTGGTCATAAAGTATAATACCTCACTACTAGACGTGTAATATGGCTGGTGCTTTTATCACCAACTTTTTAGTTGATTGCCAACGGACACAGCACCAACCCTAATCTAATTGGCAGACAAACGACTACATTGTCTGACAGTCTAACATGTACTGTCTCGCACTGACATCGTTAAGTAATCCTTTGGGGTCAGATTGCTTATCCTGTCAGGACTTATTCTAATTTTTGTCTATGTCCGGATTTTTTCGGCTCATTCCACCCTCCCCTTTAAACAGATTAGAGAGGTTGTACGGCGTGAGGCTACTTCTTCGCCACTGCTGCATCCTGTCTTGTATAGATTTCTAGATAATTGTCCTTTGAATAATTGTGTGTACAAGCAATAAAGGGTTGGTAGACTACTGACACCATACCCTCAGGTGTCCTGTGGGCAAGCTGACGTCCCGATAGTCCGCAAGTTGTTTGCGTTAGCTCAGGGGTTGTTCATGTACCTGACCGAACGCATACATACGTTCACTCTTGGCCGAAACAGTCCGTTCCGTTGTGGATATGGGGGTCCGTTTCAATCGTATGTCTTGGTTGCGAAGCTTTATTGCAGTAGGACACACAGTAGGGACACAGACAAAATCAGGTCATCCTTTGTTAGTAATGAAATGTCCCTTGCTGGGTGTAAATGGCTTTTCGCTATGTAACTGTTAGACAGACATTATGGGTAGGGTATAAAGGTTGGACCAGATGGACGTATGTCTTTATACAACCTCCAATACTATGTTACTATGTAACTGTTAGACAGACATTATGGGTAGGGTATAAATAAGCACTTTTATAGTTTATATATCAAGTTTCCATTGACGTGGTTGTTAGGAGGAGTAGAGGAGAACGAAAACAAACACAGGCCTGACAGAAAACTCATAATCCCAGACTCAACCTCCCGTCAAAGTCTTTCCTCATCTTTGTTGCTGCTTCACTTGTGTTCGTTTCGCTCTCCAGCTCGCATAGAGTTCTCGGTTCCTCTTAGACATTCAATGCATCTTAGTGGCAGCACACATCCCCAGCTAAACCACCGTTCCGCGAATAAAAAGATATGCTCAACAAGATGAAGCTGATACAGGGAATACTGTTTACAGAAAAGACTAAAAGAACATATTGGTATGGAATGGGTTTTGCAACCACACATTCAGGCAGTGTTACAACACTGGACTGACAGTAGATAAAAATGATCTTAGTATATAAGATGATAGATTTTTAACTACACAAGGTGAGTACAGTACAGTAGGATTCAGTAAAATTCGCTCTTACATGAGAAGAATGTATTAGCAGTACGAGAAATGGAGAATGTACACCATATTGGAATACCAATAGAAGAATAGTGCTATTTCCATTTTAAACTTACTTTACTGGTAATGAGGACTAATTTTGGATAATCGGACATGGAAGACTGGAAGTTCTCTCCCTTTCTAGAAATGTTAATTAGGTTTGCATTTAACACAGCCTATTTAATGATAATTCGTTTGTTTCTGGAAAAGAAACAGATACCTCCAGGAACAGATCTACGAAAAAAGGTATCGCTTAGAGCTTTTTAGAACCTGATCACAGCAGAGAAGCAGCATGGGAAACGCAGTCAATCATTGGTGTGTTTGAGTCATGTCACAGCCTTGCTTGACTGCATAGTGGAGGAGCCAGCATTACTCTGGCAAATGAGGACAATAATTAAAGGGCATTCCAACACCCCGAAAACCTTAATTTCACCACACTAACCTGGCCCCAATCTGTAGTGAATAAACAACTAACCTTACATCCCAGCTCCTGTATCCCCCCCCCCCACCCAGAGAGTACTGCAAGTCCATTATGAGGAATCTCAACCTCCTTCTCTCCCTCGGAGGAAGTTGGCCATGTACTGCAGCCTTCTCCCCCTACTCCTCCCTCCCTTTTTGCGATCCCTCCCACTAGCTACAAACCCCTTTTACAAATAGTAGTTCTCCTTCCCCCCCCCAACGCTATAAAAGATCTTGTTAATATAAGTGCGCCCAATAGTTACTTCCTTCCCTTCGTCACCGGTGTTCTGGTGCAGCAGCCGTCCGTATTGGTGCCTCTCAGTCAATATCGGACGCGGCTGCCAGTCCCACCCCCTGCTTGCAGTTCATGCAAGCAGATGGCGGGACTGGGCGGGTCAGGGGAGAGAAGCGGTGTAAACTATCGGGGCATTTCTCACAATCTTTTATGGCGGTTGGGGGGCTGGGGAAGGAGGCTATTTTTTTGGAAAAAAGGCGATGCCCACAATAATCTAATAATGTGCTGAATATCATCAGTTGTGAGGGGGGCAAGTAACCAGTATTTTTATGGATGGAGATGTCCCTTTAATAGCAGGTGTTTGTTCTTGCTTATTTTTGTTTATGAAAATCAATTTAAACATCAGGTGATATTTTGTATATCATCAGAAAAATAGGAAGGTAATGTGAATGTATAGTTAGCCATTGCTGGGACAGATAACAAAGATATTGATGATTCATCACTTACCCGCGGACCCGCTCCAGCGCCGACTTCATGACAGTTCTTGACACGTCCTCGCGCTTCGACTGGCGTGCATGCCATAAAGAATCAGGGGATTGTACTCTATTGTTAAAGAGTCCTCCTGATTCTGTATTGTTTTAAAGCTTAGTTGCCCTTTAAATGGACACCAGCAATTCCCCTACAGTACTAACCATTCTGGATTTGGCTCTTACTGAATGGGACTACTGTAGGGGAATACTGTGTCCATTTTAAAGGGCAACTAAAGCCTCAAACAATATAGAATCAGAAGGCCAGTGTGGTTATAATTTCTACCCTCGACTTATACACAAGTCAATCATGTTTACTCATTTTTCAGGTAAAAATAGGTACCTTGACTTATACTTGGATCAACTTATATTCGAGTGCTCGTTATTCCCCCCCCCCCTTCAGTCACTGTCACTCAATCTCTTACTGGTTTCTTCATGCTTTCTCCTGCACTGAGCATTGTTCCAACCGAGATTAGAAGGAGGAACTGTATTTGTGACCCGAGATTCAGAACCTCCTACCCCCAAAATCACAATTTCTTATCTAGGGTTGTGCAGCTGTGGAGAGGTGGTTGGAAAACCGACCTTCAATTTATAATAAATGTTTGGAGACCACAATTCGCCTTTAGGTACTATCTTACTTTGTGGATTAACCTGAAGGTAAATGTTCAGCCAGGATGAACCAGGGATAAAATGATAACAGATTGATAAGGGATGGTTGGAATTGTAGCTCCAATCTTTACTATTAGTTAACAGGGAGATTCATTAAAAGTTCCTTATTGTTTAAAATGGTGCTAATTTTGGCATTTGAAAGCTAACATCTGATTGGTGGGGTAAAATTAGCACCATTTTAAACAATAAGAACTTTACAGTAAAACCATGAAAGTGAATTACCTGCCAGCTGCTAGTTTCCTTCCTCAAGTTTCCTCCAAGATGTTAACTTCAAATTCTTTTTCCTGTACAAGTTTGTTGCAATCTTCCATTTTCATCCTTGACTTCCCGTAGTTGCTCCTGTAGCTGACTGTTTTCATTCTTCGAGAAGCTATATTTAACCACAGGTGGTTTATTATTAGAGATTCTGCTCCTCTGATAGTTACTTCCCTTTATATAATTTTTTAGTATATCGGTGACATACTATTCCTCAACTCTTGGACATGCTTTTCATATTAGCAGAACAGATTTCCACCTTGGTATTTCTTCTCTGGCCACAGATGAAACATTAAAGGAGAACTATTGTCTAAAAATAAGTAAAAGCTCTACCCATAAACCTTTCCTTCCCTCTCTCAGTGGGACACACATGCTCAGAATAAAGTATTCCAGGAAAACTGCGAGTGCTGCCCAATTAGCTTTCCCTTCCTTCCTAAATGAAAGTAACTGCCATGGTGAAAAAAATCACTTATTTTAAGGTTTAGTATTTGGTTGAATAACTTATAGTTATGATTATAATTCTCCTTTAATATATACAGTATGAATAAAAGCATCTCCAAAACATTCAGATTCTTCCACAATTAAAACTCTAAGACAATTATTTTTATATTGGAACAGCATTCATGAGTTCCCTGACACCTTTCTGTAATATGCTGATGGGATACATTCCAGGGTATTTATTTCAAACAGATTCTTATACAAGTAGTCTTAATTGAGAGATCCAGTTGGATGACTAGCAAAATGTCTTCAAACTAAACTTCAAATTCAGTTGATCTAACTGAAAACAACAAACATGACCTGGATGGATGAATATTACAGATACCGGGACCTGGATAGATGAATATACAGATATACCATGACCTGGAGGATGAATATTACAGATTTACCGTGACCTGGTGAATGAATATTACAGATATATCATGACCTGGATGAATGACTATTACAGATATACCATGACCTGGATGAATGAATATTACAGTTATACCATGACCTGGATGGATGAATATTACAGTTATTACCATGACCTGGATGAATGAATATAACAGATACCGTGACCTGGATGAATGAATATAACAGATATACGGACCGGATAAGATATTACATATACGTGACCTGAGTGAATGAATATTACAGATATACTGTGACCTGGATGGATGAATATTACAGATATACCATGACCTGGATGAATGAATATTACAGATACAGTTTGTTTGCAAAGTATTCGGCCCCCTTGAAGTTTGCCACTTATGTCACATTACTGCCACAAACATGAATCAATTTTATGGAATCCACGTAAAAGACTAATACAAAGTGGTGTACACCTGAGAAGTGGAATGAAAATCATACATTATTCCAAACATTTTTAACAAATCAATAACTGCAAAGTGGGGTGTGCGTAATTTCAGCCGAGTACAATACTTTGTAGAAATACCTTTTGCTGCAATTACAGCTCCCAGTCTTTTGGGTATGTCCTACCAGCTTGCAAATCTAGAGACTGAAATCCTTGCCCATTCTCAAAACAGCTCCAGCTCAGTCAGATTAGATGGACAGCTTTGTGAACAGCAGTTTTCAGATCTGCCACAGATTTCCATTGGATTTAGATCTGGACTTTGACAGGGCCAATCTAACACATGGATATGTTTTGTTTTAAACCATTCCATTGTTGCTGGCTTTAGTTTAGGGTCGTTGTCCTGCTGGAAGGTGAACCTCCACCCCAGTCTCAAGTTTTGCTGACTCCAAGAGGTTTTCTTCCAAGATTGCCCTGTATTTGGCTCCATCCATTTCCATCAACTCTGACCAGTTCCCTGTCCTGCTGAAGAGAAGCACCCCCAGAAAATGATGCTGCCACCACCACATTTGTCAGTGGGGATGGTGTGTTTCTGGGTGATGTGCAGTGTTAGTTTTTCACCACCACCATAGGTTTTGCACTTGGCCAAAAAGTTCCATTTTGGTCTCATCTGACCAGAGCACCATCTTCCCACTTTTGCGTGTCCCCCCACATGGCTTGTGGCAAACTGCAAAACGGGACTTCTTATGCTTTTCTTATAACAATGGCTTTCTTCTTGCCACTCTTCCATAAAGGGCAACTTTGTGCAGTGCACGACTAATAGTTGTCCTATGGACAGATTCCCCACCTGAGCTGTAGATCTCTGCAGATCGTAGAGTCACCATGGGCCTCTTAACTGCATTTCTGATCAGCGCTCTCTTGTTCGGCCAGTGAGTTTAGGTGGACGGCCTTGTCTTGGTAGGTTTACACGCGTGCCATAATCCTTCCATTTCTGAATGATCGCTTGAACAGTGGCTCCGTGGGATGTTCAGGCTTTGGAAATCTTTTTGTAGCCCAAGCCTGCTTAAATTTCTCAATAACTTTATCCCTGACCTGTCTGGTGTTTTCTTTGACTTCCTGGGTGTTTGCTGCCAAGATTCTCTAGACAACCTCGAGGCTGTCACACAGCATCTGAATTGTACTGAATTAGATTACACACAGGTGCACTCTATTTAGTCATTAGAACTCATCAGGCAATGTCTATGGGCAACTGACTGCACTCAGACCAAAGGGGGCTGAATAATTACACACACACCCCTTTGCAGTTATTGATTTGTTAAAAATGTTTGGAATCATGTATGATTTTCGTTCCACTTCTCACGTGTACACCACTTTGTATTGGTCTTTCACGTGGGAATTCCAATAAATTGATTCATGTTTGTGGCAGTAATGTGACAAAATGTGGGAAAACTTCAGGGGGCCGAATACTTTTGCAAACCACTGTATATCTGACCTGGATGAATATACAGATATACATGACCTGGATGAGAATATTACAGATATACCATGACCTGGATGAATGAATTACAGATACCATGACCTGGATGAAGATATAACAGATATACCATGACCTGGATGGATGAATATTACAGATATACGTTGACCGGGATAATGAATCTTACAGATATACCGTGACCTGGATGAATGAATATTACAAGATATACCATGACCTGGATGAATGAATATTACAGATATACCATGACCTGGATGGATGAATATTATGATATACCATGACCTGGATGAATGAATATTACAGATATACCATGACCTGGATGGATGAATATTATAGATATACCATGACCTGGATGGATGAATATACAGATATACCATGACCTAGGATGAATATTACAGCTATACCATGACCTGGATGGATGAATATTACAGATATACCATGACCTGGATGAATGAATATTACGATATACCATGACCTGGATGGATGAATATTACAGATATACCATGACCTGGATGAATGAATATTACGATATACCATGACCTGAATGATGAATATACAGATATACCATGACCTGGATGAATGAATATTATAGATATACCATGACTGGATGAATGAAATTACAGATATATAATGAACCTTACACACAACTATAGCTGAAAATAAACCATGGATTTTACACCAAATGAGGTGCTTCTACCTTCTTGTGAATCAAAGTTGGAAGTTACCCCAAAAAGGCAGGGGATTGGGGATTAATTTTACGCTCTCTGGCCCAACTCAGAGACCCAATTTATATAAAAATGTTAAAAATGTCTTTTTAAATTCCTTTTTTTAAAAAGATCATTATAATTCATAATCTAAGGCAGATTAATATTGACCAACAAGTTAAGATGATGTTTAGCAGCATCTGTGTGGCGCTGAGTAACACCACAGGAACTTTTAGACCAACAAATTGCAAGTCCCGCTCTCCTGCTGTCTCACGTTTTCACTGTTCTGCCCCAAAAGTAAGTGTTTAAAGGGTATCTTTGCTCAAAAAAAAAATCGGATTTTAAAACAGTTACCTTTTAGATACAACATCCCACTGCTCCAAAACATTTTTCAGATTTAAGGGAAGTTCAGTGCAAATACATATTGCTTTTCAGAAAAAAACACAGCAGAATTTTTTTCATCCCAGCGATGTTATCTGCCAATTCAGCATTTTGTCTGTATATAATAAATGCAACCAAAATCTGACTTCCTGTTTGCAGGACCCCTAGTTGAGACCGTTATGGTTTTTCCCTTGACCCAGTGCCTGGTTTGATTCAGTGCTCAGTAGAGATCTGAGCATGTTGACCCATCCAACAGCCAATCAGTAGAAATTACTGTTAGGAAATTCCAAGGAAGTGGTGCATCCTGGACCTGAAATGTCAGCTCACTAATGTCAACAGCAGGGAACAGCCAAGGGTATGAAATCAACTGATTTTTCAAAATGGGAGAGATATTGTAATAACTAAGAAGACTTACACAACAAACTAACAATTTAACATTGATAATTCCACGTGAACTAACTGCCCTTTAAATATGAGCTATATTTCTGAGAAATCATCATTTGAAAACACAGCATTATCAAAAGACCTGTCACTCCAGAAACAGAAATTATAATAGTTCCCCATTTGTAACCTCTCACTAGGATCTTTCTGTAACAAGAGAATCAACAGAGAAAGAAGGCGGGGGGATAGGGCAGATGTTGTAAGTAAGAATGGAAAGTGTCCATGGTGAGGCTGTGCAGAACATAGAAGTGTCGCAGGACACTACATGAAGGCAGTGAGTAAGGGAGGTGGGGGGCAATTAGGTGCATCTCACTAAACAATAATTTATGACAAAGCACGCACAGATATATATGTGAGTATCACCGTTTTATTCTCTCATATTGTAGTTTCAGATAATGTAAAGTTATTGAGTGAGTATAGTGACCCTATAATTTTTAGGTGAATGAGGACAACCAAACATGCTTGATAAAGGACACAGTGGAGTTTAAAAATCAACAATATATAATGTATATTGTGGCCTTTTGCATTTTGTACGTAACTGACTATTAAGCAAATTCATTTGAATAAATTGATTAATTTAAAAGAAAGCATGAATATAGTTAATTGTAACAAATATTGTGATAATTACTGCTAATCAACACACAGAAGTGATTGTTACTGCCCCTTTTAATACCTTTACTAACATCACTTGTCTCCCTCCAGGTAAAACAGATTGAGCTTGTCCCCCCTTTGACACCAACGTATTTTTCAGTTGTGGGGACCTTCTCTTTCTTCTGCTCTTTGTTTCTCCTTCTTTTCTCTATCAGTCGCGTGTAGCCGTTTTTGTTGCTGCTCCTGTAGCATTTTAAAGGCTTTTCAAAATTTTCATTCAACGTTCATCTGAATCCATGATTCACTCACAGAGAAAGGCAGAAAAAGAAATAGATATTCTGATTATTTGCTATGCTGATTCAGAAAAAAAAAAACACAATTTCATGTATTTTTCTCCATTTAACTGTGGAACGGTGTCTTTATACACCGTCTAGTACCATACATTATCGGTATACAACCTCCAATACTATGTTACTATGTAACTGTTATACAGACATTATGGGTAGGGTAAAAGGTTGGAGTAGAGGACAGATTCTTTATAACAACCTCCAATACTATGTATACTATGTAACTGGTTATACGACATTATGGGTAGGGTATAAGGTTGGACTAGATGGACGTATGTCTTATACAACCTCCAATACTAGTTAGTAGTAACTGTTATACAGACATTATGGGTAGGGATAAAGGTTTGGACTAGATGGACGTATGTCTTTATACAACCTCCAATACTATGTTACTATGTAACTGTTATACAGACATTATGGGTATGGGTAGTGTATAAAGGTTGGACTAGATGGAGTCGATGTCTTTATAACAACCTCCAATACTATGTTACTATGTCATGTATACAGACATTATGGGTAGGGTATAAAGGTTGGACTAGATGGACGTATGTATTATACAACCTCCAATACTACGTTTACTATGTACTGTTTATACAGACATTATGGTAGTGTTAAAGGTGGACTAGATGGACGTATGTCTTTATACAACCTCCAATACTATGTTACTATGTAACGTGTTATACAGACATTATGGGTAGGGTATAAAGGTTGGACTAGATGGACGTATGTCTTTATACAAACTCCAATACTATGGTACTATGTAACTGTTATACAGAATTATGGGTAGGGTAAAAGGTTGGACTAGATGAGGTAGGTCTTATAACAACCTCCAAACTATGTTACTATGTAACTGTTAGACAGACATTATGGGTAGGATATAAAGGTTGGACCAGATGGACGTATGTCTTATACAACCTCCAATACTAGTTACTATGTAATGTTATACAGACATTATGGGTAGGGTATAAAGTTTGGACCAGATGGACGTATGTCTTTATACAACCTCCATACTATGTTACATATGTAACTGTTAGACAGACATTATGGGTAGGGTATAAAGGTTGGACCGATGGACGTATGTCTTTATACAACCCCAATACGAGTTACTATGTAACTGTTATACAGACATTATGGGTAGGGTATAAGGTTGGACTAGATGGACGTATGTTTTTATAACAACCTCCAATAATATGTTACTAGTAACTGTTATACAGACATATGGGTAGGTATAAAGGTTGGACTAGATGGACTATTGTCTTTATACAACCTCCAATACTATGTTACTATGTAACTGTTATACAGACATTATGGGTAGGGTATAAAGGTTGGACTAGATGGACGTATGTATTTATACAACCTCCAATACTATGTTACTATGTAACTGTTAACAGACATTATGGGTAGGGTATAAAGGTTGGACTAGGATGGATATGTCTTTATACAACCTCACAATACTATGTTTACTATGTAACGTTATACAGAATTTATGGGTTGGGTATAAAGGTTGGACTAGATGGACGTTATGTCTTTATACAACCTCCAATACGATGTTACTATGTAATGTATACAGACATTATGGGTAGGGTATAAAGGTTGGACTAGATGGACGTATGTATTTCTACAAACTCCAAACTAGTGTTACTATGTAAATGTTACAGCCTTATGGGTTTAAGGTACTATCTTACTTTGTGGATTAACCTGAAAGGTAAATGTCAGGCGTATGAACCAGGGATATAAAGATAAAATGATAACAGATGATAAGGGATGGTTGGAATTGTAGCTCCAATACTTTACTATTAGTTAACAGGGAGATTCAATAAAAGTTCTTATTGTTTAAAATGGTGCTAATTTTGCATTTGAAAGCTAACATCTGATTGGCTGGGGTAAAATTAGCACCATTTTAAACAATAAGAACTTTTACAGTAAAACCCTGAAAGTGAATTACCTGCCAGTGCTAGTTTTCCTTCCTCAAGTTTCCTCCTAAGATGTTTAACTTCAAATTCTTTTTCCTGTACAAGTTTGTGCAATCTTCCATTTTCATCCTTGACTTCCCGTAGTTGCTCCTGTAGCTGACTGTTTTCATCTTCGAGAAGCCTATATTTAACCACATGGTTTATTATTAGAGATTCTGCTCCTCTGATAGTTACTTCCCTTTATATAATTTTTTAGTTATATCGGTGACATACTATTCCTCAACTCCTTTGGACATGCTTTTCATATTAGCAGAACAGATTTCCACCTTGGTATATTCTTCTCTGGCCACAGATGAAACATTAAAGGAGAACTATTGTCTAAAATAAGTAAAAGCTCTACCCATAAACCTTTCCTTCCCTCTCTCAGTGGGACACACATGCTCAGAATAGATATTTCCAGGAAAACTGCGAGGTGCTGCCCAATTAGCTTCTCCCTTCCTTCCTAAAATGAAAGTAACTGCCATGGTGAAAAAAACCACTTATTTTAAGGTTTAGTATTTGGTTAGGAATAACTTATAGTTATGATTATAGTTCTCCTTTAATATCTACAGTATGAATAAAGCATCTCCAAAACATTCAGATTCTTCCACAATTAAACTCTAAGACATATTTTTATATTGGAACATTGCATTCATGAGTTCCCTGACACCTTTCTGTAATATGCTGATTGGGATACATTCCAGGGTATTTATTTCAAACAGATTCTTATACAAGTTAGTCTTAATTGAGAGATCCAGTTGGATGACTAGCAAAATGTCTTCAAGAACTAAACTTCAAATTCAGTTGATCTAACTGAAAACAACAAACATGACCTGGATGGATGAATATTACAGATATACCGTGACCTGGATAGATGAATATTACAGATATACCATGACCTGGATGGATGAATATTACAGATTTACCGTGACCTGGATGAATGAATATTACAGATATATCATGACCTGGATGAATGACTATTACAGATATACCATGACCTGGATGAATGAATATTACAGTTATACCATGACCTGGATAGAAGAGCAGAAAGTAGAAAGTCCCCAAAACACTGATACGTTTGGTGTTCAGGACAAGCTCAATCTGTTTTTACCTGGAGGAGACAATGATGTTAGTAAAAGGTATTAAAAGGGGCAGTAACAATCACTTCTGTGTGTTGATTAGCAGTAAATTATCACAATATTTTGTTACATTACTCATATATCATGCTTTCTTTTAAATTAATGCATTTATTCAAATAGAATTTGCTTAATAGTCAGTTACTTACAAAATGCAAAAGGCCACAATATACATTTATATATTGTGGGATGTTTTAAACTCCACTGTGTCCTTTATCAAGCATGTTTGGTTGTCCTCATTCTCCTTAAAAATTATAGGGTCACTATACTCACTCAAATAACTTTACATTATCTGAAACTACAATATGAGAGAAATAAAACGGTGATACTCACATATATATCTGTGCTTGCTTTGTCATTAAATTATTGTTTAGTGAGTGCACCTAATTGCCCCCCACCTCCCTTACTCACTGCCTTCATGTAGTGTCTGCGACACTTCTATGTTCTGCACAGCCTCACCATGGACACTTCTCCACTTCTCTACTTACACATCTGCCCTATCCCCCCGCCTTCTTTTCTCTGTTGATTCTCTTGTTACAGAAAGATCCTAGTGAGAGGTTACAAATGGGGAACATATTATAATTTCTGTTTCTGGAGTGACAGGTCTTTGTAAATTGCGTGTTTTCAAATGATGATTTCTGCAGAATATCAGCTCATATTTAAAGGGACAGTTAGTTCAGTGGAATTATCATTGTTAATTGTTAGTTTGTGTAATGTCTTCTTAGGTATCTACATATTCTCTCCCTTTTGAAAAATCAGTTGATTTCATACCCTTGCTGTTCCCTGCTGTTGACATTAGTGAGCTGAACATTTTCAGGTTCCCAGGATGCACCACTTCCTTGGAATTTCCTAACAGTAATTTCTACTGATTGGCTGTTGGATGGGTCAAACATGCTCAGATCTCTACTGAGCAACGAATCAACCAGGCACTGGTCAAGGGAAAACCATAACGGTCTCAACTAGGGGTCCGCAAACAGGAAGTCTAGATTTTGGTTGCATTTATTAATATACAGACAAAATGCTGAATTGGCAGATAACATCGCTGGATGAAAAAATTCTTTGCTGTTTTTTTCTGAAAAGCTATATGTATTTGCACTGAACTTCCCCTTTAAATCTGAAAAATGTTTTGGATCAGTGGGATGTTTGTATCTAAAAGGTACATGTTTTAAAAATCCGATTTTTTTTTTTTGAGCAAAGATACCCTTTAAACACTATACTTTTGGGGGAACAGAACAGGTGAAAATGTGAGACACGCAGGAGCGCACGCGCGATGATATTGCAAATTTGTTGGTCTAAAAGTTCCTGTGGTTGTTACTCAGCTGCCACACAGATGCTGCTAAACATCATCTTTAACTTGTTGGTCAATATTAATCTGCCTTTAGAATTATGAATTATAATGATCTTTTTAAAAAAAAGAATTTAAAAAGACATTTTTAAACATTTTTATATAAATTGGGTCTCATGAGTTGGGCCAGAGAGCGTAAAATTAATCCCCAATCCCCTGCCTTTTGGGGTAACTTCCAACTTTGATTCACACAGAAGGTAGAAGCACACTCATTTGTGTAAAATCCATGGTTTATTTTCAGCTATAGTTGTGTGTGAAGGTTCATTATATATCTGTAATATTCATTCATCCAGGTCATGGTATATCTGTAATATTCATTCACCCAGGTCATGGTATATCTTTAACTGATTATAACTGGTGACATAACTAAGTACTGATTATAACTGGTGATATAACTAAATACTGATTATAACTGGTGACATAACCAAGTACTGATTGTAACTTTTATTAATTATAACGGATGACACAAAGTACTGTTTATAAGAATATAATTCATGGCTCTTGTGTATTACAGTGGAACAAGCACTAATCACTATTGGAAAAACTTTTGCCAATTACTCTTTTATCAGCAACTGAAAGCACAAAATGTATGAAAGGTTGTAACATTTTTTGGGAAGAGTTTCAAGGGAGTTACCATTTGTTTTGCTTCCTAGTAAAGCTACACACAGTACTGTCGTTTTTCAAAGATTAGGGTACCCATAGTCCCGATCATTCTCTCTAAAAACAGTATAGGGAAAACATTTGGGACCGTCAAGTTTCCCACGACCGCAGCCAACTCCCTATACTCTAGTACTAGGGGCCGACCATGAGAGCATTCCTGGCGCAGATGTTCGTTAGGGGCCGGGAATCTCGTTCATGCGTGTACCCAGCTAAAGCCTTATTTTTACATCAAGTCTGAACGATCACATTTTTTTTTAGAGATTTTTTAAAAAATTAAAACCGACACCAAATTTTCAGATGTTTTTCTTTTTATTATTTTCCCAAAGTATTTTTGTAACTATTTAAAAAGGAAAGAAACATTTTTTATCTTTTCAGATTGGCAATAGGCAAATGGTTTCGATCTCAGTATCTCTGTCTACATTGTGCTCCAGACAAGTACTTTCCTAAAGGTCTCTACAACTACATTTATCTCCTATCTCTTCTAATAAAGCCTTCCCACTCGAAAGCACTAGACATGAAAAACAGTTACTGCCCCATACTACAGGGGGAGACAGCGAGTAGCTGCGTATGTAAGTGTACGTATTGTGGATTCTTTAAAGTAAAAGTTATTCAGATAGGGTGATATTGACATTTCCAAGTGTTTTTAGCATTGACGAGAATTTCCACGCTTCTCCTCCCAGAATCCTTTGCATTCAGTTAGGCTAAGAGTTCCGTAACTGGAGTCCAAACTACTGAGGTTGTAACATGGTAGGTGAAGACGCTCTAACGATCTGCAGCCTTTTTTTTTTTCCCTCTTTAATGGTGAGCTTGACCGTGGATGATTATGGTTATGGTTATGTTTTAATCAAAAAATGTCAAGTTTGACTTGAAAAGCAAAGAATTAAGTTGAAAATGTGAAACAACAATTTGGCAAAACCATCTTGCTTCCCATAATTCAACTGGAATATTCCACTGTCCACTAGACTACAGACTGCTGACAGCAGGGTCTATGAATGTTTATTTGCAGTCTAATAAAAAAACAGAATGTTTACCTGCATGAACAATTTGATTATGAAACCAACCTTCTAATAGGTTTACTAGTTGTTACTGATTTTAATGCTTTGAATAAACAATGTAAAATGTTAACATTTAAAGGGAACAGCTGTACATACATAAAAAATACTATTTTACACGGATGGCTGCAAAAAAAAAAAACAACCTCTCAAATCTTATTTGTAGATTTCCTGCAGTTCTTGGCCACATAAAGAGTTAAACATCACATGGATAATGTATCTAGCCCCATGTTATGAGATACGATTCCTACAAGGTGCAAAGAGGGAAGACACTTTATATCTGCTCCAGGTGTAAAGATGAAATTGAGTTTTCTTATTTCCTACATTTGTATACATTTCCCCAAGGTGCTGATTTGAACTTTACAGTGTAAAAGAAATAGTGTCCGTTAAAAGAGAGAACATATAATAATGCAGTGTGTTCCTCATTTATTAACTAAAGCCTTGAAACCAATGAGTGCTCAGTACGATATGGTAGAAGATATCGGGCTGAAAATGTTATCGTTTCCTGATTCCAGTAGGAATGCAATGATGTCATCAGCACCCTGTCCTATCCCAGTGGTGTAAGCCTGCACATTGCAGATTACCTGTTGAGACCACTGTTGATTAATACAGGGATGTCCATCCTGCGGCCCTCCAGATGTTTCGAAAACTACCAGCATTCATCCATTGCAGAAGAAACCAAGAAATGCTGGGAGTTGTAGTTTTCAAACATCTGGAGGGCCACAGGTTGGACATCCCTGGATTAATAGTTCACTTCATCAGTTTCTCACCCCTCAATGTCCAATAGGACCATAGAAAACTCAAATCTGATTCTTTCTGAAACTTCCAATACAAGATGCTTGCAGACTAATATTTTCCCTAGCTTCTCTCTATATGTACAAAATAATCAAACATTGAGGGTGTTGGGCACTGAGAACCAGCAGTGCTGGAGAATCAGCAGGACCCTTCTCCAAGACAGGGGCCAAGTAAAATCATTAACCTTTAAAATACCATAACTGTTGACAGGTTGCACTGGAACCACAGTTCCCCTTAAAAAACCAAACAACCAGAAAAGGAGGTTGCTTACAAACAGACACGGAAGTTACCATTTTGTTAAAACATAGCATAGCATGGATGCAGGGCACAAACTGAAATATGCCTGAAGAGCAGGTGCAATCTGAATAGCCAAGAGCTATTGCAATATATTAAGGAAAAAGCTTCAGATGCACTGATTAATATACATAAAAGTTCCTATGTTGTGATAGGGATACAGAGAATTAAAACAAATAAAAACAAAGGCTCATGCATTGTAATCAAAGTGACTAGAATATCTGTTGTATTCAATTAGATCAACTGGACTTAAAAGTTTAGTTTTGAAGACGTTTCGCTAGTCATCCGACCGGATCTCTCAATTTAAAGCCAGTCAGGTGACTAGTGAAAGGTCTTCAATAACTAAACTTTATGTCCAGTTTATCTAACTGAATACAACAGATAAACCATGACCTGGATAAACGACAACATTAATATGTAAAGTGCCATGGTAAAAGAGCATACATATATGTAGAAATAATGCATAAATAAGTATCTAGCGCATCACATTATCCATAGCAGCAAGATAAGGTAAAGGAAAAGTACCATGCAAACACTAGCGGATCAGTATATTCAAATAATTGCCCAGAACACCGTTGACCCCAGACGCATTTCGCCCTGAAGACTTCTACAGTGGCCGTATCTCCCTGCTATGGATAATGTGATGCGCTAGATGCTTATATATGCATTATTTCTATATATATGTATGCTCTTTCACATAGCACTTTACATATTACAGCACTTGACTGCAATGCATGAGCCACTTAGCCTTTGTTTTTAATCGTTTGTATCCCTATCACAATAAAGGATATTCCATGTATATTAGTAAATTTTTTCCCTTAATATATTACAATAGGTTTTGTTAAAGCATACTTCAATAGTAGGACAAACAGCAACCCTTTATTTTACAATGTAGAAGCACTATGGCAGCTCCTGTTGAATGCCAGTTAAATCTCAAGGATACTGTAAGTAAGTTTGCGCCCAATATAAGGGAAGTACATTTTTAAAGGCAATTTTCCCACCTACTCCATTAGTTTTGCATTCTGGTTCTTTATGTCTGTAACCATCATAAAAAAACAACACAGAACATTTAAGAGGCAGTGTTCAGAAAAAGGTAGACATTTTAAAAATCCCTTTAAAAAAAATGTATGACCAACAGCATACAATCTTAGATAACCACTTCCTCCTGGGCCACCTTAAGATTATTTTTGACTTCTAATCATTTGATTTGACATAATCACTAAAAAGAAAAGAAAAGAAACTGACCACAACATTTACATCACCAAACAGAATGAATCACATTTGGCAACACTGAATTATAGTCTTTTTGTTTGTATGGGAATAAGAGCATTTTGATTGGCTAAAAACATAATTTAACCAACACTGGGAAAAAGGACCTATGCTTACTCCAAGACCATGAAAATTGGAGACAGACAATATATTTTTGGTTATGGGGGGGCAAATTCACAGCTTCCTAATTGCACAAACTGCATTAGCAGATACCTTAGAGGACAGTCGGGGGACCTCATTCTTGCAGGTCAACACGATTAGTATTTGGTTTAGAATATTCCCATAAAGCCCTCTCAGGCCCACATCTGGTAACGGCATCCATGTTGATAACAGAAGCGTAGTACGCTTTTTCTATTCTCTCTTTCAAAATTAAAAAAATATTTCTTTTAAATACGGATAAATAAAACATTCCTATGAAATTCTGAGAATGACTTGTGAAATGTAGATGTATTTGAATCCGGTATGAAATGCAATTGGAATTTCAGTTCTAAGCAGTTGGCGGAGGGGGTGGGGTGTTTAATTCTGGGGGCTGTGAGACCTGGTTATAGCCAGCGGATATTTGGTCTGAGGAGAATTTTTCTTGTCTCGCTTGGCATTCTGCTGACTGAACGGTGACTCGGTCAAGCAGAGTCGAGCAACTAGGAGTTGCTAAGCAACCGATTCCTGACGGATGATGAAATCCCTTGCTTTACACAAAACATCCATCATCTCATAGAAAAGTTTCCCGGGATTTTAATAAATGATCCAAATTGACAACCCCCGCCCCGCCACCTCTTGTCTATGCTAAAGACCAACCATAGCTGGAGACACAGAGAACAAAAAAATAATAATATACATTATCCGGATTGCATCTTAAAGGGGCCCATGTGTGCAAATAAAGGAAAACTCAAGTGGATTGGCTATTCTGTGTGAGGCTAGATAGAGAGAGGTGGGAACAAATCACCAGTAGCCCTTTTTTATTTTCATCATTTCTGTTTCACCGCGGTGGCGTTCCGTCTAGGTGTGCGCTGTGCGGCTACTTGTGCTGTTGAATAACACAAGGTGGCTCACGGCTCGTCTCTCCCATAAAAGAGAAAGGGAAGCAATCCTAATAGACCACGTAATTCACAGAGCTGTATTGAGGGGCACTTTAATAAAAACGTAAGGACAGTCTATAAGTTGGCCTAGTTGTTGTTGGAATTTACTCGTCCGGCAGAAAAAAGAGGGGGGGGGAGGAGGAAGATGGTGAGTCGGTGGCGGCATGCTCTGGGCTAGTGAGTGTAGGAGCGGTAAACCCATCGGGTGCTGTTGCAGCATTGGGGATAGACAGGGGCTTGTCTGGCTGGGAGAATTGCCACTCTGGGAAGAGGCGGAGAGACTTGCCGCAGTGCCGGGACTTCCAGGAGTCGGAGGATTGCCACCCTGGAAGCATTTTTCCCTGTGAGCTTTTAGCATATTGGAGAAACGGAATCGCTGCCCGCAAACGTTGCAGGGATAAGGCTTCTCTCCTGTGTGTGTCCGCCGGTGTCTCTTCATGTTTGGTCGGCTGGTGAAGCTCTTGCCGCAGATCTCGCAGATGAATGGTTTCTCTCCTAGAAGAGTAGAAAGGATAGAGATGGGGCAGACACTGGTCACTGGCAAGACTTTTACACCACTGCTGAGAATTATTAGTCCCCGATTACCAAAACATTTTAATGGGCTATAAAGAACCCAACAACATGCACAGTAAATAAACAGGACAATATAGTACAGACAGCACTGAATAATGACAATGTAAAATAACCAAGGAGTTCTGTATAAACACTTGGAAACTCCTAGCAACCGATCAACCTCAAACATATTTAATGTCTTCCAGCAATAATTAATTGTTGATTGGTGGCTATGATTTAAAGGACCAGTGCACATATAAATTAAACTTAAAACTTTGTCTGTGGAATGATTAGATCTGGTTAACATGCAGTAACGGTATAGGATAGAAGTTCACACAGTAAATATGAGGCTGGTGGTCGCTGGTGTTCCATCTCTATCAGTGCTGGTTCTCTGGTTCATACGGTTATAAAAGTTAAGACTGTACAAACCTGTCAGTATCCCCAATGCAGAGTAACCCATAAAATGGCCATTTAGCCAGATGATGAAACCCATAGTTTGCAACAATAAATGAGTGTACTTCGAAACAATAATGCATAGTACAGGCTCCTACTTCCCCCAATACAGGTAACCTAATTTACAGCTTTATTAGCAGTAGGTTTTAGTACGAGCAAGACTAGGCTCCAGGAACTTGTGTTAATGGACGGCTTATTGCGATAAGTTACAGATGTGTCTGCAGCCAACCAATCATTTTTAATAATGAGGCCACATTGCAACATTCAATTTCGCTATTTTCCACTATGGAAATGCATTCAATGGCAGCAAGTGTGCGTTACCAAAACAGAAACCTATGCGCATCGGAAGTCACAGCAATTATATTGGAAATCGTATGTGCAAAAAATATTGGAAATCGTATGTGTGGTCTAGCCCTGAAAGGGTAATACTCCTTATGAAGGGAAATATGTTTTCTTGCAAACAGACATAACAGAGGACTTAAGCACATAGATGGAGTAAAAGATACTTTATAAAATAGCATTTACCTACTGTACAGATTTTTTAGGTAGTGGTCAGTGCCAGCATTTTTGTCATGCTTTCCAGGGTACCCTAAGCCATTCAAATTGTACTTTCTGGCCACTGAACTAACACGATTGGCTGAAGACTTCTAGTGGGTGGTGACCTACTGGAACAAACTCCTACAGTATTTTATTACTGGGCTTATGTGGGGAACATAACAGCCAGTGACTATAACAGTGGGTGTGCTGGTTAGAAAGGGAATGCTGGGAAATAAGGCACATACGACCCACATATTAATAAGGTAAACCGCAAGTATAGAGTGAGAGGGATGAAAAATATTTTATGTCAAAAGATCTCTGTCTTCCGATTCAATGTCGTCTGTAGGCTCCAGGTGTCCCAATGGCTCAGTGATAAACCTTGGTCATCCAGTAGTCTGTCGCCATACATAACTCCCACCAATCTCTGTCTAGGCTCCAATGCGGAGCGCCAAGTCAAAATTACAAAACAGAAACTATCATTTAAAGGTTACGCTGTTTTGATCTCATTTCTGTGTGGCCTACACATTATTCAGTGCTGAATGGTCCTAGAGGCCATTGCTAACTTGACCAATCCTTGTGGGTGACAGAGAAAGGATGTATCCGTTCAAAAGAAGGAATCTACAATAATAAAACTCCCAGCTGCCTTTGTGGTTATTACAACATGGCACATTTCATTTATAGACTTCCACTGGCCTCCATACGAAACAAGCAGGGAGATTCAATAAAAGTTCTTATCGTTTAAAATGGTGCTAATTTTGCCCCAACCAATCAGAACATATGTAACATTTGAAAGCAAACATCTGATTGGTTGAGGCAAAATTAGCACCATTTTAAACAATAGGAACTTTTACTGAATAATCCCCAAGGTGTTTTCAGGAATAAGGCGCAAGACAGAAAGATGGAGCACATCATGTATTATGAGTAGACTAAGAAGAGGGACGTGTACTTTTAGGAAACATGACATGAAACTGGGTAAGAGGGGTAGTAAAACAATATTAAATGATTGTCCTTACTTTCCTTACCGGTATGGGTCTTCATATGTTCGTCAAAATACTGCTTCATGTTGAAGTCCTTTCCGCACCACTGACACATAAATTGCTTGTGCCCAATGTGGATACTCATGTGGGACCGGAGCTGGTACTTGTACTGGAATCGTTCGTGGCAGTTCTGCGAAAAGAAGGCAAAACACTTCAGGGAAGTCTAAATAACGTCCATACACGGCTACGAGCTAGTTCAAATGATCAATCCTTGAACTATTATGAAATTGTAATAGATAACGCGATAATATAACCAGGGTGCCATAACTGCATGAAAAGTATACAATATAAGTCTTCCCTGGCTTTGATTTAAAAATCTTTCCAACTTGGAATGGCCCAATGGGAAGCTGCAGATTCCTACACCTGTGGTGAACTTGCCAGCGCTCTATTTACTACGGTGGTCATAGCTAGAGATATTTTAGAGGTTTCCTGTTCATTGTAGGCTTGCTAAATGGTTAAGGTGAGATGGAAGCTTGTCAGGCTGAATTTAAAGGTCTCACCTCACACTTGAAAGGTTTCTCCCCGGAGTGTTGGAGGGAATGGACCTTTAAGGACATGCTGCGCTTGAATGACTTGCCACAGGTCTCGCAGGTAAAGGGCATGTCCTTCGTATGAGCTGTCAATAGAGCAGAGAGAGATGGGTTATAACAGCCACAAATCACAATCAACAGTTTATCATCATCAGATCCAGTCAATTGAATTAGAATTCTGGTTAGATCATCACCTAATGCATAGTTATAGCTACATGATCATACATATCCACATGTGCACCGACATTCTACATGCCTGCAAATTCCTAGCACATGCGCAACCACGCACACATTGCCTCCCACAAAGAAACCCCATTCCATTATACACATTAATACTAAAATGTTCTTAAATCATAAATCATCTCTCCTACCCTTTGCAGCTGAACTGCATTCCTGATTCCCATTACCTTCAATGTGTCACTGGAAGTTTATCTATATATGTACGGCCTTAAAATCTACCAAGTAAAGACGGCTGCATATTATCTATATAGCAGATGGAAACAAAACTTATAACTATTTTGTTTAGGCTTTAAATTGGTTCCTGCAGATTCCTACAGGCAAAAGTTTGCACCATAACCTTTGCGTTAAAATAATCTAAATAATAATAAGAATGAATAGCTAGTACCATAATAATGTATTCATTACACAACGGGCAATCACATAGCAGCCCCTAGGGGACAGGAACCGTAAGAAGAAGCCAAAAGAGCCATTAATACACTTTACTCCACTTTCTGGAAAAAAGTTCTTATTGTTACAACAAATCTGTCAACCGCCTATAGAAAGTTCGCCAGGCAGTCCAGTTTAGATCCCTGCTCTACATCAAAACAATGTCAAATCTTTTGAAAGGAGAAATAAGGGTAAATGAAGCTAAAATAAATGGATTTTTTTTAACAGTTCTATGAGGCGGCCATGTTAAATTAGTTTATTAACTGGCAAAAATAACCTTCCTCCCCAGTTTGTGAAACTTAACTGCTAGGTCCTCGACCCGGAGGTTGCCCTATATTTCACTGGCCAATGGAAAGACAAGCTTTTGCCGGAGCATACAGTGGTTGGCAAAAGTATTCGGCCCCCTTGAAGTTTTCCACATTTTGTCACATTACTGCCACAAACATGAATCAATTTTATTGGAATTCCACGTGAAAGACCAATACAAAGTGGTGTACACATGGGAAGTGGAATGAAAATCATACACGATTCCAAACATTTTTAACTAATCAATAACTGCAAAGTGGGATGTGCGTAATTATTCAGCCCCCTTTGGTCTGAGTGCAGTCAGTTTCCCATAGACATTGCCTGATGAGTGCTAATGACTAAATAGAGTGCACCTGGGTGTCTAATGTCAGTACAAATACAGCTGCTCTGTGACAGCCTCAGAGGTCTATGAGAATCTTGGGAGCAACAACACCATAAAGTCCAAAGAACACACCAGACAGGTCAGGGATAAAGTTATTGAGAAATTTAAAGCAGGCTTAGGCTACAAAATGATTTCCAAAGCCTTGAACATCCCACGGTGCACTGTTCAAGCGATCATTCAGAAATGGAAGGAGTATGGCACAACAGTAAACCTACCAAGACAAGGCTGTCCACCTAAACTCACTGGCCGAACAAGGAGAGCGCTGATCAGAAATGCAGTCAAGAGGCCCATGGTGACTGGACGAGCTGCAGAGATCTACAGCTCAGGTGGGGGAATCTGTCCATATTACAACTATTAGTCGTGCACTGCACAAAGTTGCCCTTTATGGAAGAGTGGCAAGAAGAAAGCCATTGTTAACAGAGAAGCATAAGAAGTCCCATTTGCAGTTTGCCACAAGCCATGTGGGGGACACAGCAAACATGTGGAAGATGGTGCTCTGGTCAGATGAGACCAAAATGGAACTTTTTGGCCAAAGTGCAAAACGCTATGTGTGGTGAAAAACTAACACTGCACATCACCCAGAACACACCATCCCCACTGACAAATGTGGTGGTGGCAGCATCATGTTCTGGGGGTGCTTCTCTTCAGCAGGGACAGGGAAGCTGGTCAGAGTTGATGGGAAGATGGATGGAGCCAAATACAGGGCAATCTTGGAAGAAACCCTCTTGGAGTCAGCAAAAGACTTGAGACTGGGGCGGAGGTTCACCTTCCAGCAGGACAACGACCCTAAACATAAAGCCAGAGCAACAATGGAATGGTTTAAAACAAAACATATCCATGTGTTAGAATGGCCCTGTCAAAGTCCAGATCTAAATCCAATGGAGAATCTGTGGCAAGATCTGAAAACTGCTGTTCACAAACGCTGTCCATCTAATCTGACTGAGCTGGAGCTGTTTTGAAGAATGGGCAAGGATTTCAGTCTCTAGATGTGCAAAGCTGGTAGAGACATACCCTAAAAGACTGGCAGCTGTAATTGCAGCAAAAGGTGGTTCTACAAAGTATTGACTCAGGGGGCTGAATAATTACGCACACCCCACTTTGCAGTTATTGATTTGTTAATGTTTGGAATCCTGTATGATTTTCGTTCCACTTATCACGTGTACACCACTTTGTATTGGTCTTTCACGTGGAATTCCAATAAAATGGATTCATGTTTGTGGCAGTAATGTGACAAAATGTGGAAAACTTCAAGGGGGCCGAATACTTTTGCCAACCACTGTATCTTCCCATTAAAACAAATCCCGAACTATGGGTGGGTTCCACAAGATGCCCAAGCACCTGCTGTAATCATTCAATATTGTGGACGTGGGTCTTTCAGTGCCACTTTTAATTGCAGCCAATAGCTGTACGCTAGCACAAACAACCCTCCTACATGCCACACAGTGCCTCTTGATGAAGTGTAACTCACCTACAAGATGTTTTCGAACATGAGCCATTGTGTAGAATTTCTTCTCACAGATGTCACAGGAGAATTTCTTCTCTGCGTACCCATGGACAATTTTATTATGTTCGTGAAGAGACCAAAGCTTCTTAAACGTCTTCCCACACGTTAAGCACTAAAAGGAACCAAACAGTGGCATTGGTGAACCGAGGCCGCTAAAGTTTATTTGCAATTTGATGTTTGCATAAAGAGAGTTAAAAGTGCATGTCCACCCACCCGTCTACTAAGCAGATCTCCCCCAAATCCGCAAAACTTTCAACACTTAACCACTTACCTTGTATGCAGCTCAATGTTCCCGCCATGTACTTGCCTTCTGGTTCTTCCAGGTAGCAGCAGTCAGTCCTGGCCATGACTGATGACATCACTGCCAATAAGTGACTGCTGTTCATCAAACCCTCTCCTTCTGTGCAAGTGAAACCTCATAAAGAGTTTTTATGGCTTTAAGGCTGGGTACACACTGAGGGATTATTTGTCCCGAGCGACCGCTCAGCTGGGACAAATGTCCGTCGGTCGTGGCTAATTTGGCCGCAGCCCCACAGGGAACCACATGATCAAACGGAATTTACAGACGCGTTCGATCCGGACGAACGAACAAGGCCGGCCGCCCCACACCAGCAGATATTTTTGGCCGACCGACCTGAAAATATCTGCTGGTGTGTACCCAGCCTTAGAGGGGACTTAGTTTCTGAACAGTGAGCTGAATACACTGGGTTAAAAAGTACTTTCAGTGTGAGGGGGGGGGGTCTGTTTAGAAATACATTTTTGGTTGAAGAGTTGACATGTCCTTTAAAAATTCCAATGCATAAGTTGGCCATGTAAAGATCATTCCTATATCTACATTTTAGTAATAACTTGGAAAATTTGCAGTCAGGTTAACGCAGCAAATTAGTGAAATGTGAAATCTATAAGTCTAACCTGAAATCCTGCACAATGTCCTGTTTTCATGATTTCTGCTTCCTGGTTCTTCCAGTTAGTAACTGTCAGTTATGGATTTGACAGTTGACATCACAGCCAATGACTGAGTGTTAATCCCTTGTCTGTCTCTTCTGAGCATGCCCAGGCTCAGTACAGGCTCAGTACAGGTTTCTAAATTACTCAGTTTCCATGAGGCATCCAGAAGCATAGCAGGCATACAGTAATGAATTCATAGGACAAACTATGATATATCGACATATTTTAAAGAGGCCATTCTTTCTAAAAGATGTTCTTATAAGGGTGGAGTCATCCTTTAAAACAAAAAACTGGTCAATTGTCAGTTACCTGCCTCCAACTCTGTATTTTGCACTTTATTACCTGTATTACTTACCAGATATTTAAGGATTTAAGGATTATTTATTGTCCCCATTCTGGCAGAGTAAAGCAGGGTACACACATTCCCAATAAAGGGCCAATCCCGTCAGTACCGACGGGATTGGCCCTTTATCTGAAAAGTGTATACAGCCAAAGCGATGGTTTCCGACGCATATTCCACATCGGGAACAGTCACTTCTGACGAAGAATTTCCTTTGTTCCCAGTGGGCTTCCTGTACTAAGTTATAGTGAGTCGGGTGTATGGCAGTCACAAACGTTCTCCCTATACCTTATATATACTTTATAAAGGGAGAACGATTGAGACAGTCTGTACTCCTATCTGTCATCTTTGACAGATTGTTACAGTGTGTAACCACCTTTAGCTGGCCGCTCCCTCCATGGCTGTGACTGCTGACAAAACAACCAATGATTAACTGCTGTTTCCTCTGCACATGCTCAAGCTTATAAAAAGCTCTTTGAGCAGAGGGAGGAGGCAGAAACCTTTACCAGAAAGGAATAGAACTTATCATTAAATATCTGGTAACAAATTCATGTAATAAACTGGTAAAAATAGCAGTTGGGGTTGCGAGCAGATAGTTGACAAGTCACCAGTTTTTTGTTTTAAGGGCGAACATGCACTTTAAATAAGATACCTCACCCTGGTAACTTAATAGGGTAAATTGATTGTAGCCGTATCATTGTACTTGTAGCATGCAAAAAAACGAGAAAGTATAGAAAGAACTCTTTATTTGCACTAACAATAGTTTTCTTAATAGATTAGCTTTCCGGAGCTTCCTCCCTTCTTCAGAACTTAACATCATCTGGCAACTAACTATCACATACCGGTACTACGCTTTCTCATTTTTTGTACGTTAATAGGGTAAGACATCATGGCTTATTTTCAGCATAATGATATCAATAGGATAACATCCCATGGTGATTTTCCAGCTATAGTTATTTTATACCAGAATGAACTATTAACAGAGGAAGGTTTTACAGAAATCAATCACTTGGCTCCCCTCACCAATACAGACATGTGTTAACAATCTGGAACGGTGAAGGTAAACAGAGTGTGTACCCGTATGGTTGGGAGGACGCACTTGTGCGCTCAATTTAATTTTTACTGCTTGTAGTTGGTAGTTGTGGGTAACATTGAAATAAAAAGGATTACATAAAAATGCATAAAGCATGGGTTTTCTCCTTGCTTAAAGTCACTGATGTAGACAAGTGACTAATATAAGTGGGGCCATTTCTATATGCATGCAATTTTAATGGAAATTGTAAGGTTTGTTGCAATCTGGTTTTAGCCACATGTGTGCATGACTCTTGGTCCATTCTCATCAGTTTTGCAAAGATGAATATGACTGTTTCAGGGGACTATTGGTCGACTAATCTGATTGGCCCCAGCAAGATGTAACATCCTAACAACTGTAGCTAAGGGACCATTTTATTTTCCATTGCTAATTTTTCCCCTCCAAACCCAATGAAAGAGATTTAGCCTATGTAGAATGTGCCAGTCTGGTAACACAACGACAAAATGACAGAGAAATATCCGCAGACAGATGGGGGCCTAAAGATGCTTCTGCAGAAAAATTCTGCTAAATGAGGCAGAGAAACAGACTGTGAGCCAGAGCACGGCCATTTGTACAGAGGCCCTATTGTCCTTCACAAGCAAATTAGGGCTGTCAGTCACGGACCGAGCGCAGAGTCAAACCTTCCCTGTGTGTAGGATTGAAATAGAAAGAAATGGGCAGTTAAGGTCTTAATCCTAATTCTCTGCCTTTCATTGTACCTTCTCCTAGACATCCCCCTTCTCCAGGACCTACTACTCTATCTTTACTTCTCTCCAGGTCCTTAATATATAAAGGAAAGAATGAATATTAGCTGAATCAAATACAGGGGAATTGCAGTTGGTCCTGATTTTCTATTTGTGTGTTTTCTATTTCAATTCATATTTGGTTTTACAGGTCTATATATTGACAGTGTTCTCCCAAGGGTCTTTTAGCCAAATGGCCACCCGGCTAGAAAAAAATTCTTGAGAGAACACCTGTGATTTAATTATTAAAAATAATTAATAATAATAATTAACAAGTACAAATAGTGCACATTTAATTTTCCCCACCACCAAATTTCCCCGTCCCGGCGAGAACACCGTATCTAAGTCACTGTGGTACATTGTGTGGATTTTCTCATATGAAAAACAACAAATGAGTTTATCCACTCAAACCAGGCCCTGCCCTGAAGAGCTTACAATCAGATTACCCTCTCTCTCACATTCCCTATTAGATGTCTATAGATGTGCAGGGAGACCTCAAACTGGAGAAACCTCCTGCATGTTAGGTTAAACCCAACAGAACTATAGTGTCCTGCAAGAAACAATAAGGAGAAAACTAGGTTCTGCAGAATGACATTTTCCAGGTAAGATGAAGAAGTTCTAGTAGGACGGATGTGTCTACCGGTCTATAAAGGTGTTCATTATTATTATTATTATTACTATTCTCCAGGTATGCTTGAGAAAGTTCTAGTAGGACGGACATCTCTACCGGTCTATAAAGGTGTTCATTATTATCATTTTATTACTGATCTCCCTGAATGAATAAATAATTTCCCACAGTAGTCTTCATTTCACTAAAGGCAAATCACCTGCAGGATCAGTTTTACCATAGGGGCAAACAGAGCTAGTGTCTAGGGCACCAACTGCAAAGGGGGCTTGTGGGGACCCCGAGTAAACTTTTAACAGGACCTGATCCACTAGGGTAAAAGTGATAATGCCAGGGGTAGGTAAGCAGTAGGTGAAAGAGCAGGGATAGGGTAATATCACAACCCACCCACTGTTGTAAGCTTGGTACTCCATTCCTTGGTCCACTAGTTTTGTTTTAAGAAGAACTATATTTTAACCTTCTGAGCATGCTCAGGCTCAGTACAGACTCAGTACAGGTTTCTAAATTGCTCAGTTTCCATGAGGCATCCAGAAGCATAGCAGGCATACAGTAATGAATTCATAGGACAAACTATGATATATATCAACATATTTTAAAGGGGCCATTCTTTCTAAAAGATGTTCTCATGAGGGTGGAGTTGCCCTTTAGGTTGTCCATAAAATGGTAGAATAATTAGAGAATATTCTTCAAATAAACATCTCTATAGACCACCATGGATTAGGAGGAATCGGACCCTGTGTGCTATTGAAGGTCAGGGAAAAAAACGTAATAAATGGGAGAAGAAAAAGAGGAACTATAATGCCAACACCGCGGTGCAGATTTAGTGTCTGTCTGACTGTGGATCTGCCAATGAATGGCTGGGAACACACCAGCTGTTTATCAGGCTGACCAACAGATATTTCTGTGTATTGCTCGGTTGGCACAGAAAAAAAAAATCTGCTGGTATTTGTGGGTTCCTGTAACCAATGTTTGGTCCCCATGGTGAACAGTGATTTGTCCTGGCCGACCACTCGATAGTGGCGAACAGTCGGCCAGGACAAAAAATCTGCTTGAGTGTATCCAGCATAATAAATAGCTGGTTGCTATGAATAAACAGCGCAGGCAAAAGTTTGCACCTCTTATTACATAAGCCTATTAGTCTATAAACAGCTCAGTCTCCCCTCTGTCCTAAAGTGCCTTATGTATTGGAATATGACCCAGCGATAACGTGTGTCTTTAGTAACCAGCTGTAAACAGACATCAGTATCCAACACATGTAACTCAAGGACAAGTAAACCAACATCAAATTTTCAGCAAGGATGTTTATGCCGTCAGTTTATTAAGGCACATACCTATCAGTGGTGGGTGGGCATATTAATAGTTGAGCATAAGCACATTTTTCCTGATGTATATTCCTTTCTTAATGAATGCTATCCCAAGATATACCTGTGTGAAATATGAAAAATGATTGAAAATAGCAGACACTATTATTATTCTCATTTCCCTTAGCACAGGAAGATACAAAGTATCTTATTGGACAGCTCCTCTCTCTCTCCCTGGGTAAAGAACACTGAGCATGTCCAAGTCAGTGGTTTGGGGAAAAGGCTGGCGATGAATTGTTTTGCTCTGCAGTTTAGGGCCAACTGCATTTTAGCAAAACTTCTCATTTAAAAAATTACCACCAAAACGATGTGCTTTAGCATTTTTTTTTCTGGATGCACCCACTAATTTTAGGCCAAACCCATCCACAGATCTACTGCTCAAATTATACAGAAGACCAGGATCCCTTAATAAAAATGTGCTATATTGTTTACATGTGAAATGCTCAATTAAACTGGAAGCTAACCTTCTTTTAATGACACCCTAGGGACTGCTGAGGCAGGATTTTATAAAGACTGTCCAATTATATTGTACAGGTGTATGCCAAGATTTACACTAAAGATGGCCATACAAAAGACAATACTGATTATATGATACAGGTCCAATAAAAATGGCAGTTACCAGACACAATCTGATTACAACGCAATGAGCGTTACTGTTACCACCCAAAAAAGTAGAGCATCTTCCCCTAAATCCATCATGTGGTCAGTTAACTGCGCTGCCAAAAGGAAGTCACATGACCTGCATTGCGGTTCCCTCATGTCTCTAGGGATAGGACAAATCTTGATCACATAACCCAGACAGTTGGGGATGGCAGTGAAACAAAAAGTAGGTGAAAATTTTTTTTTTTTTTAAATTTATGTAATTATTTAGTTATTTAAAAAAAAAAAGTTGCAGGAATTTACAAAGTTTATTCGAAAACAATTTACAACAATTACGGTAGATTATTAAATAAGCATTGTGGGGTGCAATACAATATCCCTGTATTTTACAATAGGAAAGTACTGTTTGTGTATTTGAATGGCTTAGTCGAAGGATACAGAATAAGATTTTATAAATAGGCAATAAATACGCGAAAATAACGCTCGCCAACACACAGAAAGAGCGGTAACTCTTGTCAAATCGTGCGATGTAGTGTGGCCTCAGCCTTAGCACAGCTCTGTGCAATGCATTTTAAAGGGGAATGTTGTAGGAGTCTGTAAGTAGTGTAAAGACAGGCCCAAACCCATATTAAATCTACACTGTGTTACAGTGCTAAGTACCATTCCATTAAATACAAACTGTATCAGCCTGCATCATGCAGCCTTTGTTGTGTAGATATTATCAGGCCTATGCAATAAAAGTTCTTATGCTAACATCTGATTGGTTGGGGCAAAATTTGCACCATTTTTAATGATAAGAACTTTTAATACATAGGCCTGTACATGTGCTCAGGTCTTAAAGGCAAAGGTGGGAACCCTAATTGGAAGATTTTGTTTATGCAAAACTTCCCACAGTCAGCCCTCCTGCTGCATTAATTTTATAGAACATGTTTGCGTCCCTCTAACAGTGCCCCTTTAATTGGAATTCCCTCCAATAATTCCTATTAATATGTACATTTATAGAAACAACATGGTGCAGAGCTGCAGGTGGCATACCTTCCAACATTCCCCTTTAATATATACACTTCTAGAACATGGTGCAGTGCTGCAGGAGGAGGATAATATAATGACCCTGATCTTAGCACAGCTCTGTGCAATGCATTTCTTTGTGTAATACATTTCTTAGCTTAGCTCTGTAATACAGTTTGTTGTTTTTATACAGACAGCTTAGTTAAAAACACACTCTTCCTACCCTCCAACATTCCCTTTAATAAGATAAACTGATGGGAAATGCATTGCACAGAGCTGTGCTAGTTCTGCACCATGTGGTTTCTATAAAAACACACTCTCCCTACCCTCCAACATTCCCTTTAATAAGGTACACTGATGAGAAATGCATTGCACAGAGCTGTGCTAAGATCAGATTCACTTCACTATCCTCCCCCTACAGTTCTGCACCATGTGGTTCCTATAAAAAACACACTCTTCCTTCCCTCCAACATTCCCCTTTAAGAAGCTACACTTTCCACTAATATTTCTGCAGCTGACAGGGAGAGCTAGAGACCTTCACACTACGGGCCATATATATAAAGGTGTGGTATCGCCATCTTCAGTGATTGTTAATTTATGATCACTATCGGAAATCTTGTAAATGTACGATAGCAAACGTAAATCTACGACCGCCCGTAGAATATCATTATGGTAGTTAACAGCATGGTATACCACTGCCACGGTCGTACAGTAATAAAAACCTGCGGTATCGCAAGTTTTTAAATATGGCTCCTACACTTAAACAATACATTGCAGGTGAAACATACAAAGACACAGGTCTGTAACTGGGAATAGTGCAGGTTTATTGTAAAACATGCGTGCTACATGTTTCTGACCCACTTTTCCTTCCTCAAGTGCTTGAGTGGGTCTGAAACATGTAGCATGCATGTTTTGCAATAAACGTGCACTATTCACAGCTACAGACATCTGTGTCTCTGTATGTTTCACCTGCAATTTATTGTTTATATAATCGGATTTGGTGGAGTGAAAGCCGTAGGTGAGACATAAATTATTCCAGATCCGGACACCCTAGATACCCAGACCTATATACATCACACTACAACACTGCTACTAGGAAAGGGTTAATCAGCTGCACCACCAATTTGAATATTGATAATGTAATATATTCCTACACCATGGGGGTTAAGAGGTGGGAGTGGAAATCACACAGGTGCTGAAAATGTAATCAAGGTAAAAGTACTGGCAGGCAAGGGGAAATGTCAGCTTCAGATTTGGGGAACAGACAGAACCTAAAATGAGCTCATAGAGGTAAAGAAAAGCCCCTGAGTGGGATCTTCCATGCTGAGAAGGATGTTGGGGAAAGTACTTTCTAATCTAAACTTTGATTTTTTTGGGTTTAATTCTCCTTTAAGTTATAAGATAACCAAGATCAGAGTTATGCCAGCCATACACTGAACAGAGGTTACGACATTTGATCTGACACGAATGTCCATTCAGTCATAACATTGGCGCAGTGGGTGGTTTTAGACGCTTTTTTTGTGTAAAATCAATTTCTTATCACCCACTGATAGAAATGTATGCAACTCCTTTAAAGACCAAACTATAACTTGCATTTCAAAGGGAATTTTTAAAATTAAATTAAAAGCAAAACACTAATTGCTATTTAGGACACGTTGTGGCATAAGACTTGAGGATACAGTAACTGTGGTGTTTATTTAAAAACTACATTTCCCAGCATTCTCCAACAACCTGACTGTCTAGGGAAGGTTACAGTAAAGGAAAGCAATTTATCGCATTGCTACTGCAGCAAGCAGTTTCCTAGAGCGAACTCGTCCAGTCTTGTGCCCTTGGTAAAAAGACAAGACATCTTTAAATAAAGAGCAGACAGAGGGCCCTAGAGGATTGATTAGCATGGCAGCCTGAACACCGCACGCTCCCAGTCAGCCTCCTGTAACTGCGTGAACGTAATCAACAGATAAGGTCAGGGGGGCTCCTAGAATCCTGCAGAATGGAGCTTCCTAATCAGAGAGACGTGGTAAGACAGGAATTCATTGTGATTGCTGCAGGGAACACATATATCCGTTATTCCCCTTTATTCTATATAGACAGGAATTCACTGTGATAGCTGCAGGGAACACATATATCCGTTATTCTTCTTTATTCTACATAGTCAGGAATTCATTGTGAAAGCTGCAGAGAACCCACATATTCGTTATTCCCCTTTATTCTATATAGACAGGAATTCATTGTGATAGCTGCAGAGAACACATAGATCCGTTATTCCCCTTTATTCTACATAGACAGGAATTCATTGTGATCGCTGCAGGGAACACATATATCCATTATTCCCCTTTATTCTATAAAGACCGGAAGCACTAAGCTAGAAAGCAACACAACATACAGGAGAAAGGTAAACAGAACAAAGCTTGTTAACTCTAGGTACATTTTTGTAACGGACCGTTTTTAAAAATGCAAAGAGACATAGAATTTAATGGTACCCTTCACACTATTGCACTCCGATTGTGTCCATTTGGGATCCGGTCTGTTGCGTTTAAAAACACTGCACTGCATGCACCATTCCTGTCCGTTTTTTTGCATGCATTGTCTATACAAATATATAGAAAACACATTGTGGAAAAAACACAAATAGATACAAAAAACTGTCAGGAACTGACAGAATCGCACACTGTTTCTAGTGTGAATGAGCCCTAAAAAGTTCGGGCTCGAGACATGAGACATGCGCCTGCTGGAGAATCTGAAAATAGCAGGGCCACTGTAGGGCGCTGATACACTAGGGTTAAGGCTGGGTACACATGGGCCAACCCTGACTACCAATCAAAAATCTGATCTGTTGAATAGCTGCCTCTTAAAAATGCCTCTTAAAAATGGATATATTAGATATAATAATGGATATATTAGGAAATAATAAAAATGGTATTGTCCACTTGAAAAACTAACTTTTAAGCTAGGTACACACTATGCAATAATTAGCCCGACCGACCAACCGACGTTTCAGTGTTTCAGTCCGTCGGGCCGAATTATTGTATGGCGGCTTTTTGCAGCCGTGACCAATCGCCGACCGTTTGTTCGTCCAAATCGGACAGGTCAGAAAATCACAACTGATCGTGCTGTCGTCTATGGTCCACACGATCGGTCGCGCCTAACGGTCGGACGCGGCTGCTTTTGCCATGACCGACAGTCCCTCCTTCTGGCCGACCGGTCGAAAGCCCCAAACAGCCAGTCAGGAGGAGAGATTGTATAGTGTGTCCCTAGCTTTAATAGGGTAATAAAACTGGGTGTTGGGATGAGTACAGCAACCGGAACAAAACATCCACCGAGGACAAAAGTCAAACTTTTTATTGATGCAAATACACAAACATAGGTATTACACCTACAACCGCCTGACGCGTTTCATGCTATCCTTAGCACTTCCTCAGAGGCGTGGTTTGGTGACACAGAGCAGACTTAAATAGGCTGAACACCTAAATAGAAACTCCTCCCTTAAAGAGATAGAGCCTAATAATGTCCCACGCACAAGTGAAAAACACACATAGTAACAACACCCACAAACACCCGGAGCTGGGTCCACCGGGAAAGGGCTCCCCTGCGCGTGTCAGCATCCCTCCCTGTGGCCACACAGGAGGCAGAGACCTTTGGACAGGAAGACAGCCACTACTCTTCAGTTTCCTGGACATTGGACACTGACTGCAGGAGAACCATAAGGAGCAGGATTGTAAGGTAAGGATTTTTTAAAACTATACAGAGGGGCCAGCAGTTTGGAGGTGGGCCTGCCCTTTAAGAATGTATTTACATTTTAATTCTAGACAACTTGCTATCACTTTGTATTTTATAGCAGGAAAATTTTAGAGGCCTCTTATTGAGAAGCTACTACAAATCACAGCCACAGCTAAAACCATTTCATTCATTGGTTCTCCCTTTCTTCCTGTTTCCCATGTTCCTCTGCTGCTGTTGCTTATAAGGATGTTGCCAAATATAGATTTGCAGAAGTAGAGGATCTTGGGAAGAAGAGGAGGAGCAGCACTCAAAACTACAATTGTTCCTATTCAATGGATTTCTAAAGTTAGAAATATAGCAGATAAGGTCCTCATTACACGGGGAATCGCTAAGATGTAATTCATTATTAATAAAGTTATAAGAGTTAACGTACAAAATACCATTTACTATGAAAGGGAAAGTTTTATGTAATCAACTTTACAGCTGGTTGTCTTTTTTTCTAATTAACTTTAGTTCCCCTTTACTAATACTGGAACCCAAGTAGCAGTTTCACAATTATTTTGTTATTCTGACTGGTACACACTGGCAGATTTTTCATGCCTGACTGATCCCGATCTGATAATTTGATTGGCTAGGAATCAGAAGTAAAACTTGCATCCTACCAATCACTCCAGTCCGAATTTTTATCTAAATTAGTCACTCTGGATTATCAGTCTTGCTGGTTAATTATGGCTGATCAGTTAATAATTGGTTGTGCCAGGAAAAAAAAAAAATTTAATTTTAAAAACAAAGACCAATAGTAATTTGTCTTGAAAAGGCAGACGAACCAATCACAACCATGTATTTTGGAGTGTGTCTTAATTGTCCATTGATCATCAATATAGGACAGAACACAGTGCCAACTAATAATAACTTCGATTTTTGTTACCCATTACCTATCATATTTCCTTTCTGAGAGACTCTAGGGATTTGTCTGGTTAGTGAGCAAGGCAACCAGGAAAGAGTTTATAATCTAGGTACTTACTTGAATATTCTTTTCACAGTCTGTCTGGTGATGCAACATAAGCTCACTTTCCAGTAAGAACCTTTTGCCACACTTGTCACAAATCCTCATGCGACTGTGGGTGACATTCATATGCTTTTCAAGGTACCACCTATTGTTGAACACTCTAGGGCACTTCTTGCATGGAAAGTTCTGCTTCTCTTCATATTTGCCTTTTTGTCCCACCCCATCCTGCCCCCCCTTTTTTTTCCTCCTTCCACCAGCTCCTCTTTGATTTCGAGTTCCTTTAGATCCTTTCCTCACCGTAGATCCCTTTTCCTCACTAGGAGATGGACTTCCCTCTGCTTGGGAACTTTCATCTTTGGCCATCTCCTCCGTCTCCTCATTGTCCTTATCATCCTCACGAGATTCTTCATTGTCATCTTCACTTTGCATTCCATCATCTTCTTCATCTTCCAGCATATCCAAGAAGTCCTCCTCCTCTTCGTCAAGGCCACCTTCCTCCTCGTTTTCATCATCGCCATCTTCCTCTGAACCTTGGTCATCCCCATCAGATCGATCTAGGACAGTGACGGGATCTGAGGAACCCTTTCCACCTTCTGTTCCCTTGGAGACATTTAGTGTCTGGTTATTTAAGTTCACTTCTACAATGATTTGCTCTCTGTTAAAAGTTTCTTGGCTTTCAATATCCTCTTCGGAATCTCCTCCTTCGATCTTACACATCCTTTGTGGATTCCTTTCCTCATCTTTGAAATACTGCTTAGGCGATGATGCATTGGGAAGGTGCCCTTTACTTACACTATCCTCTACTCTAACAGAAAAAGGATCGTTCCCTTCCCGTGCATAAATCTTTGTGGGAGGTGCATCAACCTCCTGCTTGATCTCACGGTAGAACTGCGGTGGCATTGCAGCAGGAGTAGTATCGTTCCTAGTGTCCTCAGAATCTAGAACTTCATTGGCCATTGAAAGGTTCAACGACCTGCTGTGGATTAACTCCTGACATGATGTTACAATCTCATTCATTTGCAATACAGCTGCAGCATTTAAAACGTCCTGCACGTTGCAGCCATTGACTAACAGCTTGGATGTGTAGATGAAATTGAGGATCTGCTGGAAGCCTCGAGATGTCAACGCTTCCAAGGACAGTTCAACCCTTTGAAGTTGCTTGTTCTGAGTGAAGAGGGAATGGAAGAACTGGCTGTAGGCGGCGAGAACGCCCTTATGAGCGGGAAAGGTGCTTTTCTGCTGAACCAGTACAATGTCGACATCACAGAGGTCGGGCTGAAAGAGGCGCTGCTCGTTGAGTCTGTCCATCAGACACGTGAAGTGAAGAGCCACATCTTCCACTAGAGAGTACTCCGTGGAGGGGTAGTCTGTGGTCTTCTCAACTATCAACTGCAGATAAAGAAAGAGAGATTAATTAAAATGAGGAATGCTTGTGTTTTCATATAGCTACACCTGTCCATTGTATTCTACAATTTTAAAGGGCATGTCCACAATAAACTGGTCAATTGTCATATACCTGCCCTTAACCACAACTGGTATATTAGGCACTTAATTACCTGCATTACTAACCAGATATTTAAGGAGAATTCTTGACCCATTCTGGGAGAATAAGCTGGCTCCTCCCTAAATGCAGTCAATCAAGGCTGTGACTGCTGACATCACAACCAATGATTGACTGCTGTTTCCCCTGCTGCCTCCTCTGCCCATGCTCAAGCTTATCAAAAGCTCACTGACCAGAGGGAGGAGGCAGATACCATTGCCAGAAAGTAATACAACTTATTAAATATCTGGTTACAAACTGGGGAAAACAGCAATTGGGGTTGCAGGCAGATCACGGACAAGACACCAGTTTTTTGTTTTAAAGATGCGAGCTTGCTAGTGATGTGGTTACAGGTTGATCTGTACGTCCTAAACAGCAACTAACCATATGCAGAAAAGTATAACGTCTAAACAAACTATTCCCCAAATCTGAACCTTCACTAAAGGAAGAAAAAAGGCAAAAATAAACAGTTTTTCTCTTTAACAATTTACAAACAAGTGTTACTGAAAATGGTCTACAGCTCCAAGCAAATCTGTCAGCTACTACACTGCCCCCTGCACACACAAATGAAAACTGCACCCTATTTTGGCTTTCAATAGCATCATACATAGAACACAATAGGGTTGGATTCAGAGTCAATATGTAATCTGGCCTTGTCATTAAGCAAGATCTCGGCCATAAATAAAACTGTATAGAGATCAATCACAATGTAAATTCTTGGGTAGCTGCAAACAAATCAATCTACTTAACATAAAACATGTGTTTTACATAATCCCACCACATACAGGATCAATCATTTTATCAGTGAACTTGGCACAGTAAATTAAAATAATGGGAGTTATACAAAAATCTGGAAGGCCACAGGTTTGACTTTCGTGCACTAATGCGAAACGTAGGGTTTGTATTTGCATTTGCACAAACATACATAATATTAACTGACTTTTTAACACTGTATAATAAATGTACATTCATTCCATTGCCTTGGCTCTTGGGTCTCTTCCACCTACCCAATACCCTATTCCCCAGGTTACAGTACACACTGCATTTGACCGACAGGTCACAGTACACACCTTATTTGACCGACAGGTCACAGTACACACCTTATTTGACCAACAGGTCACAGTACACACCGCATTTGACCGACAGGTTACAGTACACACCGCATTTGACCGACAGGTCACAGTACACACTGCATTTGACCGACAGGTTACAGTACACACTGCATTTGACCGACAGGTCACAGTACACACTGCATTTGACCGCATGGATGAAATTCACACGCTTCATTACCATGACCTGGATGAATGAATTAACAGATACCTGACCTGGATGAATGAATATAACAGATATACCGGACCGGATAAGAATATTACAATATACGTGACCTGGATGAATGAATATTACAGATATACGTGACCTGGATGAGGAATATTACAGATATACCATGACCTGGATGAATGAATATTACAGATACAGTTGTTTGCAAAGTATTCGGCCCCCTTGAAGTTTTGCACTTATTGTCACATTACTGCCACAAACATAATCAATTTTATGGAATTCCACGAAAAGACAATACAAAGTGGTGTACACCTGAGAAGTGGAATGAAAATCATACATTATTCCAAACATTTTTAACAAATCAATAACTGCAAAGTGGGGTGTGCGTAATTTCAGCCCGAGTCAATACTTTGTAGAAATCACCTTTTGCTGCAATTACAGCTCCCAGTCTTTTAGGGTATGTCTCTACCAGCTTTGCACATCTAGAGACTGAAATCTTGCCCATTCTTCAAAACAGCTCCAGCTCAGTCAGATTAATGGACAGCTTTTGGAACAGCAGTTTTCAGATCTGCCACAGATTCTCCATTGGATTTAGATCTGGACTTTGACAGGGCCAATCTAACACATGGATATGTTTTGTTTTAAACCATTCCATTGTTGCCTGGCTTTATGTTTAGGTCGTTGTCCTGCTGGAAGGTGAACCTCCACCCCAGTCTCAAGTTTTTGCTGACTCCAAGAGGTTTTCTTCCAAGATTGCCCTGTATTTGGCTCCATCCATCTTCCATCAACTCTGACCAGCTTCCCTGTCCCTGCTGAAGAGAAGCACCCCCAGAAATGATGCTGCCACCACCACATTTGTCAGTGGGATGGTGTGTTTCTGGGTGATGTGCAGTGTTAGTTTTTCACCACACATAGCGTTTTGCACTGGCCAAAAAGTTCCTTTGGTCTCATCTGACCAGAGCACCATCTTCCACATGTTTGCGTGTCCCCCCACATGGCTTGTGGCAAACTGCAAACGGGACTTCTTATGCTTTTCTTATAACAATGGCTTTCTTCTTGCCACTCTTCCATAAAGGGCAACTTTGTGCAGTGCACGACTAATAGTTGTCCTATGGACAGATTCCCCCACCTGAGCTGTAGATCTCTGCAGCTCGTCAGAGTCACCATGGGCCTCTTAACTGCATTTCTGATCAGCGCTCTCTTGTTCGGCCAGTGAGTTTAGGTGGACGGCCTTGTCTTGGTAGGTTTACAGCTGTGCCATACTCCTTCCATTTCTGAATGATCGCTTGAACAGTGCTCGTGGGATGTTCAAGGCTTTGGAAATCTTTTTGTAGCCCAAGCCTGCTTTAAATTTCTCAATAACTTTATCCCTGACCTGTCTGGTGTTTTCTTTTGACTTCCTGGTGTTGTTGCTGCCAAGATTCTCTTAGACAACCTCTGAGGCTGTCACACAGCATCTGAATTTGTACTGATATTAGATTACACACAGGTGCACTCTATTTAGTCATTAGCACTCATCAGGCAATGTCTATGGGCAACTGACTGCACTCAGACCAAAGGGGGCTGAATAATTACACACACACCCCTTTGCAGTTATTGATTTGTTAAAATGTTTGGAATCATGTATGATTTTCGTTCCACTTCTACGTGTACACCACTTTGTATTGGTCTTTCACGTGGAATTCCAATAAAATTGATTCATGTTTGTGGCAGTAATGTGACAAAATGTGGAAAATTCAGGGGGCCGAATACTTTTGCAAACCACTGTATACTGACCTGGATGATGAATATACAGATATACCATGACCTGGATGAAGAATATTACAGATATACCATGACCTGGATGAATGAATTACAGATTACCAGACCTGGATGAAGGATATAACAGATATACCATGACCTGGATGGATGAATATTACAGATATACTACCGGATAAGAATTACGAATACCGTGCCTGGATGAATGAATATGTACAAGATATACCATGACCTGGATGAATGATATTACAGATATACCATGACCTGGATGGATGAATATTATAGATATACCATGACCCTGGATGAATGAATATTACAGATATACCATGACCTGGATGGATGAATATATAGATATACCATGACCTGATGAGGATGAATATTACAGATATACCATGACCTAGGATGAATATTACAGTATACCATGACCTGATGGATGAATATTACAGATATACCATGACCTGGATGAATGAATATTACAGATATACCATGACCTGGATGGATGAATATTACAGATATACCATGACCTGGATGAATGAATATTACGATATACCAGACCTGAATGAATGAATATACCAGATATACCATGACCTGGATGAATGATATTATAGATATACCAGACTGGATGAATGAAATTACAGATATATAATGACCTTCACACAACTATAGCTGAAAATAAACCATGGATTTTACACAAATGAGTGTGCTTCTACCTTCTGTGTGAATCAAGTTGGAAGTTACCCCAAAAGGCAGGGGATTGGGGATTAATTTTACGCTCTCTGGCCCAACTCATGAGACCCAATTTATATAAAAATGTTTAAAAATGTCTTTTTAAATTCCTTTTTTAAAAAGATCATTATAATTATATTCTAAAGGCAGATTAATATTGACCAACAAGTTAAGATGATGTTTAGCAGCATCTGTGTGGCAGCTGAGTAACAACCACAGGAACTTTTAGACCAACAAATTGCAAGTCCCTGCTCTCCTGCGTGTCTCACTGTTTCACTGTTCTGCCCCCAAAAGTATAGTGTTTAAAGGGTATCTTTGCTCAAAAAAAAAATCGGATTTTAAAAACATGTACCTTTTAGATACAACATCCCACTGCTCCAAAACATTTTTCAGATTTTAAAGGGGAAGTTCAGTGCAAATACATATGCTTTTCAGAAAAAAACAGCAGAATTTTTTCATCCCAGCGATGTTATCTGCCAATTCAGCATTTTGTCTGTATATTAATAAATGCAACCAAAATACTGACTTCCTGTTTGCAGGACCCCTAGTTGAGACCATTATGGTTTTGCCCTTGACCCAGTGCCTGGTTTGATTCAGTTGCTCAGTAGAGATCTGAGCATGTTTGACCCATCCAACAGCCAATCAGTAGAAATTACTGTTAGGAACATTCCAAGGAAGTGGTGCATCCTGGGAACCTGAAATGTCAGCTCACTAATGTCAACAGCAGGGAACAGCAAAGGGTATGAAATCAACTGATTTTTCAAAATGGGAGAGAATATGTAGAATAACTAAGAAGACATTACACAAACTAACAATTTAACATATTGATAATTTCCACTGAACTAACTGTCCCTTTAAATATGAGCTGTATATTCTGAGAAATCATCATTTGTAAACACAGCATTTACAAGGAAAGACCTGTCACTCCAGAAACAGAAATTATAATATGTTCCCCATTTGTAACCTCTCACTAGGATCTTTCTGTAACAAGAGAATCACACAGAGAAAGAAGGCGGGGGGATAGGCAGATGTGTAAGTAGAGAAGTGGAGAAGTGTCCATGGTGAGGCTGTGCGAAACATAGAAGTGTCGCAGACACTACATGAAGGCAGTGAGTAAGGGAGGTGGGGGGCAATTAGGTGCACTCACTAAACAATAATTTAATGACAAAGCAAGCACAGATATATAGTGAGTATCACCGTTTTATTCTCTCATATTGTAGTTTCAGATAATGTAAAGTTATTGGTGAGTTATAGTGACCCTATAATTTTTAAGGAGAATGAGGACAACCAAACATGCTTGATAAAGGACACAGTGGAGTTTAAAAATACACAATATATAATGTATATTGTGGCCTTTTGCATTTTGTAAGTAACTGACTATTAAGCAAATTCTATTTGAAAAATGATTAATTTAAAAGAAGCATGATATATAGTAATTGTAACAAAATATTGTGATAATTTACTGCTAATCAACACACAGAAGTGATTGTTACTGCCCCCTTTTAATACCTTTACTAACATCATTGTCTCCTCCAGGTAAAAACAAGATTGAGCTTGTCCTGAACACCAAACGTATCAGTTTTGGGGACCTTTCTTCTACTTCTGCTCTTTGTTTCTCCTTCTTTTCTCTATCAGTCGCTGTAGCCGTTTTCTGTTGCTGCTCCTGTAGCATTTTAAAGCTTGTTTCAAATTTTCATTCACACGTTCATCTGATCCATGATTCACTCACAGAGAAAGGCAGAAAAAGAATAGATATTCTTCTTTGATTTATTTGCTATGCTGATTCAGAAAAAAAAAAACACAATTTCATGTATTTTTCTCCATTTAACTGTGGAAGGTGTCTTTATAAGTTAGACATACATTATCGGTATACAACCTCCAATACTATGTTACTATGTAACTGTTATACAGACATTATGGGTAGGGTAAAAGGTTGGAGTAGAGGACATATTCTTTATACAACCTCCAATACTATGTTACTATGTAACGTTATACGCACATTATGGGTAGGGTTAATGTTGGACTAGAGGACGTATGTCTTATACAACCTCCAATACTAGTTTAAACTGTTCATACAGACATTATGGGTAGGGATAAAGGTTGGACTAGATGGACGTATGTCTTTATACAACCTCCATACTATGTTACTATGTAACTGTTATACAGACATATTATGGGTAGGGTATAAAGGTTGGACTAGATGACTTCGATTCTTTATACAACCTCCATACTATGTTACTATGTACTGTTATACAGACATTATGGGTAGGTATAATGGTTGGACTAGATGGACGTATGTATTATACAACCTCCAATACTACGTTTACATGTAACTGTTATACAGACATTATTTGGTAGTGTTATAAGGTTGGACTAGATGGACGTATGTCTTTATACAACCTCCAATACTTATTTGTTACTATGTACAAAAACTGTTTACAGAATATGGGTAGGGTATAAAGGTTGGACTAGATGGACGTATGTCTTTTTACAACTCCAATACTATGTCTATGTAACTGTTATACAGAACTTATGGGTAGGGTATAAAGGTTGGACTAGATGATGTATGTCTTTAACAACCTCCATACTATGTTACTATTACTGTTAGACAGACATTATGGGTAGGATATAAATGTTGGACCAATGGACGTATGTCTTTATAAACCTCCAATACTATTTACTATGTAATGTTATACAGACATTATGGTAGGGTATAAAGTTTGACCAGATGGACGATGTCTTTATACAACCTCCAATACTATGTTACTATGTAACTGTTAGACAGACATATGGGTAGGGTTATAAGTTGGACCGATGGACGTATGTCTTTATACAACCTCCAATACGAGTTACTATGTAACTGTTATACAGACATTATGGGTAGGGTATAAGGTTGGACTAGATGGACGTATGTTTTTATACAACCTCCAATATATGTTACTATGTAACTGTTATACAGACATTATGGGTAGGTATAAAGGTTGGACTAGATGGACGTATGTCTTTAACAACCTCCAATACTATGTTACTAGTACTGTTATACAGACATTATGGGTAGGGTATAAAGGTTGGACTAGATGGACGTATGTATTTATACAACCTCCAATACTATGTTACTATGTAACTGTTATACAGACATTATGGGTAAGGGTATAAAGGTTGGACTAGATGGACGTATGTCTTTATACAACCTCCAATACTATGTTACTATGTAACTGTTATACCAGACATTATGGGTAGGGTAAAGGTTGGACTAGATGGACGTTATGTCTTTATACAACCTCCAATACATGTTACTATTAACTGTTACAGACATTATGGTAGGGTATAAAGGTTGGACTAGATGACGTATGGTATTTATACAACCTCCAATACTAGTTACTATGTAACTGTTACAGCCTTATGGGTATGGTTAAAGGTTGGACATAGATGGACGTATGTCTTTATACAACCTCCAATACTATGTTACTATGTAACTGTTATACAGCAGTATGGGTTAGGTATAAAGGTTGGACTAGATGGACGTATGTCTTTATACAACCTCCAATACTATGTTACTATGTAACTGTTATTTTACAGACATTATGGGTAGGGTATAATGGTGTGGACTAGATGGACATTGTCGCTGCTCCGCTAGCCATTACAATCGGTTTGACATGTTGGATGTAATGTAGACTCTGTGTAATATGTATTATGTAAGTAGTGTGTGGATAGTTTAGACCATCCAGGGGACACATGAATGTGAAGTGATAACCAGGTCCATGCAGCTCCTGTTCTGTCACTGGACGATGTGCACTGAGCGTGTCCTGGACCGGTTTGGGGTTTGTGTAATGGGAGGAAATATAAAACTGTATAATTCTCTGTAAATTCTTGTGTTCTATAATAATAATTACAACAAAACATTAGCAATTTGGGGCTTACAAAATCACACAATGTGTCTAGTTCCCCTTTTTTCTTTTACAAGGTTTCTCTTTCCTACATAAATCCCCAATACAACGTGCATTAAATATTATAACAAGGTTCGAACCTAACCATGGGAGAGTTTCTGCAGCAGCTGAATGTCAATCAGTTCAGGTCGCCCGTCGTCTGCCAATGTGTACACGGGTGTATTATAAAGGTTCAGCGTCCCCACAGACCGGCCTTGTCATTCATGTTCCCCACCGAAGCTGTCAGACCGCCATCACCGTCAGAGAGAACAAGAGGGTTGAGCGGAGACGCTCACCTAGGAACCTCTTCGCGCCCACATAGTACGTCATCACAGCGCGCCGCTTCAGCTCAAACACGTGTCCAGGAAATCCATAAGAACGTGAGGATCATCAGAGTCAGAGTCAGAGAGTTCTAAGAGCGATATTCTGATTTGGTGGCCAGTTCTATAGAAGGAATGTTGACATGGATGGAGAGTTGGGTTAATTGCCTCCATGGATCCTTAAGTGGTCAATTCTACAATCACTTATGGTGGCCATAGATGCTGCAATCCGATTGTACAATCCACGGGTCGTAAGATCGGATAGCCGGTCGGCCCAAAAATTTTAAACTTTATCCAGTATCATATCCCAGTATCATGCGTCCGGGATCTAAGGTTCCATGGCACCATGTTTTATTGAATGATCATACAATAATTTCTCCTCTAGGCCAGTTGAAAATTTTCTATAGTTAGAACTTGGACCATTTTATCCCCTTTCTTTCCGCATTTGTTAATTAGGTCGAAGGAGATGAGAAAGATAACACATGATGGCCTGGTACAACACCGACGTTTGTCCAAAAATGTGCAAAAGGTCCTCCATCTTCAAAAAGTGCCAAGGCTTGATAAAGGTCTCGGTGGTCCCGCCCAACAAAACGTGATGAGTATCTCACGATGCTGGGTAACCCCACCCCTTCCGGCCGTCGCAGGAGTCTCCTACATACCACGAAGTCAATCCTGCAACCTGATAACCTGAAAATGCGTCTGGATATCTGCAGGATCTGCCCATCACTAAAACTGTAAAAATGTGAGTAGTTGGGCAGATCCAGAAATGAGGAGACCCAAGATATCTCAATTCAAGCAATCTTTATTCACCATGACATGTTTCAGACCAGGGGTCCTTCCCTTAAATGTTATGTGTGAATAAAGATTGCTGAATTGAGATATCTTTGGGATCTCCTCATTTCTGGATCTGCCCACAACTACTCATCTTTTCCCACATACCACCTAAACTCCCACAAAACAAAAGGACCTCTCTCCTCCTCCCCCGTCGTGCCCCTTTTCACCAGGATGCCCCAACTCAGCCTCCACCCACCACCTAGACATGTCTTGCCCCCTTCCCAAAGTCCTCATATGGCAGATGGGATGTCTGTGAATGGGTGTAAATAAAATTGGCACTTTTTAAAGATTGAAGAGTCCTTCTGCACTTTTTTGACAGTATATCACATTTACTGAAGAACAGTGGACGATCCCAAGAGGAGTGTTCAACAAATTCTAAGTATTATACAGACTTGTAGGCAACAAACGAGCGGCAGTACCGGATTATTATTATACAGGTATGGCTGCTTGGTCGGGCATTGGTCATTGAGTGCAGGTTTGGATCACCAACGAAGCCCGAACTAACATAGACAGTCAATTATTGAGCGGAATGGTTGTTCATTGGCCTCGTTGATCAGCAGTCACGTACACAGAAAGGCACACGATACATTGTTTTAACACTGTGGTTTTAAATTTAGGATACACTATAGTTTCTATTGTGTTTTAAAACCTTAGTTCTGCTGCTTTAAAAGTTAATATAATATACGAGGAATACTTACTAAAGGCCTAGTTGAGAAGGATGAGAACCTGGTAAATGCTCTATGGATGGCCAATATAACAATCATTTTCTGGTGACAAACAAAATAAGAGAATCTTTAAGGGCATCTATTAGTGAAAAAAACCATTGCCCTTGCAAAGTTAAATTCATGTATCTGTGCTGCTTAATCCTATATCTGTCACTGACTCTGTTTAACCCACGGTGTCAGATCTATGTGCAGCATTCCCCCTTCCCTCCCCTCTGTACTCCTCCAGGTCTTCAGCTCCGGCTAACGACAGCTTTTTATGTTGCAGTATTTGGTTAGTTAAAAGTTCAACATCCTGAAAAACACACCCACGCCACAGTGGCCAATAGAAAGTAAGCTGTCCTGGAGACACGGAAGAAGGAGATCTACAAGTTTACGATCTTCACGTTTGTGACCCCACATCATCAGTGAAAGCTATTTAAGAAGGGGGTCAAGTGCAGCTTTATCTAACATCAAAGCTACCTTTCTCCCCCTGCTAATGCTGTTATCTCTATGTTTAGTACAGAGCAGGGAGGGGGGATAAGTCACAGGGATTTGATTGACAGTCCAGTAGGAGTGAGGAATGCAAACAGTATTCTTCTAACTGGGTCTCAGGACAGAGAGGGAATCTGAAAAGTGAAGACACTCTGGGGTGTAGGGAATTATAGAACACATGGAAGAAAGAAAAAAAAGTTCATTTTCCCACTATAGATGCCCTTTAACATAAAGTGTACATATAACAAAACCACTAGGTGGGAGCAATAACAATATAATAATGAAACAATGTAAGGACAAAACAGCATTTTGTATTCCCCATTGCATCTTTCACTATTGGCATTGTTTACCACTAAAATAAAACTGATATATAATAAATGACTGCCCAAACTGCAATCTTATAATCTGACAGATTAGGGCTTATCTGCTATGCAGAAAAATAATGCGTTTCGTTTCCCACTGCCTCAAAAGTTTTTGCATTTTCTGTTTCCAAGCATTTTTACAATCTTTTACATGCTCAGGAGAAGGTAGGGGAATAACATTCAGTCATGGCTGGTCGTGTCATCTGGTTACATCCATGACCAACTGAATTTAAATAATGAAATCGCTGAGAATCAGTTTCCACTGTATAATTTGCATTCTGAAATCTATGATGTCCATTTTCTATCTGCATGCGTTCACAAATTTTGGTCCATGTGTGTCAGAACTGCACTTTAAAAATAGTCTATGGGAATGCAAAAAAACACGAGACACACACGGACAAACTTTTTTTTTTGCGTTTTATCCAGTGTTTCCTGATGATTTTCCAAAAACTGCACTTGGACGCCAACGGACTGGAATGCAGATACACGCAGACAAATGCTAGAAAATGCATGTCTATTAACCTGCAAACAAACCAGAACGCGGACAAAATTCACTGTCTAAACGCACACCCAAATGGACGCGCGACGCCACATAGTGGGACCTTGCACCCTAAATACTCTTAAAAGATATAGAATAAGAAGTCGCACCAAGTGCAATGCTTTTTGGGTCGAAATTTAAATCTGTGCAAAAGTATCATGTCATAATGACATCATGAAAAAATGCACCCAGAGACATTTAAATATTATTAAACTAGAATAAGAAGTCGAACCGAGTAAAATGCATTTTAGGAACAAATTCAAATCTATGGCAAATGATGTCATGCTGATGTCATAGTTGACATAACTAAATGTCACCTAAATTTAAACACTATTAAAAATATAGAGTTGGACGTTTCTGTCATTTTTGTCGGTTTTAGTGTGAACGAGCACTAAGAATTTGCACCAAGTGCATGCATTTCTGGGTCAAATCCAAATCTTGCAAAATTATGATGCCATGCTGACATAAAAAGGAACTGTACTAAGAAATGCTGCAGACACATTTGAACACTATTAATATATAGAATAAGAAGTCGCACCAAGTGCAATGCTTTTTGGGTCCAAATCTGTGCAAATGATGTCATGCTGATGTCAAAGTGGAATCACTAAAAAATCCACCAAGACACATTTGAACACTATAAAAGAAATAGAATAAGAAATCACACAAAGTGTGTCCAGGTCTCCTCACCCTCCAAACCCCGCAACCAAACTTACCTGCATTCTCGTACCCTTGATGATGTTTTCCGCACATTCACATGAATTATTCCTTTAAAAGTGGGAGTGGAAATCACACAAGGTGCAGAAAATGTAATGAAGGCAAAGTACTATCAAACAATGCACAGACATACTCCAAATTGTGTAGTTGAAAATAATCTGTAACTTTATTCACCAACTGTAAGGTTTCATTCTCCGTCACCTGTTCGGGTGGGAACTCCACCCTTATCAAGCCAGGCTGCTGCATTGTTTGATGGTATATAATTGGGATGGGGGACCAGGAGCAGTACGGTCCGCAGCGGCAGAACATGTTGATTGGGTTCAACAATCTGTGAGTTAAGAAAGCAAAAGTGCTGGCGGAAAGGGAAAATGTCAGCTTCAGCTTTGGGGAACAAACAGAAGCGACACTAATACCGATAAGGAATGGAAATCTTTCACGTCAGAGGTTTTTGACGGCAAGTACTTTCTAAATCCAAGTACTTTTTGGGGTTTCATTCTCCTTAAAAACTCTTAGATTCATAACCATAGCAATTTGGGGTGTGATTTATCTATACACAACTAATTTTAGGGGTGAGGATGTAGACTTCTTTTAAATATCTGAACCAACTTCATTACCGACTTCATTTCAATGTGCCACTACATTCTCCTTTTTTTCAATGTTATTCCCAATGCCCTAGTGCTAACAGAAACAGGAATTTGTACCTCTCATTAAACTAAGCCTCTATCGCTTGTGAAAAGTGAGGGAAAATATACTTAATGCACATGAATGTATAAAATGTACATACAGAGATTACCAGAAACATGATAGCGTGTTGAGTTGGAACTGAATGTGATTTCCACAAAGTCCTGATGGGAATCATGTTTAATTCCCAAATATGTCCAGTAAACCTAGGCCACACTGGGTGTTTTTTGTTTTGCGATCCATCAGCGTGTAATAATTACAGCCAGAACATTACGATGTTGGTTTCCACATTGCATTCACCGAATATTGTTTTTGGAGCGCATGTGATCCCCATTATTTTTGCAATTGATGTGCGTCCAATAACGATTATTGCTAAAATTTCAGTGCAAATCTGTCCGTTTACACGTAACACATGTGAACATGCACTGCATTTTATCCATGTTACCGTCCATCTGTAGCGTGGCTACAGAGGGGACATTGTTGTAGGTTTATTAGCAATCTATCACCCTATAGCAGGTAGGTTTATAGCAAACCGGATGGGAAAGACACAACATGGTGATATTGTGCAAATTGAAATCTTGTGGAATGCAGGCATATTGCAGGAGTATTATTGTTATGTATATCATTTGGGTATAAATGCCTTGGGTATAGATCCCCTAGATTACCATGGACCCCCTATGTATGTTGTTTTATTTTACATTTGAATAATGCTTTACCAGTACTTGACTCTAAAACGGCCATGCACTATAAGATGTGCCAACCTTTCCACAACCAACTGGACCATGTTTTGTTATTGAGATAAGATTGCTAAATGGTTCCTAGAAATTAATGTTGGAGGCGATGAATGATCTGACAAATATTAGATCAGGGATGCCAACCTGTCTCCAGACTGCAGCACAGGCAGCGTCTATGACTATCCCATGCCACGCAGAATCTGCCAGGCAGGTTGCGAGTTGGGCCCTATGTATTGGATTAAATCAACATCAAATCTTTATAATATCCATTTAGCATATGGCAATATTAAGCTTCTACACAGGTCTGATTGCGGGATCCTGACCCGCAACGCACAAATGGGTATGAAGGGCATTTCGGCCGAATATGGCAAATGTATGGGTGCCGGTGTTGGCATTGTTGAAGATCCAATCCGACGGCGGATCATCAAAAGATGCTCCGCCACTGGTACATCAGCCGAAACACCGTTCATACGCCTTGTGCATCACGGATTCCCCATGTATGTACAAACCATTGAAGGCAGTGGCAGTGCAGATGTGTGTGCTAACAAAAACTAAAAACCATGATTATGTTGTTATCTAGAGCATAAACATAACCACAAACGGACGTAGGCTGTAATTGGTAACAAGAATAATGAATGCTTTGCTGGCTCTGTAACGTGTCCATTCCTTTTAAAAATTACGTTTAAAGGAAAAAGGTGTGGTAATTAGTTTTTTTTTAAAGAACGTTAAAATACTTGGGACAGGGATTCAGGAGGGTATTCCTACCCTCCCAATATTGTTTCTGGTCCGATCACGCGACCCCAAAAAACTGATTCTTCCAGTCTGGCCTGCGGCTTCAGCACCATCTTTAACAGGAACTAGTCCAGCTAAACTGGCAAAGAAACTGTATGTGCTTTGTAGCGTCCTTAACGCCAATTAAGTGTGGATGGTAAGAATAATCAATCCGACCTCAACCTGCCCTAGGTACTTTTCATTTTATAAAAAGTTATTTTTTACAGTACTAGTATCCTTAATTATTTCATGTACTGTCCCCAATCACTCATGTTAATGTCTGTATTGACGATATGTATACCATTATGTGGCAACTACAAATAAGTAAAGATTCTTTTTAATAAGATTTATGTGAAATAAAATGGGTCATCACAATTGATGGCAGATAATTTAACCCAATGGTTAAAGTAGTTAGGTTACTTGCTGCCAAAAGCAATTGGCCAAATTAACATATATCAACACTCCCGAATGTCGTTTGGTGGGCATGTTTTATCCCCCAACGACATTACATGAAAAAGTAAATTGTTTTCTAACACATTACAATATAAAAGGTCTAAAAAGTCTATGTGTTGTGCTGTTCATTTTACAATGGTGATAAAGGTTGTGAGACAAGTCTTCTATTAACCCACATGGGTGACCTGGGATTTATTAAGGAACCGCCTCTCTAGGCAATGTCTGGTCCTTTTACAAGATAAGACGACTGTCTTATTGGAACCAGGTGAAATATATACGAAAAGTTGTAGATATGATTTTGCCTAACATGGGCAGTACAGAAAAATAATGTAGATTTAAACTTTAAATCATATATATATGTATTGCCGTGACCTGGATTCTGATCCCAACATTTGACCCTGTAAACCCCCTCATCAGAAAGGTTAAAAATTAATACAATAAGCAAAAAAAAGTAATACAACCCAAGCGGGGTACATGTATCGTAACAGTTGATTGAGTTCAGGCAGGGTATTCCATATACTCAGAGAGCTAGTTGCCAAATAACTGCCGATAATAGAAAACAGGACACCTAAAAGAAAGAAAAGAGATTATCAATAGATTTATAACATCTGAAAGTTATCTGCTAACGATACAATCAGCAAAAAATAATGGATGGCAGATCGACATGTAAGTATTCTTAAAATATAATAGTGCTACTATTGCAAAAACTGTCTGTTTTTTATATCGGGGTCTATGTTTATCATGTTCGGATTAGATTCGTTTTTGAAAAAAACAATCTCAACAACGTTCTATGCCAGGATGGAAATGTTATCAGGTGTGCTATTATTTATACTTACCACAAGTCATTTGACACCTACCAAAACAAATCCCTGCCCGGCCCCAACGCGCAAGGAATCAATATGTTACGATAACTTTCGTTTTCCCCCCTCTCTTTTCAATACGTATAACCCAATAGGCTACAACGCCAAACAATCCAAGCCATTCCTACGAAACAGATGTGGATTGTTACACGTGAATAGAGATACATCCACCATCTACTTATTATTTTTGAGGCAACCAGTGAGCTGAACCAAAGGCTCCACCTGTTGTTTCATAGCAGGCAAGATTGTCTTTTACTCACCCACCCTAAAGATGTGAAGCTGCCTGGGGCAGAGACCACTTTCTCATGTTTCACAGGACAAAGCACGGATATCTGAATACTACTTACTTGTTAAAACATTATGTATATCGCTCTTTCCCTATTGTTTATTTCTTTATTTACTTGTTACTTAATGTAGATATTATAAATTTTGCATGTCACGTTATGTGACAATCTATTTCTCTAAATTGTAAAGGGAAAACTAAAGTTCAAACCTTCCAATGATTTACCCAGGGTAGGGCTCTAAATGAGTAGGTCCAACGGTTTACTTATGATAGGCTAAAATACATTTAGCCAAAGCGCAGGCTTCCAACCTGTTCCTGTCTGTCCGCAAGCCTGGGATGCCTGTCTATGGTATTTGCATTTGCAATGCATGTCCTTCGATTCACCCACATGTCCATTGAAAGGGGGCCCTGGCCTCAAGTCACACTGGGGGACACTTTTTGCAAATTAGGTATGTGTTCAGTCACATAATTTACAATATACAATATTTTACTGGCAACTTACAAATGTTATAATTACACCTAAGCTACCTCTTATAAAATGTAAATGTACCTATGGGCACAAAAGAGCTCCTTGGATTTTTCTGATGATAAACTTGAGGTTGGGTATCACCCCACGCATCATAGGTGTGATAGTAGAAACATCTCCTAGAGGGGAGTAGAAGCCATGTTTTCTGAATGTGTAAGGACAAGAATGAAAGAGCTTATTGGATAATGGGATTCGTCATTCCATCAGGCTACAGATAGGCATGCGGGTTAACATTTCACTTAATGTATGTGGTTTTAATGTCATGCCCTTACGGATCGCAGCGCTGTACAATATGAAGCAAAACAGTTTAATTTCAGGAACTGGCAGATAAGACTATAACTCCCGCATTTCTGTAAATATCATCTAACTACTCTAAACTAGTCCTCAATAAAACAAACTCTTCTCACAATCTGATTGCACTTTTATTAGTTCTTATTAATTTAAGGGAGGAACGTTTGATAAACCGTTCACAAATTAAAATTATGGGGGCTGGTAAACAGAAAACAAAAAAAAAAAAACTAAATATACAAGCAGAAGTATTTTTACACTTAATTCCCTTTTAAACAATAAATAGTGGAAGTGCATCCAGTATGTCCATAGTAGATCAGCAGGAAGTTTCCAAATCACCTGCGAGATACCAGAAAGGTTAAATATGCAAAACACGGGGTCAATCAAACAAATATAATAGAAGGTGTTTTTTTAGTTTATGCGTCATTGATGTTGAACTTGATTTGATTTAAAAATGTTTCTGCTAAAGATTTGGATGTAATGTATAGCCTTATTTATAAAGTGGCCACAGTGAGGGGGACGCAGTGCTGTACATTTCAAATATAATAGCATACAAGGGGAACAATACTAGTTCAGTACCATTAAGTATAATGATTATAACATGATAGTGCTTAGATATTTACCACAAGAGGAATGAGGTCCCTGCCCCATAGAGCTTACAATCAGTTAGGGTACTTTTTTTATTTACAGTTACAACCCCTATTTGTCTGCCGTAGTTAGGAGCCACCAATTCCTTTTAACCTTCCCTAATAATTAGGGTTACAAGCTGCGTGTTTGTTTGCCACTACTATTGCCGTAGATAAAATTCTTCACTGTGCAAAACCTTTCCAGTAACACCCATTGAAAGTACCAACACAACATTGCATCATAAACTATGCAGGAACAGTTATGACATTTTATGCAATTTCTACAGTTAATTTCCTTGTTACAAATGGTGTCCAAGCTGCAGTTACGATGTATAAGGAAATGTGGGGAAATGATAATTAATAAGTTATATTATTGGCCGGCAAATTACTCTTGTGGCCAAGTAAGATTAGAGAGAGTCAAAACATTCTGAAGCTTTCATTTAAAATGTACATTTCATTTCACATATGTGCTGGAAGGTGTTCCGTCAGGTCTAGTGATGAATCATAATGAACTTGGTTTAGATTCACAAACTGCCTATTATAAAAGCTTCTAAACTGCATCTTTTATCAATGAGTCAAAACTTTAACAATTCCATATGAAACTATCGAAAACAAACACAAAATAATTTCTTTGAAAATTTAAAAATGATCAATTCAATCGGATCAGTAGTTTGTGGCTAACACTATTCGCAATGATACTCGCCATTTCTTTCATCTACTCCAGGCCATAGAAAAGGACTGCACCACCCAACACTTAAAAGAGTTTCATATATAGTACCCATACACTGTGCTCAAGCCCCATCCCCCTCCAGTTCCACGGACAATATTGACTATTGAGTCTGGTAGGTATTTGGACAGTACATACTCAGGAATTGTCATTTGGAACAATCGTGTACACAATAATCCCAGTGTCTATTCCCTAGGGTCTTTTAGCCGGGCGGCCTCCCTGCGGCTACTTTTTCAATGCCACCCGGCTGGAAAAAATTCCTTGAGAGAACTTTAGATCTAGGTTTAATAGTGGCCCATAGGTAGGTCAGAAAACTCCTGCCAATACGCCCCGTCCAAGACCCGTATTTTACATTGGTAAATTATTTTAGCACGTTTACTAGCTTTTCCAAGATCCCCAAGCCCAAAAGGGTGGCCATGCTCGTGTGCTGGCATGTTTACCTGGGTTACCTTCAGAGGGAACTACACTCCGTGCATTTACACAAACCACAGAATGCTGGGAGTCATAGTTTTTCACAACTCTAGTGGGATGAAAGGTTAGACATACCCTGTCCTATATAATGAGCATGATGCAGTGCACATTTTTCCTCCACCACCACCAAATTTTCCCCGTGCCCACCCACACGCCCTACTTTTTCATGCCACCCGGCTGGAAAAAAATTCTGAGGGAGAACACTGAATCCTCTCCAGACAGATGCAGAAGCCAGCAGCCTGTTTCTTTAAAGCCTCGTACACACGTTGGATTAATTGTCGTACGTGCAGCCGGCGAACGAGCACACCGTACGAAATTATAGCAATCAACATCATCAAAGCCAACAACGCTCGACTATTCGTCGGCCTTTTTCCAACACATCACCTGGCGGATTTGTTCTGTGACGATTATCGTATGATTTGTACATGGCCCGGCAGATTTCGGTAATCCGTTCTACGAAAAATACTATAAAAGCGCATGGCTGCTTTGAATTGCGCGCTGTACGACCACATCTATATCTACACGACTATTATGTGGGAATATGTTGCTGGTGTACAGATGATGTTTCAAAGTTGTTAAACTTTCGTCGCTCGTGCATTCATACTGAAAATGATCAACGTTGTATACGAGGCTTAAGGGCACCAGGCCACACTGCAACACCAACGCATGCGATTTCATGTGCGATTTGTGCATTGCGCATGGTTTTTTCTCATTAAGTATTGACAAACGCATGCGACTGTAATTTAAATGCGGAACGCAAATCGCGCAAACGCAACGCATCCGACAGAACGGGCTTTTGGTGCTTGCCCGCGTTTTCAATGATAGAAAAAAACGCACAGCCCAAAGACAGAAAAAAGCACAGCAGTGTGGTCCTAGCTCCTAAGAGATGGGGAGGGTCAACCAAGAAACGTTCGATACAGTCATAGGCAAACGTAAGCTGGTCTGTTCCAACAATCATTAAAAGGGGATGTCAGCACAGTACACACCTGTACCTGCCGAGCTGGTCCCAGCCTGGAAATGGTCCAATCTTCATTTGCTTTCCAGTTCAGACGACCCATTATCTAGTGTGTGTAAGAAATCTAATCTCCACCAGTGAAACAATATGTGGGGGGCCCTCGTGGGTCACCAAGATGAGCTCTTAATATTGCAAGCAAATATATTTAATAATTTGGAATCAACCAACAACGAACAAATGGATAAGAGTAAAAAGGATCATACTAAGAACTGGTAGCAGGTAATATACAGAGAGTAGCTATTGTCTGTCGACTCACCTAGTATATATCATTTCCCTGGAAAGTAGGTTGAACATCACACAATTCCCACTAGGTTGCTTGAGGTTCTACATGGGCTATGGCAACCATCGACTAATGAAAAAAGATCCGTGTGCTAGTAAAAAACACGTGGGCCCTCCAGGCAAAACAATGATGGGGCCCCCAATGCTTCACATTAGTGACTTGGTTACGCTTCCCATTTCCTTCTTCTGAGCTTCGCCTGGTGGCCGCGGCAGTCTGAAACTGACTGACTGAATGACTAGGGTGTCTGACTTACCTCCTACATACCCCCTTTTGTTTTTCTCTTTTTTTGTGTTTTTGCATCTCTCCTTCTTTTTTTCTCTTTTTTCTTTTCCCGCCCTTACGCTTGTTTTCCTTTTTTCCCCTCCTTCTCCTCCTTCTCCACCATTTAGCTTCCATTATCTTTCTTTCTTTTTTTTTTTTTTTTCTCTCCTTTTTCCCTCCAATTTCCTCCCCCCCCCCTCCCTTACTTTTATTATTTTGTTTTTTGTAGATAAGGGTCCTCAAATTATGGCTCCAGTCGGTTTGAAAATACTTCAAATTCTCTACAGCATACCTAACTTACAGAGGGACAGAGGGGAATGACTGGGAAGTTGTAGTTTTAACTATAGTTTGGGAACCCCCTAGGATTGATTGTCAGCTACTCTGTGGAATTATCTCATCCACCCATATTGCACACCTACAGACTCCATCCTTCCCTATGAGCCATACTTCGATTTCTTGAGGGATAGGGAGGTCCAGACTGTCCTGATCTCTTACCCATAATAGTAAACATTATCACCTGCCCAAAATCTCTACACAGGAGGATGCTGGGAGTTGAGGTTGTCCATAGATACCCATAACTATTACACATCCTCGCATACCTGTGTCTGGCCCTCTTTCGTCTGTCACAATGTCACTGCAGGACCTGCCGTAACACCATTCTTAAAACCATGATCCTGGCTGTTGCCTATACAGGGGCGCGGCCAAAGTCACCAAGGTTACAGTCACCCAACGGACCTTCCAAAGGAAATTGACTACCTGGGTTGGGTCAACAACCCCAACAGGTCGTATTGGGTTCGTGTTACTGATTATTATATGTTAACTTATTATTACCATGGTTTAAAATAACATTATAGAAAACAAGAAAATCAGAAAAAACTTACCAAGGACTTTCATTTCTCGATCCTGGAATCCGGCAGGGAAAGTGAATAGGTTTACAGTTTTTCCTTACTGCTTGATGACAGAGGCTTGGTAACCCAAAAATAAAAAAGATAGCCCTCCCCTCTCCCCTCTTGTTCTCCAGTTTTTTAGGCGATGTGCATCTAATAATCTTGTCAGCATTAGGGAGGGGGAAAACCCCCCCTCCACTGCGGGTTCCAGACCCAGGAGCAGGAAATATCGAGTAAGTTTTTATGGGTTTCCATGGTCTCATCCGGCAGTGGAAGGTGAATGGGTTTTTTATGTAAAGTAGTGCATATAAAAAATAAGGGAGTGGACAAATCGTTACATGATTTCACTACAATTTATTGACCATGTGCTATGGACTGAGCACTTTGTGCAGAATTCTGATCTATTTCTCAATCCCCAAATCTTATAATGTTTGAATGTTTGGGGGGCTAGACATGCTGCTGCTTTAACATAGCCGTGTGCTGTTGTTTCGTCTTCCTGAAAATGCTGGTAATACAAGTGTCACTGGTTAATGTGAAAACTGTCACACTACTTTGGGTAGAAATTTGGTATCCGTTCAAGATTAAGACTGTCATTTAAAAAAATGTCAGGAAGAGGTTAGGAGTGATTCTTAGCGGTAGGCACAAGAAGTTTTTTAGATTGACGTTTGCAGTACTCGGTTTCTAACGCTATTCTTACGCCTTCGATTTTCTTGCTAACATGGAAATCGGGGGCGGAAACGGAACGATTTTCGCGCATGCGATTGCACGTCCGTGTTGCGTTGTGCAGCGAGCATTTTCCGCGCAATGTTTGGTTTTCGACTTTAAAGATAGCGAAAATAGCTCTTGGAGACGGCTCTTTTCAAATGTGATAAAAAAGAGCGCGCTAAACGCACAGAAAGCGTTCACATGAATCGCTGTGGGATAACGCAGCAAAGCGGTTTTGTCCCGCGCGTTCGCGCGTTTGTAGTGTGGCTCAGCCTAGGCGATCGCCAGGAGTGTTAAATGCAAACATTTACATTATATTCCACGCACTCCTAGCACCAACTAGCCCCTCGAATAGGGTAATTAACGCCTAGAGTCAGATAACAGGTATTAAATATCAGGGTCTGCACCCCATCGTGTGTATCGATACACACAAACCTGTTCTAGTTAACTTTCCAGTTGCTTCATAGTTAGGAAACTGCAACTGCTTTACACGTCCCTTAACTGCTTCTATTTGCATTAGTGTAGTTCCCCTTTGGGTTAATGAATTTACCTGCTGGTTTAGTTCCTGTATCAATGCATGACATATTTCTTATGTAATTTAGGAGGGAACTCTTTCAATGTAATCTAATTAAATACCCAAGGATTGTTGTAAACATTTTAAATGACTGACAAGGTCTCGAGCGTTATTGAAAAAACAAGATTGGGCCCGGGTGGAAAAATTTTACACCAGCTGAAATCTAAATAAGATCGAGCCTCAAGGTAGGAAACTTTAAGCTGTTCTTCCGGACCCACTAACTTCGCGATCGTTACCCCTCAATCAGAAAATCTGATCGAGAGAACAGCTTTGCCTGTGTATAGCTCGCAACATTTACCAGGACCTAGTTTTCTGCTTTTTGTGAAAACAAATCAGGTTAGGCTGGGTATACGACACACCATACAATATTGTTTGGGCAATCTTTTTTCCCTCTTTTCTTCGAACGATATTACAGTGTATCGGCTTGGTTGAAAAATGCAGGGGCTGTGTGCAATAGTGGGCTTGAGGATCCGATCGTGGTTTGCACTACGTTCATTCTGGATACTAACATATGGGACCAGATTATGCATTCTCCTAGGGGACCATCGCAACAATGCTATGTTTTTAAAGGCATTGTGGAGATTGTACTCCGTCCTTTCTCCCGTCGTTTTCCACCTCCTTGTAGCCAGGAAATGCGAAACACAGGGGGCTCACTACCAACAGTCCAAGAATCATGCCAAGGTGATTCAAGATCTGCACGGGCAGTCTAATTTGGATGTAATTTTACTGACATTATACTGATCGCAGGGGTATAGACCAATGATAGATTTCTGTAAAAAGGTCTCCAATTGAAAGCGAGATGGACTAATAAAACCTGTTGTTTAACTGAATTCCAGTTAATCATAACCGACAAATAATGTCACTCTCACCACTCAAAGCCCTGGTTTGGAACAGGGTCCTAGGGACTGCACAATCGTTGATGCTTCACCCAACTGCTGCTAGGGGTCGGTCCTGGTGAAAAATGGTGCGTGGTACCCAGCCTTTGGGATATTTAAAGCCCTTGATCCAGGGAGTTGACTGACTTCTTCAATAAGAAGGCTCGCTATACGGTTTATATAGGATTCTAATCCCTACATCGCCCATGATTTCTACTCGTTTATCAATTCATGTCTAAAAGTTTTAGGATCTGCATTCCATTTCTCCCTCTCCCAACCACATGGATGCATTGTGGATAATACAGGAATACACAAGCTTCAAGGCCTAATTACCAGGTATTGGTGCCTGACTGTTCTCTTGTGTGTAAAGGTTATGCTCGGGATACATTATATTTATATAGTGGAAGCTGTTAAAGTAATTAAACATTACTGACGTGTTTGCTAACATCGAGGATTGCATGGTTACTATTGTCGTTTTTGAATACGGGACACTGGGCACTCAGCGCCTTGCTAACAAGTAAACCACTGTGATTAGTCAAAGTTTATTGCCTTTATTTGTGACTGTTGGTCCCGATGGGGTTCTTTTATCACAGAATTTTTATTTTAGTCCATATAATATGAATTTGGGCCACAATCTTATATAACTTAAAATAAACCATGGGAACATAAAGAAAAGTCTAAAGTGACTTGGTCAATAAAGTAATACGCTCACTACTAGCCGGTGTAATATGGCTGGGGCTTTAACATCACCAACTTTTATTTGATTGCCCAAACGGGACAAAGCAACCAACATAAGTTAAGCAGACAAACGACTAATTGTCTGACAGTCTAAACGTACGGTCTCGCATGACATCGTTAAGTAATCCATTTGAGTTCGATTGTTATCCTCGTTCAGGGAGGATGCTAATTTTTTCTATGTTGCAGGAGTTTCGGATCATTCCACCCCTCCCCATTTAACAGATTAGGCTACTCGGCCACTGCGAGCATACCTGTTCTGTATAGAGATTTCTAATAATGTGTCTTTGGAATAAGTGTGTGTACCAGCCATAAAGGGTTGGATAGACAGAAGACACAGATTCAGCGTGGTCCCTGTGCAAGATGACGTCCGATAGTGCAAGGTGTTTGCGTTAGATACAGGGGTGTTCATCTGAACGAAGCACTACATACGTGCGACTTTGGCCGAAAAACAGTGTTCGTGTGGTTGGGGGTCGGTTTTTTAAAATAGTATGTCTGTTACCGAAGCTTTATTGCCAAGTAGGGACACACAGTAGGGACACAGACAAAATCAGGTCATCTTGTTAGTAAATGAAAGGTCATTGCTGGGTTGTGGGTGTAAATGGCTGTTCAGTTATAACAGTATCCAGTAGTCATTCACATATTCAGTAACATATGCAAAAGAATGTATCATTTTTTTTTTTATGAAAAAACTCGTCACTTCACCAAGTGCATCTTTTCTGCCTATTGATGTATTTACATACGTCACTTCATCCTCCAAATCTTCCTCCTTGTGACGCTTCTTCCTTGTTATACAAGTTCTTACCATGAGAAACTGCTGGGGGACAGTTTGCAGGTATATAAAGATTAATCCGAGGTGTAATAACACATCTCGTTACGATTCTTTCTGGCTTTGGCTGTCTCCTTGTTGGAAACCGTTGACACAAAGGAATGTAATGTAATACTATGTTAACGTCACGTGCATTGCTTGTGGGGCAATAGGACCCATAGTGGGGAGGAGTTACACAATCTACTTTTGTTTCTGGACATGCAGTATAGTTTTATATATTTTTGCGTGTGATGTCCACCCCCCAAAAAAAATGCCAGCATGGCTACCCTTGTTCCAGTTACGCCCCTGTTCAAACGCTCTAAGTGTACCCAGCAGGTGAACGCGCGGTGGTTTCCACTGTGCTACTTAGGGGCGTTGAAAGTTCTTAACATTTATCTCTACAAATCTAAATAATTTGGCTCTCTATCCATCCAACCTGTAGTTAGCTCCTGGTCTACCCTATTCAAGAGAGAGCTGATGTATGCAGAGGGTCAGTACAGACTAATCATATAACTCCCTATCACCCTTATTGGAGGTGAGGGTAGGCGTATCCTATCAAATCAGTAGTGGACTAGTCAGAGATCTGGAAACGGCTTCATAAGGACAGCAGATCCTGACGTAAGCAGCGCACCAATAGTGTACATACAAGGATTCTGAGTCTGGGATCTTCGTCCCGACTTGACTGTAAAGTGTCCAATCAGCCCAGGAACGAAGGAATGCCAGTCACAGCAAATTAGCCCGCGGGTCGAAAGTTCACTGGTACTGAGCGCCCCAGTCCATAGAGGGTGTTCCGATGCGTCCATTGCCAATGCACTAATTGGAATGAAGGCTTATGGTTGCAGGCCGCCACAAACCATGCAATTTTTCTGCCCCCATCAACTGATACAATGAGCTATCAGTCGAAGTCGAAAATTACCTGTTATCAGCGCCTAACCTTATAATTAATTGACAGCCAGTTAAATTTTAAGTATTTGCTGGGTGACATTTCCGTAGAGAAAGACTTGCCCTTTGCTGGCTTGGGAGATTTAATTGCAGTGTGTACGTGCTGTTTCAATTTGGAATCTGCATTATCCTTGGACTCAGCTGATTTCCAGGCACGGAATAGACGTGGGTGCGTTTACCCTGTGTTCTGTTTAGTGAACGTAGAGCATCTGGGGTAGTCTGGGAAGGTGATGGAATGTTAATTGGAATGAATAGGTTTTTGGTTCCAATTGCAGCACTAGCTATATAACACCTGGTAAACAGAGACTAAGGCTGAGGCCACACTGCAACGCACAGGAATCGGCGCACAAAATCGCGATTTTGGTACGATTGTAGTTTTATGCGCGTCATGGTTTAGGGGAAGACGTTATTGGTTTTGTGTGAGGCGTTCATTTCTTGGTATGTAGTGCGTTTGTCAGAGGTTTTGCGCGAGTTTTGGTTTGCGAGACGTTTTTCGTCCTTTGTTTCAGACGTTATGGAAAACGCGCGTTTTAGTATAATCGCTATCATAAAATTGTTTGTTAGTGAATAGTCTATTGGCGTTAAGATTACCGGAAAATGTAACGTTTTCCTTTCTTGACCGTGACTGCTGATCAACGAGTGGCCCAATAACAACCATTCCGCTCAATAATTGACTGTCTATGTTAGTTCGGGCTGCGTTGGTGATCCACCTGGCCACTCATGACCAATGCCCGACCAAGCAGCCATACTGTATAATAATAATCCGGTACTGCCGGCTCTTTGTTTGCCTACAAGTCTGATAATACTTAGAATTTGTTGAAACACTCCTCTTGGACGTCCACTGTTCTTTCAGTAAATGTGATATACTGTCAAAAAAAGTGCAGAAGGACTCTTCAATCTTTTAAAAGTGCACAATTTTTCACCCATCACAGACATCCCATCCTGCCATATGAGGCTACTGGGAAGGGGGCAGACATTGTCTAGGGGTGGGTGGAGGCTGAGTTAGGGCATTCCTGGTGAAAAGGGGCACGACGGGGGAGGAGGAGAGAGGTCCTTTTGTTTGTGGGAGTTTAGGGTGGTATTGTGGGAAAAGATGAGTAGTTGTGGGCAGATCCAAAATGAGGAGACTCCAAATATCTCAATTCAGCATCTTTTTTCACACATACATTTAAGGAAGGACCCCTGGTCTGAAACATGCATGTGTGAATAAAGATTGCTGAATTGAGATTCTTTGGAGTCTCCTCATTTCTGGATCTGCCCACAACTACTCACCTTTTTACAGTTTTAAGTGATTGGGCAGATCACTGCAGATATCCAGACGCATTTTCAAGGTTTATCAGGTTGCAGGATTGACTTCGTGGTATTGTAGGAGACTCCTGCGACTGCCCGGAAGGGGTGGGGGGTTACCAGCAGTTCGTGAGATACCTCTCATGCAACGTTTTGGGCGGACCACCGAGACCCTTTATCAAGCCTTGGCACTTTTGAAAGATTGGAGGACCTGTTTGCACATTTTTTGGACAAACGTCTGTTGTACCAGGCCATCAGATGTTATCTTTCTCATCTCCTTCGACCCTATTAACAAATGCGGAAAGAAAGGGGATAAAATGTGCCAAGTTTCTAACTATAGAAAATTTTCAACTGGCCTAGAGGAGAAATTATTTTATTTTGATCATTAAAAAACATGGGTGGCCATGGAACCTTAGATCCCGGAGAGCTACGTGCCCTGGGATCATGACTGGGAACCTGGTCATTTGTATAAAGTTTTAAAATTTTTGGGCCGACCGGCTATCCGAATCTTACGACCCGTGGATTGTACATCGGATTGCAGCATCTATGGCCACCATAAGTGATGTAGAATGACCACCATTATAGAATCCATGGAGGCAATTAACCACAACCTCTCCATCCATGTCAACATTCCTTCTATAGAACTGGCCACCAAATTCAGAATATCGCCTCTTAGAACCTCTGACTCGACCCTGATGATCCTCAACGTTCTTATTGGATTTCCTGGACACGTGTTTGAGCTGAAGCGGCGCGCTGTGATGACGTACTATGTGGGCGGAAGAGTTTTTCCTGGATGCGTTCCTCCGCTCAACCCTCTTGTTCTCTCTGACGGTGATCGGCCGGTCGTGACAGCTTCGGTGGGGAACATGAATGACAAGCCGGTCCTGTGGGGACGCTGAACCTTTATAATACACCGTGTACACATTGGCAGACAGAGGGCACCGAGACTGATGACATTCAGCTGCTGCAGAAACTCTCCCATGGTTACGGTTCGAACCTTGTTATAATATATAATGCACTGTATTGGGGATTTATGTAGGAAAGAGAAAACCTTGTAAAAGAAAAAAGGGAACTAAGAACACATTGTGTGATTTGTAAGCCCCAAATTGCTAATGTTTTTGTTGTAATTTATATTATAGGACCACAGAATATATCAGAATTATACAGTTTATATTTCCTCCCATTACACAAACCCCAACCTGGTCCAGACACGCTCATTGCACATCGTCCAGTGACAAACAGAGCTGCATGGACCTGGTTATCACTTCACATTCATGTCGGTCCCCTGGATGGTCTAAACTATCCACACACTACTTACATATTACATATTACACAGAGTCTACATTACATCCAACATGTCAACCGATTGTAATGGCTAGCGGAGCCGACATATGTCCATCGTGTCCAACAATTATACCCTCCACCATAATGTCTGTATAACAGTTACATATAACATAGTATTGGAGGTTTATAAAGACATACGTCCATCTAGTCCAACCTTTATACCCTATCCCATATACTGTCTGTATAACTTACTAGTAACATAGTATTGGAGGTTGTATAAAGACATACGTCCATCTAGTCCAACCTTAATACCCTACCCATAATGTCTGTAACAGTTACATAGTAACATAGTATTGGAGGTTGTATAAATACATACGTCCTCTAGTCCAACCTTTATATACCCTACCCATAATGTCTGTATAACAGTTACATAGTAACATAGTATTGGAGGTTGTATAAAGACATACGTCCATCTAGTCCAACCTTTACACCCTACCCATAATGTCGTATAACAGTTACATAGTAACATAGTATTGGAGTTTGTATAAAGACATACGTCCATCTAGTCCAACCTTTATATACCCTACCCATAATGTCTGTTATAACAGTTACATAGTAACATAGTATTGGAGGTGGTATAAATACATACGTCCATCTAGTCCAACCTTTATACCCTACCCATAATGTCTGTATAACAGTTACATAGTAACATAGTATTAGGTTGTATAAAGACATAACGTCCATCTAGTCCACCTTTATACCCTACCCATAATGTCTGTATAAACAGTTACATAGTAACATAGTATTGGAGGTTGTATAAAACTACGTCCATCTAGTCCAACCTTTATACCCTACCCATAATGTCTGTATAAACAGTTACATAGTACTCGTATTGGAGTTGTATAAAGACATACGTCCATCGGTCCAACCTTTATAACCCTACCCATAATGTCTGTCTAACAGTTACATAGTAACATAGTATTGGAGGTTGTATAAAGACATACTCCATCTGGTCCAACCTTTATACCCTACCCATAATGTCTGTATAACAGTTACATAGTAACATAGTATTGGAGGTTGTATAAAGACATACGTCCATCTGGTCCAACCTTTATATCCTACCCATAATGTCTGTCTAACAGTTACATAGTAACATAGTATTGGAGGTTGTATAAAGACATACATCCATCTAGTCCAACCTTTATAACCCTACCCATATTCCTGTATAACAGTTACATAGTAACATAGTATTGGAGGTTGTATAAAGACATACGTCCATCTAGTCCACCTATACAACCTTTATACCCAAACCCATAATGTCTATAACAGTTTACATAGTAACATAGTATTGGAGGTTGTATAAAGACAACGTCCATATAGTCCAACCTTTATACACTACCCAATTGTCTGTATAACAGTTACATATAACGTAGTATTGGAGGTTGTAAATACATCGTCCATCTAGTCCCAACCATTATACCCTACCCATAATGTCTGTATAACAGTTACATAGTAACATAGTATTGGAGGTTGTATAAAGACATACGTCTCCTCTAGTCCAACCTTTATACCACTACCCCATAATGTCTGTATAACAGTTACATAGTACCATATATTGGAGGTTGTATAAAGACATACGTCCATCTAGTCCAACCTTATCCCTACCCATATGTCTGTATAACAGTTCACTAGTAACATAGTATTGGAGGTTGTATAAGACATACGTCCATCTAGTCCAACCTTATACCCTACCATATGTCTGTAAACAGTTCACTAGTACATAGTATTGGAGGTTGTATAAAGAATATGTCCATCTACTCCAACCTTTATACCCTACCCATAATTCTGTATAACAGTTACATATAACATAGATTGGAGGTTGTATACCGATAATGTATGTCTAACTTATAAGACCACCTTCCACAGTTAATGGAAAAAATACATGAAATTGGTTTTTTTTTTTCTGAATCAGCATAGCAATAATCAGAATATCTTATCTTTTCTGCCTTTCCTCTGTGTAGTGAATCATGGATCAGATGAACGTGTGAATGAAAAATTTGAAACAGCAGTTTAAAATGCTACAGGAGCAGGCAACAGAAACGGCTACACAGCGACTGATAGAGAAGAAGAAGGAGAAACAAGAAGATCACACCAAACGTATCAGTGTTTTGGGGACTTTCTACTTTCTGCTCTTCTTGTTTCTCCTTCTTCTTCTCTATCAGTCGCTGTAGCCGTTTCTGTTGCTGCTCCTGTAGCATTTTAAACTGCTGTTTCAAATTTTCATTCACACGTTCATCTGAATCCATGATTCACTACACAGAGAAAGGCAGAAAGATAGATATTCTGATTTATTTGCTATGCTGATTCAGAAAAAAACACCAATTTCATGTATTTTCTCCATTTAACTGTGGAAGGTGTCTTTATAAGTTAGACAGACATTATCGGTATACAACCTCCAATACTATGTTACTATGTAACTGTTATACAGACATTATGGGTAGGATATAAAGGTTGGACTAGATGGACATATGTCTTTATATCTCCTGAACACCAACGTATCAGTGTTTTGGGGACTTTCTACTTTCTGCTCTTCTTGTTTCTCTTCTTCTCTTATCAGTGCGTGTAGCCGTTTCTGTTGCTGCTCCTGTAGCATTTTAAAACTGCTGTTTCAAAATTTTCATTCAACGTTCATCTGAATCCATGATTCACTAACAGAGAGGAAGAAGCAAGAAAGATAGATATTCTGATTATTTGCTATGCTGATTCAGAAAAAAAAAAACAATTTCATGGATTTTCTCCCTTTAACTGTGGAAGTGTCTTTATAAGTAGACATACATTATCGGTATACACCTCCAATACTATGTTACTATGTAACTGTTATACAGAATTATGGGTAGGGTATAAAGGTTGGAGTAGATGGACATATTCTTTATACAACCTCAATACTATGTTACTATGTAACTGTTTTACAGACATTATGGGTAGGGTATAAAGTTGGACTAGATGGACGTAGTCTTTATACAACCTCCAATACTATGTTACTAGTAACTGTTATACAGACATAGGTAGGGTATAAAGGTTGGACTAGATGGACGTATGTCTTTATACAACCTCCAATACTATGTTACTATGTAACTGTTATACAGAATTATGGGTAGGGTATAAAGGTTGGACTAGATGGACGTATGTCTTTATACAACCTCCAATACTATGTTACTATGTAACGTTATACAGACATTAGGGTAGGGTATAATGGTTGGACTAGATGGACGTATGTATTTATACAACCTCCAATACTACGTTACTATGTAACTGTTATACAGACATTATGGGTAGTGTATAAAGGTTGGACTAGATGGACGTATGTCTTATACAACCTCCAATACTATGTTACTATGTAACTGTTATACAGACATTATGGGTAGGGTATAAAGGTTGGACTAGATGGACGTATGTCTTATACAACCTCCAATACTATGTTACTATGTAACTGTTTATCAGACATTATGGGTAGGGTATAAAGGTTGGACTAGATGGATGTATGTCTTTATACAACCTCCAATACTATGTTACTATGTAACGTGACAGACATTATGGGTAGGATATAAAGGTTGGACAGATGGACGTATGTCTTTATACAACCTCCAATACTATGTTACTATGATAACTTATACAGACATTATGGGTAGGGTATAAAGGTTTGGACCAGATGGACGTATGTCTTTATACAACCTCCAATACTATGTTACTATGTAACTGTTAGAAAGACATTATGGGTAGGGTATAAAGGTTGGACAGATGGACGTATGTTTATACAACCTCCAATACGATGTTACTATGTAACTGTTATTACAGACATTATGGGTAGGGTTAAAAGGTTGGACTAGATGGACGTATGTTTTTATACAACCTCCAATACTATGTTACTAGTAACTGTTATACAGACATTATGGGTAGGGTATAAAGGTTGGACTAGATGGACGTATGTCTTTATACAACCTCCAATACTATGTTACTATGTAACTGTTATACAGACATTATGGGTAGGGTATAAAGGTTGGACTAGATGGACGTATGTCTTTATACAACTCCAATACTATGTTACTATGTAACTGTTATACAGACTTATGGGTAGGGTATAAGGTTGGGACTAGATGGACGTATGTCTTTATACAACCTCCAATTTTACCTAGGTAGCTGCTCCGCTAGCCATTACAATCGGTTTGACATGTTGGATGTAATGTAGACTCTGTGTAATATGTAATATGTAAGTAGTGTGTGGATAGTTTAGACCATCCAGGGGACAGACATGAATGTGAAGTGATAACCAGGTCCATGCAGCTCCTGTTCTGTCACTGGACGATGTGCACTGAGCGTGTCTGGACCAGGTTTGGGGTTTGTGTAATGGGAGGAAATATAAACTGTAGAATTCTGTATAATTCTGTGTTCCTATTAATAATAATTACAACAAAAACATTAGCAATTTGGGGCTTACAAATCACACAATGTGTCTTAGTTCCCCTTTTTTCTTTTACAAGGTTTCTCTTTCCTACATAAATCCCCAATACAGTGATAAGCACTTTTTATAGTTTAATCAAGTTTCCATTGACGTGGTTGTTAGGAGGAGTAGAGGAGAACGAAAACAACACAGGCCTGCAGTAAAACTATAATCCCGACTAACCTCCCGTTCAAAGTCTTTCTCATCTGTTGTTGCTGCTTCAACTGTGTTCTTTTCGCTCTCCAGCTCGCATAGAGTTCTCGGTTCCTCTTGACATTCAATGCATCTTTAGTGGCAGCACTATCCCCAGCTAAACCACCGTTCTGGCGATAAACAAGATATGCTAACAAGATGAAGCTGATACAGGGATATACTGTTTACAGTAAAAGCTAAAAAGAACATATGGTATGGAATGGGTTTTGCACACACATTCAGGCGTTACAACACTGGACATGAACATAGTTAAAAATGATCTTGTAGTATATAAGATGATAGATTTTTATCTACAGCAAGGTGAGGTAACAGTACAGTAAGGATTCATGTAAATTAGCTTTACATGAGAAGATGTTTAGCAGTACGAGAAATGGAGAATGTACAACCATATTGTGAATACAATAGAAGAATAGTGCTATTTCCATTTTAAAACTACTTTACTTGGTAATGAGGACTTAATTTTGGATAATACGGCATGATACTGGAAGTTCTCTCCCTTTCTAGACATGTATAGTTAGGTTTGCATTTAATCACAACCTATTTTAATGATAAGTCTGTTTGTTTCTGGAAAAGAAACCAGATACCTCCAGGACAGTATCCTACGAAAAAAGGTATCGGCTTATGAGCTTTTTAGAACCTGATCACATGCAGAGAAGGCAGCATGGGAAACGCAGTCAATCATTGGTGTGTTTCTGTCATGTCACAGCCTTGCTTGACTGCATTAGTGGAGGGAGCCAGCTTACTGCTGGCAGAATGAGGACAATAATTAAAGGGCATTTCCAACACCCCAAACCTTAATTTCCCACCACTAACCTGGCCCCAATCTGTAGTGAATAAAAATCTAACCTTACATCCCAGCTCCTGTATCCCCCCCCCCCCACCCGAGAGTACTGCAGAGTCCATTATAGGATCTCGACCTCCTTCTCTCCCTCACGGGAAGTTTGGCCCATGTACTGCAGCCATATCCCCCCTAACTCTCCTCCCTCCCTTTTTGCGATCCCTTCCCACTAGCTACAAACCCCTTTACAAATAGTAGTTCTCTTCCCCCACCCCAAACGCTATAAAAGTCTTGTTACAATAAGTGCCCCAATATTACTATCCTTCCCTTTCGTCCGGTGTTCTGTGCAGCGCGCGTCCGTATTGGATGCCTCTCAGTCAATACGGACGCGGCTGCCAGTCCCACCCCCTGCTTGCAGTTTATGGCAAAGCAGAGGCCGGGACTGTGGCGGGTGGGATAGAGGAAGCGAGTTAAACTATCGGGGCCACTTTCTTCACAACTCTTTTATGGCGGTTGGGGGCTGGGGAAGGAGGCTATTTTTTGGAAAAACAGGCCGATGCCCAAAAATCTCAATAATGTGCTGAATATCTCAGTTGTGAAGGGGGCAAGTCACCCAGTATTTTTATGGATGGAGATGTCCCTTTAATAGCAGGTGTTTGTTCTTGCTTATTTTTGTTTATGAAAATCAATTTAAACATCAGGTGATATTTTGTATATCATCAGAAAAATAGGAAGGTAATGTGAATGTATAGTTAGCCATTGCTGGGACAGATAACAAAGATATTGATGATTCATCACTTACCCGCGGACCCGCTCCAGCGCCGACTTCATGACAGTTCTTGACACGTCCTCGCGCTTCGACTGGCGTGCATGCCATAAAGAATCAGGAGGATTGTACTCTATTGTTAAAGAGTCCTCCTGATTCTGTATTGTTTTAAAGCTTAGTTGCCCTTTAAATGGACACCAGCAATTCCCCTACAGTACTAACCATTCTGGATTTGGCTCTTACTGAATGGGACTACTGTAGGGGAATACTGTGTCCATTTTAAAGGGCAACTAAAGCCTCAAACAATATAGAATCAGAAGGCCAGTGTGGTTATAATTTCTACCCTCGACTTATACACAAGTCAATCATGTTTTACTCATTTTTCAGGTAAAAATAGGACCTTGACTTATACTTGGATCAACTTATATTCGAGTGTGTTATTCCCCCCCCCCCTTCAGTCACTGTCACTCAATCTCTTACTGGTTTCTTCTGCTTTCTCCTGCACTGAGCATTGTTCCAACCGAAGATTAGAAGGAGGAACTAGTATTTGTGACCCGAGATTCAGAACCTCCTACCCCCAAATCACAATTTCTTATCTAGGGTTGTGCAGCTGTGGAGAGGTGGTTGGAAACCGAACCTTCAATTTATAATAATGTTTGGAGACCACAATTCGCCTTTAGGTACTATCTTACTTTGTGGATTAACCTGAAAGGTAATGTTCAGCCAGGATGAACCAGGGATAAAATGATAACAGATGATAAGGGATGGTTGGAATTGTAGCTCCAATACTTTACTATTAGTTAACAGGGAGATTCCATTAAATACGTTCTTATTGTTTAAAATGGTGCTAATTTTTGGCATTTGAAAGCTAACATCTGATTGGCGGGGTAAAATTAGCACCATTTTAAACAATAAGAACTTTACAGTAAAACCATGAAAGTGAATTACCTGCCAGTGCTAGTTTTCCTTCCTCAAGTTTCCTCCAAGATGTTAACTTCAAATTCTTTTTCCGTACAACGTTTGTGCAATCTTCCATTTTCATCCTTGACTTCCCGTAGTTGCTCCTGTAGCTGACTGTTTTCATTCTTCGAGAAGCCTATATTTAACCACAGGTTATTATTAGAGATTCTGCTCCTCTGATAGTTACTCCCTTTATATAATTTTTTGTATATCGGTGACATACTATTCCTCAACTCTTGGAATGGCTTTTCATATTAGCAGAACAGATTTCCACCTTGGTATTTCTCTCTGGCCACAGATAAACATTAAAGGAGAACTATTGTCTAAAAATAAGTAAAAGCTCTACCCATAAACCTTTCCTTCCCTCTCTCAGTGGGACACACATGCTCAGAATAAAGTATTCCAGGAAAACTGCGAGTGCTGCCCAATTAGCTTTCCCTTCCTTCCTAAATGAAAGTAACTGCCATGGTGAAAAAAATCACTTATTTTAAGGTTTAGTATTTGGTTGAATAACTTATAGTTATGATTATAATTCTCCTTTAATATATACAGTATGAATAAAAGCATCTCCAAAACATTCAGATTCTTCCACAATTAAAACTCTAAGACAATTATTTTTATATTGGAACAGCATTCATGAGTTCCCTGACACCTTTCTGTAATATGCTGATGGGATACATTCCAGGGTATTTATTTCAAACAGATTCTTATACAAGTAGTCTTAATTGAGAGATCCAGTTGGATGACTAGCAAAATGTCTTCAAACTAAACTTCAAATTCAGTTGATCTAACTGAAAACAACAAACATGACCTGGATGGATGAATATTACAGATACCGGGACCTGGATAGATGAATATACAGATATACCATGACCTGGAGGATGAATATTACAGATTTACCGTGACCTGGTGAATGAATATTACAGATATATCATGACCTGGATGAATGACTATTACAGATATACCATGACCTGGATGAATGAATATTACAGTTATACCATGACCTGGATGGATGAATATTACAGTTATTACCATGACCTGGATGAATGAATATAACAGATACCGTGACCTGGATGAATGAATATAACAGATATACGGACCGGATAAGATATTACATATACGTGACCTGGTGAATGAATATTACAGATATACTGTGACCTGGATGGATGAATATTACAGATATACCATGACCTGGATGAATGAATATTACAGATACAGTTTGTTTGCAAAGTATTCGGCCCCCTTGAAGTTTGCCACTTATGTCACATTACTGCCACAAACATGAATCAATTTTATGGAATCCACGTAAAAGACTAATACAAAGTGGTGTACACCTGAGAAGTGGAATGAAAATCATACATTATTCCAAACATTTTTAACAAATCAATAACTGCAAAGTGGGGTGTGCGTAATTTCAGCCGAGTACAATACTTTGTAGAAATACCTTTTGCTGCAATTACAGCTCCCAGTCTTTTGGGTATGTCCTACCAGCTTGCAAATCTAGAGACTGAAATCCTTGCCCATTCTCAAAACAGCTCCAGCTCAGTCAGATTAGATGGACAGCTTTGTGAACAGCAGTTTTCAGATCTGCCACAGATTTCCATTGGATTTAGATCTGGACTTTGACAGGGCCAATCTAACACATGGATATGTTTTGTTTTAAACCATTCCATTGTTGCTGGCTTTAGTTTAGGGTCGTTGTCCTGCTGGAAGGTGAACCTCCACCCCAGTCTCAAGTTTTGCTGACTCCAAGAGGTTTTCTTCCAAGATTGCCCTGTATTTGGCTCCATCCATTTCCATCAACTCTGACCAGTTCCCTGTCCTGCTGAAGAGAAGCACCCCCAGAAAATGATGCTGCCACCACCACATTTGTCAGTGGGGATGGTGTGTTTCTGGGTGATGTGCAGTGTTAGTTTTTCACCACCACCATAGGTTTTGCACTTTGGCCAAAAAGTTCCATTTTGGTCTCATCTGACCAGAGCACCATCTTCCCACTTTTGCGTGTCCCCCCACATGGCTTGTGGCAAACTGCAAAACGGGACTTCTTATGCTTTTCTTATAACAATGGCTTTCTTCTTGCCACTCTTCCATAAAGGGCAACTTTGTGCAGTGCACGACTAATAGTTGTCCTATGGACAGATTCCCCACCTGAGCTGTAGATCTCTGCAGATCGTAGAGTCACCATGGGCCTCTTAACTGCATTTCTGATCAGCGCTCTCTTGTTCGGCCAGTGAGTTTAGGTGGACGGCCTTGTCTTGGTAGGTTTACACGCGTGCCATAATCCTTCCATTTCTGAATGATCGCTTGAACAGTGGCTCCGTGGGATGTTCAGGCTTTGGAAATCTTTTTGTAGCCCAAGCCTGCTTAAATTTCTCAATAACTTTATCCCTGACCTGTCTGGTGTTTTCTTTGACTTCCTGGGTGTTTGCTGCCAAGATTCTCTAGACAACCTCGAGGCTGTCACACAGCATCTGAATTGTACTGAATTAGATTACACACAGGTGCACTCTATTTAGTCATTAGAACTCATCAGGCAATGTCTATGGGCAACTGACTGCACTCAGACCAAAGGGGGCTGAATAATTACACACACACCCCTTTGCAGTTATTGATTTGTTAAAAATGTTTGGAATCATGTATGATTTTCGTTCCACTTCTCACGTGTACACCACTTTGTATTGGTCTTTCACGTGGGAATTCCAATAAATTGATTCATGTTTGTGGCAGTAATGTGACAAAATGTGGGAAAACTTCAGGGGGCCGAATACTTTTGCAAACCACTGTATATCTGACCTGGCATGAATATACAGATATACATGACCTGGATGAAGAATATTACAGATATACCATGACCTGGATGAATGAATTACAGATACCATGACCTGGATGAAGAATAACAGATATACATGACCTGGATGGATGATATTACAGATATACGTTACCGGATATGAATTTACAGATATACCGTGACCTGGATGAATGAATATTACAAGATATACCATGACCTGGATGAATGATATTACAGATATACCATGACCTGGATGGATGAATATTATAGATATACCATGACCTGGATGAATGAATATTACAGATATACCATGACCTGGATGGATGAATATTATAGATATACCATGACCTGGATAGGATGAATATACAGATATACCATGACCTAGGATGAATATTACAGCTATACCATGACCTGGATGGATGAATATTACAGATATACCATGACCTGGATGAATGAATATTACAGATATACCATGACCTGGATGGATGAATATTACAGAATACCATGACCTGGATGAATGAATATTACGATATACCATGACCTGAATGAATGAATATACAGATATACCATGACCTGGATGAATGATATTATAGATATACCATGACTGGATGAATGAATATTACAGATATATAATGAACCTTACACACAACTATAGCTGAAAATAAACCATGGTTTACACCAAATGAGTGTGCTTCTACCTTCTTGTGAATCAAAGTTGGAAGTTACCCCAAAAAGGCAGGGGATTGGGGATTAATTTTACGCTCTCTGGCCCAACTCAGAGACCCAATTTATATAAAAATGTTAAAAATGTCTTTTTAAATCCTTTTTTTAAAAAGATCATTATAATTCATAATCTAAAGGCAGATTAATATTGACCAACAAGTTAAGATGATGTTTAGCAGCATCTGTGTGGCGCTGAGTAACACCACAGGAACTTTTAGACCAACAAATTGCAAGTCCTCTGCTCCCTGCGTGTCTCACTGTTTTCACTGTTCTGCCCCAAAAGTAAGTGTTTAAAGGGTATCTTTGCTCAAAAAAAAAATCGGATTTTAAAACAGTTACCTTTTAGATACAAACATCCCACTGCTCCAAAACATTTTTCAGATTTTAAGGGGAAGTTCAGTGCAAATACATATTGCTTTTCAGAAAAAAAACAGCAGAATTTTTTTCATCCCAGCGATGTTATCTGCCAATTCAGCATTTTGTCTGTCATATTAAATAAATGCAACCAAAATACTGACTTCCTGTTTGCAGGACCCCTAGTTGAGACCGTTATGGTTTTTCCCTTGACCCAGTGCCTGGTTTGATTCAGTGCTCAGTAGAGATCTGAGCATGTTGACCCATCCAACAGCCAATCAGTAGAAATTACTGTTAGGAAATTCCAGGAGTGTGCATCCTGGACCTGAAATGTCAGCTCACTAATGTCAACAGCAGGGAACAGCAAGGGTTATGAATCAACTGATTTTTCAAAATGGAGAGATATGTAGTAATAACTAAGAAGACTTACACAACAAACAACAATTTAACATTGATAATTCCACTGAACTAACGTGCCCTTTAAATATGAGCTTATATTTCTGAGAAATCATCATTTGAAAACACAGCATTTCAAAAGACCTGTCACTCCAGAAACAGAAATTATAATAGTTCCCCATTTGTAACCTCTCACTAGGATCTTTCTGTAACAAGAGAATCAACAGAGAAAAGAAGGCGGGGGGTTAGGGCAGATGTGTAAGTAAGAATGGAAAGTGTCATGGTGAGGCTGTGCAGAAACATAGAAGTGTCGCAGGACACTACATGAAGGCAGTGAGTAAGGGAGGTGGGGGGCAATTAGGTGATCTACTAAACAATAATTATGACAAAGCACGCACAGATATATATGTGAGTATCACCGTTTATTCTCTCATATTGTAGTTTCAGATAATGTAAAGTTATTTGAGTGAGTTATAGTGACCCTATAATTTTTAGGTGAATGAGGACAACCAAACATGCTTGATAAAGGACACAGTGGAGTTTAAAACATCACAATATTAAATGTATATTGTGGCCTTTTGACTTTTGAGTAAACTGACTATTAAGCAAATTCATTTGAATAAATTGATTAATTTAAAAGAAAGACATGATATATGAGTTAATTGTAACAAATATTGTGATAATTACTGCTAATCAACAACAGAAGTGATTGTTACTGCCCCTTTTAATACCTTTACTAACATCACTTGTCTCCTCCAGGTAAAACAAGATTGAGCTTGTCCCCTTTGACACCAACGTACTTTCAGTGTGGGGACTTCCTTTCTTCTGCTCTTTGTTTCTCCTTCTTTTCTCTATCAGTCGCGTGTAGCCGTTTTTGTTGCTGCTCCTGTAGCATTTTAAATGGCTGTTTCAAAATTTTCATTCAACGTTCATCTGAATCCATGATTCACTCACAGAGAAAGGCAGAAAAAGAAATAGATATTCTGATTATTTGCTATGCTGATTCAGAAAAAAAAAAACACAATTTCATGTATTTTTCTCCATTTAACTGTGGAACGGTGTCTTTATAAGTTAGTACATACATTATCGGTATACAACCTCCAATACTATGTTACTATGTAACTGTTATACAGACATTATGGGTAGGGTAAAAGGTTGGAGTAGAGGACAATTCTTATAACAACCTCCAATACTATGTATACTATGTAACTGGTATACGACATTATGGGTAGGGTATAATGGTTGGACTAGATGGACGTATGTCTTATACAACCTCCAATACTAGTTAGTAGTAACTGTTATACAGACATTATGGGTAGGGATAAAGGTTTGGACTAGATGGACGTATGTCTTTATACAACCTCCAATACTATGTTACTATGTAACTGTTATACAGACATTATGGGTATGGGTAGTGGTATAAAGGTTGGACTAGATGGAGTCGATGTCTTTATACAACCTCCAATACTATGTTACTATGTCATGTTATACAGACATTATGGGTAGGGTATAATGGTTGGACTAGATGGACGTATGTATTATACAACCTCCAATACTACGTTACTATGTACTGTTATACAGACATTATGGTAGTGTTAAAGGTTGGACTAGATGGACGTATGTCTTTATACAACCTCCAATACTATGTTACTATGTAACTGTTATACAGACATTATGGGTAGGGTATAAAGGTTGGACTAGATGGACGTATGTCTTTATACAAACTCCAATACTATGGTACTATGTAACTGTTATACAGAATTATGGGTAGGGTAAAAGGTTGGACTAGATGAGGTAGGTCTTATAACAACCTCCAAGTACTATGTTACTATGTAACTGTTAGACAGACATTATGGGTAGGATATAAAGGTTGGACCAGATGGACGTATGTTCTTATACAACCTCCAATACTAGTTACTATGTAATGCTTATACAGACATTATGGGTAGGGTATAAAGTTTGGACCAGATGGACGTATGTCTTTATACAACCTCCATACTATGTTATATATGTAACTGTTAGGACAGACATTATGGGTAGGGTATAAAGGTTGGACCGATGGACGATGTCTTTATACAACCCCAATACGAGTTACTATGTAACTGTTATACAGACATTATGGGTAGGGTATAAGGTTGGACTAGATGGACGTATGTTTTTATAACAACCTCCAATAATATGTTACTAGTAACTGTTATACAGACATATGGGTAGGTATAAAGGTTGGACTAGATGGACTTGTCTTTATACAACCTCCAATACTATGTTACTATGTAACTGTTATACAGACATTATGGGTAGGGTATAAAGGTTGGACTAGATGGACGTATGTATTTATACAACCTCCAATACTATGTTACTATGTAACTGTTAACAGACATTATGGGTAGGGTATAAAGGTTGGGACTAGATGGAAGTATGTCTTTATACAACCTCCAATACTATGTTACTATGTAACGTTATACAGACAATTATGGGTGGGTATAAAGGTTGGACTAGATGGACGTATGTCTTTATACAACCTCCAATACTGTTACTATGTAATGTATACAGACATTATGGGTAGGGTATAAAGGTTGGACTAGATGGACGTATGTATTATTACAAACTCCAAACTAGGTTACTATGTAAATGTATACAGCACATTATGGGTAGGGTATAAGGGTTGGACTAGATGGAACGTATGTCTTTATACAACTCCCAATACATGTTACTATGTAACTGTTATACAGGCATATGGGTTAGGGTATAAAGGTTGGACTAGATGGACGTATGTCTTTATACAACCTCCAATACTATGTTTACTATGTAAATGTTATTACAGACATTATGGGTAGGTATAATGGTGGGACTAGATGGACCATTGTCGCTGCTCCGCTAGCCCTTACAATCGGTTTGACATGTTGGATGTAATGTAGACTCTGTGTAATAGTAATGTTGTAAGTAGTGTGTGGATAGTTTAGACCATCCAGGGGACGACATGATGTGAAGTGATAACCAGGTCCATGCAGCTCCTGTTCTGTCACTGGACGATGTGCACTGAGCGTGTGCTGGACCAGTTTGGGGTTTGTGTAATGGGAGGAAATATAAAACTGTATAATCTTTAAATTTTGTGTTCTCATAATAATAATTACAACAAAACATTAGCAATTTGGGGCTTACAAATCACACAATGAGTGTACTTAGTTCCCTTTTGTTTCTTTTACAAGGTTTCTCTTTCCTACATAAATCCCCAATACAGTGCATTATAATATTATAACAAGGTTCGAACCGTAACCATGGGAGAGTTTCTGCAGCAGCTGAATGTCAATCAGTCTCGGTCGCCCTCTGTCTGCCAATGTGTACACGGTGTATTATAAAGGTTCAGCGTCCCCACAGACCGGCCTTGTCATTCATGTTCCCCACCGAAGCTGTCAGACCGGCCGATCACCGTCAGAGAGAACAAGAGGGTTGAGCGGAGACGCATCACCTAGGAAACCTCTTCCGCGCCCACATAGTACGTCATCACAGCGCGCCGCTTCAGCTCAAACACGTGTCCAGGAAATCCATAAGAACGTTGAGGATCATCAGGAGTCAGAGTCAGAGAGTTCTAAGAGGCGATATTCTGAATTTGGTGGCCAGTTCTATAGAAGGAATGTTGAAGGCGATATTCTGAATTTGGTGGCCAGTTCTATAGAAGGAATGTTGACATGGATGGAGAGGTTGGGTTAATTGCCTCCATGGATTCTATAATGGTGGTCAATTCTACATCACTTATGGTGGCCATAGATGCTGCAATCCGATTGTACAATCCACGGGTCGTAAGATCGGATAGCCGGTCGGCCCAAAAATTTTAAACTTTATCCCAGTATCATGATCCCAGTATCATGCGTCCGGGATCTAAGGTTCCATGGCCACCATGTTTTATTGAATGATCATACAATAATTTCTCCTCTAGGCCAGTTGAAAATTTTCTATAGTTAGAACTTGGCACATTTTATCCCCTTTCTTTCCGCATTTGTTAATAGGGTCGAAGGAGATGAGAAAGATAACATCTGATGGCCTGGTACAAACACGCGTTTGTCCAAAAAATGTGCAAACAGGTCCTCCAATCTTTCAAAAAGTGCCAAGGCTTGATAAAGGGTCTCGGTGGTCCGCCCAAAACGTTGCATGAGAGGTATCTCACGAATGCTGGTAACCCCACCCCTTCCGGCAGTCGCAGGAGTCTCCTACAATACCACGAAGTCAATCCTGCAACCTGGTAAACCTTGAAAATGCGTCTGGATATCTGCAGTGATCTGTCCCAATCACTAAAACTGTAAAAAGGTGAGTAGTTGTGGGCAGATCCAGAAATGAGGAGCAGTTATTTTTATGGATGGAGCATTGCCCTTTAATAGCAGGTGTTGTTCTTGCTTACTTTTTGTTTAATGAAATAATTTAAACATTAGGTGATTTTGTTTATATCAGAAAATAGAGAGGTAAGTGAATGTATAGTTAGCCATTGCTGGGACAGATAACAAAGATATTGATTGATTCATCACTTACCCGCGGATCCCGCTCCAGCGCCGACTTCATGACAGTCTCTTGACACGTCCTCGCTCCTTCGCACTGCGCGTGCATGCATAAAGAATCAGGGGATTGTATCTATTGTTAAAGATTGCCTCTGATTCTGTATTGTTTTAAAGCTTAGTTGCCCTTTAAATGGACACAGACAGATTTTTCCTACAGTACTAACCATTCTGGATTTGGCTCTTAATGAATGGGACTACTGTAGGGGAATACTGCTGTCCAATTTAAAGGGCAACTAAAGCCTCAAAAATATAGAATCAGAAGGCAGTGTGGTTATAATTTTACCCTCGACTTATACACAAGTCAATCATGTTTACTCATTTTTCAGGTAAAAATAGGACCTTGACTTATACTTGGATCAACTTATATTCGAGTGCTGTTATTCCCCCCCCCCCTTCAGTCACTGTCACTCAATCTCTTACTGGTTTCTTCTGCTTTTCCTGCATGAGCATGTTCAACCAGCAGATTAGAAGGAGGAACTGTATTTGTGACCGCAGATTCAGAACTCCTACCCCCAAATCAAGCAATTTCTATATCTAGGGTTGGCAGCGTGTAGAGAGGTGGTTGGAAAACCGAACTTCATTTTAATAATGTTTGGAGACCACAATTCGCCTTTAAGGTACTATCTTACTTTGTGGATTAACCTGAAAGGTAAATGTCAAGCCAGGGATAACCAGGGATAAAATGATAACAGATGATAAGGGATGGTTGGAATTGTAGCTCCAATTACTGTCTATTAGTTCTACAGGGAGATTCATAAAAGTTACTTATTGTTTAAAATGGTGCTAATTTTGCATTTGAAAGCTAACATTCTGATTGGTGGGGTAAAATTAGCACCATTTTAAACAATAAGAACTTTACAGTAAAAACCCTGAAAGTGAATACCTGCCAGTGTAGTTTCCTTCCTCAAGTTCTCCTTAAGATGTTTAACTTCAAATTCTTTTTCCTGTCACAAGTTTGTGCAATTTCCATTTTCATCCTTGACTTCCCGTAGTTGCTCTGTAGCTGACTGTTTTCATCTTCGAGAAGCCTATTATTAACCACATGGTTTATTATTAGAGATTCTGCTCTCTTGATAGTTACTTCCTTTATATAATTTTTTGTATATCGGTGACATACTATTCCTCAACTCCTTTGGACATGCTTTTCATATTAGGCAGAACAGATTTCCACCTTGGTATATTCTTCTCTGGCCACAGAGAAACATTAAAGGAGAACTATTGTCTAAAAATAAGTAAAAGCTCTACCCATAAACCTTTCCTTCCCTCTCTCAGTGGGACACACATGCTCAGAATAGATATTTCAGGAAAACTGCGAGGTGCTGCCCAATTAGCTTCTCCCTTCCTTCCTAAATGAAAGTAACTGCCATGGTGAAAAAAAATCACTTTATTTAAGGTTTAGTATTGGTTAGAATACTTATAGTTATGATTATAATTCTCCTTAATATCTACAGTATGAAAAAGCATCTCCCAAAACATTCAGATTCTTCCAATTAAACTCTAAGACATATTTTATATTGGAACATTGCATTCATGAGTTCCCTGACACCTTTCTGTAATATGCGATTGGGATACATTCCAGGGTATTTATTCAAAGATTCTTATACAAGTTAGTCTTAATTGAGAGATCCAGTTGGATGACTAGCAAAATGTCTTCAAGAACTAAACTTCAAATTCAGATCTAACTGAAAACAAACAAACATGACCTGGATGGATGAATATTACAGATATACCGTGACCTGGATAGATGAATATTACAGATATACCATGACCTGGATGGATGAATATTACAGATTTACCGTGACCTGGATGAATGAATTATTACAGATAATCATGACCTGGATGAATGACTATTACAGATATACCATGACCTGGATGAATGAATATTAACGTATACCATGACCTGGATGGATGAATATTACAGATATACCATGACCTGGATGAATGAATATAACAGATATACCGTGACCTGGATGAATGAATATAACAGATATACCGTGACCTGGATGAATGAATATTACAGATATACCGTGACCTGGATGAATGAATATTACAGATATTACGTGATGGATGATGATATTAAGATATACCAACTGGTATGAATGAATATTACAGATACAGTAGTTTGCAAAGTATTCGGCCCCCTTGAAGTTTTGCACATTATGTCACATTACTGCCACAAACATGAATCAATTTTATTGGAATTCCACGTAAAAGACTAATACAAAGTGGTGTACACCTGAGAAGTGGAATGAAAATCATATATTATTCCAAACATTTTTAACAAATCAATAACTGCAAAGTGGGGTGTGCGTAATTATTCAGCCCGAGTCAATACTTTGTAGAATCACCTTTTGCTGCAATTACAGCTCCCAGTCTTTTAGGGTATGTCCTACCAGCTTGCAAATCTAGAGACGAAATCCTTGCCATTCTTCAAAAAAGCTCCAGCTCAGTCAGATTAGATGGACAGCTTTGTGAACAGCAGTTTTCAGCTCGCACAGATTCTCCATTGGATTTAGATCTGGACTTTGCAGGGCCAATCTAACACAGGATATGTTTTGTTTTTAAACCATTCCATTGTTGCTGGCTTTATGTTTAGGGTCGTTGTCCTGCTGGAAGGTGAACCTCCACCCAGTCTCAAGTCTTTGCTGACTCAACGAGGTTTTCTTCAAGATTGCCCTGTATTTGGCTCCATCCATCTTCCCATCAACTTGACCAGCTTCCCTGTCCTGCTGAAGAGAAGCACCCCAGAACATGATGCTGCCACCACCACATTTGTCAGTGGGATGGTGTGTGTCTGGGTGATGTGCAGTGTTAGTTTTTCAACCACACATAGCGTTTTGCACTTTGGCCAAAAAGTTCCATTTTGGTCTCATCTGACCAGGGCACATCTTCCACATTTGCTGTGTCCCCACATGGCTTGTGGCAAACTGCAAACGGGACTTCTTATGCTTTTTATAACAATGGCTTTCTTCTTGCCACTCTTCCATAAAGGGCAACTTTGTGCAGTGCAAGACTAATAGTTGTCTATGGACAGATTCCCCCACCTGAGCTGTAGATCTCTGCCGATCGTCCAGAGTCACCATGGGCTCTAACTGCATTTCTGATCAGCGCTCTCTTGTTCGGCCAGTGAGTTTAGGGACGGCCTTGTCTTGGTAGGTTTACAGCTGTGCCATACTCCTTCCATTTCTGAATGATCGCTTGAACAGTGCTCCGTGGGATGTTCAAGGCTTTGGAAATCTTTTTGTAGCCCAAGCTGCTTTAATTTCTCAATAACTTTATCCCTGACCTGTCTGGTGTTTTCTTTGACTTCCTGGTGTTTTGCTGACCAAGATTCTCTAGACAACCTCTGAGGCTGTCACACAGCATCTGAATTTGTACTGATATTAGATTACACACAGGTGCACTCTATTAGTCATAACACTCATCAGGCAATGTCTATGGGCAAATGACTGCACTCAACCAAAGGGGGCTGAATAATTACACACACACCCCTTTGCAGTTATTGATTTGTTAAAAATGTTTGGAATCATGTATGATTTTCGTTCCACTTCTCACGTGTACACCACTTGTATTGGTCTTTCACGTGGGAATTCCAATAAATTGATTATGTTTGTGGCAGAGTAATGTGACAAAATGTGGAAAACTTCAAGGGGCCGAATACTTTTGCAAACCACTGTATACTATGACTGGATGAATGAATATTACAGATATACCATGACCTGGATGAATGAAATTACAGATTATACCATGACCTGGATGAATGAATATTAAGATTACCATGACCGGATGAGGAATAACAGATATACCATGACCTGGATGGATGAATATTACAGATATACGTGACTGGTGAATGAATATTACAGATATACCGTGACCTGGATGAATGAATATTACAAGATATACCATGACCTGGATGATGAATGAATATCAGATATACCATGACCTGGATGGATGAATATTATAGAATACCATGACCTGGCATGAATGATATTACAGGTATACATGACTGGATGGATGAATATTATAGATATACATGACCTGGATGGATGAATATTACAATATACCATGACCTAGATGGATGAATATTACAAGATTACCATGACCTGGATGGATGAATATACAGAATACCATGACCTGGATGAATGAATTTACGATATACCATGACTGGATGATGAATATTACAGAATACCATGACCTGGATGAATGAATATTACGATATACCATGACCTGAATGAATGAATATACAGATATCCATGACCTGGAGAATGAATATTATAGATATACCATGACCTGGATGATGAATATTAAGATATATATGAACTTCACACACACTATAGCTGAAAATAAACCGGATTTTACACCAAATGAGTGTGCTTCTACCTTCTGTGTGAATCAAAGTTGGAAGTTACCCCAAAAGGCAGGGGATTGGGGATAATTTACGCTCTTGGCCCAACTCATGAGACCCAATTTATATAAAAATGTTTAAAAATGTCTTTTTAAATTCCTTTTTTTAAAAAGATCATTATATTCATAATTCTAAAGGCAGATTAATATTGACACAAGTTAAAGATGATGTTTAGCAGCATCGTGTGGCAGCTGAGTAACACCACAGGAACTTTTAGACCAACAAATTGCAAGTCCCTGGTCCTGCTGTCTCACTGTTTCACTGTTTTCCCCCAAAAGTATAGTGTTTAAAGGGTATCTTTGCTCAAAAAAAAATCGGATTTTAAAACATGTACCTTTTAGATACAACATCCCACTGCTCCAAAACATTTTTCAGATTTTAAAGGGAAGTTCAGTGCAAAATAATATCTTTTTCAGAAAAAACAGCAGAATTTTTTCATCCCAGCGATTGTTAATCTGCCAATTCAGCATTTTGTCTGTTATTAATAAATGAACCAAAATACTGACTTCCTGTTTGCAGGACCCCTAGTTGAGACCGTTTGGTTTTCCTTGACCCAGTGCCTGGTTTGATTCAGTGCTCAGTAGAGATCTGAGCATGTTGACCCATAACAGCCAATCAGTAGAAATTACTGTTAGGAACATTCCAGGAAGTGTGCATCCTGGGAACCTGAAATGTCAGCTCACTAATGTCAACAGCAGGGAACAGCAAAGGGTATGAAATCAACTGATTTTTCAAAATGGGAGAGAATATGTGAATCTAAGAAGACATTACACAACAACAACAATTAACATATTGATATTCCACTGAACTAACTGTCCCTTTAAATATGAGCTGTATATTCTGAGAAATCATCATTTGAAAACACAGCATTTACAAAGACCTGTCACTCCAGAAACAGAAATTATAATATGTTCCCCATTTGTAACCTCTCACTAGGATCTTTCTGTAACAAGAGAATCAACAGAGAAAGAAGGCGGGGGGGGTAGGGCAGATGTGTTAAGTGAGAAGTGAGAAGATGAAGTGTCCATGGTGAGGCTGTGCAGAACATAGAAGTGTCGCAGACACTACATGAAGGCAGTGAGTAAGGGAGGTGGGGGGCAATTAGGTGCACTCACTAAACAATAATTAATGACAAAGCAAGCACAGATATATATGTGAGTATCACCGTTTATTTCTCTCATATTGTGTTTCAGTAATGTAAAGTTATTTGAGTGAGTATAGTGACCCTATAATTTTTAAGGAGAATGAGGACAACCAAACATGCTTGATAAAGGACACAGTGGAGTTTAAAACATCCACAATATATAAATGTATATTGTGGCCTTTTGCATTTTGGTAAGTAACGACTATTAAGCAAATTCTATTTGAATAAGCATTAATTTAAAGAAAGCATGATATATGAGTATGTAACAAAATATTGTGATAATTACTGCTAATCAACACACAGAAGTGATTGTTACTGCCCCTTTAATACCTTTACTAACATCATTGCTCCTCCAGGTAAAAACAGATTGAGCTTGTCCTGAACACCAAACGTATCAGTGTGTTTGGGGACTTTCTACTTTTGCTCTTCTTGTTTCTCTTCTTCTTCTCTATCAGTCGCTGTAGCCGTTTCTGTGTGCTGCTCCTGTAGCATTTTAAACTGCTGTTTCAAATTTTCATTCACACGGTCATCTGAATCCATGATTCACTACACAGAGGAAGGCAGAAAATAGATATTCTGATTATTTGCTATGCTGATTCAGAAAAAAAAAAAAAAACAATTTCATGTATTTCTCCATTTAACTGTGGAAAGGTGTTTATAAGTTAGACATACATTATCGGTATACAACCTCCAATACTAGTTACTATGTAACTGTTATACAGAATTAGGGTAGGGTATAAAGGTTGGAGTAGATGGACATATTCTTTATACAACCTCAATACTATGTTACTATGTAACTGTTATACAGACATTAGGGTAGGGTATAAAAGTTGGACTAGATGGACGGTTGTCTTTATACAACCTCCAATACTATGTTACTATGTAACTGTTATACAGACATTATGGGTAGGGGTATAAGGGTTGGAATAGATGGACGTATGTCTTTATACAACCTCCATACTATGTTACTATGTACTGTTATACAGACATATGGGTAGGGTATAAAGGTTGGACTAGATGGAGTATGTCTTAACAACCTCCAATACTATGTTACTAGTAACTGTTATACGACATTATGGGTAGGGTATAATGGTTGGACTAGATGGACGTATGTATTTATACAACCTCCAATACTACGTATGTAACTGTTATACGACATTTGGGTAGTGTATAAAGGTTGGACTAGATGGACGTATGTCTTTATACAACCTCCAATACTATGTTACTATGTAACCTGTTATACAGACATTATGGGTAGGGTGATAAAGGTTGGACTAGATGGACGTATGTCTTTATACAACCTCCAATACTATGTTACTATGTAACTGTATTACAGAATTATGGGTAGGGTATAAAGGTTGGACTAGATGGATGTATGTCTTTATACAACCCCAATACTATGTTACTATGTAACTGTTAGACAGACATTATGGGTAGGATATAAAGGTTGGACCAGATGGACGTATGTCTTTATACAACCTCCAATACTATGTTACTATGTTAACTGTTATACAGACATTATGGTAGGGTATAAAGGTTGGACCAGATGGAAGTATGTCTTTATACAACCTCCAATACTATGTTATATGTAATGTTAGAACAGACTTATGGGTAGGGTATAAAGGTTGGACCAGTGGACGTAGTCTTTATACAACCTCCATACGATGTTACTATGTAACTGTTTTATACAGACATTATGGGTAGGGTATAAAGGTTGGACTAGATGGACGTATGTTTTATACAACCTCCAATACTATGTTACTATGTAACTGTTATACAGACATTTTGGGTAGGGTATAAAGGTTGGACTAGATGGACGTATGTCTTTATACAACCTCCAATACTATGTTTACTATGTAACTGTTATACAGACATTATGGGTAGGGTATAAAGGTTGGACTAGATGGACGTATGTATTTATACAACCTCCAATACTATGTTACTATGTAACTGTTATACAGACATTATGGGTAGGGTAAAGGTTGGACTAGATGGACGTATGTCTTTATACAACCTCCAATACTATGTTACTATGTAACTGTTATACAGACATTATGGGTAGGTATAAGGTTGGACTAGTGGACGTATGTCTTTTATACAACCTCCAATACATGTTACTATGTAATGTTATACAGACATTATGGGTAGGGTATAAAGGTTGGACTAGATGGACGTATGTATTTATACAACCTCAATACTATGTTACTATGTAACTGTATACAGACATTATGGGTAGGGTATAAAGGTTGGACTAGATGGAAGTATGTCTTTATACAACCTCCAATACTATGTTACTATGTAACTGTTATACAGACATTATGGGTAGGGTATAAAGGTTGACTAGATGGACGTATGTCTTTATAAAAACTCCAATACTAGTTATATGTAACTGTTATACAGACATTATGGGTAGGGTATAATGGTTGGACTAGATGGACATATGTCGCTGCTCCGCTAGCCATTACAATCGGGTTGACATGTGGATGTAATGTAGACTCTGTGTAATAGTAATATGTAAGTAGTGTGTGGATAGTTTAGACCATCCAGGGGAAGACATGAATGTGAAGTGATAACCAGGTCCATGCAGCTCCTGTTCTGTCACGGACGATGTGCAATGAGCGTGTCTGGACCAGTTTGGGGTTTGTGTAATGGGAGGGAAATATAAACTGTTAATCTGTATAATCTGTGTCCTATAATAATAATTACAACAAAAACATTAGCAATTTGGGGCTTACAAATCACACAATGTGTCTTAGTTCCCCTTTTTTCTTTTACAAGGTTTCTCTTTCCTACATAAATCCCCAATACAGTGGATTATAATATATACAAGGTTCGAACCGTAACCATGGGAGAGTTTCTGCAGCAGCTGAATGTCATCAGTCTCGGTCGCCCTCTGTCTGCCAATGTGTACACGGTGTATTATAAAGGTTTCAAGGTCCCACGAACGGCTGGTCATTCATGTTCCCCACCGAAGCTGTCAGACCGGCCGATCACAGTCAGAGAGAACAAGAGGGTTGAGCGGAGACGCATCACCTAGGAAACCTCTTCCGCGCCCACATAGTACGTCATCACAGCGCGCCGCTTCAGCTCAAACTCCTCCTCCCGAGTCACGTGTCCAGGAAATCCATAAGAACGTTGAGGATCATCAGGAGTCAGAGTCAGACAGTTCTAAAAGGCGATATTCTGAATTTGGTGGCCAGTTCTATAGAAGGAATGTTGACATGGATGGAGAGGTTGGGTTAATTGCCTCCATGGATTCTATCATGGTGGTCAATTCTACATCACTTATGGTGGCCATAGACGCTGCAATCCGATTGTACAATCCACGGGTCGTAAGATCGGATTGCCGGTCGGCCCAAAAATTTTAAACTTTAAAATTATTGGCCGATCGTTATGTAATCGTCGGACAAGTCCACACACAATTCGACGACCGTACGATATCGGGATATCCCAGTATCATGCGTCCGGGCCACCATGTTTTATTGAATGATCATACAATAATTTCTCTCTAGGCCAGTTGAACATTTTTTGGCCGATCGACAATCCGATCACACTACCCGTGGATAGTACAATCGGGTTGTAGTGTCTATGGCCATCATTCCTTTCTCTGATTTTTTTAAACCAAAAAAAATGTATCACTACAGTTAGAACTTGGCACATTTTATCCCCTTTCTTTCCGCATTTGTTAATAGGGTCGAAGGAGATGAGAAAGATAACATCTGATGGCCTGGTACAAACACGCGATTGTCCAAAAAATGTGCAAACAGGTCCTCCAATCTTTCAAAAAGTGCCAAGGCTTGATAAAGGGTCTCGGTGGTCCGCCCAAAACGTTGCATGAGAGGTATCTCACGAATGCTGGTAACCCCACCCCTTCCGGCAGTCGCAGGAGTCTCCCACAATACCACGAAGTCAATCCTGCAACCTGGTAAACCTTGAAAATGCGTCTGGATATCTGCAGTGATCTGTCCCAATCACTTAAACTGTAAAAAGGTGAGTAGTTGTGGGCAGATCCAGAAATGAGGAGACTCCAAAGATATCTCAATTCAGCAATCTTTATTCACATGTTTCGGACCAGGGGTCCTTCCTTAAATGTCATGTGTGAATAAAGATTGCTGAATTGAGTCTCCTCATTTCTGGATCTGCCCACAACTACTCACCTTTTCCCACAATACCACCCTAAACTCCCACAAACAAAAGGACCTCTCTCCTCCTCCCCCGTCGTGCCCCCTTTTCACCAGGAATGCCCCTAACTCAGCCTCCACCCACCACCTAGACAATGTCACGCCCCCTTCCCAGAAGCCTCATATGGCAGGATGGGATGTCTGTGAATGGGTGAATAAAATTGGCACTTTTTAAAAGATTGAAGAGTCCTTCTGCACTTTTTTTGACAGTATATCACATTTACTGAAGAACAGTGGGACGATCCCAAGAGGAGTGTTCAACAAATTCTAAGTATTTATACAGACTTGTAGGCAACAAACGAGCGGCAGTACCGGATTATTATTATACAGGTATGGCTGCTTGGTCGGGCATTGGTCATTGAGTGGCCAGGTTGGATCACCAACGCAGCCCGAACTAACATAGACAGTCAATTATTGAGCGGAATGGTTGTTCATTGGGCCCTCGTTGATCAGCAGTCACGTACACAGAAAGGCACACGATACATTGTTTTAACCTGTGGTTTTAAATTTAGGATACAATATATGTATTCTATTGTGTTTAAAACCTTAGTTCTGCTTTAAAAGTTAATATAATATACGAGGAATACTACTAAAGGCCTAGTTGGAGAAGGATGAGAACCTGGTAAATGCTCTATGGATGGCAACTATAACAATCATTTTCTGGTGACAAACAAAATAAGAGAATCTTTAAAGGGCATCTATAGTGAAAAAAACACATTGCCCCTTTGCAAAGTTAAATTCATGTACTCTGTGCTGCCTTAATCCTATATCTGTCACTGACTCTGTTTAACCACGGTGTCAGATCTATGTGCAGCATTCCCCCCTTCTCCCTCCCCTCTGTTACCTCCTCCATGTCTCAGCTCCGGCTAACCGACAAGCTTTTTATGTGCAGTAGGAGTTAAAAGTTCAACATCCTGAAAAACACACCCACGCACAGTGGCCAATAGAAAGTAAGCTGTCCTGGAGACACGGAAGAAGGAGATCAGTACAGTTTACGATCTCTCACTTTGTGACCCATCATCAATCAGTGAAAGCTATTAAGAAGGGGGGTCAAGTGCAGCCTTATATCTAACATCAAAGCTACCTTTCTCCCCCTGCTAATGCTGTTATCTCTATGTTTATTACAGAGCAGGGAGGGGGGATCAAGTCACAGGGATTTGATTGACAGTCCAAGTAGGAGTAGAGGAATGCAAACACGTATTCTTCTAACTGGTGTATCTCAGGACAGAGAGGGAATCTGAAAAAAGTGAAGACACTCTGGGGGTTGTAGGGAATTATAGAACACATGGAAAGAAAGAAAAAAAAGTTCATTTTCCCACTATAGATGCCCTTTAACATAAAAGTGTACATATACAAAAACCACTAGGCGGAGCAATAACAATAATGAAACAATGTAGAAGGCAAAACAGCATTTTTGTATTCCCCATTGCATCTTTCAATATTGGCATGTTTACCACTAAAATAAAACTGATATATAAGTAAATGACTGCCCAAACCCCAAAACTGCAATCTTTATAAATCTGACAGATGTAGGGCTTATCTGCTATGCAGAAAAATAATGCTGTTCTGTTTCCCACTGCCTCAAAAGTTTCTGCATTTCTGTTTCCAAGCATTTTTACAATCTTTTACATGCTCAGAGAAGGTAGGGGAATAACATTCAGTCATTGGCTGTCGTGTCATCTGTTACATCCATGACCAACTGAATTTAAAATATAATGGAAATCGCGAGAATCAGTTTCCACTGTATAATTTGCATTCTGAAATCTATGATGTCCATTTTCTATCTGCATGCGTTCACAACTTTTGGTCCATGTGTGTCAGAACTGCACTTTAAAAATAGTCTATGGGAATGCAAAAAAACACGAGGACACACACGGACAAACTTTTTTTTTTGCGTTTTATCCAGTGTTTCCTGATGATTTTCCAAAAACTGCACTTGGACGCAAACGGACTGGAAATGCAGATACACGCAGACAAATGCATAGAAAAATGCATGTCTATTAACCTGCAAACAAACCAGAACGCGGACAAAATTCACTGTCATAAACGCACCCAAAATGGACAGCGCGACGCACATAGTGGGACCTTGCCCTAAATACTATTAAAAGATATAGAATAAGAAGTCGCACCAAGTGCAATGCTTTTTTGGGTCGAAATTTAAATCTGTGCAAAAGTATCATGTCATAATGACATCATTAAAAAATGCACCCAGAGACATTTAAATATTATTAAAACATAGAATAAGAAGTCGTACCGAGTAAAATGCATTTTAGGAACAAAAATCAAATCTATGCAAAATGATGTCATGCTGATGTCATAGTGACATAACTAAAATGCACCTAAATTTAAACACTATTAAAAGATATAGAGTTAGGACGTTTCTGTCATTTTTGTCGGTTTTTAGTGTGAACGAGCACTAAGAATTTGCACCAAGTGCAATGCATTTCTGGGTCAAAATCCAAATCTGTGCAAAATTATGATGCCATGCTGACATAAAATAGGAACATTACTAAGAAATGCATGCAGACACATTTGAACACTATTAAAATATATAGAATAAGAAGTCGCACCAAGTGCAATGCTTTGTTGGGTCCAAATCTGTGCAAAATGATGTCATGCTGATGTCAAAGTGGAATCACTAAAAAATCCACCAAGACACATTTGAACACTATAAAAAGAAATAGAATAAGAAATCACACAAAGTGTGTCCAGGTATCCTACCCCTCCAAACACCCGCAACCAAACTTACCTGCATTCTCCGTACCCTTGATGATGTTTTCCGCACATTCACATGAATTATTCCTTTAAAAAGTGGGAGTGGAAATCACACAGGTGCAGAAAATGTAATGAAGGCAAAAGTACTATCAAACAATGCAGCAGACCACTCCAAATTGTGTCAGTTGAAAATAATCTGTAACTTTATTCACCCAACTGTAAGGTTCATCTCCGGCACCGTTTCGGGTGGAACTCCACCCTTTATCAAGCCAGGCTGCTGCATTGTTTGATGGTATATAATTGGTGTGGACCAGGGAGCAGTACGGTCAGCGGCAGATAACTGTTTGGAGGAGTTCAACAATCTGTGAGTTATAGAAAGCAAAAGTGCTGGCAGGAAAGGGAAAATGTCAGCTTCAGCTTTGGGGAACAAACAGAAGCGACACTAATACCGATAAAGGAATGGAATCTTTCACGCAGAGGTTTTTGAGGCAAGTACTTTCTAATCCAAGTACTTTTTTGGGGTTTCATTCTCCTTAAAACTCTTAGCTTCATAACCATAGCAGATTTGGGGTGTGATTTATCTATACACAACTACATTTTAGGGGTGAGGATGTAGACTTCTTTTAAATATCTGAACCAACTTCATTACCGACTTCATTTCAATGTGCCACTACATTTCTCCTTTTTTTCAATGTTAATTCCCAATGCCCTAGTGCTAACAGAACAGGAATTTGTACCTCTCATTAAATAAGCCTCTATAGCTTGTGAAAAGTGAGGGGAAAATATACTTAATGCACATGAATGTATAAAATGTACATAAACAGAGAATTACCAGAAACATGATAGCGTGTTGGCAGTGGAACTGAATATGTGATTTCCACAAAGTCCTGTATGGGAATCATGTTTAATTTCCCAAATGTCCAGTAAAAGCTAGGCCACACTGGCGTGTTTTTTGTTTTGCGATCCATCAGCGTGTAATAATTACATGCCAGAACATTACGATGTTGGTTTCCACATTGCATTCACCGGAATATGTTTTTGGAGCGCATGTGATCCCCATTATTTTTGCGAATTGCATGTGCTCCAATAACGGATTATTGCTAAAATTTCAGTGCAACTACTGTCGGTAACACGTAACACATGTGAAATGCACTGCATTTTACACATGTGTTACCGTCCATTGTAGCGTGGCTACAGAGGGGACAATGTGTTGTAGGTTTATAGCAACACCTATAGCAGGTAGGTTTATAGCAACACCTGGATGGGAAGACACAACATGGCTGATCTGTGCACATTGAAATCTTGTGGAATGCAGGCATATTGCAGGAGTATTATTGTTATGTATATCATTTGGGTATAAAATGCTCTTGGGTAATAGATCCACCTAGATTACCCATGGAACCCCCTATGTATGTTGTTTTATTTACATTTGAATTAATGCTTTACCAGTAATTACTCTAAAACAGGCCATGCACTATAAGATGTGCCAACCTTTCCACAACCAACTGGACCATAGTTTTGTTATTGAGATAAGATTGCTAAATGGTTCCTAGAAATTAATGTCTGGAGGCGATGAATGATCTGACAAATATTAGATCAGGGATGCCCAACCTGTCTCAGACTGCAGCACAGGCAGCGTCTATGACTATCCCATGCCCACGCAGAATCTGCCCAGGCAGGTTGCGAGTTGGGCCCCTATGTATTGGATTAAATCAACATCAAATCTTTATAATATCCATTTAGCATATGGGCAATATTAAGCTTCGTACACAGGTCTGATTGCGGGACCTGACCCGCAACGCACAATGGTGTATGAACGGGCATTTCGGCCGAATATTGGCAAATGTATGGGTGCTCGGTTGGGCATTGTTGAAGATCCAATACGGCGGATCATCAAAGATGCCCGGCCGACTGGTACTCAGCCGAAACACCCGTTCATACGCCATTGTGCATCACGGATCCCGCATGTATGTACAAACATTAAGGCAGTGGCCATGCAGATGTTGTGTGCTAGCACAAACCATAATTAGTTGTATCTAGGAGCTAAACATAACCACAAACGGACGTAGGGGTAACAGAATAATGAAATGCTTTGCTGGCTCTGTAACGTGTCAATTCTTTAAAATATACCGTTTAAAGGAAAAAGTGTGTATTAAGTTTTTTTTTAAAGAACGTTAAAATACTTGGGACAGGGATCTAGGATGGGTAATTCCTACCTCCCAATATTGTTTCTGTCAGGATCACGAGCCCCAAAAAAACTGATTCTTCCAGTCTGGCCTCGTGGCTTCAGCACCATCTTTAATACAGGACTAGTCCAGGACTAACCTGGCAAAAGAAAACTGTATGTGCTGTAGCGCCTTAACGAAATTATATTGGGAGGTAGGAATAATCAATCCGACCTCCCTGCCCTAGGTACTTTTCATTTTAAAAAGTTATTTTTTACAGTATAGTTATCCTTTAATTATTTTAGTATCTGTCAGCCCAAGTCAACATCATGTTAATGTCTGTATTGACGGAATATTGTATACATTATGTTGGCAAATACAAAAAGTAAAGATTTAAATAAGATTTATTAGTGAAATAAAATGGTGTCATGCAAATTGATGGCATATAAAACCCAAACTGTTAAAGTTAGTTAAGGTTCTTGCTGCCAAAAGGCAATTGGCCAAAATAAAATATATTCAACACTGTCCAGAATGTAGGTTTGGGATTTTTTTCCCCCCAACACATGTATGAAAAAATAAATATGTTTTCTAAACATTACAATATAAAAGGTCTAAAAGTATTTGTTGTGCTGTTCATTTTACAATGGTGGATTAAAGGTTGGAGACAAGTCTTCTATTAACCCACTGGGTGAGGGATTTATAAGGAACCGCAGCAATGTCAGGTGTTCCTTTTACAAGAAGACGACTGTCTCTATTGGAACCAGGTGAAATATATAGAAAAGTGATAGATATGTATTTTGCTAAACATGGGCAGTACAGAAAAAAAGTAGCTTCAACTTTAAATAAAAATGTATTTCCAGTGACCTGGAGATCCCAACATTTGACTGTAAACCCCTCATCAGAAAAGGTATTAAATACAATAAGAAAAAAAGTAAATACAACCCCAATGCGGGGTACATGTATCTGTACATTGATTGAGTTCAGGCAGTGGTATTCCATATTACTCAGAAGGCTTTGCCAAATACTCCCGATACATAGAATACAGGACACCTAAAAAGAAAGAAAAGAGATTATCAATAGTTTATAAATGCTGAAAGTTCTGCTACGATACAATCAGGCAAAAAATAATGATGGCAGTCGAACATGTAAGTATCTTAAAATATAATCAGGCTACTATTGCAAAACTTTTTTTTATATCGGGGTCTATGTTTCACATGTTCGGATTAGATTCGTTTTTGAGAAAAAACAATATCACAACGTTTCTATGCCAGATGGATAATTTATCAGTTGTGCTATTATTTATACTTACCACAAGTCATTGCACCTACAACAAATCCCTGGGCCCCAACGCGCATATGAATCAAATGTACAGATAACTTTGTGTTTCCTCTGCTTTTCAGTCGGTATAACCCATAGGCTACAACGCCAACAAATCCAGCCATTCCTACAGAAACAGATGTGGATTGTTACACGTGAATAGAGATAAATCACCATCTACTTATTATTTTGATGCAACCAGTGAGCTGAACCAGAAGGCTCCACTGTTTGTTCATGCAGGCACAGATTGTATGTTACTCACCCACCTAAATTGGAAGCTGCCTGGGGCAGAGATCCCTTTCCTCATGTTTCAAGGAAAAGCACGGATATCTGTATACTTACTTGTTACATATGTATTATCGCTCTTTCCTCTATTGTTTATTTTATGTATTGTACTTATGATATGATTATAAATATTTGCCATGTCACGTTATGTGACAATCTATTTCTCTAACATTTTAAAGGGAAAACTAAAGTTTCAAAACCTTCCAATGATGTACCCAGGGTTAGGGCCTAAAATAGTAGGTCCCACGGGTTTACTTTAGATTAGCTAAAACATTTAGCCAAAGCTGCAGCTTCCCACCTGTTCCTGTCTGATCCGGCAAGCCTGGGGATGCCTGTCTATGGATCATGCAATGCATGCCTTCAGATTCACCCACCTGTCCATTAAAGGGGGTGGGCCTAAGCACACTGGGGGAACTGCAAATTTAGGTATGTGTTCAGGTCAATAATATTTACAATATACAATCATTTTAATGGAAACTTTAAAATGTATAATAATCTACACACAGCTACTCTCATATAAAATGTAAATGTACCTATGGGCACAAAAGGAGACTCCTTGGATTTTCTGATAAACTTTGAGGTTTGGGTATCACCCACGTCATAGGTTGGTAGAACATCTCCAGAGGTAGAAGCCATGGTTTCTGAAATGTGTAAAGGAAAGAATGAAAGAGCTTATTGGATATATGGGATTCAGTCATTCATCAGGCTACAGATCTGCAGGGGTTAACATTTTCACTATATGTATGTGGTTATTAATGCAATGCCACTTAGGGATGCAGCGCTGTACAATATTAGAAGCAAAACATTTTAATTTAGGGACTGGCAGATAAGAACTATAACTCCCAGCATTCTGCTAAATATATCATAACTACTCTAACTAAGTCCTCAATAAAACAAACTCTTCACAATCTGATTGCACTTTATTAGTTCTTATTAAATTTAAGGGGAGGAACGTTTATAAACACGTTACAAATTAAAATTTATGGGGCTGGTAAAAGAAAACAAAAAAAAACTATAAATATACAAGCAGAAAGTATTTTTAGCTTAATTCCCCTTTAAAACAATAATAGCTGAAGTGCATCCAGTATTCCATAGTTAGATCAAGCAGGAAGGTTTCCAAATGCACTGGGAGATACCAGTAATGGTTAAATATGCAAAACACGGGGTCAATCAAACAATATAAATAGAGGTGTTTTTTTAGTTTATGGCATCTTGATTTGAACTTGATTTGAATTTAACAAATGTTTCCTGCTAAATATTTGTATGTATGTATAGCTTATTTATAAAGTGCCACATGGGGACGCAGTGCTGTACATTATAAAATATAATAGTCATACAAGGGGAACAAATACATAGTTCAGTACATTAATGTATAAATGATATAAATGGAAGTGCTAGAGATTTACCACAAGAGGTAATGAGGTCCCTGCCCCATAGAGCTTACAATCTAGTTAGGTACTTTTTTATTTACAGTTACAACCCTATTTGTCTGCCGTAGTAGGAGCCACCAAATTCCTTTTAACCCTTATCCCTATAATTAGGGTTTACAAGCTGCAGGTGTTTTGCCACTTACTATTGCCGTAGGATAGAAATTCTTCACTGTGCAAAAACCTTTCCTAGTAACAACCCATTGAAGTCAAACACAACATTGCATCATCATATAGCAGGAACAGTTATGACTATTTATGCAAATTCTACAGTAATTTCCATTCTTACAAAATGTGCAAAGCTGCAGTTACGATGTATAAGGAAATGTGGGGAAATGAATAATTAATAGTTATATTATTGCAGGCAATTACATCTTGTGGCCAACGTAAGATTAGAGAGAGTCAAAACATCTGAAGCTTCATTTAAAATGTACATTTCATTCCAATGATGGCTGGAAGGTGTTTCAGCTCAGGTCTAGTGATGAATCATAATGAACTTGGTTAGATTCAAAACTGCCTATTTCAAAAAGCTTCTAAACTGACCTTTTTATCAATGAGTCAAAACTTTAACAATTCCATATGAAACTTCGAAAACTCACATTTCTATTGAAAATTTAAAAATGATCAATTCAATCGGATCAGTAGGTTTAGTGGAACAGCTATCGCAATGATACTCGCCAGTTTCTTTCATCTCTACTCAGGCCATAAGAAAAGGACTGCACCACCCAACACTTAAAAGGATGTTCATTAATAGTCACAAACTGTGCTCAAGCCCATCCCCCTCCAGTTTCCAAGGACAATATTGACTAGTTGGTCTGGATGGATTTGGACTAGTACATATCTCAGGGAATTGTCATTTGGAACAATCGGTACACAATAATCCTCATCCAGACAGATTGCAGAAGCCAGGCAGCCTGTTCTGTTAAGCCTCGTACACACGTTGGATAATTGTCGTACGATGCAGCCGGCGAACGAGCAACCGTACGAAAATATAGCATCAACAATCATCAAAGACCAACAACCGTCGACTATTGTCGGCTTTTTCCAACAATCAGCCTGGCGGATTTGTTCTGTGACGATTATCGTATATTTGTACATGGCCGGCAGATTATCGTTAACGTTCTACGAAAAAATATATAAAAGGCGCATGCGCTGCTTTTGTAATTGCGCGCAGATACGAACATCTATATCTAACGACTATTATCGTGGTGACTATTGTTGCTGTGTGTACAGATGATGTTTCAAAGTTGTTAAACGTTCGTCGGCTGCATCATACGAAAATGATCCAACGTGTATACGAGGCTTAAGGGCACGGCCACACTGCAACACAAACGCATGCAATTTCACGTGCGATTTTGTTGCATTTGCGCATGCGTTTTTTCATTAAGTATTGAAAAACGCATGCGATTGTGATTTAAAATGCGGAACGCAAACGCAATGCACCCGAAAACGTGCATTTTGGTGCGTTGCCGCGTTTTCAATGATATGAAAAAAACGCAAGCCCAAACGCAAAAAAAGCACAGCAGTGTGGCCTAGCCCTAAGAGTGGGGAGCAACCAAGAAACTTCATACAGTCATACAAACTAAGCTGGTTGCTTTCCAACATCATTAAATGGATGTCAGAAGACACCTGTACACATGCCAGATTGTCCACTGAAATGGTCAATCTCATTTGCTCCAGTTCAGACAACCATTATCTAGTGTGTGTAAACTAGTCCACCAGTGAAAACAATAGTGGGGGGCCCTTCTGTCACCAAAGAAGAGTCTTAAAATTCAACAAATATATTTAAATTGGAGCAAAGCAAAAACCAGACAAATGGATAAGAGTAAAAAGGATCATATAAAACTGTTACAGGTAATATACAGAGAGTAGCTATTGCTTCTTACATCACCTATATATATCATATTCCTGGAAATAGGTGACATCACACAATTCCCACTATTGCTTGAAGGTTTCTAATGCTATGGCAACCACTACTAAATAAAAAGTCCCAGTGGCATAGCTAAAAAATCACTGGGCCCTCCAGCAAAACAATGATGGGCCCCCAATGCTTCACATTAGACCTTGGTTTACGCTTCCCATTTCCTTCTTTCTGATGCTTCGCCTGTGGCCCCTGGGCAGTCTGAAACTGACTGGACTATACTAGGGTGTCTGCTACTTACCTCCTACATACCTCCCATTACTAATTAGATCAGGGGTCCTCAAATTATGGCTCCAGATGTTTGAAAATTACAATTCCCAGCATCCCTTAACTACAGAGGGACAGCAGGGAATGCTGGGAGTTGTAGTTTTCAATATATAGTTTGGGAACCCCAGGATTAGATTGTCAGCTCTGCTGGACATACCTCCCATGATGTCCACTACAGAATGGATCCCTTACCCTATAGCCTACTTCTATTTCTTTGAGGAAGGGAGGTCCAGCCTGTCCTGACCTCTACCCATAATAGTAAACCATTATCACTGCCCAAAATCTCTACAATGGAGGATGCTGGGAGTTGTAGTTGTCCATATATACCCATAACTATACACATCCTCTCACCTGTGTCGGTGTCTGCTCACAATGTCACTGCAGGACCTGCCGTACACACTTCTTAAAACCAACTGACTGGCTTGTTGCAAAAGGGGGCGGGCCAAAAGTCACCAAGGTTACAGTCACGCCCAACGTGACCTTCCAAAGGGAAATTGATACCTGGGGGGTCAAAACAGGTCGCTATTGGGTCAGTGTTACTGATTATTATTATTTAACTTATTATTTACCTGGTAAAATAACATTTGATAGAAAACAGAAAATCAGAAATAAACTTACCAAGACTTTCATTTCCTGATCTGGAATCCGGCAGTGGAAGTGAATAGGTTAATTTTCCTTCCTTGCTTGAATGACAGGCTTGGTTAACCAATAAAAAGATAGCCCCTCCCCTCCTCCCCTCTGTTCTCCATGTCTTTTACGACTGTGCCTTAATATATCTTGTCAGCATTAGGGAGGGGAAAACCCCCTTCCACTGCCGGGTTCCAGACCAGGAAGAGGAAATATCGGTAAGTTTTTTTATGGTTTTCCCTGGTCCTCATCCGGCAGTGGAAGTGAATGGGTTTTTGTAAAGTAGTGCATATAAAAAATAAGGGATGGACACATCTTACATATTTCACACAATTTATTGACATGTTGCTATGGACTTTAGCACTTTTGTGCCGAATTCTGATCTATTCATCACATCCAACTTATAATGTTTTGTGAATGTTGTGGGGCTAGACCATGCTGCTGCTTTACATATCCGTGTGCTTTGTCTGTTTCGTCTTCCTGAAATGCTGGTAATACAATGTCCTGGTTAATGTGAAACTGTCACACTACTTTGGGTAGAAATTTTGTATCAGGTCTCAAGATTAGATTGTCATTTAAAAATGTCAGGAAGGGAGGAGTGATTCTTAGGGCTAGGCCACATTGCACGTTAGCGTATGCGTCTTGCGCTCACGTTCACGCCTTCGATTTTCGCTAACATGGAAATCGGGGGAACGCGAACGATTGCGCATGCGATTGCACGTCCGTTTGCGTTTTGCAGCGAGCATTTTTCCGCGCAATTGTTTGCGTTTTCGCTTTAAAGATAGCGAAAATGCGAGCGCAAACGCGAAAATAAAGCGCGCTAACGCACAGAAAGCGTACATGCAATCGCGTGGGATAACGCATGCAAAAGCGTGCGCGCTTGGTTCGTTGTAGTGTGGCCTCAGCCTAGGCGATCCGCCAGGACGTGTTTAAATGAAACATTACATTATATTCCACGCACCCTAGCACCAAATAGCCCTTGAATAGGTTAATTAACGCCTATGAGTCAGATAACAGGTATTAAATATCAGGTACTGCACCCATTGTGTTATCTAACACACAACCTGTTCTTAGTTCACTTTCAGTTGCTTCCAATGTAGGAAACTGCTAACTGCTTTAACTTCCCCTTTACCTGCTTCACTTTGCATTAGTTTAGTTCCCCTTTGGGTTAATGATATTTACCTGCTCTGTTTTAGTTTCTTTACAATGCAGACATATTTCTATTTAATAGGAGGGAACTCTTTCAATAGTAATCTAAATTTAAATACCCAAGGATTGTAAACATTTTAAATGACTGACAATGTCGAGCAGTTTATTGAAAAAACAAAGATTGGGCCGGGTGGAAAATTTTACACCAGCTGAAATCTACATAAAGATCGAGGCCTCAAGGTAGGAAACTTTAAGCTGTTCTTCCGACCAAACTTCTGATCGTTCCCCTCAGTCAGAAATCTGATCGGAAGAAAGTTTGCCTGTGTATAGCTCGCACATTCCCAGACATATTTTCTGCTTTGTGAACATAATCAGTGTTAGGCTGGGTACGACACACCATACAATATTTTTGGGCAACCGAACGATATTACCGTGTATCGGTTGGTTGAAAATATTGCATGGTGTGTGTGCCAGTGGGCGAGACCGATCTTGGTTGCCCGTTCATCTGGATCTAAATCATGGCCGATCTTGCAGTTCTCTAGGGGACCACGCAACCATGTATGTATTTTAAAAAGCATTGTGGAGGTGACGTCTCCCCGTTCCACTTGTAGCCAGGAGAATTGGAACACACAGGGGGCTTACACTTACCAACAGTCCCAGAATCAGCAAGGTGATTCCAAGATCTGCAGGGCAGTTCTAATTTGGTGTAATTTAAATGATATACTGTCTGCAGGTATAGACCAATGATAGATTTCTGTAAAAATGTCTCATTGAAAGCGAGATGGACTAATAAACCTGTTGTTTTAATGAATTCCAGTTAATCATAACGACAAATAATGTCACTCTCAACCCACAAAGCCCTGGTGGAATCAGGGTCCCTATGGACTGCACAATCGTTGATTCACCCCAACTGCTCGCTAGGGGTCGGTCTGGATGAAAAATGTGCTTGTGTGTACCCAGCCTTATGGATATTAAAGCCTTGATCCAGGGATTACTGACTGATCTTCAATGAAGAAGGCTATACGGTTATATAGTATATCCCTTACCTGCCATGGCATTTACCTCTCGTCTTATCACATCTTGTAAAAGTTTTAGGATCTGCATTCATTTTCTCTCCCACCACATAGGATGGATTGTGGATAATTACAGGATAACAAAGCTTCAAGGACTAATACCAGGATTGGTGCCTGACTGTCTCTTGTGTGATAAAGGTTTATGCTCGGGATACATTATATTTATATAGTGGAGCAGTTAAAGTCAATAAAACATTCTGAGTGTTTGCTAAATGCAGTTGATTCTGGTTATATTGCTGTAATATGGAAACTGGGCACTCAGCGGCCTTTGCTAACAAGTAAACACTGTGATAGTCAAGTTTATTGCCTTTATTTGTGACTGTTGGTCCCGCATTGGGGTGTTTATCACAGACATTTTTATTTTAGTCCAATAACTGAATTTGGCCACAATCTTATATAACTTAAAATAACCATGGGAACATAAAGAAAAGTCTTAAAAGTGACTTGGTCCATAAAGTAATACGCTCACTACTAGACGTGTAATATTGGCTGGGGCTTTAAATCACCAACTTTTTATTTGATTGCCAAACGGGACAAAGCAACCAACATAAGTTAATTGCAGACAAACGACTACATTGTCTGACAGTCTAACATGTACGGTCTCGCACTGACATCGTTAAGTAATCCATTTGGTCAGATTGCTTATCCATGTCAAGGACGGATCTAATTTTTTTCTATGTTGCAGGAGTTTTTCGGATCATTCCACCCTCCCCATTTAAACAGATTAGGCTACTCGGCCACTGCTGAGCATCCTGTCTGTATAGAGATTTCTAGATAATTGTCTTTGGAATAATTGTGTGTACCAGCCATAAAGGGTTGGTAGAAGAATGACACAGATCCCTCAGCGTGTCCCTGTGCAAGATGAACGTCCGATAGTCGCAAGTGTGTTTGCGTTAGATCAGGGGTTGTTCATTCCTGAACGAACGCATACATACGTGCGACTCTTGGCCGAAACAGTCGTTCGTTGTGGTTGGGGGTCGGTTTCAAAATCGTATGTCTGTTACGAAGCTTTATTGCAAGTAGGACACACAGTAGGGACACAGACAAAATCAGGTCATCTTGTTAGTAAATGAAAGGTCACTTGCTGGGTGTAAATGGCTTTTCAGTTATAACATGTATCCAGTATGTTCATTACACATCATCAGTAACTATGCAAGAAGGTATATTTATCTTATTGAAAAACTCTACACTTCCACCAAGTGCCTTTTCTGCCTATTGATGTATTTCTACATAGTCATCTTCATCCTCCAAATCTCCTTCCTCTGTGCCGCTTCTTCCTTGTTATACAAGTTCTACCTGATGAACTGGCTGGGGACAGTTTGCAGGTATAAAGATAATTCCGGGTGTAATAACATATCGTTACGATTCTTTCTTTGTTTTGGCTGTCTCCTTGTTGGAAAGTTGCACAAAGGAATGTAATGTAATACTATGTTAATTCACTGCATTGCTTGTTGGGGCAATAGTGACCCCATAGTGGGAGTTACACAATCTTTACTTTTGTTTATTGGACATGCAGTATAGTTTTTATATATTTTTGCGTGTATGTCCACCCCACACATAAAAATGCAGCATTGGCTCCCCTGTTCCCAGTTACGCCCCTGTTCAAACTCCCTCTAATGTACCAGCAGGTGAATGCTCAGTGGTTTCCATGTGCTCTTAGGGGAGTTGAAAGTCTTAAATTTATCTCTACAAATTCTAATAATTGTCTCTATCCATCCAACTGTATTGCTCCTGGTCTACCCTATTCACAGAGAGCTGATGTATGCAGAGGTCAGTACAGCTAATCTATTATAACTCCCTATACACCCTTATTGGAGGGGGAGGGTAGGCTCTCCTATTCAACAGTATGTTGACTAGTCAGCAGATATGGAAACGGCTTCATAAGGACAGCAGATCCTGACGTAAGCAGAGCACCCCTAGTGTACATACAAGGATCTGATCTGGGATCTTTCGTCCCGACTGACTGTAATAGTGTCCAATCAGCCAGGACGAAGGACTGCCAGTCACAGCTAAATTAGCCGCGGTCGACAGTTCACTGGTACTGAGCGCCCAGTCCATAGAGGTTTTCCGATGCGTCCAATTGCCCATTACACTAATTGGAATGAACGGCTTATGGTTGCAGGCCGCCACAAACCCATGCAATTTTTCTGCCCCCATCAACTGATACACTGAGCTATCAGTCGATTAGTCCGAAAAATTACATGTTATCAGCCTAACATATAATTAATTGTACAGCCAGTAAATTTTAAAGTATTTGCTGGGTGACATTTCCAGTAGAGAAGACTTGCCCTTTGCTGGCTGGAGATTTAATTGCAGTGTGTACGTGCTGTTTCAATTTGGAATTCTGCATTATCCTTGTGACTCAGCTGATTTCCACTGCACGGAATAGACCTGTGTGTGCGTACACTGTGTTCTGTTTAGATGCAACGTAGAGCTCTGGGGTTAGTCTGGGAGGCGATGGAATGTTAATTGGAATGAATATGTCTGTTCCACTGCAGCACTAGCTATATAACACCTGGTAAACAGAGACTAAGGCTGAGGCCACACTGCAACGCACAGGAATCGCGCACAAAATCGCGAGCGTTATCGCACGCGATTGTGTGCGCTTTTCTTGTGCGTTTGCGTTCGCGTTTTGTGCATGCGTTTTCGCCTTTTCACGTTATGGAAACGCTGCGTTAACGCACCAAAAATGGTGAACGCATGCGTTACCAAAACGTGAACGGACGCGCAATCGCATGCGCATCGGAAATCGCGGGAATTTTCGCGTTCCCACGATTTCCATTTTAGCGAAAATCGCAGGCGCAAGCGCGCGAAAAACGCGCTAGTGTGGCCTAGCCCTTAGGCAGGATGTACGCTGGTCGATTTTGTTGAATAAGACGATAAATTGACCAGTGTGTGCCTTACTTGCCATATACTGCCTTTAGCAAACAGAAGCGGATTTTCAGACAATCCCATCTACGGCTGCATAATTTTGAGCAGAAATAATGGTCTGCCTTGCCCAAGTGTCCCATCCCACACTGGGACAATTCACTATTTGGGCTGCAAAATAAAGTTGCAATGCAATCTAGTTTTAATTTATTTTCACAATGACCTAAAATATACCAGTTAACATTACATTTTACTGGAGCTAAAGGGGTTTTGTAAAAGACCCCCGTGCGGCCAAAACGCGTAAATGTAATATGCCAATATCTGCAACTTTTAAGGGGCCTTCACATTAGTTTACAGAGGAAAGACGATATCACTATATTACATCACAGGTGCAATTGCAATGGGGGAACGTCTTGTGGTACATTGCCCTGTGTACCACTGCTTTATCAGCGTCTTTCCCCAAACGAGCGAGCAGCCGCTGAGCGGTTGTGGGAAACACACAGTGCAGAGCGTTCTCCCTATGCTGTGTACATGCTGTGTATAGAGAGAACACTCGGGACTGTGTTTTTCCATCTCTTTGAAAAATCTATCAAACATCCAGCATGTGTGTACCCAGCTTAAGAAAGACCATGACCTGGATTATGCTACAGATTGTAAAATCATTCGTAGAGTATGATTGTACTATACACACAAGTGCACCCATTTGTTTACTTGTGAACATGGTGATTAGTGACACCTTGTGGTTAGTGTAAAATAAACGGTACATTATAATAATAATGTAATAATAATAGAATATTAATACACTATTACACTTTTGTTTTAACAAATAAAATGTATTTTTATTAAATCTTTACATAATCGCAATACTTTAAAACTTTAAACACGGCATTACAAGGCCTTTCGTCTTGATATCTTATAGTTGGCAAAAACGTTTAACCAAATACAAAAGTTGCTCACTAGGGGGAGGTTAACCCATTCACAGACGGTAATTCTGGGAGTCTCCTGGATTCAGAGGTGGCGACTATAATAGACTACTGAGAAAGGAGAGTTGCTGGATTTTTCAATTAGGATCACTAGCACCCAGAGGACTAAACAAAGACCTTGTGTATGACTTTCTACTCTACAGTGAATTGTGTATTAACTCTTTATTAAAACTTCTTATTTAATAGCCAGCTGCCGTGGTCATACTCCCTGGATCGCAACTATGGGACCCACAAGAAAAACTATGATGATATTCTATGCTTGGGGATACTTATTCTGAGGATCTACAAGATAAAAAGTGCTTTTGAACCAAAAGGTATTCTCCGAGGTTAATTGAATCCAAAAGAACACATTATACAGTACTAAAAGATATTCAGGAAGTATTTTGGATAATGTAGCTGTATTGTGGATATGGAATCAAAAAAGAGGATCCTTGACTGCTGTATCTAAGATATATGGAGTTTAACCTGCTCTGCTGTGGACAACAGATTTTATTATTATTATTACATCTTACTGACTATGGAGGAGGGGTAACACGTGTTTCTGGATGAAGTATTATCCCTCCAGCTATGGATTAAAGGCTTCACTATAACAACTATTATAAAGGATGGTAATATGTGCACAAGAGTATGTTTGTTTATCATCCTACTAATAGAGTTTTTGTTACGTACTTATGAGAGTAAAAATCTACCCTTCTAGGATATGTGACTTTCTGTTATTCGTTATGTATTGATAATATAAAGGATACTTACAGGGTTATTCAATAAAAGTTCTTATCGTTAAAAATGGTGCTAATTTTGCCCCAACCAATCAGATGTTAGCTTTCAAATGTTAAATAAGATCTGATTGGTTGGGGCAAAATTAGCACCATTTTTAACGATAAGAACTTTTATTGAATCTCCCTCTGGAGCATCAAAATGGTTACCTCATTAATATAGAGATTGGATGTATATGGCTAGGATATAAAACTGAATTACTTACCTGATTATTAAGAAATAGCTCTTGTGAGAAAATATAATTATATAATATAATGTCTTTGTTGAGAACACAAAGATTATATATTGCTAATATAAGTAGTCTTTCCTATAACCTTCAAAAAGGATAAGAAGGGATATAAAAGATATATTTATACCCTTATACATCCATCTCCTATTGTAGAGGAATATCCATATTAGTAATGTACTTTTAGTAAAAGCCTTTTTTACATTATGGATAAGATAGGTATTGCCCTTCTTATTAATGGCCACTCACCTAAAGTGACGTCACTTTGCCAAATGGAGGTGCATGAATAGCGCACAGCTAGGCATGTAGGTCGCGCATGCGTAATGATGTAATTACGCTATGCCGCGCACTACCGTGCACAAGTTCTAAACCATAAAAGGAGGGTGGCCTATATAACTAACAAGCAAAAGAAGTAGGGGAGCACACTGCTGAGGTGAATTCACATTTTATTAAGGTAACCACATACACAACGTTTCGGGACACCCTGTCCCTTCCTCAGGTGTGGGACAGGGTGTCCCGAAACGTTGTGTATGTGGTTACCTTAATAAAATGTGAATTCACCTCAGTAGTGTGCTCCCCTACTTCTTTTGCTTGTTGGAGAATTCTCTGGCCCCTGGGAGTGGAGGGCTTGGGGGATTGCACCTACCTACCTGTCTGGCATACAGCCAACAGCGGTGTGCTGGAGTGTCCCTTTGACTTTATCTGGCCTATATAAACACATGGCTAACTGTAAAACCTTGCCGCTTTGGATGAAGCCCTAATGACGGGTGAAACGCGTCGGCAGTGCCAGCCTTGGATCTAATGTTTTGATCGTGCATCCAGTCTTTGAGCCCTACAGTGTACTAGACCTGAGATAATGCTGTGCAACACTAGGAAAGGGGGATACGTATAGTAACTAGCTGCTGTAGTTCTATGTGGCTGCTTTATACAGTATATGTTATAGATAATGTGTGACACTGTATATGTATTATCTATAGGGGTTTGCCCCATTACTGTCATACTAGCACTTTATTTATGTATGGCTGCTAAACTGTAACTGTGCACTTTACTATGGCATTAGACCACTGTGATTCAGATGATTTCAAAATTTTTGTTGTTTTTAAAGAGAAACAAATCCCCTATACCTACCATAATAAAGAGATTTTACTTTAAATATATGTGCCTGAGTGCCGCAAGCTATTTCTTCTGTGGTTATAGTTTGATTTCTTCCTCCCTGGTTTGCTAGGCACCTATAACTATTGTTTAAAGTGGCAGTGCCCTGTTTCAAACACGTGTAATGTAAATCTATCCGGATTCTGGAGTGGTCTCCCCTGAGACACCACCCCAAATGCCTGCGAGGGCCCAAAGTCCAGGGAAACTCTGAACGAGTAGGGTAACTTTGCTAAAAGTACAGCCAAAAATAGCATCATTTCCTGGGAGTGTGGGGGTGGGTGTTTGGGTGGTTTGCATTGGGGGGTCAGGGGGGTAGGTGTTCGGGGGGGTGTTCCGGAAGGCACATTTGTCAGTGTGGGATTAGAAAATTTAAAGACCAGTATCCACCTATGGTCATAGTGTATACACAGCTGCTGCAGCTTGCAGTTTAAACAAGGGCATTATCTCTGCAAATGTGACCCTGTACTATATATTCAGCCTTGTCTATCTAAGTCTCCAGTGTCACTGGCATTCCCAGAATGCTGGCACCTTCTGACCTGCAGACACTGGTTCTCTTTCTGGATATTTCACCCTTGTGTTCTGAAAGGTCATAAGGAATTCAGCTGCCTAATCCAGGTCTCCTGAATAATAAGTGTATAGTACAGAATGTTTTAAAGACTTCACCCTAAAAACAAGATTTCTCCCTGATGTCAAGCCCAGGAACTACTGATTACTGATACATCAATAAGATGCTATGGGCTAGGCCACACTTACGCGTTTTTCACGCACTTGCGCATGTGATTGTGGTTAGAATGGAAATTGCAGGAATGCAAAAAGTTCATGCGATTGCGCATCCGTTTACGTTTTGCGTTTCCCCAATGTTAAGTAGCAAAAGTGAATGCGCAAATGCGGATAAAACGAGCCAGAATCGCACAATTACGCGTGCGTTTTAATGGGGCCTCAGCCTTAAAATCAATGAAAATGGGATTTGGGGCGGGGCACTTCTTTAAAGAGCAGTAATTCACGGCTGATCAGATAACGCAGCAATTCAGAGGTTGCAAATACAGAACGTTCATAGAAAAAGCACAGAAGTGGTACATTCCAATACAAACGGGATCCACGTGGTATGTGTACATCAAACAGGTACGCCTCCCAGTGCTAGGCAACTAATGATACCGTATAAAGATAAAAATATGATGCGCTACTCACAGGAACTATAAAAGCTTTATTTTATTAATTCACAATTAAAAGCATGGATAAGCACACAAGGAGAATAGACACCCCTGGGGGTCACCCGGGTGCTTTGTGAGGGTCCTCAGAGGCTAGGTGAACATGGATGAACCCCTCCCCTGGATGACTATAAATAGGCATAGTCCCATGACATCACAACAATTAAAGGCAAGTATAAAAGGTTAGTATATAGTAGCAAAAAAAGGGGTTAAATTAGAAACAAAATACACATATAGGGAAATACAATAAAAGTTCTTATCATTAAAAATAGTGCTAATTTTGCCCCAACCAATCAGATGTTAGCTTTCAAATGTTAAATAAGATCTGATTGGTTGGGGCAAAAGTAGCACCATTTTAAATGATATGAACTTTTATTGAATAACCCTGATAGAGTGTATATTGATCTGATATATATTATCCAAGTAACTTGGTGTGCTTAGATCAGACACATAGCCTAAAATACACCTTAGATGATCATAGTAATACCAACTGTTGAAATATAAGTTATATATAAATATGGATGTAAGTTACGGTATGTACAGATATGAATAAGTGGGAATCTGAACATGGACACAATATAACAATGTACAAAATCAATTTATGTACTTTAGGGAACGTATGAAAAATGGGTACAACAGGGTCGGGAGTCTTTAATTACGTTGATTCTTAGAAATCAAGGACTCCGATTCTGTTTCCAAAATCCACTAATTCATACAGTAGTTTTTATTTAAAGACCCTGTAGGGTTGTTGGTGAGCTGGGTGCAGGAGTCTGTCTGTGTCGGACAATTGTCTTTCAGCCTCTAGACGGTAATAATCCGAATCTAGAATGACAATCGTCCATTGTCCGAGGGACGGATCACAGTATTGCAGTTGTCTGGAAGAGTCTTGAGAGCTTTTTCAGCAGCTACATCACCTATAAAATTGTCTTTGAGATGTTGTAGTTTCTTTATATCCCTATAGACCATTTTGTGGAATGTGTCTACATTTACTATTTTACTACTTAAAGGACAAAAATCCGACATAGTTTGAAGGCCTGTATGTAAGACATCCTGATGAATATTAGTCTCACTATTATTCATTAAATCAATTACATTTGTAACATTGATCACATCATTGAAATCAAAATTATTATAAACATGATTATCCCCAATATAATTAGTCACATTGGGTACTAATCATTTTTTGTTCGACATGGGTGAAATGTCTCATCAAGATTAATTTCCATATAAATTTGTTAATGTCAACTAAAACATCAAGCAAGCCTATGTAATAAAAGTTCTCATAGTTAAAAATGGTGCTGATTTTGCCCCTACCAATCAAATGTTATTTACCATTTGAAAGCTAACATCTGATTGGTTGGGGCAAAATTAGCATAGTAACATAGTAGTAGTAGTAACATAGTAATTGAGGTTGAATAAAGACCTACCTCCATCAAGTTCAACCTATTTTTTTTTTAACCCTACCTAACAGTTGATCCAGAAGAAGGCAAAAAAAACCAGCTAAAAAGGGGGGGAAATTCCTTCCTGACTCCAAACGGCAATCAGAAAGTGTCCCTGGATCAACCAGATCTATATGTATTAATACCAGTAATTCTCAATATTTTTTAGTTTTAGGAACTTATCCAGGTTATTTAATGAACTTGCCATTACCACATCTGCTGGAAGTCAGTTCCACAGTTTCACCGTTCACACTGTAAAGAAACCTTTCCTAACCTGAAGATGAAACTTCTTTTCTTCCAACCTTAAAGGATGTCCACGAGTCCTCTGATATGACCTATTAGTGAACAATGCACCAGAGAGTTCATTGTATGGCCCATTAATATATTTGTATAAGGTTATCATGTCCCCACGCAAACGTCGCTTCTCCAATGTAAACAGCCCTAACTTGTCTAATCTGCCTGCATAGTCAAGCCCCTCCATTCCCCTTATTAATTTAGTTGCCCTTCTCTGAACTGCTTCTATTCCCACGATGTCCCTTTTGTATATGGGATTCCAAAACTGCACCGCATATTCCAAATGAGGCCTTACCAGTGCCTTGTAAAGAGGGAGAATAATATTTTTCTCTCTTGAATCTATTCCCCTTTTTATACAAGACAATATCTTGCTAGCTCTAGTCGTTGCTACCTGGCATTGTTTGCTACAGCTAAGTCTGTTATCTACTAGAACCCCCAAATCTTTTTCCATTAGTACTTAACACAGAGTTATTTATGGTGTAGGTGGCACAAGGATTATTAAACCCCAAATGCATCACCTTACATTTATCAACATTGAATCTCATCTGCCATTCTGCTGCCCATTTTGATAACCTATCTAGGTCTGCTTGCAGCAATTGCACCATTTTTAACATTAAGAACTGTTATTACATAGGCCTGCAAATATCTTGATTCCAGATTGTGGGATATAATTCGAACCTTGTTCAATTAAGTTCTGCTGCTCCTTGTTAAGTGAGGAACTTGATAAATTGATAACATTGGATACTGGTTTATCGCATTCAGATGATTGATACTTGTGTCTGTTCATCATCCTTCCCTAAGAGAAACCATCCCTGTTGTCTTCGTCTGCCCCGCCTGACGGATCTCTTCGGTGATAGCGTTTGTGATAATGTTGGATTCGCAGCGAACTTTCCCTCTGTTGGGTCGGTACTTGTCCATCCCCATACTGGACTTCCTGTTCCAAATAAAAAAGAGGAGGAAGTTCCCGAACAATGGTTAAGAGATCTATCATTCTCAAAGTGTACCTTCTTTTGGGTATAGTTCTTACTATTGGTATATGTTCTGTGTTTATATGCTGATGACGATCTGTTCCTAACAGGTGATTTCAACAGTGTATAAATGTTTTCATTAGGAGTGTGTGGTTTAGTGTGTTGGTTCCCATTATATACATTTTGCAATTCACTTATCCCTATTTCACTTATCCCATTTCCATCCTGTGTGTTTTGTTATCAATCTCCGTCATTTGTGTTATAATAATGTATTATAATAATATTGTTAAATGTGGGGAACATTTTAATTCTCAGTCCCCTAGGAATGCGTTTGGCAAATAGAAAAGGGGATAAATGTGGGAGCCTATTCCGACTGGAGGCTTTCTGGCTGTATAAACTGTCTACCATAATTCCCGAGGGTCTTAATAGACATACAGGGAGATTCAATAAAAGTTCTTATAGTTTAAAATGGTACTAAATTTGCCCCAGCCAATCAGATCTTATTTTTATTTGAAACTAACATCTGATTGGATAAGAACTTTTATTGAATAACCCTGTTTGAGCTCAATTTCTTTTTTTGATCTTTAAATGCCCTATGTATTTATGATGATATTATCATCATGTTAATATCATGTAGATTATCATTATATTAGGTGTGTCTATAATATTGTTCTTTTTCTGTGCATTATATTGTGTCCGTGTTCCCACTTATTTATTCATATCTGTACATAACTTACATCTATATTTATATATAGCTTATATTTCATGAGTTGGTATTACTATGATCATCTAAGGTGTATTTGCTTTTAGGCTATGTGTCTGATCTAAGCACACCAAGTTACTTGGATAATATATATAATAGATTAATATACAATCAGAACTTATTTAACATTTGAAAGTTAACATCTGATTGGTCGGGGCAAAATAAGGACCATTATAACTATAAGAACTTTTATTGAATCTCCCTGCATATCTATATCTTTATACAGAATGTTCATGTAATATTTCCAACTGTACAGCAGAGGTCTCTAGATTACATGGTATTCTCTTCTACTTACTGTACTGTGACTTTTAAACAATAACATGAAAATATAACATAAAGATCAGCACATCCTTACCATATATGATTGCCACCTAGTAAACAGCTAATTCTTAAAGGGCTACTAAAACCTCAGAACAACACTGAATCAGAATATAGAGCATATTAAGTAATAATCTGTGTCTCATTTCGTTTTGATGTGGGTGCTTGTAAATTTCTTTACTAACATGTGCTCTATTTCCCAGCATTCCAGTAGCACACAGTTTGGTCACTGACCATATTGTTCCTTGCACATGCTTACTACTCTGCTAATGAAGAAACATGTTACAGCAAGCCATGCTCACTAGTAGCCTGTGGCTACTAAGGAACATGTGGCTAATGTTTGAAGATGTGGCCCGACAGTGCACATAGTTATCTTAATCAATTTCCTTTAATGCTATTTACTGGGTGGTAATTTAGCATTTATTGGGGACCCATAGATTGGACAGCCTATTGTAACAACAGGTTTTTATTTTGGCCAATTGCCTTTTGGATGCAAGAACTTAATTAACCTTAACAATTTGGGTTTTATATGCCATGAATTTGCATCTTATTCAAATGGCAATGTTCACTTGTATTTGCCAATATTTTGTATTTGCCAATATACCGAATATACTCGAGTATAAGCCGATACTATATATTATTATATTAATAATAATATTAGTTGATTGGCAGCAATAAAAATATAGCAGATTGATTGTAGGATTAGCAGTATTGTGACATTTGAGAGATTGTGGTAGCCAGAAAGGAATCTATGGAAAACAAACTTCTAAGGTTGGAAAGAGTTAAAGAGCACGTTCACCCTCTAACTTAGTAGTTTTAGCTACTAATGTTTTGTATAACCATTGTAAGCCATTTCCTTTCGCCACCAATGACACTCAGAAGAGCACCAGTCTAGAGCAGGGATTCTTAAAGGGTGTGCTGGGGCAAACTGGTGTGACTTCAAGGAGTCAGAGATGTGCCTCAGAATTTTGGTAGTCAAAAATATTTTACCAGTGTAAGATACATTTTTGTTATTTTGTACTGTAAACATATATATTATGATAACATTGGTACACAGTCAATGTAGTGTAACTTTATACTACATTGATTTGAATACCACAAACACTGTAAAAAGTATAGGTAATTACAACTTTAAGTCCAACATTAAGAACACAGGTTGCCTCAAGGAAAATGAGCATGCCAAGTGCGCCACCATCTGAAAAAGTTTGAGAACCACTACTGGTCTAGAGGACTTCACTTGGCAGACTTTCGTTCCAACCTCAACACCAAATCTGTGGTCCGCTAAGAGGTTTCTTGCAGTACCTTGCAATATTTCTGGGATGGATACTACAGGGTTATGTTTGCTATACAGTTTTTTGTAAATGTCATGGGAACATTGCAGGTATTTCAAATAAATGTATCTGTTTAACTGCTACACTATACAGGTTTGCACACTTAAAGTGTATATTTACAATTTTCAAAAATTGTACCTTTAGATACTTTATCGTCTGAAACGGTCATTCGTTCAGGGATCGGTGAACGACCGACTTGGCGGATCTCCGAACGACTGACCGTTCAGAGATCGCATTGTACAAGCCTTAATTCACGTATGTACATATTGGGTGCACGGGTGGCCCACCTTTTAATCCCCCATTTTTGGAAATTTATTTTGCAGCACATCAGTTTTTTTTAAAAACATTTGACACCCCCTGTGATAGAATTAAAGGAGAACTATAGTGCGTATAAGTTTTTTATCAAAAACCGTTAAAATCTCCCTGCCTCTGGTATTTTATTACAAAGTTTATTTTTACAGTTTAGTTGTCCTTTAATATTTTAAACAATTCAGGTATTTTGCAGCTTAGTTTGGCCTTTGGGCTAATGCATCTCTCCGTGAAGGGGCATCTATGAAGATTTGCTTGGAGAGACCAACGTCAATGCTGCTCTCTGTAATGTTGAATGGTTTTGGGGAGAGTCAATAGGAGGTAAGCACGTTATCCCATTCTACAGAAAATTCCCCCAAACCCACAAGTACCAGAAAACAAAGAACTCGTTCATTGGATTTTTATTCATTTTAATCCAAAAATATAACACAGTACTTTAAAAACAAATGTCTTGCTTTCGGCTTTTAATGTAAAATTATTTTGTTTCTTTTGCATAAAACCTTACTGCTTCTTATGTTAAAGGAGAAGGAACGATAAAATATATATGATATTCCTCCTGTCAGATCACTGCTAGCTGACCAATTGACTTGTCTCAACAGATAAAACTGAATTTACTGGTAAGAAGGAGGGTTCAGAACTGATGTAGGGTTAAAACATTTTAAGGATTTCAGAGGGGTGGGTCTCAGCAAAATGGTTTTGTAGTAAATTGACTTCATATTACCGTATATACTCGAGTATAAGTCGAGGTTTTCAGGCTGTGAAACAGCCTGAAAACTGAACCTCGACTTATACTCGAGTCAGTCACTTACTGGTGGAGGAATCCGGCTGCCGCGTCCACTGATGTCGCATCCACTGAGTCACGACTCGGTGCCGGACTGACCAGTCGTGACGTCGGGAGCGCATCAGGACCGGCAGCATTCCTCCATCAAGTGCATGATGGCGGGGGCCCGGACTCTCCTGCAAAGGTAAGGTTGTAGCATTAGTAGTATGTGTAGTGTAGTGGCAGGTGAGAAGATGGTGTGCAGGAGTAGTGTAGTGTACTGTATAGTGTATTGTAGTGTAGTGGCAGGGTGAGAAGATGGGTGCAGGGAGTAGTGTAGTGTACTGTAGTAGTGTAGTGTAGTTGCAGGGTGAGAAGATGGGTGCAGGGAGTAGTGTAGTGTACTGTAGTAGTGTAGTGTAGTGGCAGGGTGAGAAATGGGTGCGGGAGTAGTGTAATGTACTGTAGTAGTGTATTGTATGTAGTGGCAGGGTGAGAAGATGGGTGCAGGGAGTAGTGTAGTGTACTGTAGTAGTGTAGTGTAGTGGCAGGGTGAGAAGATGGGTGCAGGGATAGTGTATGTGTACTGTATTAGTGAAGTGTAGTGGCAGGGTGAGAAGATGGTGCAGGGAAATAGGTTTTATTCCTGGGGCTGGAGGGAGAGACTCTACCCTCGACTTATACTCGAGTCAATTGGTTTTACTCATTTTTGAGGTAAAAATGGGTACCTCGACTTATACTCGAGTCGACTTATACTCGAGTATATACGGTAATTGCTAAATCCCATTTATTCTTGGGATTTATTCATTGTTTTTAATTTTGCTTTAAAGAAAACAAAACCTAAAATACAAAAGGGACATCTATATATATAAAGGGACAGTGTTGCAAAACTGACCACACGTGGCCAATCTGGATATATCCCCCATATTAAGGAGAGATAAAGGTAATATGGAGAGGGGGTCACGTGTCTAAGCGGGGAATGTAACTCTTACACACGAATATGTGAACATACTGGAGAATTTCCTGCAGGACTTGGAACTTAGGTTCCCAGAAGACTGATGAGTAATGGCGCCCACAGGAAAAGAATGGGCAACACTGATAATTTAGAGTACCATCTGTGCACTGATGTATTAAACATGTGTCAAGATTCTATACAGGGAGAGGCCTGAAGACTGGGCCCAACCTATTGGCCATTTAATGTCATTTGTCAAGATAAAAACGACACAATAATAATAAGCTGTGACATCACTGTAAGATATTATTTCCTATTTAACCAGGAATCTCCAGTTTGATGCCCTTAGCGGTCCTTCTGATGGAGAGCAGAGAAGGCGAAAATTTCACAGTGGAATTATGGTTTAAGTAGATACAAATGTTTTAATATTGGAACATGCTACATGGAATGGATCCATTTAGGTAAAGACAATTTGATTATTTAGTTACATAGATAAACACATGTTCATCAACATCATCCCCAATGCTTATTTATGGCCTATGATGACCAACCTATATATATTTCATGGAAGGCTGAGAATTTGCGTTGGAGACCATGTCAGTGGAAGATGTCAAACGAAACTTACCTGCTGACAGGAAGATGAACCTGATCACTGTTTATTGGTGCATCTATTAAAGGTGGCCATACATAAGCTCTACGGGGCAGGGACCTCTTTCCTCATGTTACATGTTTCAAGCACTTGTATATTTCATGATACTTATTTAGGTATTTATTTATTTTATTTTGTCCCCCTTGTACGACTTGTGTATTTTATATTGTGTATATATTGTGTATTTTATATTGTACAGCGCTGCGTCCCCTAGTGGTGCTATATAAATAAACATATACATACATACTGTATAATCTGTATTGTTATAATGTACAGCGCTGCCTCCCCAAGTGGCGCTATATAAATAAACATATACATACATACTGTATAATCTGTATTGTTATATTGTACAGCGCTGCGTCCCCTAGTGGCGCTATATAAATAAACATATACATACATACATACATATGAACGATAATGGGTAAATCACGTTGGGGAACGGCGAGATTTACCTATTATCGTTAGTGTATAGGGGATGTTCCTGACCAATCGGAGTGCTGACGAACGACCATAGTTGGCACAACGGTCGATTGGGAATGACAAAGAATTGCCGTTGGTTGGTATCGGCTCCCATTACTTGAAGTAGAGTAGAGTAGACCGCACAGCGGTCCTTGTGTGCTGCTCCCTCAGCATGTGTGCCAACAGATACCAATGTGATCAGTGTGCTGCTCCCTCAGCATGTGTGCCAACAGATACCAATGTGATCAGTCGGCACACATGGTGTGGAAATCGCATGTGTATGGCCAGCTTAACGGACGTCGTACACTACACCTGACTGTACACTAGACGTGGTCGTACACTACAACTGACTGTACACTAGACGTGGTCGTACACTACACCTGACTGTATACTAGACGTGGTCGTACACTACACCTGACTGTACACTAGACGTGGCCGTACACTACACCTGACTGTACACTAGACATGGCCGTACACTACACCTGACTGTACACTAGACGGGCCTGTACACTTCACCTGACTGTACACTAGACGTGGACGTACACTACACCTGACTGTACACTAGATGTGGTCGTACACTACACCTGACTGTACACTAGACGTGGCCGTACACTTCACCTGACTGTACACTAGACATGGCCGTACACTTCACCTGACTGTACACTAGACATGGCCGTACACTTCACCTGACTGTACACTAGACGTGGCCGTACACTACACCTGACTGTACACTAGACGTGACCGTACACTACACATGCTATAGTGGCGCTTAATAAAACTAAGTCTACATACTGTATAATCTGTATTGTTATAATGTACACGTTGCGGTCTCCCTAGTGGCGCTATATAAATAAACCTATAGTACATCTGTAAATTGTATTTATAATGTACGGCTGCGTCCCCAAGTGGCGCTATATATAAACATATAACATACTTGTATATCTGTATTGTATTAATTGTACAGCGCTGTGTACCCAGTTGGAGCGCATAAATAAAACATATACATACATATGTATAATCTGTATTGTTATAATGTACAGCGCTGCGTCCCCAAGTGGGCTTATAAATAAACATATACATACATACTGTATAATCTGTATGTGTTATCAATGTACAGCGCTGTGCATCCCAATGGCGCTATATAAATAAAATATACAGTACATACGTATAATCTGTATTGTTTTATCATGGTCAGCGCTAGTGTCCCTAAGTGGCCTATATAAAATAAACATTTATACATACTTTACTGTATAATCTGTATGGTTATACTTTACAGCGCGCGTCCCTAGTAGGCGCTATATAAATAAACATAAACACATACTGTATAATCTGTATGTTATAATACAAAGCGACTTGAGTGCCCCTAGTGGCGCTATAAAATAAGCATATTCCATCAACTGTAATCTTATTGTTTAAGTACAGCCCGCTGTGTACCCAGTGGCGCTATATAAATAAACATATAACTACATACTGTATAATCTTCATTGTTATAATGTACAGCGGACTGTCCCCATGGGCGCCTTAATACACAATAACATAAACATAACTGTAATCTGTATTGTTATAATGACATCGCTGCGTCCCTAGTGTGGGCTATATAAATAAACATTATACATACATTACTGTTAATCTGTATTGTTTATAGATGTAACAGCGCTGTGTCCCCAGTGCGCTCTATATAATTAACCATATACATACAGACTGATAATTGTATTGTTATAATTTCCAGGCTTAGTCCCAGTGGCGCTCATATAAATAAACATTACAAATACTGTATAATCTGTATTGTATAATGTACAGCGCTGTGTCCCCTAGTGGCGCTATATAATAAACTATAATACATACTGTATAATAGTGTATTGTTATAATGTACAGCGGCTGCTGCTCCCCTAGTGCGCTACTAAAATAAATATACAATACATTACTGTAAATCTGTATTGTTATATGTACAGCGCTGTTGTACCCAAGTGGCCTATATAAATAAAACTTACATACATAATGTATAATCTGATTGTATAATGTACAGCGCTTGCCGTCCTAGTGGCGCTATATAAATAAAATCTACATACATACTGTATAATCTGTATTGTTTAATGTACAGCGCTGCGTCCCTCGGGCGCTATATAAATAAAACATATAACACATACTGTAGAATCTGTATGTTATAATGTACAGCGTGTGTACCCAGTGGCGCTATATAAATAAACAATACATAACATACGTATAATGATTGTTATAATGTACAGCGCTGCGTCCCCAAGTGGCGCTTATTAAATAAAACATATACATACAACTGTATAATCTGTATTGTTATTTAATGTACAGCGCTGTGTACCAAGTGGCGCTATATAAATAAAACATATACATACATACTGTATAATTGTATTGTTATAATGACAGCGCTGTTGTCCCCTAGTGGCGCTATATAAATAAACATATACATACATACTGTATAATCTGTATTGTTATATTGTACGCGCTGCGTCCCCAGTGTGCGCGATATAAATAAACATATACACAGAATACTGTATAATCTGTATTGTTATAATGTACAGCGCTGCGTCCCCTAGTGGCGCTATATAAATAAGCATATACATACATTACTGTATAATCTGTGTTATAATGTACAGTGAGGTGCGACCCAAGTGGCGCTATATAAAAAACATACATACATACTGTATAATCTGTATTGTTAAATGTTACAGCGTTGCGTCCCCTAGTGGCGCTATATAAATAAACATATACATACATACTGTATAATCTGTATGTGATATTGTACAGCGCTGCGTTCCCAAGTGGCGCTTTATAAATAAACATATATACATACATACTGTATAATCTGTATTGTTATAATGTACAGCGCTGTGGCCCAAGTGGGCGCTATATAAATAAACATATAACACATACACGTATAACTGCTATTTGTATAAATTGTACAGTGCTGTGTGTACCCCAAGTGGCGCTATATAAATAAACATATACATACATACAGTCTAATCTGTATTGTATAATGTACAGCGCTGTGTCCCCTGTGGGCTATATAAATAAACTACACATACATAATGTATAATCTGATTTTTATAATGTACAGCGCGTGTACCCTAGTGGGGCATATAAATAAACATATACATACATACTGTATAATCTGTAGTGTTATAATGTACAGCGCTGTGTACCCAAGTGGCGCTAATAAATAAACATTAACATACATACTGTATAATCTGTATTGTTATAATGTACAGCGCGGTGTACCAAGTGCGCTATATAAATAAACTACTACATACGTATAATCTGTATTGTTATATTGTACAGCGCTTGCGTCCCCTAGTGGCGCTATATAAATAAACATATACATACATACTGATATAATCTGTATTGTTATGATGTACAGCCGTGTGTCCCCAAGTGGCGCCTATATAAATAACAATATACATACATACATATTAATCTGCTTGATGTTATAATGTACAGTGCTGTGTACCCAAGTGGCGCTATATAAATAAGCCATATACATACATACTGTATAATTGTATTGTTATAATGTACAGCGCTTCTGCGTCCCTAGTGGCGCTATATATAAACTATACACACATACTGTATAATCTGATGGTTATAAGTACAGCGCTGTGTACCAAAGTGGCGCTATAAATAACATATACATACATATGTATAATCGGTATTGTTATAATGTACAGACCTGCGTCCCCAAGTGGCGCTATATAAATAAAACATATACATATCATACGTATAATCGTATTTTATAATGTACAGCGCTTTGTGTACCCAAGTGGCGCTATATAAATAAACATATACATACATACTGTATAATGTTATTGTTATAATGTACAGCGCTGGTCCCCTAGTGGCGCTATATAAATAAACATAAAATACATACTGTATAATCGTATTGTTATATGTACAGCGCTGCGTACCCAAGTGGCGCTATATAAATAAACATATACACCACTACTGTAAATCTGTATTGTTATTAATGTACAGCGCTGCGTCCCCAGTGGCGCTATATAAATAAGCATATACATACATACTGTATAAATCTGTATTGTATAATGTACCGTGCTGTGTACCAAGTGGCGCTATATAAATAAACATTATACAACTACTGAATCTGTATGTTATAATGTAACAGCGCTGCGTCCCCTAGTGGCGCTTATATAAATAAACATTTACATACATACTGTATAATCTGTATTGTTATATTGTACAGTCGCTGAGTCCCTAGTGGCGCTATATAAATAAACAATACATACATGACTGTATAATGTATTGTGTATAATGGACAGCGCTGGTCCAGTGGCGCTATATAAAATAAACAATATACATACATACAGTATAATCTGTATGTTATAATGTACAGTGCTGTGTACCCAAGTGGCGTATCTAAATAAAAATAACATACATACAGTATAATCTGTATGTGTTAGTAATGTACAGCGCTGTGTTCCCCTAGTGGGGCTATATAAATAAACATTAATACATACATACTGTATAATCTGTATTGTATAAGTACAGCGCTGGTGTCCCTAGGGCGGGCTATATAATAAACAATACATACATACTGTATAATCTGTATTGTTTATAATGTTCAGCGCTGTGTCGCCCAAGTGGCGCTATATAAAAAAAATATACATACATACTGTATAATCTATATTGTTATAATGTTACAGACGCTGCGTCCCCTAGTGGCGCTATATAAATAAACATATACATACATACTGTATAATCTGTATTGTATAATGTAGCAGCGTGCGTCCCCTGAGTGGCGCTATATAAATAAACATATACATACATACTGTATAATACTGTATGTTATAATGTACAGTGCTGTGTCCCCAAGTGGCGCGATATAAATAAACTATACAACATACAGTATATCTGGATTGTTATAATGTACAGCGTGTGCGTACCCTAGTGGCGCTATATAAAAAACATATACATACATACGGTATAATCGTATTGTTATAATGTACAGCGCTGCGTTTCCCAGTGGCGCTAAAATAAAACATATACATACATACAGTATAATCTGTATTGTTAATGTACAGCGCTGCGTCCCAAGTGGCGCTATAATAAATAACATATACATACATACTGTATATCTGTATTGTTATAATGTACAGCGCTGGTCCCCTAGTGGCGCTATATAAATAAACATATACATACATACTGTTAATCTGCATTGTTATAATGTACAGGCTGCGTCCCTAGTGGCGCTATATAAATAAACATATAAACATTACTGTATAATCTGTATTGTTAATAATGTACAGCGCTGTGTCCCAAGTGGCGCTATATAAATAAAACTATACATACATACTGGATAATCGTATTGTTATAATGTACAGCGTCTGCGTCCCCTAGTGGCGCTATATAAATAAAAATATACATACATACTGTATAATCTGTATTGTTATAATGTACAGCGCCTGCGTCCCCTAGTGGCGCTTAAAATAAACATATACATACATACCGTATAATGTACTGTTATAATGTACAGCGCTGCGTGCCCAAGTGTGGCGCTATATAAATAAACATATACATACTACTGTATAATCTGTATTGTTATAATGTACAGCGCTCGTCCCCTAGTCGCCTATATAAATAAACATATACATAAATACGTAAATCTGTATTGTATAATGTACAGCGCTGCGTCCCTAGTGGCGCTATATAAAATAAACATATACATACATTCTGTATAATCGTGTAGTGTTATAATGTTACAGCTCCTGCGGTCCCCAGTGGGCTATATAAATAAACATATACATAAATACCGTATAATCTGTATTGTTTAATGTACAGCGCTGTGTCCCAAGGGGGGCTATATAAATAAACATTATACATAGATACCTGATAAATCTGTATTGTTATAATGTAAGCGCTGGGTCCCCTAGTGGCGCTCTATATAATAACATATACTATCATACTGTATATCTGTATTGTTCTAATGTACAGCGCTGTGTTGTACCCAAGTGGCGCTATATAAATAAACATATACATACATACCGTATAAATCTGTATTGTTAATGTACAGCGCTGCTCCCCAAGTGGCGCTACTATAACATAAACATTACCATACATACTGTATAAATCTGTATTGTTATAATGTACAGCGCTGCGTCCCCTAGTGGCGCTATATAAATAAACATATACAATAATACTGTATTAATCTGTATGTTATAATGTTAAAGCGCTGGCGTCCCACACGTGGCGCTTATATAAATAACACAAATAATTACATACGTTAAACTGTATGTTTATAATTGTACCGCGCTGCCGTCCCAGTGGCACTACTATAATAAACATATACATACATTACCCGTTTATAATCTGTTATGTCTAGAATGGTACAGCGCTGCGTCCCCAAGTGGCGCTATATAAATAAACATATACATACATACCGTATAATCGTATTGTTAAATGTACAGTCTGCGTCCCCTAGTGGCGTTATTATAAATAAACATTATACATTACATACGTAATCTGTATTGTTATATGTACAGCGCTTGCGTCCCCAAGTGGCGCTATATAAAAAACATATAATACATACTGTATTAATCTGTATTGTTGATAATGGACAGCGCTGTGATACCAAGTGGCGCTATATTAAATAAACATAACATACATAACTGTATAATCTGTATTGTTATATTGTACAGTGTGCGTCCCCTAGTGGCGCTATATAAATAAAACATAACATACATACTGTATAATCTGTTATTGTTATAATGTACAGCGCTGCGTCCCAAGTGGCGATATTATAAATAAACATATACATACATACTGTATAATCTGTATGTTATAATGTACAGCGGCTGCTGCGTCCCTAGTGGCGCTATATAACTATAAATAACATATACATACATACTGTATAATCTGTATTGTTATAATTTACAGCGCAGTGTAACCAAGTGGCGATATATAAAAACAATACATACATACTGTATAATCTGTATTGTTATAATGTACAGCGCTGACCCTAGTTGGCGCTATATAAATAAAAATAGACATACTTATGTTATAATCTGTATTGTTTATAATGAAGCGCTGTCGTACCCTAGTGGCGCTATATAAATAAACATTTACATACATTACTGTATAATCTGTATTGTTTAATGTACAGCGCAGTGCTACCCAAGTGGCGCTATTAATAAATAAACATATACATACATACGTAATAATCTGGCTATTGATATAAATGACAGCGCTGCGTCCCCAAGTGGCGCGATAGATAAATAAACATATACATACATGACTGTATAATCTGTATTGTTATATGTACAGCGCTGCGTCCCCTAGTGGTGCTATATAAATAAAACATCTACATACAACTAGATAATCTGTATTGTTATAATGTACAGCGCGTGTCCCAAGTGGCGGATATAAATAAACCTATAGTACATCGTATCATCTGATGTTCTAATGTACGCGTGTGTCCCAGTGGCGCTATATAAATAAACATATACAATCCATACTGTTAATCTGTATTGTTATAATGTACAGCGCTGGTCCCCTAGTGGCGCTATATAAATAAAAATATACATACCATACTGTATAATCTGTATTGTTATAATGTACAGCGCTGTGTCCATAGTGGCGCTTATATAAATAAACATATACATACATACTGTATAATCTGTATGTTATAATGTACAGCGCTGATGTACCAAGTGGCGCTATATAAATAAAACATATACATACAACTGTAAAATTGTATATGTATATATGTACAAGCGCTGCGTCCCCTTAGTTGCGCTGATATAAATAAAACATATACATACATACTGTATAATCTGTATTGTTATAATGTACAGCGCTGTGTACCCAAGTGACGATATAAAATAAACATTATACATACATTACTGTATAATCTGTATTGTTATAATGTACAGCGCTGCGTCCCCTAGTGGCGACTTTCTATATAATAAAAATACATACATACATATATGGAACGATAATGGGTAATCACGTTGGGGGACCGGCGGGATTACCTATTATCGTTAGTGTGTAGGGGATATTCCCGACGATCGAGTGCAGAGCGTGCTGACGAACGACCATGGTTAGCACAAGCGGTCGATGGGAATGACAAAGAATTGCCGTTGGTTGGTATCGGCTCCCGTTACTTGAAGTAGGAGGTAGTCATATGATCGTTGCTGTGTATGGCGCCACAGCGGTCCTTGTGTGCTGCCTCCACAGCATGGTGCCAACAGATACAATTGATCAGTCGGCACACTACATGCGTAGAAACGCATGTGTATGGCCAGCTTACGGCACCTGCCCAGGTCCCAATCAGGTAAAGGAGAAGTTATTCATTCCGATTGTCAGAAAATGGTCAGTATCGTAGGTCCCATAAACTGATGAGAGAATCACAAAATAAAAACTAATCCCTGGATCAACTTGATGAAAATATGTTAAAGGGCAAGTCTACCCCCAAACTAAGATAACCTAATTACTCTCAAAACCGAGGATCTCTCTAGTTTTCAAACTTCTTCGAGGTTTCTAAGTATACTTCCCAAACATCATTCCTCGACCTGTTCTTCTGCTGCTGCTCCGTGCCTTTCTGTGCAGAAGGGTCGGACCGACAGTGGCGTCAGTGATTGGCTGAGACAGCACGATTTCAATAGAGGGTGGTCCCGATATCGGGTGTGGCTTCTCCATGTATAATGGGTTAGTGAGGGTTTGGCACTGATTGGGGTTGATTAATTCCTTACCTTACGGCGTCCCTGCTGGCGGTAAATGCAGAGTAAGGAGCAGCGGCTTGCGAGGGTTTTCACGGGTCAATGGGAAAAGTGTTCTGTATACACTAATCCCATAAATCACGCTAATCCAATAGTACATTGCGTGTGTGGGGGTTTTACGCGTTATTTATTTATTACAATTATGAAAAATATTTTGCCGTAAATGCACGTTTATAAAAAGTATTGGAATGTAGTGAGGCTAGGCCAGCATTTAGAGCCATAACATCCCAGAATGACATCAAAAGCTTAAAGGGCACATCTAGACATCACATTGGGAGAAGCACACCCATTGATGTCACAAAATGCTTTTTGTATACCATTAGGGCCAGGCCACACTGGTTGCGTTTTTGGCTCTAGTTTTGGTTTATAATGGGAAATTACGGGAAGTAAAACATTTTTTTTGCACAATCTATGTTACCATAGTGCAAAATGCTAAATCACACTTGTTTCCGCGATTTTGGTGCATTGCAGTGTGGGCCTCAGCCTAAAGCTTGATTTTTGAGATATCTGGATTTGGGATGATTATTTATTCTTGCAATCAAACAACATGGCAGCTCCCATTTTGTGCTCGTCAGTGTCATGGAAAAGATAAAGGAAGAAAAAACATTGTATAAATGGTGTTATTATGTCAATAAAAAGGATTAAAAAGAAAAGGCAACTTGCTGTTTGAGTCCAGCTTGTAATCTGCCCCCTTTATAACCCGTTTTATTTCATTTTATCTGTCGGATTCTGTGAGTTTAGCTAATTAAGAAAAAAAACTGCTTCGTTTGTAAATTTACTTTTTTGTGAGGTGTTAAAAAATAAATCCTGTTTACAAAATAGGGGACAATTAAGGGAGCTGCCATTGCTCCACATCTGTTACAGACAGACCATCTGGGAACCATCGAGGGAAACAGTATGGTTAAGTACACATTACTTCAAGTGATAGGAGAATCCAGTTGTGTCTGTGTTCTTTGAACGTAGTATGTGTGGCTGGAAACGTTCTACAAAGAACAATGCAAAGTGTTATTTGAGGTTGCATTAGGTGTCAACTAAAGGTTTCATACCATGGCCCTACACTAACTGACCGGACTAACCGCTACACTAGGAGTGGGACCTAACTGTACACTAACGTGGTCGTACACTACACATATGACAAACTGTGTACACTACACTGTGTAAACTGACGTGTCGTACATACACCTGACTGTACACTAGACGTGTCCCATACACTTCACCTTAACGTCACTAGATGTGGCCGTACCTACACATACTCTACACGAACGTGGTACACACACCCGACAGTAAGACGTGGCCGTACACTTACACTTGAACTGTACACTAGACGTGCCCTACAATACACCTGGACTGTACACTACACGGCCGTACAGCATCACTGTACACACTGCTACATCACCTGACTGTACACTAGAGTGCCGTACACTTACACCTGACTGTACACTACATGTGCCGTACACTACACCTGACTGTACACTTACAGTTGGCCGTACACTACACCTGATGTCCACAGACGTGCCGTACACTACACCTGCTCTAACCTAGACGTGGCCCACACTGTACACTTCACGATGGAAACTGTACACTACACGTGGCCGTACACTACACCTGGGACTGTACACTACACCTGACTGTACACTAGACGATGCGCACACTACACCTGACTGTACACTAGACGTGCCGTACACTACACCGACTGTACACTAGACGTGCCCGTCCAACTTACCTGACTGTACACTAGACGTGCCCGGACATTCACTACTGTACACTAGATGTGGCCGTACACTACACCTGACTGTACACTACACGTGGCCGTACACTACACCCGATCAGTACACTAGACGATGGCCAGTACAGACACTGACTGTAACTAGACGTGACGTACACTACCTAATGATAACACTACACGTGACGTACACTACACCTGACTGTACACTAGAGTGCCCGTACACTTCCCTGATGTACTAGACGTGCCCGCGACACTACACTGACTGCTAACTACACGGGCCTGTAACTACACCTGACTGTACACTAACGTGGCGTACACTACACCTGATGTACACTGACGTGGCTGACACTCACCTGACTGGTACACTAGACGTGTCACCTACACTATCTTACACTGACTGGTACACTACACGTGGCCGTACACTACACCTGACTGACTACCTACACCTGACTGTACACTAACGCATGGCACAGCGTTGCTTACACTACACATGACTGTACCCCTAGACGTGCCGTACACACCTGACTGTACACTAGACGTGCCCGTACATTCACCTGAATGTACACTAGACGTGGCCCGTACACTTCACACCTGACGTACACTAGATGGGGCCATTACACTGACTGACGAAACTAACGTGGCCGTACACTACACCTGATGACATAGACGTGGCCGAGTACACACTTACACCTGACTGTGCACTAGTTGTGGACCATAACTACACCTGACTGTACACTAGATGTGGCCGTACCACTTCAGCTATAATTGTACACTTAGACTTGGCCGTACACTTCACCCTGACTGTTACACTAGATCCCTACACTACACGTGGCTGTACACTACACCTGTCTATACACTACACGTGGCTGTACACAACCTGACGTACACTAGACGTGGCCATACACTTCACCTAAATGTACACAGACTGGCCGTACACTTCACCTGACTGTACACTAGACGTGGCCGTACACTTCACTGATTGTACACTAGATGTGGCCCTACACTACACGTGGCCGTACACTACACCTGTCTATACACTACACATGGGTACACTACCTGATGTACACTAGACATGGCGTACACTTCATATGATTGTTACACTAGCGTGGCCGTACACTTCACACTGACTGTTACACGATGTGGCCTTACACTACACGTGGCCATACACTACACCTGTCTATACACTACACGTGGCCGTACATACACTGACTCTACACTAGACGTGGCCGTACACTTCACCTAACTGTACCATCAGACGTGCCGTACACTTCAACCGACTGTACACTAGATTGGCCGTACACTACGTGCCGTACACTACACCTGTCTATACACTACATGGACATACACTACACCTGACTGTACAGATGATGTGCCGTACCTTCACCTAACTGTATCACAGCCGTGGCGGTACACTTCACCGACTGTATACTAGATGTGGCCTACACTACATGTGGCCGTACAACTACAGTGCCATACACTACACATGACTGTACACTAGACGTGGCTGTACCACTTCACCTAACTGTACACCGGACTTGGCCGTACACTTCACCTGAATGTACATTACATTGGCAGTACGTTACACTCACATGAAGTACAGTAGATGTGGCGACACTACACTGACTGTACACTAGAACGTGGCCGTACACTTCAACTGACGTACACTAGACGTGGCCATACAACTACACCTGACTGTACACTAGACGTGGCCGTACACCACCTAACTGTACGCTCAGACGTGGCCGTACACTACACCTGACTGTACACTAGATGTGGCCGTACACTTTATCTGACTGTACACGAGATATGGCCGTACACTACACCTGACGTACAGTAAACGTGGCCGTACACTTCACCGACTGTACACTAGACATGGTCTAACTTCACCGACTGTACACTAGACGTGGGCGTACACTTCAATGACTGTACACTAGACGTGGCCATACACTTCACCTGACGTACCACTAGACGTGGCCGTACACTTCCCTAACTGTACAATAGACATGGACCTACACTACACGTGGCCGTACTACACTACATAGTCTACACTACACGTGGCCGTACAATACACCTGACTGTACATAGGCGTGACCGTTTATACTTAACCTGACTGTACACTAGACGTGGCCGAACAATACACCTGACTGTACACTAGACGTGGCTGTACACTACACCCGACTTACACTAGACGTGGCTGTACACTTCACCTGACTGTACACTAGACGTGGCCGTACCACTTCACCTGAGCACTACTAGAGTGGCCGTACACTTCACCTGACTTACACTAGCATGGGCCTGTACACTTCACTGACTGTACATCTACCGTGGCCGTACATTCCCCTGACTGTACACTAGATGTGGCCGTACACTACACCTGATGTACAGTACACTAGAAGTGGCCGTACACTACACCTGACTGTACAGTAGACGTGGCAGCACACTACACCTGACTGTACACTAGAAGTGGCCGTACACTACACCGACTGCACACTAGAAGCGGCCGTACACTACCACACTGCTACACTAGATGTGGCCGTACACTCACATGACGTACATACACGTGGCCGTACCACTACACTTGACTGGTATACTAGATGTGGCCGTACATAACTGACTGTACATAGAAGTGACTGCTACACTCATCTGACTGTCACTAGACATGGCGTACACTTCCCCTAACTGTACTACACTTGGCCATAGACAAACACATGCCCGTAGATACTGAGGGCATACACTACACAAGGGCATACACTACACGTGGTGTACACTACCCTTGCCATATACTACACCTGACTGTAGAGACTACACAAGGGCGTACACTACACATGGCTGTACACCAAACTACGGCCCTACACTACACATGGCTGTGGACACCACACAGGCGTCGCTAGACTACACATGGCCCTACACTACACATGGCCGTACACTTCACCTGACGGACCTACACATGGCGTAACACTACACCTGACCCATACACTACACTTGGCCATCCCTAAACGTGGCGTAGACTACACATGGCCCTACACTACACATTGCCGTACACTCACCTGACTGTGAACTACACATGGCCGGTACACTACACCTGACCATACACTACACTTGCCCGTACACTACACTGGCGTAGACTAACGTGGCCGTAGATAATGTGGCTGTACATAACGTGGCCATAACTACACATGGGCATTCACATCACATTGACACCGGATTGGCCATGACTAATGTCCCGTACCAACACATGGGACATACATAGACTTGCGCGTTAGACTAAACATGGCCATACACTACATGTGGCCGTACACTACACGTGGCCATACACTACACGTGGCACGTTAGACTAAACGTGTGGCCGTAGACTACATGTGGCTGTACACTACACGTGGTCATACACTACAAATGGGCGTCACCATACACTTGGCCATAGACTAAACGTGGCCGTGTTTTAGCTTACATGTGGCCGTACAATACACATGGGCGTACGAAACAAATGGGCGGACACTAACAGGACGTACACTACCCGTGGCACGTGTACTACACATGGCCGTACTCTATGCATGGCCGTACACTACACGTGGCCCTATGCTACATATGGCAAAACAGTCGCACATGGCCGTAACTATACATGGTACACAAAAGCCAATATTTAGGCTGATCGATTCACAGCACTTTCGGGCCATTGGCCGAAAATATGGCTGGTGTGGGGCGTGGGCGGCCACCACCGACATCAATTGTCCGTTCATCTGGATCGGACTATCGAACGTGTCGGAAAATCACGATCGATCGTGCAGTTCTCTATGCACGGTCGATCGTTTGTAAATTCGCCCACGGACGATTTTGCTGCGACCGATGGACATTTGTCCCCGGCCGAGCGCTCCCTCGTAGCAATTTGCCCCTCCATGTGTACCCAGCCTTAGACATATATACAAACATAGAAAAGATAATCAATGCACATTCCTAGGCCCCATCAATATCATTATATCTGCACACTGGCATACTTATAAACAAAGGGGTTTAGTATACATTACTGTGATACATGAATGAAAAGCCTTCCAAACCAGGTCAAGGTAACCCCAGTCTGGAAGGTCCTAACCATCTAACCTTTTCAATTCTGTTACTTACAATTACGATTAGCAACTTTGCATTTCTCATCTTACAACTGGATCCATATAACAGGCTCTCCCTTCCCCTCAGCCCTTAGGCTTTTTAAAATGAGGGAAGAGGCCATCCAGATGCTTATATTAAAGGCAGAGGACATCCCCTCATTAAAGGGGCGGGTGGGGGCTATTACCACATGGAGGCTTGACCACAGCCTCCCAATAAATACATACAATACAAGAATTGTGGAAGCACTCCAATTAGGCTAATTTACAACTACATTTAGCGGAAGTGCTACTGATCTGGTCAAACATTTATACAACATAGAAAAGATAATCAATGCACATTCCTAGGCCCCATACAATATCATTATATCTGCACACTGGCATTACTTTAAACAAAAGGGGTTGTAGTATACATTACTGTGATCACAGAATGAAAAGCCTTCCAACCACGTCAAGGGTAACCCCAGTCTGGAAGGTCCTAACATCTAACCTTTTCAATTTCTTTTACTTAAAAAGACATAGGTCCATTACCTCCAGTTCTACAATGAATGCAAAAGGAGAAAGATACAGATTTGGACTAAGCTAATCCTTTAAGGCTGTATATACACGGCCAACCCTGGCAGATATTCCCTTCAGACTAATGATGAGTAAGCCCAATGATAACGGATGAGAGATAAAGTGTGGTACAATGATATATGATATGTGTGGTGAAACCTGTTGAAGACCACCCACCTTTATTTCCATGTTATTATGTGTCCACGCAAACCACAAAAAACAGACGGCATTGCATACATTACCTAGTTCATGACGAGAGGTAGGAATACTTATTTCTACCTCTCAATTACAGCTCTAGGGGAGAAATAATCAATTTAGGGTTCAGTGGTCCTTTAAATATTAAACCAAATTTCTCCCTTAATGTTTTCATCACAAAATGTTCTTTTAAACCATTGTAATGGATTTGATTACCCTCACCCCATATATAAGTCAATTAGATCAATTAAAGGGCAAAATTGTACTCTTCAAATGAAAAGAATATGATAATAATTTGGAGACAACCAGTCTTAACTGTAAGTTTACTGGGGAGTTGGCCAAAGGTTTACACAGTGGTAAATATGAACTGGTTTACATCATGATCAAAAATCCCTCATCTGGTAAACACATTGAAATGTCCCTAAGACAGTAAAAACAACGCGATGTGAAGAGACAAGGGCGTGTACGAGACTAACGCCATTTTACTATGTATTATATAATTAATATATACATACATATCTAGCTGTCAGTGGAATAAATGGCTGTTCATAAATGTATAGATTTTCCTTTAGACGGGTTGATATAGGAGGAGACGCTAATGAGAAAGGAAGGAAAGGGCAGATAATGTGCCAATCCAGATCAGCTTTAGGTGAATAAAATGGTAACAGATAGACAATTTAAAGGGGAACTTTCCCAGACCTAATGAGTCAGATGGCGGATTTATCGGACTGGAATTCAAACATAAATAAATGATCAGGGTCAGACTCATGGGTAAGATGGGAAAAATGGAAGAAGAACCTTCCATCTGGAAACATTTAATCTCATTGAGCTGATGGTGATCATAGGGAGACCTGTCCACATAAACCTCACCTTTAAGGCTTCCAGGAAATGGAACCTTAAACAGTGACGTAACTACTGCCCCTGCCACCCGCGGGAGCCACAAGCCCACAAACTCTTCTGTGATCAGCCGGTTAAAAACAGCTGATCACGTGTATGAATGAAACATAGTGCGATCAGCTGTTTAAAAGACCGGAAGAGAGAGAGAGAGAGAGAGAGATTCTTTTATTGTCACAGTATTGTCAAGAACAGTTAGTGAAATTATAATAACAACACAAACATATCTGTAATAATTAATAATACCTGTTTAATTATGGATGTTATATTATGGGTGTGCATATATTATGGGATGTTAAATATTATGGGATGTTATATATTAGGGATGTATATTATGGGATGTGTATAAATATTATGGGATGTTATATATATGGGATGTGCATATTATGGAAGTTAAATATTATGGGAGTGCATTTTACTGTTATATATTATGGGTGTTATATATTATGGGATGTGCATATAATGGGATGTTATATATTAGGATGTGCATATTATGGGATGTTACATATTATGGGATGTGCATCACATTTGTTAATCTGGGTTGGGTCCTAGCAACCATGGTTGCTAAGGTAAAGGATCTGTTGCGTGTAAGATGAATTAAATAAAAAGCATCACTGGTAATACCAAAGCACTTCGCTTGTTGCTCAGCTGCAGGAAAGTCCCAGTGACACACACCCTATACTATACAATATACTGTACTATACACTATACTATACAATATACTGTACTGTACTACACCCTATACTATACAATATACTGTACTACACCCTATACTATACAATATACTGTACTGTACTACACCCTATACTATACAATATACTGTACTGTACTACACCCTATACTATACAATATACTGTACTGTACTATACTAAATTGTCTCCTAGTGTGAGCGCTGGGCTAACACAGAACAAACCCTAATAGCCTAGTGGAGCCTATCCCTAGCTGTTATGGCGATAGTGGATGCTAGGTATAGTATGGGGGCATCAGGGGATTTCCAGATTATTATAATAATTAGAGACTCAACGTCCACCTGGGATCCCGTAATGTAGATAAATACCGAGAGGTGCAAGTGACGGAACAAACATCTAACAAGGTCAAGTCACTCACAGGTGAGATTTATTCTCCTTCTGTCTGAGCCTAGTGAGCCCCCTTTCTTTGCTCTGTACCTAGTATCAACTCACCACCACCCCTGGTATTTTCTATACAGTCCTACATCTTTTATTGGTCTTCAGTGTTTTCTACTCTCCTGTTGAAATCTCCAGACTTGTACTTACCCTTTAAATGAGAAAATCTGCATTTAGATCCCCAGGTGTACCCCATTGACCTATACAATGTATTATTTATGTGAGTGTGGGTATTGATATAGAGCTGTAGGGGGCAGTGTCTTTACTATTATACAGTGACCAACAGACAGGTTGGTATAGGGAATAATGAAATAATGAACATAGACACACAGATCCTGTCTGGTTAGACAGATATACAGAGGGGAATTCTGGGCATTGGTGATTATCTGATGTGCTGCTTCTGTTTCCAAACTGCCTGCCTGGTGACTGGAGGGTTAACATGAATTACCTTGTGGCTCTGTAGAGATCCCGGTGTGAGCCACAGTTCAAGGAAAGGGTTAAATGTGTCTTACAACCCCCATAATTAAAGTCCACGGGGAATCACCTGTTCCTACAGGATCCTTTAATGGGTCCAGCGCTACGCAAGATGCTTCCACATACTGTATAAACCCTTCGGGTTAGATAACGAACCCTATGTAGATGCAGGGAATGTCGAACACAACGGGAAGGAGCACGGAGAGTATTAAAAACTGAAACCCATCTACAATTGGGTTCAATTAACTGTTTATTTAATTATAGAGCACTGACACACACTGACGTATTGTCATGGACACTATTCAATAATACTAGGAATAAATAACAGGTTAATAAGTACATGTCTGCAATGGAACCTTATGGCGGAAAGGGCACAGGAACAGGAAGGAGAATAGTGAGGAAAGGTGAGAGGTCACGTACGATAAACACACAATGAACTGGAATAACCATTGTATGCTAACATGCTTAAAATACTTAAATACTCATACCTCTCTATACTGGGGGATTGACAATTATTTTCATCCAGCTCCACCAAAAAAGTTGCTCAAATCTTCTCAAACTCCATGACAAGCATTCTGGGATAAGGGTGGTAGATCCAGTATGAGGTTGGTAGATCCAGTATGAGGTTGGTAGATCCAGTATGAGGTTGGTAGATCCAGTATGAGGCTGGTAGATCCAGATGAGGTTGGTAGATCCAGTATGAGGTTGTAGATCCAGGATGAGGTTGTAGATCCAGTAGAGGGTTGGTTAGATCCAGTATGAGGTTGGTAGATCCAGGTAGATCAGTATGAGGTTGGTAGATCCAGGATGAGGTTGGTAGATCCAGTATGAGGTTGGTAGATCCAGTATGAGGTTGGTAGATCCAGTATGAGGTTGGTAGATCCAGTATGAGGTTGGTAGATCCAGTATGAGGTTGGTAGATCCAGTATGAGGTTGGTAGATCCAGTATGAGGTTGGTAGATCCAGTATGAGGTTGGTAGATCCAGTATGAGGTTGGTAGATCCAGTATGAGGTTGGTAGATCCAGTATGAGGTTGGTAGATCCAGTATGATGTTGGTAGATCCAGGATGAAGCTGGTAGATCCAGTATGAGGTTGGTAGATCCAGTATGAGGTTGGTAGATCCAGTATGAGGTTGGTAGATCCAGTATGAGGTTGGTAGATCCAGTATTGGGTTGGTAGATCCAGGAGTGTGGCAAGTAGAGCCAAGTGAAGTGGTAGATCCAGGGTTCAGTTTCCTTTAAGAATCTAATAGAATCTTGTAGTATAGTACAGTTAGTACAGTATAGTATCGTACAGTACAGTAGTAGAGAAGTATAGTATCAGTACAGTACAGTACGTTAGTATTAGTACAGTATAGTACGTATAGTAAGTATAGTAGATAAGTACAGTATAGTATAGTACAGTATAGCGATAGTACAGTTAGTACAGATTAGTACAGGATAGTATATACGTACAGTATAGTCCAGTTACAGATAGTAACAGTCAGTATAGTACAGTATAGTATAGTACAGTATAGTATAGTACAGTATAGTACAGTATAGTACAGTATAGTACAGTACAGTATAGTATTTGAGGTTGAATAAAGACATACGTCCATCTAGTCCAAACCATCTAGCAATATCCTCATTTCCTGCCTAACTGTTGATCCAGAGGAAGGCAAAAAAAAACCCCACCAAATTTATGAAGGAGAAAAAAATTCCTTCCTGACTCCAAGTGGCAATTGGAAATACCCCTGGATCAACTCTACTTTATGTATCAATACCAGTAACTTGTAACATTCCTTGTTTGCAGAAACTCATCCAGCTTTTTATTAAACTGACCAATGAACCTGCCATAACAACCTCCACTGGAAGACAGTTCCATAGCTTTACCGTTCTCACAGTGACAAACCCTTTCCCAACTCTACTTTATGTATCAATACCAGTAACTTGTAACATTCCTTGTTTGTAAAAACTCATCCAGCTTTTTATTAAACTGACCAATGAACCTGCCATAACAACGTCCACTGGAAGACAGTTCCATAGCTTTACCGTTCTCACAGTGACAAACCCTTTCCCAACTCTACTTTATGTATCAATACCAGTAACTTGTAACATTCCTTGTTTGTAGAAACTCATCCAGCTTTTTATTAAACTGACCAATGAACCTGCCATAACAACGTCCACTGGAAGACAGTTCCATAGCTTTACCGTTCTCACAGTGACAAACCCTTTCCCAACTCTACTTTATGTATCAATACCAGTAACTTGTAACATTCCTTGTTTGTAGAAACTCATCCAGCTTTTTTTTGAAAGGATGATACTGGTAGATCCAGGATGATGTTAGTACATCCAGAATGAGGCCAGTAGATCCATGATGAGGCCAGTAGATCCACGATGAGGCTGGTAGTTCCAGGATAGATGAGGCTGGTATATCCAGGGTGAGGCTGGTACATCCAGGGTGAGGCTGGTAGATCCAGTATGAGGCTGGTATATCCAGGATAGATGAGGCTGGTATATCCAGGGTGAGGCTGGTATATCCAGGGTGAGGCTGGTATATCCAGGGTGAGGCTGGTATATCCAGGGTGAGGCTGGTAGATCCAGGGTGAGGCTGGTAGATCCAGGGTGAGGCTGGTAGATCCAGGATAAGCACTGTACAATATCAGAATACAAAAAGTTGTACAAGGTGGACAATAAATATATAAATAAGGATTTGCATCATGAAATATATGCTTGTAGTGACCTGTAGTGACCTATATGCTTGAAACATATAACATGAGGAAAGAGGTCCCTGACCCATAGAGCTTACAATCTACTTAAGTGGGTAATATAGTTCCATAGTAATAACTGGTTCAGTGTCAATAGTCGTATGCTGTGCTCAGAGAGATAGGATGAGAGGTTAGATTTAAACTTGTTTATTAACATAGCGAGAGGGGAATAGAATTCCAGAGGACGGGAGAAACAAGAGAGAAGGTTTAAGGCGAGAGGAAGCAGTATGAGTGGGGTGTATGCATGTCAGGATGAGTATAGTAGAACCAGGATGAAGCAGATAGATCTGGGACAATGGGAAATGACCCAGTGTTGATAGTCAAATAGGCTTTTGTGTGTCCTAAAAACAAATGTGACCACCTGTTATCTTAATGTCACCCATGTCTCTCAGTATTCTAGTTACTGAAAAGGGAGTATCAAAGCCTTTATTCTCTCCCTATCCTATTTAATTTATAGGGGACGTCTGTCCATAGGCGCTACACACTGCAAAACCTCCTTCAACCCCCTTATATATGGATTTAGAATTACGGAGATCAGGACAAAACTTATCAAAAGCCAGAAAGATGGATAAATTGGTTCGTTTTTACGATCAACACCGTTTGGACAATAAATTAAAAAATATAGTGTGTAATAAATGATACAGTGTGAAGTAAAGGATACATTGTGTAATAAATGATACAGTGTGTAGTAAATGATACAGTGTGTAGTAAATGATACAGTGTGTAATAAATGATAGTGTGTAGTAAATGATACAGTGTGTAATAAATGATACAGTGTGTAGTAAATGATACAGTGTGTAATAAATGATACATGCAGTGTAATAAATGATACAGTGTGTAGTAAATGATAGTGTGTAATAAATGAACAGTGGTATAAATGATCGTGTGTAATAATGATACAGTGTGGTAATAATAATGATTGTTATTTATGATGTGTGTAATAAAGATACAGTGTGATAAATGATACAGTGTGTAGTAAATGATACAGTGTGTAAGTAAGATATAGTGTGTAATCATAATACAGGTGTAGTAAATGATACAGTGTGTAATAAATGATACAGTTGTGAATAAATGATTACAGTGTGTAATAAAGATCAGGTGGCAAAAATGATACAGTGTTTGTTGTAATAAATGATACAGGTGGTAATAAATGATACAGTGTGTAATAATATGATTACAGTTGTGCAATAAATGATTACATGTGTCATATTAAATGATACGGTGTAATAAATGATAGTGTGTAATAAATGATACAGTGTGTAAAATGATACAGTGTGATAAATGATAGTGTGCAATAAATGATAGTGTGTAATAAATGATACAGTGTGCAATAAATGATACAGTGTGTAATAAATGATACAGTGTGTATATAAATGATAGTGTGTAATAATCAAGATAGTGTGCAATAAATGATACAGTGTGTAATAAATGATTACAGTGCGCAATAAATGATTTACAGTGCGTAATAAATGTACAGTGTGTAGTAAAATGATACAGTGTGTAATAAATGATACAGTGTGTAATAAATGATACAGTTTGTAATAAATGATACAGTGTGTAATAAATGATACAGTGTATAATAATGAGTACACTGTGCAATAAATGATAAAAGTGTGCAATAAATGATACAGTGTGTAATAAATGATACAGTGTGTAATAAATAATAACAGTGTGTAATACATGATACAGTGTGTAATAAATAATACAGTGTGTAATAAATAATACATTGTGTAATAAATATACAGTGTGTAATAAATGATACAGTGTGTAATAAATGATACAGTGTGTGTGTGTGTGTTAATAAATGATACAGTGTGTAATAAATGATACAGTGTGTAATAAAGGATACAGTGTGTAATAAATGATACAGTGTGTAATAATTAATACAGTGTGTAATAAATGATACAGTGTGTAATAAATGATATAATGTGTGCAATAAATGATACAGTGTGTAATAAATGATACAGTTTGTAATAAATAATACAGTGTGTAATAAATGATACAGTGTGTAATAAATGATACAGCGTGCAATATAATGATACAGCGTGCAATAAATGATACAGCGTGTAATAAATGATACAGCGTGTAATAAATGATACAGCTGATACAGCGTGTAATAAATATACAGCGTGTAATAAATGATACAGCGTGCAATAAATGATACAGTGTGTAATAAATGATACAGCGTGTAATAAATGATACAGCGTGCAATAAATGATACAGTTTAATAAATGATTACAGTGTGTAATAAATGATACAGTGCAATAAATGAGACAGTCGTGTAATAAATGATACAGTGTGTAATAAATGATACAAATGATACAGCGTGTAATAAATGATACAGCGTGCAATAAATAATACAGCGTGCAATAAATGATACAGTGTGTAATAAATGATACAGTGTGCAATAAATGATACAGCGTGTAATAAATGATACAGTGTGTAATAAATGATACAGCGTGTAATAAATGATACAGCGTGTAATAAATGATACAGCGTGCAATAAATGATACAGCGTGTAATGATGATACAGCGGTACAGATGATACTGAATAAATGATACAGCGTGTAATAAATGATACAGCGGTGCAATAAATGAAAATGATACAGCGTGCAATAAATGATACAGCGTGCAATAAATGATACAGCGTGTAATAAATGATACAGTTTGCAATAAATGATACAGTGTGTAATAAATGATACAGTGTGCAATAAATGATACAGTGTGTAATAAATGATACATTGTGTAATAAATGATACAGTGTGTAATAAATGATCCTGTATCTTCTACCATAAGCTTTGATTTTTAAGAAATAAATACAATATTTGGAAGGTAAAAATACAGTACTGAAAGGAGATTAAAGGACATCTATACAGAAAAATAGGTTATTTTAAATTGACCATAACTGGAAACTATAATTCTTCCCAACCACCACTGATTCATTTTTTGTTGATCTGCCCCCTATTCTTTAGTATCCAATCTAAAACTTCTTATATTTCAGCTGTCAATTAAGTTCCTTGCTCTCAAAAACTATTCTTGTGAGGAGTTACTGAGCTGGAATGGTGACAGAGATTTGACGTAGTGGAATGCTGTATGCTGTGTGCAGGCTGACGGTTGGTTTGTGGGGAGAAAGTCAGGTCGGATGGAAGTGGGAGTGGTTAAAAGAGGGAGGGGGGATACTGCTCCTAAACAAAATGTGTGCTGGATTGTAGGCATGCAGCCACACACGTAAATCAGAGTAAGTGCTACTTACATGTATTCAATTATAGATTAAGATGAGGCAAAGTCATTTTTTCAGTATAGTGTCCCTTTAATTTAGCCTGCCTGTAACCTGTAACTTATCTTGCCCTTGATTTAAATGTTTAGCAAAACTAGTGCTAAAATTTAATGTACCAGAGTAGCAATTGCTTCTGGGTCATTTTGCTTTGTTAAAAAATCTGTCACATGTCTGCAAGTGTGTAGAGTATGTAATAACACAGCATGCTATAAATGATTTAGTGTGTAATAAATGAGACAGTGTGTAATAAGGGATACAATATGTAATGAATTATACATTTTGTAATAAATTACAGTATGTAATGCATGATAAATTATGTAATAAATGATAGTGTATAATAAATCATACACTATTTAATAAACAATACAGTGTGTAATAAATGATGCATTATGTATAAATGATAGTGTAATACATTATACAGCAGTGTAATAAATAGTACAGTGTGTATTTAATAATACATTATGCAATAAATGATACAGTGTGCAATAAATAATTAAATCAATACATTTAATTATAGTGCGTAATAAATGATAGTGTGCAATAAATGATAGCGTGTAGTAAATGATACAGTGTGCAATAATTATAGTGTGTAGTAAATGTACAGAGTGCAATAAATGATACAGTTTGTAAAAATGATACAGTGTTGTAGTAAAAATACAGTTGTAGTAAATGACACAGTGTGCAATAAATGATACAGGGTGTAATGAATGACACAGTGTGTAATGAATGTACAGGTGTGTAGTAAATGATACAGCGTGTAATAAATGATACCGTGTGTAATGAATGATAAGTGTGTAATAAATGATACAGTGTCCAATAAATCATCCAGTGGTAATAAATGATACAGAGTGCAATAAATAATTTAAAATCCATTAAATTAAGTGCATAATAAATGATACAATGTGTAATAAATTATAGTGTGTGTAAATGATACAGTGTGTTAATAAATGATACAGTGTGTAGTAAATGATACAGTGTGCAATAAATTATACAGGGTGTAATGAATGATACAGTGTGTAATAAATGATACAGTGTGTAATAAATGATACAGTGTGTAATAAATGATACAGTGTGTAGTAATGATACAGTTTGTAGTAAATGATACAGTGTGCAATAAATGATACAGGGTGTAATGAATGATACAGTGTGTAATAAATGATTCAGTGTGTAGTAAATGATACAGCGTGTAATAAATTATACAGTGTCCAATAAAAGATCCAGGTGTGTAATAAATGATACAGTGTGTAATAAATGATACAGTATGTAGTAAATGATAAAGTGTGCAATAAGTGATACAGCGTGCAATAAATAATTAAAAAATCCATTAAATTATAGTGCATAATAAAATGATACAAGTGTAATAAATTATAGTGTGTTAGTAAATGATACAGTGTGTAATAAATAATACAGTGTGAGTAAATGATACAGTGTGCAATAAATGATACAGGGTGTAATGAATGATACAGTCTGTAAAAATGATCAGTGTGTATAAATGATACAGCGTGTAATAAATAATACAGTGTGTAATGAATGATACAGTGTGTATATAATATGATAGTGTCCAATAATGATGCAGTGTGTAATAAATGATCCAGTATGTAATAAAAGACACAGCGTGCAATACATGATACAGTGTGTAATAAATGTAGTGTGTAATAAATATAGTGTGAAATAAATGATACAATGTACAATAAATGATACACTGTGCTATAAATAATTAAAAAAATCCATTAAATTATAGTGCGTAATAAATGATACAGTGTGTAGTAAATTATCAGTGTGCAATAAATGATACATATGTAGTAAATGATACAGTGTGCAATAAGTGATACACTGTGCAATAAATAATTAAAAAATCCATTAAATTATATGTCATAATAAATGATACAATGTGTAATAAATTATACAGTGTGTAGTAAATGATACAGGGTGTAATGAATGATACAGTCTGTAATAAATGATACAGTGTGTAGTAAATGATACAGCGTGTAATAAATAATACAGTGTGTAATGAATGATACAGTGTGTAATTAATGATACATTGTCCAATAAATGATCCAGTGTGTAATAAATGATCCAGTATGTAATAAAGATACAGTGTGCAATACATGATACAGTGTGTAATAAATGATAGTGTGTAATAAATAATAGCGTGAAATAAATGATACAATGTACAATAAATGATACACTGTGCTATAAATAATTAAAAAATCCATTAAATTATAGTGCATAATAAATGATACAGTGTGTAGTAAATTATACAGTGTGCAATAAATGATACAGTGTGTAGTAAATGATACAGAGTGCAATAAATGATACAGTGTGTATAAATGATAGTGTGTAATAAATTATAGTGGTAGAATGATTCAGTGTGAAAAATGTACAGTGTGTAGAATGAACAGTGTGTAATAAATGATACAGTGTGTAGTAAATGAACAGGTGCGCATAATAATACAGATGTAAGTGATACAGTGTGTAATAAATGATACAGTGTGTAATAAATAATAGTGTGTAATAAATAATAGTGTGTAATAAATGATAGTGTGTAATAAATAATAGTGTGAAATAAATGATACAATGTACAATAAATGATACACTGTGCTATAAATAATTAAAAATCCATAAATTATAGTGCGTAATAAATGATACAGTGTGTAGTAAATTATACAGTGTGCAATAAATGATACAGTATGTAGTAAATGATAAAGTGTGCAATAAGGATACAGCGTGCAAAAATAATTAAAAATCCATTAAATTATAGTGCATAATAAATGATACAATGTGTAATAAATTATACAGTGTGTAGTAAATGATACAGGGTGTAATGAATGATACAGTCTGTAATAAATGATACAGTGTGTAGTAAATAATACGTGTAATAAATAATACAGTGTGTAATGAATGATACAGTGTGTAATTAATGATACATTGTCCAATAAATGATCCAGTGTGTAATAAATGATCCAGTATGTAATAAAAGATACAGTGTGCAATACATGATACAGTGTGTAATAAATGATAGTGTGTAATAAATAATAGTGTGAAATAAATGATACAATTACAATAAATGATACACTGTGCTATATAATTAAAAAAATCCATTAAATTATAGTGCGTAATAAATTATACAGTGTGTAGTAAATTATACAGTGTGCAATAAATGATACAGGTGTAGTAAATGATACAGAGTGCAATAAATGATACAGTGTGTAATAAATGATAGTGTGTAATAAATGATAGTGTGTAGTAAATGATTCAGTGTGTAATAAATGATACAGTGTGTAGTAAATGATTCGTGTGTAATAATGATACAGTGTGTAGTAAATGATACAGTGTGCAATAAATAATACAGGATGTAATGAATGATACAGTGTGTAATAAATGATACAGTGTCCAATAAAGATACAATGTGTAATAAATTATACAGTGTGTAATAAAGATTACAGTGTGCAATAAATGATACAGTGTGTAATAAATAATAGTGTGTAATAAATAATAGTGTGTAATAAATGATACAGTGTACAATAAATGATGCTGTGCAATAAATAATTTTAAAAAATTATTAAATTATAGTGCGTAATAAATGATACAGTGTGTACTAAATGATACAGTGTGCAATAAATTATACAGTGTGTGGTAAATTATACAGTGTGTAATAAATGATACAGTGTTCAATAAATTATACATGTGTGTAGTAAATTATAGTGGGCAATAATTGATGTGTGTATCAATGTCTAAAGGGTGATACACATCAAATACTGATCTGTGGGTGTTGGTTTTTACAGATCAGTATTTGATGTTTGACTCCCACCACCCTTTAGATCACAAGCTGGGTGTCATCAGAACCCTGCAACACAGAGCCGAGAACATCCCCACTAGCACAGAGGCGAAGGCTAAAGAAATGACATCTCAGGAGGCCCTTAAAACTTGTGGATATCCAGACTGGGCCTTTGTCAAAAGAAGTAGAAGGAAAGAAAGAACAACGAATACCAACAGTGAAGGGGAAAAGCAAGACAGGAGGAAGAACATGGTCATCCCTATGTAGCAGGGGTCTCCGGAAATTAGAAGAATTTTCAAAAAAACACCGTATCCATGTCGCTTTAAACCGAGCAACACACTGATGGCAGCAATTGGTACATCCGAAAGACCCAATACCTAAACACAAGAAAAGCGACATCAATATGCAGTGCAGTGCGGAAGAATGCTCTGTATTTGTATGTGGGGGAGACCAAACGGCAACTGCATCAATGTATGGCCCAGCACAGAAGAGCCAATTCCTCGGGTCAGGACTCAGCCGTGTATCTGCATCTTAAGGATAAAGGACATACCTTTGAAGATTGTAATGTTAACATACTGCGAAGGAACGTGACTGGTTCAAGAGAGGTGTTAAGGAGGCCATTATGTGAAAATAAAGAAACCAAGCCTAAATAGAGTGGGGGGGTTCGACACCAACTGTCTGCCATGTAAATGCTGTTTTGACACCTTACTCTGGGCGTTCTATAACACCTCTTAGCCACTATCTAATCACACCCTTAACACCTGGCTGTGATATGCTAATGGGATTTTCCAGGGTACATAGTGCACAGATTCTGTACAAGTCATTCTGAATTGAGAAAGCCAGTCGGATGACTAGCGAAACGTCTTCAAGAACTACATTTCAAGTCCAGTTGATCTAATTGAATACAACAGATATACCATGACCTGGATGAATGAGAACCTTCACAAGCATATGTAGTAAATGATACAGTGTGCAATAAATAATTAAAAAATCCATTAATATAGTGCATAATAAATGATTACAATGTGTAAAAATAATAGTGTGTATTACATGATACAGTTTGTAGTATATGATACAGTGTGCAATAAATTATACAGGGTGTAATGAATGATACAGTGTGTAAAAAATGATACAGTGTGTAGTAAATGATACAGCGTGTAATAAATAATACAGTGGTAATAAATGATCCAGGTGTATAAAATGATCCAGTATGTAAGAAATGATACAGTGTGCAATAAATGATACAGCGTGTAATAAAAATACAGTGTGTAATAAATGATACAATGTAAAATAAATGATACACTGTGCAATAAATTATACAGTGTTAGTAAATTATACAGTGCGCAATAAATGATACGTGTGTATAATGATACAGAGTGCAATAAATGATACAGTGTGTAATAAATGATTCAGTGTGTATAAATGATACAGTGTGTAGTAAATGATTCAGTGTGTAATAAATGATACAGTGTGTAGTAAATGATACAGTGGTGTAGTAAATTATACAGTGCGCAATAAATGATACAGGTGTAGTAAATGATACAGAGTGCAATAAATGATAGTGTAATAATATTCAGTGTGTAATAATGATACAGTGTGTAATAAATGATACAGTGTGTAGTAAATGATTCAGTGTGTAGTAAATGATACATGTGTAGTAAATGATACAGTGTGCAATAAATGATACAGTGGTAATGAATGATACAGTGTGTAATAAATGATACAGTGTCCAATAAATGATCCAGTGTGTAATAAATGATACAGTGTGTAATAAATGATACAGTAGTAGTAAATGATACAGTGTGTATAAAGATACAGGTGCAATAAATAATTAAAAAATCCATTAATTATAGTGCGTAATAATGATACAATGTAATAAATTATAGTGTTGTAGTAAATGATACAGTGTGTAATATAATGATACAGTGTGCAATAATGATACAGTGTGCAATAAATGATACAGTGTGTATAAATGATACAGTATGTAATAAATGATAAAGTGTGCAATAATGATACAGTGATAATAAATTATAAAATGTACAATAAATGATACTCTGTGCTATAAATAATTTAAAAATCCATTAAATTATAGTGTGTAATAAATGATACAGTGTGTAATAAGATACAGTGTGCAATAAATGATACAGTGTGTAGTAAACTCTACAGTGTGCAGTAAATGATACAGTGTGCAATAAAAACAGTGTGTAATAAATGATACAGTGTGTAATAAATAATACAGTGTGTAATAAATGATGCAGAGTGTAATAAATGATGCAGAGTGTAATAAATGATACAGTGTGTATAAATGATACAGTGTGCAAAAAAATATACAGTGTGTAGTAAATGATACAGTGTGTAATAAATGATGCAGTGTGTAGTAAATGATACCGTGTGTAATAAATGATAAAGTGTGTAATACATGATAGGGTGCAATAAATGATACAGTGTATAGTAAATGATAAAGTGTAATAAATGATACATTGTGTGCTAAAAAATACAGTGTGCAATAATTGATACATTGTGTAATAAATGATAGCGTGCAATAATGATAGTGTGTAGTAAATGATACGTGTAATAAATGATAGTGTGTAATAAATAATACAGTGTGTAATAAATATGCAGAGTGTAATAAATGATGCAGAGTGTAATAAATTATACAGTGTGTAGTAAATGAACAGTGTGCAAAAAAATATTACAGTGGTAGTAAATGATGCAGTGTGTAATAAATGATGCAGTGTGTAGTAAATGATAACCGTGTGTAATAAATGATAAAGTGTGTAATACATGATAGGGTGCAATAAATGATACAGTGTATAGTAAATGATAAAGTGTAATAAATGATACATTGTGTGCTAAAAATACAGTGTGCAATAATTGATACATTGTGTAATAAATGATAGCGTGCATAAATGATAGTGTGTAGTAAATGATACAGTGTAATTAAATGATACAGTGTAGTAAATGATCAGAGTGCATATAAATGATAACAGTGTGTAATAAATGATACAGGGTGTAGTAAATGATACAGTGTGTAGTAAATGATACAGTGTGTAATAATAAAACAGCAAGCAACAAATGATACAGTGTGTAGTAAACTCTACAGTGTGCAGTAAATGATACTACAGGTGCAGTAAATGATACAGTGTGCAATAAATAATACAGTGTGTAATAATGATACAGTGTGTAATAAATAATACGTGTGTAATAAATGATGCAGAGGTGTAATAAATGATACAGTGTGTAGTAAATGATATGTGTGTAATAAATGATGCAGAGTGTAATAAATGATGCAGCGTGTAAAATGATACAGTGTATAAATGATACCGTGTGTACATATGTAATAAATGATACAGTGTGTAATAAATGATACAGTGTGCAATAAAATGATAGTGTGTAATAAATGATACAGTGTGTAATAAATGATGCAGAGTGTAGTAAATGATGCAGAGTATAATAAATGATACAGTGTGTAATAAATGATACCGTGTGTACAGTATGTAATAAATGATACAGTGTGTAATAAATGATACCGTGTGCAATAAATGATACAGTGTGTAATAAATGATAATGTGTAATAAATAATACAGTTTGCAATAAATGATACAGTGTGTAATGACTGATAAGTGACAGTGTAATAATGATACGGATATACAGTGTAATAAATGATGTGTAATAAATAACGTTGCAATAAATATTATATAATGATTATGTGGTATAAATGATACAGGTGTAATAATGATACCGTGTACATTATGTAATAAATGATAGTGTGTAATAAATGATACAGTGTGTAATAAATAATACAGTGTGTTATAAATGATAATGTGTAATAAATAATACAGTTTGCAATAAATGATACAGTGTGTAATAATGATACAGTGTATAAATGATACATGCGTAATAAATGATGCAGAGTGTAATAAATGATGCAGAGTTTAATAAATGAAGTAGTGTGTAATAAATGATACCGTGTGTACATTATGTAATAAATGATACAGTGTGTAATAAATGATCCAGTGTGTAATAAATTATACAGTGTGTTATAAATGATAATGTGTAATAAATAATACAGTTGCAATAGAACAGTGGTATAAATGATACATTGTGTAATAAATGATGCAGAGTGTAATAAATGATGCAGATTGTAATAAATGATAAAAATGATACTGTGTGTACAGTGTGCAATAAATGATACAGTGTGTAATAAATGATGTGTAATAAATAATACAGTTTGCAATAAATGATACAGTGTGTATCTGTTGTATTCAATTAGATCAACTGGACTTGAAATGTAGTTCTTGAAGACGTTTCGCTAGTCATCCGACTGGCTTCAATTCAGAATGACTTGTACAAGAATCTGTGGCAATTATGTACCCTGGAAAATCAAAATTAGCAATCACCAGCCAGGTGTAAGGGTGTGATAGATAGTGCTAAGAGGTGTTATAGGAACGCCCAGAGTAAGGGTTAAAACAGCATTGTACATGGCAGACAGTTGGTGTCGAACCCCCCCCCCACCTCTATTTAGGCTTGGTTTCTTATTTTCACATAAATGGCCTCCTTAACACCTCTCTTGAACCAGTCACGTTCCTTCGCCAGTATGTTAACATTACAATCTTCAAAGGTATGTCCTTTATCCTTAAGATGCAGGTACACGGCTGAGTCCTGACCCGAGGAATTGGCTCTTCTGTGCTGGGCCATACGTTGATGCAGTTGCTGTTTGGTCTCCCCCACATACAAATCAGAGCATTCTTTCACTGCACTGCACTGCATAATGATGTCATATATGATGATGAACATACAAAATCCTTGCAGACGTGTGCAAGTGTGGAATCAAACTCAGGAAATCAATTCTGCAAGGCATCAGTGCTAACCACTGAGCCACCGTTCTGCATGACTATACTTACTGTACTACTATACTGTACTGTACTGTAATGCACTGTACTATACTGTACTGTACTATACTATACTGTACTATGCCATACTATACTGTACTATACTATCCTGTATTATACTATACTGTACTGTACTATACTGCACTATACTATACTGTACTATACTGTACTGTATTTGTACTGTACTACTGTATACTATACATTAATATACTTTACTGTATATACTATAATATACTGTACTGTACTATACTATACTGTACTGTACTGAATGCACTGTACTGACTGTACTATACTGTACTACACATACTATACTGTACTACACTATACTATACTGTACTATACTGTACTGCACTATACTGTACTGTACTGCACTGTAATACACTATACTGTACTATACGTACTGTACTGTACTATACTATACTGTACTATGCCATACTATACTGTACTATACTATCCTGTATTATACTATACTGTACTGTACTATACTGTACGTACTATACTATTCTATACTGTACTATACCATACTGTACTATACTATACTGCACTATACTATACTGTACTGTATGTACTGTACTACTGTATACTATACATTAATAACTTTACTGTATTATACTATAATATACTGTACTGTACTATACTGTACTGTACTAACTATACTGTGCTGTATTGTACTGTACTACTGTATACTATACATTAATATACTTTACGTATTAGACATTTATTACTTTACGCACTTGCTTATACTATACTGTACTATACTGTACTAAACTGTACTTTACTATACTATACTATACTATCATATACTGTACTATACTATACTGTGCTGTACTGTACTGTGCTGTACTATACTATACTGTACTATATTATACTTTACTGTACTATACTGTACTATAATATACTGTGCTGTACTGCACTATACTGTACTGTACTATACTATACTGTACTATACTCATGATACCTGTACTGTACTGTATATACTATACTGTACTGTCTAATACTGTACTGTACTATATGTACTGTACTATTATACTGTACTGCACTACTATACTGTACTATACTGTACTAACTGACTTTACTATACTATAATATACTACATATACTGTACTAACTATACTGTGCTGTACTGTACTGTGCTGTACTATACTATACTGTACTATATTATACTTTACTGTACTATACTGTACTATAATATACTGTGCTGTACTGCACTATACTGTACTGTACTATACTATACTGTACTATACTGTACTGTACTATACTGTACTATACTATACTATACTGTACTATACTATACTGTACTGTACTGTACTGCATGATACTGTACTGTACTGTATTATACTATACTGCACTATACTACACTGTACTGTACTATACTATACTGTACTATACTATACTGTACTATACTATACTGTACTATACTATACTGTACTATACTATAATGTACTGTAGTGTACTGTACTATACTGTACTGTATTATACTCTATTGTACTGTACAATACTATACTGTACTGTACTACACTATACTGTACTGTACTATAATATACTATACTGTACTGTACTATACTATATTGTACTGTACTATACTATACTATATTGTACTGTACTATACTATACTATATTGTACTGTACTATACTTTATTGTACTGTACTGTACTATACTATATTGTACTCTACTGTACTATACTGTACTGTACTGTACTATACTTTACTGTACTATACTATACTGTACTGTACTGTACTGTACTATACTGTACTGTACTATACTATACTGTACTGTACTGTACTGTACTATACTGTACTGTACTATACTATACTATATTGTACTGTACTATACTTTATTGTACTGTACTGTACTATACTATATTGTACTCTACTGTACTATACTATACTGTACTGTACTATACTATACTGTACTGTACTATACTTTACTGTACTATACTATACTGTACTGTACTATACTATATTGTACTGTATTGTACTGTACTATACTAACTGTGACAAGTTAAAATAAGTCTGAAGCGCCATGTTTATGTTTTGGGGGAAACATTCCACTTAAAAAGGTTTAAATTTTGGCTGAAATTTCAGACTCACCAAATGGAAACCTAATCTTCTACTGGATTATATCTGTTGTATTCAATTAGATCATCTGGACTTGAAGTTTAGTTCTTGAAGACGTTTTGCTAGTCATCCGACTGGCTTTCTCAATTCAGAATGACTTGTACAAGAATCTGTGGCAATTATGTACCCTGGAAAATCCCAATTAGCATATCACAGCCAAGTGTTTAAGGGCGTGATTGGTTAGTGGCTAAGAGGTGTTATAAGAACACCCAGAGTAAGGTGTCAGAACATCATTGTACATGGCAGACAGTTGGTGTCGAACCCCCCCACCTTTATTCAGGCTTGGTTTCTTTATTTTCACATAAATGGCCTCCTTAACACCTCTCTTGAACCAGTCACGTTCCTTTGCCAATATGTTAACATTACAACCTTCAAAGATTTACAAACATATTGGCAAAGGAACGTGACTGGTTCAAGAGAGGTGTTAAGGAGGCCATTTATGTGAAAATAAAGAAACCAAGCCTAAATAGAGATGGGGGGGTTCGACACCAACTGTCTGCCATGTACAATACGGTTTTGACACCTTACTCTGGGCGTTCCTATAACACCTCTTAGCCACTATCCAATCACACCCTTAACACCTGGCTGTGATATGCTAATTGGGATTTTCCAGGGTACATAATTGCCACAGATTCTTGTACAAGACATTCTGAATTGAGAAAGCCAGTCGGATGACTAGCGAAACGTCTTCAAGAACTACATTTCAAGTCCAGTTGATCTAATTGAATACAACAGATATACCATGACCTGGTTGAATGAGAACCTTCACAAGCATACTTCTACTGGATTGCGCCCCGCTAAATGATACATTGCAGTGTTTTATACAAAAGAAGCTATCAGTCACATTTCACTGGCGATAAAACGAAGTGTGTGATTCTATAAACCCAGACAGTTCTCTGTGGTCAGTTATAATAAAATGCATTAGAAACAAGAGAAAACGTTCTGTAATATTCATTCATTCAGCGGCGTCCAATCTCAGAGTGTATATTCTTATGGGAATGAGGATTATTCTAGTGCTAAATCCCCAGGAATCCCCTAATGTAGATAAATACTGGGAGGAAAACATGGAACAAACACATTACACGGCAAAGTTACTCACTGGTGACATTTATCATTGTGTTAATTATTTTGATCCAGCAGTGTTAATTCTATACAACTCTGTACACATTAGTTTGGGTTCATCTGGGTTCATCTGTGCCATGAAGCTTGCAATCTACATCTACTGATTGACAGGACTTGTCAGAGGCTGGTCCTGAACTCTATACTTCACGTCTAATCCAGTGAGTCACCTCTGGGCTTATCTCTCTATATTAGCCCTCCTGTTTTCTATAAACCTGCACTTCTATTCTGTATATATTATTTCTGTGTCATTATTAACCTGTCTGTGTGTGTGGAATTTTATATAGAGCGATTAGGTGGGCAGCACTGACTATATTTACCCTATAGCAACCTACAGACAGGTTTGTAAAGGGGGAACATAAACACACAGGGTAAATACTAAGAACTGCAATGACCTGAGGGAGGTCCTTGTACTGCAAAGCTTACAATCTAAATGGGGGGTTATACTGTATACTCTGCAGAATATCAGCTAATTGGATACTTTCTGGATTCTTACCTGATATTAATCCATGTGATAGTGTATTTATATTGTAAGCTCTTCAGGGCAGGATCTGATGTGGACAAATAAACTAATTGTAAAACGCTGAGGAATTTGTTCAGTGCCACATATAAAAATATATAAAATACTAATACAATGATTGTCATTATACTGATACATTCTATACTAATACAATGATCCATAATGTGTCTGTACACACAGTGTGACTTGACAAAAAAGCAAATCAGCTTTGTAACAGGAAAGAGACAGAATAACACCCTCCCTCCCTCCCTTGACACTTTGTTCTTCCCCTGCGTTGGGGATTTGAAGAGACATTTCGCTTAGAATGCTGGCCACGGCTTAACCTTTACATCTTTAGATACAGTTGTTTTCGATTGAGGGTAAGGACAGAATCTTCATTGTTTTGTCACAGCTTGGCGGGTCCCTGTCGGTCGGCCATGGAAAATTAATAGTGGATGAGAATTATGGAGACAAGGTGGTATTGGTCTAACCCCAAGGTGGGTGGCCAGTGGTGACGTTGGCGAATATGGCGCCATTTAATTGACACAGGCCTGCTGAAGCAGGCAATGCGTTTCAGCGGGGAGTACGTTTAACTAAAATAAATTTCGGCCGGCTGACAGGGACTTATCTTTAACACTAACAAATTGCTTTAAAAAAATTGTTTGTTAAACCAATTGTTCTTTAACTACAATGTCTTTGCAATTTTCTGATTTGTTACATATGTATTATTGTAATGTTCACTTTAAAATAGACTTATATTGTCTAAATAAAAAGGATATGTTATTGCTATTTACTATTTAATAAAGCTGTGGCCAGTACTTTATCCAACAAATATGGTGTGGTGTCCATTATTAATAATTAGAGGTAAGAATTAGCCTTGGCCTTATGTCAAGTAACCCCTGAATGGCACCCAAAGGGTTAACAGCAAGGGGTTCATGACAGGGCAGGATAGGATGACGGGTTACCAATGGGAATAAGGAAGGTTAAGAAAAAAGGAAGGGGATTGGATAAAGAATCAGGGTTCAGGATAGGAAGGATGGGTTGCTAGGGGGAGTAGGCTAGGGTCAAGTAAATAGGGATTGGGTCAAATTGGCGGGAAAAACAAAAGGGGTAGGCAAAGGGAGTTATTAAAAGAAGAGGGACAAAAAAGCAAATCAGCTTTGTAACAGGAAAGAGACAGAATAACAGTTTGGAGATTTGGCCAAATCCCAGTTTCTACAGGATGTCCCCGAATCCTCAACGCTGGTTGAACCGAACCCAAACCTTTCTGAGCACGTGACTTTACTGCCCTCCGGAAAACTGGACATAACTGCTTAGGCTTCACTCACACTAGACACATTTTAAAGGGTAACTGTGGTCTCCAATTCTTCCAAACCAGTAAGAATGATATAACAAGCCTTCCATCACACCTTCACAGTAAAACCTAAATCACATCTCTAGATAATATTTGTGAGAAGTTATTGCTGGAAAGGTTCAGTGATATTACTTCCTGCTTGAACTCTTCCTGTTTTCAGCCATGTGACCAGCTTGTAGTCATGTGACCAGCCTGTCTGCATTAATAGGCTCCCCTTGTCAACTGTCAATTTTCCCCCCAGGTACTTCCTGATTTCCACAGCATTAAGTCTTTACTGAGCATGCTTCTCCCCCGGGGCGGATGGGCAGGCAGAGATAAGGTGATGTCACTCAACCTACTGGAAGCAGGAAGTTTGAACATTGACCTCGATATCATTTCTCACAGGGTGAAGCCAGAGATGTGATTGTCGGCTCATTATAAAGAAAATACTGCAGGCTTTCATTTAACCCTAACTTGTTTGGAGACCACAGTTGCTCCAAGTTTGCGGTAACACAAGCATTGGGGATAAAGGCAAGGACATCCATTTCATATAGGGATGCCATAAACTGGTTCACACTGCTGCGTTTTTATGCATTGCGTTGTGTAGCACTGCTTGCTGCCGTTTAGTGCAATAGCGCAATACCAATGGGGACCAGAAAAAAACACACAGTTTTATGCATTTTTTGGGCATTTAACAAAAAACCCTGCACTGCATAAAATCACACAACAAAGCACACAAAACCGCTACCGCAGACGCATAAAAATACATGGCAATAACGGTTTAAATCATAATGGTTTTGTGTTATGTAGTGTGAACGTAGCCTTAAGCTGTGTACACACCAAACAATTATTCGGATCAATCGACCGATAGTTCAGTGCATTGGTCGATTGGACCGGAAAAATTGTGTGGGTTTTGGACGCAACCAAACCAACAAATCATCCGTAAATGGATGATCCGCCCATGTGAGCTAAACAAAACACGCCGATCGTGAGTTGTCTATGGTACGCACTCTCAGTTTAGGGCAAACTGTACGACTGCGGCTTACCTTTTTGCCGCAACCATTCACAGTCCTTCATCCTGACCCAACCAGTTGGAAATTCCTAATGGTCAGCCAGGTGACAAGGATTCTTGTGTATACCCAGCTTAAGGAGAACTAAACCCAATTTTTTTATAGAGCTCCAGAATTGAAAAACAACCCCCTAAAAACACCACTAAACAATAATATGTCACTTTAGTTAACTCTGTTAAAGGTAACCAAAGCCTGTTAAGAAACTGTAGGAAGTATCTGTGTGTATGTGCAGTGTCAGACCACACCTCCTGACCTCCCCAGTCACATTTGCTTTCCTGTGCTTTACTCTGTCTGTAAAAAAGGATGGTAGAGATTATTATGGGGGTGGACCAACTGTAAACAAGTTTGTGCCATAGCAAAGGGACTGAGCTGCCAGAACATAATAGGTCATTGACCAACTGGTGTGATACTGACCCCATGCTGTGAAGGTAAAGCCACAAACCCTAGTTAAGTTAGGTAAATTTCCCAGCAACCGTAGTTCAAAATGAGATGTAAAATGTAAGACACAGATTATGGTGTTATCATGTCAAGGGGTTCTGTCTTCTGGTTCAGGGTCGTTCTGCGCTGTGTTGTCATTTAGTTTCTGAATTAGCAATGTTGGGATTGCTAAAGGCTTGTACGCAAGTTGCGATCATGGGGTCCCGACCCCGCACCTACGAACGACTGGGTATGTCGGACGGTTTTGGCGATTAATAAGCCCGGTGTGTAGGCACCTTTACGTCCAGAAACGGTCCTCATTTCCTGCCTAACTTTGATCCAGAGGGAAGGAAAACAAAAACACCAAATTATGAAGTGGGAAAAACATCCTCCTTCCTTGATCTCCAAGTGGCAATCGCCCGACTTTTCCCTGGATACACTTTACCAGGTAATGTATGTATCAATAACCAGAGTAACTTGAAATTCCTTGTTTGCAGAAAACCTCATCCAGCTTTTTTAAACTGACCAATGAACCTGCCATAACAACGTCCACTGGAAGACAGTTCCATAGCTTTACCGTTCTCACAGTGACAAACCCTTTCCCAACTCTACTTTATGTATCAATACCAGTAACTTGTAACATTCCTTGTTTGTAGAAACTCATCCAGCTTTTTTTTGAAACTGACCAATGAACCTGCCATAACAACGTCCACTGGAAGACAGTTCCATAGCCTTACTGTTCTCACAGTGAAAAACCCTTTCCCAACTTGAAGCCTGAACCTTTTTTCTTCAAGTCTTAAGGGATGTCCTCGTGTCCTTTGACAAAATTGGCGGGAAAAACAAAAGGGGTAGGCAAAAGGAGTTATTAAAAGAAGAGGGACAAAAAAGCAAATCAGCTTTGTAACAGGAAAGAGACAGAATAACATGGCTCACCTAGATAACCTGCTACAGGAACTCAAAAAAGTGGCTATGCAGAGAGGTGAAGGATGGCTATGTCAACTAATTCCACAAGATGAGACTGGGGAAGGAACATCTAACATGGCCCTATCGAACGGCAGTCAAGAAGCAGGTGAAACCATCACGCGGCCCAGAGCCAGGAGATCCCGGCCGCCAGAGCGCTTTACCCCTCCTCCGAACCGCAGACAACGAAGGCGGAGCCTAAGTCCGGCTCGGGGGGAACAAAATTCAAGCACTCCGGTTTCCCCTCCAGGCCGCAACTCACCACGTACCACCGGAAGCGCACAAGGAAATACAGCATGCACAACAGGACGTACAACAGCCCAAGGAAAAGCTCGTGGGGAACATCGGGAACGGCGCAGGTGCCACAGGACCGGACCTCAGGGAAAGCAGGCAAGGCTACAACAACCGAACACAGCAGCAGCAGCGGTGAGTAACCAATCTGGGGGGTCAGCGGGTAACACAGCATCCCAACACACCCCCAGACAATGTGCGGCCTGGTATACAGGCCAGGACACAGACAGAGCGGCCTGCTCCACAGGCCAGGGCACAGACAGAACCCCCCAGGCTACAAGTAGTACGGCCTGGTCCACAGGCCAGGTTACAGATAGAGCCCCCCAGGATACCAGTAGTGCGGCCTGGTCCACAGGCCAGGGTACAGATAGAGCCCCCCAGGATACCAGTAGTGCGGCCTGGTCCACAGGCCAGGGTACAAATATTGCGGCCTGGTCATCTGGCCAGGCTATAAACAGCCCACCTCAACTCATCCCGCTTCACAGCGTGCAGACAGAGGGGGGGGGGGCATGGGGCACTTAATGCAAGGGCCCCCACAGGCCCCTCTATTATCTTGTCTACACAGGCCATGGATTCACAGCGCACTGCAGCACAACAGGACCCCCGGAACAACGCAGCAGCGATGTCAACCATCAACACAGCACAACAACTGGATAGCCAAACAGCCCAGGATAACACAGGTACTTTCTCTGCTCAGTCAAACAACTCACAAACAGAATGTCAGGGAGGAATGTTACGGGACAATAATACTTTCATGAATAGCTTAAGGCAATTAATATTTAATTGGGACCACACACAGACTACACAAACTACCCCAATAGGATCAGTGGTCACAGGGCAATCTACGCAATTTATAGAACAAGGCACAGTCAGAACGGAAGGTCAGCAACTGATACTACCATATCAGAACTCAACAACCGAGTTACAACACACTGTCACACAACAAAACAATACCTCGACAATAGAGCCCTCAACCCCCATTTCTGACTTTGCTAAAGGGCATACATATGTATGTTTCGAGGGCCCGTTGGGCGCACATTTAAAAGCAGACACAAAAGAGGCCATATGGCGGGGGGAGTTTTTAGACATCTTCACTTTATTACCATTAGAAAGGTTCAATATTGAGAAGTGGGAAAGAGGCAAGGAGCACCGAAGGGAAGAGGACGAGGATAGACGGCGCTACCGTCTTATACCTCGATCATTCGGCAATTGGCTGCAAGCCTACTCTATAATGGCCAGTGTGATCGGAGAAAAATTCCCAGAACAATGCTCCTCGCTTTTTTGCTACCTTGACAGTATTTGGGAAGCACATAGGGTTTATGGTGGCTCAGCTTGGCTCCGCTATGACGAACAATTTCGTCAAAGAAAATCAGTTCGTAGCGAGCTTCGTTGGGACCACAAAGACATTAGTCTTTGGCTTAGAGTTATGAACACAAAGTCATACCACACGGTTCAGGCACCAAGCTTAACGACTTACAACAACGGTATGACTACACAAAAGAGAGGATTATGTTGGGCATTCAATGAAGGACTATGCCAATGGGGCCAGGCTTGCAAGTTTCGCCACGAATGCGCCCTGTGTTCCGGTTCGCACCCACAGGTAAAATGTTTTCGTCGCTTTCGAGCACAACAGGGAAAAGGCAGAGATTCAGGTGGAAAAGGGGGTGACACCGGTGAAGGTAGAGGCTTTGGTCCCGTGGTTAGAGAGATACCCAAATAAGGAGAAAGCATTGTTTTTACTGGAGGGTTTCAGTTATGGTTTCAGAATCCCAGCTCAAGCGGATACAACAAAAATCACTCACAAAAATTTACAATCGGTACACAAGTCACACACGATAGTTCATGACAAACTACAAAAAGAAATTCTATTAGGCAGAATGGCGGGTCCTTTCAGGTACCCGCCATTTTCTAATCTGCGGGTCTCCCCTTTAGGACTCGTCCCCAAGAAGGAACCTGGCCGTTTCCGACTTATTCATCACTTGTCATTTCCCGCTGGCGACTCGGTGAATGATGACATAGATAAAGAATTGGCCAGGGTATCCTACACTTCCTTTGACGAGGCTCTACGATTAGTACACGCAGCTGGTCAAGGTGCCTTGATGGCAAAAACCGATATTCAGTCGGCCTTTCGGCTCTTGCCTGTCCACCCCAAATCCATCCCCTTATTAGGATGTCACTTCGACAACCAATACTTTGTGGACAGGTCTTTGCCAATGGGCTGCTCGATATCTTGCGCGTATTTCGAGGCATTCAGCACATTTTTAGAATGGGTAGTGAGACAACAATCGGGAGTTAATTCGATCGTCCACTACCTCGACGATTTTTTATTTGTAGGCCCCGGCAATTCCAACCTTTGCTGTGTTTTGCTACAAATGATGCAAAAAGTGTGTGACAATTTCGGCATCCCTTTGGCTACTGAAAAAACAGAAGGCCCCGCTACTTCTATCAAATTTCTAGGTATTGTCATTGATACAAAAGCTCAAGAATGTCGCATTCCCCAAGACAAAATTACAACTCTATCACAGGCAATCACAACAGCATTATCCTTATTTAAAGCCATAGGAGACATAGACCACACTAAGCAATTTCTAGTTAAACAGGCAATTAAGGGATACAATAGGGGCCACAAGACGACTGACACTAGACACCCCATAACCTTTCAGATCTTGACCAAGCTCATCACACACCTCCCTTTAATAGCTAATTCACCATATGAGGTCACTTTATTCCAACTTGCATTTTCATGGGCCTTTTATGGAGCGTTCAGAGTATCGGAATTAGTGAGTAAGGGCTTATTATTTACTGACGTGGAACTGTACACGGACAGAGTCAGGATTGTGCTCCGTAACACCAAAACTTCTAAAAAGGGCAATACTTTCAAGATAGAACTTAAGGCCATTAAGGATTGCGCCACATGTCCAGTATTTAATTGTGAGAAATATTTAAAAGTTCGCCCACCAGGTAGTTTAGCCTTCCTTATCCACAGCGACGGTTCCAATTTATCACAATTTCAGTTCTCATCAGTCTTTAGCTCCTCACTTGCTTCAGTAGGCCTGGCAACAAGTGACTACGGAACACACTCCTTTCGGATAGGAGCAGCTACAGAAGCAGCGCGGAGCGGATTTAGCGTAGGCAGAATAAAATCCATAGGCCGATGGGCATCTAACAGATACCGCACATACATTAGGCCTCAAAGAGTAGAAGATTCACATATGTTGTGATAGAGTGAGAACAAGTGAATTCTCTTAATTGAATTCTATTACCTTGCAGGTTCAGCACAGTGCATGGTGTGGTTTATGGGACATTCATTTGTTTTCTGGGCGGAGCAGAGAGCAGGGCTTCGCATCAATGGGCAATTTTTAGGCTTACCCAGATCACACACATCCGTTCACTGGTTTGGATATAGAGGTATGCTATGGCAAGAACTGGTCCCCAAAGCAATCTCATTGGCAAAAAGACTATGTCCCCCGAACATATTAATTATTCACTTGGGGGGCAATGACCTGGGAGTAACACCCATGCGACACCTCATTAAGACCATGAAACGAGATTGCTTGAGGCTATGGTCTATTTTTCCAGGCCTCTTAATCATATGGTCAAATATAATCGCTCGTTTCTTTTGGCGGGGGGCACAGTCACAGGCGGCTATTGACAAAGTACGCAAAAAAGTGAATAACGCCATGTCCAAATTTATTCAATCAAACGGGGGTTTAATTGTAAAACATGTAGACATTGAATACGACTGCTCTCTGTTCCGCTCGGATGGGGTTCACCTCTCTGAGGTGGGTCTCGATCTATTTAATCTAGATTGTCAATCGGTTCTGGAAGACGCTATGATGGTGTGGGGTCGCTCGCATGGTTGTAGGAATCCAACCAGGCGGGCTGTGGCGGGTCCCTGTCGGTCGGCCATGGAAAATTAATAGTGGATGAGATAGGGTAATCTGCCGCCAAGACCCCACATGCCGAACCCTAGCACCAGGCAGGCAACACACAGTTCGGCATGTAGGGTCTTGGCGGCAGATTACCCTAGCTACCTTCCTTATAGTGGAGTCCCCTACCCAAACTGTTGGGATGGGCAATATGGGAAGAAGCCACTCTACCCTTCCATCCCCGACTTCTCCTAATAACCCTAATAAAACTACCTCCCCCCTCAACCTTCCACTTCTCCTAATAACCCTAATAAAACTACCTCCCCCCTCAACCTTCCCTGTCCAACTTCCTCCCTGGAAGCCAGTGCCCAAGCCAGTGCCTGCTGACCCCCATGATTTACCAATCCCTGCAATGCTGCAAGCTGCCCCCTTAGACTCACCACCTCAGCTTCCAAATGGGCAACCCACTCACACCTGACAAAGACATAGGTCCCCTGGAACGTCTGCTCCAGGTTCCTATACATGTGGCAGGATGCACATTGCATGGTACATAAAACCTTACTGCTTTCTTATGTTAAAGGAGAAGGAAAGATAAAAAATATATATAATATTGACAGAATTCTGTGTGTCTTACCTCTGCCTTGTAAGAAAGTTGATGTAGCCCCTCCCTTTCTGGTAGCATACACAATTTGCACATGCTCAGTTCATTCTTTTACCCCAAACTTCCTGTCAGATCACTACTTGCTGACCAATTGACTTGTCTCAAAAGAGATAAAACTGGTGAGAATTTACTGGTAAGAAGGAGGGTTCAGAACTGATGTAGGGTTAAAAAAATTTAAGGATTTCAGAGGGGTGGGTCTCAGGAAAATGGTTTTGTAGTAAATGCCATGGGAAAATAGTCTACTAAACTGCTAACCTGAAAAGCCATTCATGATCTCTGAATCTACTTGTCATATACTTGCAGCTACAATCACACAGAGTCTCTCCCTGCACTAATCACTTGATCTCTCCCCCCTCTATCCCGTTTGCTTTATACCCTGTGTACCTTGCTCCTTCATTCACAGCTGATCATTGTTTGTAATCCGATCTCTGCATAGACCTGCTACAGTTATCAGCTCCATGTCCGTGTCTGGATCGAGGGCACAGATAACAGCAAATAGGATGGAGGGGGGAGTAAGCAGCCCACAGCAAGGAAAGGGAGAGAAATGTATTGGTAAAAAAGCTTCTATTGTCACTTACTACACAGTGCATAGAAATCTGAAACACTCGCGATCAGCTTGAGTAAAGGGGACGGGGCTTCCTCTTCACAGTCTTCTGTAGGCATGCCTGCACCGCATTCTGAGTAAACGGTGCATCGGGGAAGCTGTAACATGTCAGCCTTCAGGGCAGAGCTTTTATGGGTGCTCAGTGACTGCTTTACATGGAGGCACCAGAGTTTGATCGGTACACAGATAATATAATGGCTAAGCTTATGTGTTTATTTCTTTTTTCACCAAAGTTCCCCTTTAAGGGTGTGATTGGATAGTGGCTAAGAGGTGTTATAGGAACGCCCAGAGTAAGGTGTTAAAACAGCATTGTACATGGCAGACAGTTGGTGTCGAACCCCCCCACCTCTATATAGGCTTGGTTTCTTTATTTTCACATAAACGGCCTCCTTAACACCTCTCTTGAACCAGTCACGTTCCTTCGCCAATATGTTAACATTACAATCTTCAAAGGTATGTCCTTTATCCTTAAGATGCAGGTACACGGCTGAGTCCTGACCCAAGGAATTGGCTCTTCTGTGCTGGGCCATACGTTGATGCAGTTGCTGTTTGGTCTCCCCCACATACAAATCAGAGCATTCTTCACTGCACTGCACTGCATATATGATGTCGCTTTTCTTGTGTTTCGGTATTGGGTCTTTCGGATGTACCAATTGCTGCCTCAGTGTGTTGTTCGGTTTAAAGCAGACAGGGATACGATGTTTTTTGAAAATTCTTCTTAATTTCTCGGAGACCCCTGCTAAATATGGGATGACCATGTTCTTCCTCCTGTCTTGCTTTTCCCCTTCACTGTTGGTATTTGTGTTCTTTTCTTTCCTTCCACTTCTTTTGACAAAGGCCCAGTCTGGATATCCACAAGTTTTAAGGGCTCCTCTGAGATGTTTCATTTCTTTAGCCTTCGCCTCTGTGCTAGTGGGGATGTTCTCAGCTCTGTGTTGCAGGGTTCTGATGACCCCCAGCTTGTGATCTAAAGTGTGGTGGGAGTCAAACATCAAATACTGATCTGTGTGTGTTGGTTTTCTGTAAACCTCTACTTCCAGTTTACCATTTTCCTTAACTTCTACCAAGCAGTCCAAGAAAGCCAGTTTGTTGTTTTGTACCTCTTCCCTTGTGAATTTAATGTTTTGGTCTACCGAAAAAAAAAAAAAACCATTAATGTATGTTCTGTGAAAGCTTGTACTTCCTTCTGGTGGATTTTAACCAGTGTGTCATCAACATATCTGAACCAGTGGCTGGGTGCTATGCCCTTAAAGGTATTAAGCCGCCTGTGTTTTCTACCTCCCTCCATGTAAAGGTGGCCACTGGAGACCATAGCACATTCATGTTTTTGCTTATAGAACTTATCCCTGTATTTGAAATAGGTGGTATTCAGGCACAAGTTCCAACAAGGACACAACCTGTTCTGGTTGAGATTCATTTCTGCTTGTAAGAGTGCTGTCTTGGCCCACCGTTTTCTCCAGTCAACAGCCTCCTTGGTGGGTATACAAGTAAAGAGAGATGTCACATCATAGGACACCATAGTTTCTTCTACACCGAGTACTATATCTTCAATCTTGTTGGTGAAATCCTGAGAGTTCTGGATGTGATGCTTAGAACTTCCCACCAAAGGTCCTAAGATGTTAGCTAGATATTTTGCCACCTTGTATGTTACAGAGTTGATGCTGCTGACTATAGGTCTTAGTGGGGCCCCTTCCTTATGTATCTTTGGGAGTCCATATATGCATGGATGTGCCTCACCATATAATATGTGTTAACATATTGGCGAAGGAACGTGACTGGTTCAAGAGAGGTGTTAAGGAGGCCATTTATGTGAAAATATAGAAACCAAGCCTAAATAGAGGTGGGGGGGGTTCGACACCAACTGTCTGCCATGTACAATGCTGTTTTAACACCTTACTCTGGGCGTTCCTATAACACCTCTTAGCCACTATCCAATCACACCCTCTTATCACCTGGCTGTGATATGCTAATTGGGATTTTCCAGGGTACATAATTGCCACAGATTCTTGTACAAGTCATTCTGAATTGAGAAAGCCAGTCGGATGACTAGCGAAACGTCTTCAAGAACTACATTTCAAGTCCAGTTGATCTAATTGAATACAACAGATATAAAGTGACAGTGTTGCAAAACTGACACCGCGTGGCCAATCTGGATATTTTCAGCCATATTAAAGGAGAGATAAAGGTAATATGGAGAGGGGGTCATGTGTCTAAGCAGGGGAATGTAAACTCCTACACAGAATAATGTGAACACACTGGAGAATTTCCTGCAGGACTTGGAAGACTGATGAGTAATCGTGCCCACAGGAAATGAATGGGCGATACTGATAATTTGGAGAATTCTATCGGAACCATCTGTGCACATGCGTCAAGCTTCTATACAAGGAGAGGTCTGAAGACTGGGCCCAACCTATTGGCCATTTAATGTCATTTGTCAAGATAAAAACGACACAATAATAAGCTGTGACATCACTGTAAGATATTATTTCCTATTTACCCAGGAATCTCCAGTTTGATGCCCTTGGCGGTCCTTCTGATGGAGGGCAGAGAAGGGGCACATTCCATGGTGGAATTATGGTTTAAGTAGATACAAATGTTTTAATATTGGAACATGCTACATGGGATGGATCCATTCCTAGTGGCGCTATATAAATAAACATATACATACATAATTCCAATATAACTCCCGGGCACACTGTTTGTTTGTGAAAATCAAATCACGCTTTATTCAACGTTTTGACATCCCGCAGGACGTCTTCATCAGGACATCTACATACATACATATGAACGATAATGGGTAAATCACGTTGGGGAATGATGTGATTTACCTATTATAGTTAGTGTGTAGGGGATATTCCCGACCGATCGAAGTGCCGATGAACGACCATAGTTGGCACAGCGGTCGATCGGGAATGACAAAGAATTGCCGTTGGTTGGTATCGGCTCCCTTTACTTGAAGTAGAGGTAGTCAATATGATCGTGCTGTGTATGGCCGTACAACGGTCCTTGTGTGCTGCTCCCACAGCATGTGTGCCAACAGATACCAATCTGATCAGTCGGCACACGTGACATGCTGTAGAAATCGCATGTGTATGGCCAGCTTAACGGACCTGCCCAGGTCACAATCAGGTAAAGGAGAAGTATCATTCCGATTGTCAGAAAATGATCAGTATCGGTAGGTCCCATAAACTGATGCAGAGAATCACAAAATAAAAACTAATCCCTGGATCAACTTGATGATAAATATGTTAAAGGGCAAGTCTACCCCCCAAACTAAGATAACCTAATTACTCTTCAAAACCGAGATCTCTCTAGTTTTCAAACTCTCTGCGAGGTTTCTAAGTATACTTCCCAACACTCATTCCCTCACCTGTCTTCTGCTGCTGCTTCGTGCCTTTCTGTGCAGAAGGATCCGGACTGACAGTGGCGTCAGTGATTGGCTGAGACAGCACGATTTCAATAGAGGGTGGTCCCGATATCGGGTGGGCTTCTCCATGTACTAATGGGTTAGTGAGGGTTTGGCACTGATTGGGGTTGATTTAATTCCTTACCTTACGGCGCTCCCTGCTGGGCGTAAATGCAGTAGGGAGCCGCGGCTTGCGAGGGTTTTACGGGTCAATGGGAAATGTGTTCTGTATCACACTAATCCCATAATATCACGCTAATCCCATAGTACATTGCGTGTGGTGGGTTTTACGCTTATTTATTTATACAATTATGAAAAATATTTTGCCGTAAATGCACCGTTTATAAAAAGTATTGGAATGTAGTGAGGCTAGGCCAGCATTAAGAGCCATAACATCCCAGAATGACATCACAAGCTTAAAGGGCACATCTATGACATCACATTGGAGAAGCTACACCCATTGATGTCACAAAATGCTTTTTGTAATACAATTAGGGCCAGGCCACACTGGTTGCGTTTTTGGCTCTAGTTTTGTTTATAATGGAAATTACGGGAAGTAAAACATTTTTTTTGCACAATCTCATGTATTACCATAGTGCAAAATTGCTAAATCACACTTGTTTCCGCGATTTTGGTGCATTGCAGTGTGGCCTCAGCCTAAAGCTTGATTTTTGAGATCTCTGGATTTGGGATGATTATTTATTCTTTGCAATCAAACAACATGGCAGCTCCCATTTTGTGCTGTCAGTGTCATGGAAAAGATAAAGGAAGAAAAAACATTGTATAAATGGTGTTATTATGTCAATAAAAAGGATTAAAAAGAAAGGCAACTTGCTGTTTGAGTCCAGCTGTAATCTGCCCCCTTTATAACCCCGTTATTCATTTTATCTGTCGGATTCTGTGAGTTTAGCTAATTAAGAAAAAAAACTGCTTCGTTTGTACATTTTACTTTTTTTTGTGAGGTTTAAACAATAAATCCTGTTTACAAAACTATGGGACAATAAAGGGAGCTGCCAATGTGCTCCACACTCTGTCTACAGACAGACATCTGGGAACCATCTGGAGGAGAAAACATGTATGGTTAATACACATTACTTCAAAGTGATAGGAATCCCAGTTTGTGTCTGTTTGTTCTTTGAACTGTGTATTTTGTGGCTGGAAAGTTCTACAAAGAACAATGCAGAATGTGGTATTTGAGGCTTTAGCATTAGGTGTTCAACTTAAAGGTTCTCATACACATGGCCCTACACTACACGGGGCCGTACACTACACCTGACTGTACACTAGACGTGGTCGTACACTACACCTGACTGTACACTAGACGTGGTCGTACACTACACCTGACTGTACACTAGACGTGGTCGTACACTACTCCTGACTGTACACTAGACGTGCCCATACACTTCACCTTACTGTACACTAGATGTGGCCGTACACTACACCTGACTGTACACTACACGTGGCCGTACACTACACCTGACAGTACACTAGACGTGGCCGTACAATACACCTGACTGTACACTACACGTGGCCGTACACTACACCTGACTGTACACTACACGTGGCCGTACACTACACAAACAAGTCATTAGAAATTGAGGGAAAGGCCAGTCGGATGGCTAGGAAAAACGTCTTCAAGACTACATTTTCACGTCCAAGTTGATCTAATTGATACAACAGATATTAAAGTGACAGGGGTTGCAAAAATGACACCGCGTGGCCAATGGGATATTTGAGCCATAGAAAGGAGAGCTAAAGGTAATATGGAGAGGGGGTCATGTGTCTAAGCAGGGGAATGTTAAAATCCTACACAGAATAATGTGACCCCACTGGAGAATTCCTGCACAGGACTTGGGAAGCCTGATGAGTAATAGTGCCACAGGAAATGAATGGGCGATACTATAATTTGGAGGAATCTTCGGAACCATCTTGTGAACATGCGCAAGTTCTATACAAGGACGAGTCTGAAGACTGGCCCAACCCATTGGCCATTTAATGTCATTGTTACAAGATAAAAAACGACACAATAATAAGCTGCTGACAATCACTGTAGATATTATTCTATTTACCAGGAAGGAATCTACAGTTTGATGCCCTTGGCGGTCCTTTCTTGATGGAGGGCCAGAGAAGGGGCACATTCCATGGTGGCATATTATGGTTTAAGTAGATACAAAGTTTCTAATGGAACATGCACATGGGATGGATCATCCTCGTGGCGCATATAAATAAACATATACATACATACTCATTATAACTCGCTGTATTGTTATTAAATGTCAAATCGCGCTGCTATCCCCGTTTGAATCCCGCTAGATAAGTGTAACTTATACTACACATATACATACATACATATGAACGATAATAAGGGTAAATCACGTTGGGGAAGGGATTACTATTATGTTAGTGGTGTAGGGGATATTCCCGACGATCGAGTGCTGAACGGACCATAGTTGCACAGCGGTCGATGGGAATGACAAAGAATTGCCGTGGTTGGTATCGGCTCCTTTACTTGAAGTAGAGGTAGTCAATATGATCGTGCTGTGTATGGCCGCACAGGCCTTGTGTGTGCTCCCACAGCATGTGTGCCAACAATACCAATCTGATCGTCGGCACACTGACAGCTGTAGAAATCGCATGTGTATTGGCCAGCTTAACGGACTGCCCAGGTCACAATCAGGTAAAGGAGAGATCATTCCGATTGTCAGGAAAATGATCAGTATCGTTAGGTCCCATAAAAGATGCAGAGAATCACAAAATAAAAACTAATCCCTGGATCAACTTGATGATAATATGTTAAAGGGCAATCACCCCCCAAACTAAGATAACCTAATTACTCTTCAAAACCGAGATTTCTAGTTTTCAAACTCTCTGCGAGGTTTCTAAGTTACTTCCAACACTCATCTCGCCTGCTTCTGCTGCTGCTCTCGTGCCTTTCTGTGCAGAAGGGTCGGCCGACAGTGGCGTCAGTGATTGGCTGAGACAGCACGATTTCAATAGAGGGTGTGTCCCGATATCGGGTGGGCTTCGCCATGTACTAATGGGTTGGAGGGTTTGGCACTGATTGGGGTTTGATTTAATTCCTTACCTTACGGCCGCTCCCTGCGGCGTAAATGCAGTAAGAGCGCGGCTTGGAGGGTTTTACGGGCAATGGGAAATGTGTTCTGTATCACAATCCCATAATATCAGCTAATCCCATAGTACATTGCGTGTGTGGTGGGTTTTACGCTTATTTATTATACATTAGAAAAATATTTTGCCGTAAATGCACCGTTTATAAAAGTATTGGAAATGAGATGTGTAGGCAGGCTAGGCTCATAACATCCAGAATGACATACAAGCTTAAAGGGCACATCTATGACATCACATTGGAGAAGCTACACCCATTGTGTCACAAAATGCTTTTTGTAATACATTAGGGCCAGGCCACACTGGCGTTTTTGGCGCTTGTGGCTGGCCTAGTTGTTTGCTTGGATTAAGTAAGTAAAATATTTTTTTGCACAATCATGAATTTACCATAGTGCAAAATTGGTACTACAAAGTACTTCAAATTGATAGGATCTCAGTTTGGGCGGTTTGTTCTTTGAACTGTGTATTATTGTGTGGCTGGAACAGTTCTACAAAGAAACAATGCAGATGTGTTATTTGAGGCTTAGCATAGGTGTTAAACATAAAAAGGTTTACACATGGTAACCCAGTCGGAGGTCCTACACTAACCTGCTGTCAATTCTTACTAACACTAGGTACATACGCCTCAGTTTTCTACACAATGAATGCAAAAGGAGAAGGATACAAATTTGGACTAAGCTAATCCTTTAAGGCTGCATATTAAACGGCAACCTGGTGGATATTCCCTTCAGACTAATGATGAGTAAGCCCAATGATAACGGATGAGAGATAAAGTGGTACTAATGATATTTTGGTGAAACCTGTTGAAGACCACCCACCTTTATTTCCATGTTATTATAGTGTCCACGCAAACCACAAAAAACAGACGGCATTGCATACATTACCTAGTTCATGACGAGAGGTAGGAATACTTGTTTCTACCTCTCAATTACAGCTCTATGGGAGAAATAATCAATTTAGGGTTCAGTGGTCCTTTAAATATTAAACCAAATTCTCTCTTAATGTTTTTCATCACAAAATGTTCTTTTAAATCCATTGTAATGGATTGATCACCCTCACCCCATATATAAAGTCAATTAGATCAATTAAAGGGCAACTTGTACTCTTCCAAATGAAAAGAATATGATAATAATTTGGAGACAAACCAGTCTCTAACTGTAAGTTTACTGGGGAGTTGGCCAAAGGTTTACACAGTGGTAAATATGAATCTGGTTTACATCATGATCAAAAAATCCCTCATCTGGGAAACACATTGAAATGTCTCCTACGACAGTAAAAACAACGCGATGTGAAGAGACAAGGGCGTGTACGAGACTAACGCCATTTTACTTATTGTATTATATATATTATATATATACATACATATCCTAGCTGTCAGTGGAATAAATGGCTGTTCATAAATGTATAGATTTTCCTTTAGACGGGTTGATTTATGGAGGAGACGCTAATGAGAAAGGAAGGAAGGGCAGATAATGTGCCAATCCAGATCAGCTTTAGACTGAATAAAATGGTAACAGATAGACAATGTAAAGGGGAACTTTCCAGACCTAATGAGTCAGATGGCGGATTTATCGGACTGGAATTCAAACTATAAACTAGAACGGGAAAGTTTTACGTATAAACTTGAATTTGGCTTGAAAGGCTGATTGGAATGGAATTTGTATGTTGTGCAGCAGATTTTAAAACTCAATAATGTCACTAAAGAGGACAGTGAAAAGAAATTAAATATCCGATTCTGCCTCGCCGGACACTAATGCCTGTCTTGCGCACTAAGAGACTTTTCTACAGCGCCGGGGAGAGAGTTGTTGAAACCACACATTGTTGTAGTAAAAGTCTAACTCAGTTTATTCACATGTACATTTGGCATTTCACAAAGAGAGAGCCATGAAAAAGGGGGCGTGGCCAGACCACAGTGTGAAGATTGATATACTAAAACATTGGAATATGAATGATAGAGCAGGCTGACACACAATATGAAGATAGAGTCAGGCGGACACCAATGTCGGGAGCAAAAGACCTTGAGCTCAGAACATTTGGAAACAAAACATTCTGCAAATAAACACGACAAAAATAAGACAAAGGAGTCAGAGAACAAAATGGCTGCTCTTAGGCTAAGGTTATAGAGAATATTTATAAAAACCTAAACAGTTATTGTGTTTTAAATTACCCTTTAAATATGTCAATGCATTAAGGTAGGTCAGTTTGGATTGGTGTGGGTAGTCATATCAGGTTGGGGGTATAAAATACTACCTTTTTTGTATGATTGGTCAAAATTCGTATCATTTTACTTTAGTTACCTTTAAGTATGGCTGTGCACACAGTCACGGAGGGCTAGGTCAATAGCTGTGTATACCTGTAAGTGTTGGGGGTTGTAAAAAAAACAAAGCTTTTGATTATTGCATCAAATTTAGCGTTTTTGACTTTAGTACCTTTAAAAGTATGGCTTCCACAGTAAGGAATAAAGTAGATCAAGTGAGGTGTGTGTACCTGGGTCGGGTGAGGGGTTATGTCTTTTTGTGTTTACAACCTTAAAACTATCTTTTATTGAGGAAAATGTTAAATTAGTTTGTTACTATGTTACCCTTAAGTAGGGCTTCCTGTAATGAGTAGTAGATTAGTAGTGTGTGTACCATGGTCTGGTTGAGGGGTAGTCTTTTTTGTTTTGTACAACCATCAAAAACTAGCTTTTAGCTGTTTTTTTGAGGGCCGGGGGGGTGGGGGTCGCCGCGGCATTTTTTTTTTTTTTCTATTTTTTAAATTTGTCTTTTATTTAATTTATTTAAAATTTTAAATTTTTTTTTTTTTATACTTTTTTATTAATCTAAAATTGTTTTTTTTGAATTTAGTTACACTTTAAATATGGCTGCCACGTAAGGATAAGTAGATTAGTAGATGTGTTTTACCTGGGTTCTGTTGAGGGGTGTGTCTTTTTGTGGTTAAAACCATAAAACTATCTTTATTGAGGATGTAACCTTACACCTGACCTGTACACTAGACGTGCCCGTACACTTACACTGACTGTACACTAGAGTGCCGTACACTACATGACTGTACACTACACGTGGCCGTAACTAACCTGACTGTACACTACACGTGGCCGTACACTCACCTGGGACGTACACTAGACGGCCGTACACTACACTGGATGTACACTAGAAGTGCCGTAAAACTTCACCTGACGTACATAGATGTGGCCGTACACTACACCTGACTGTACACTAGACGTGCCCGTACACTCACCGACTGTACACTAGAGTGCCCGTACACTTCACCTGACTGTACACTAGATGTGGCCGTACCACTACACTGACTGTACACTAGACGTGCCCGTAAACTTCACCTGACTGTACACAGATGTGGCCTACACTACACGACTGTACACTACACGTGGCCGTACACACAACCTGACTGTACACATAGACGTGCCCGTACACTTCACCTGACTGTAACACTAGACGTGCCCGTACACTCACCTGACTGTACACTAGAGTGGCCGTACACTACACTGACTGTACACTAGACGTGCACGTACACTCACCCTCGATGTACACTAGACGGCCCGTACACTCACCTGACGGTACTAGATGTGGCCATACACTACACCTGACTGTACACTACACGTGGCCGTACACTACACCTGACTGTACACTAGACGTGCCCGTACACTTCACCTGACTGTGCACTAGTTGTGGCCATACACTACACCTGACTGTACACTAGATGTGGCCGTACACTTCATCTAATTGTACACTAGACTTGGCCGTACACTTCACCTGACTGTACACTAGATCCCTACACTACACGTGGCTGTACACTACACTGTCTTACATACACGTGGCGTACATACACCTGACTGTACACAGACGTGGGCATACACTTCACCTAACTGTACACCAGACGTGGCCGTACACTTCACCTGACTGTACACTAGACGTGGCCGTACACTTCACCTGACTGTACACTAGATGTGGCCCTACACTACAGTGGACGTACATACACCTGTCTATACACTACACATGGCCGTACACTACACCCTGAATGTACACTAGACATGGCCGTACACTTCATCTGAGTACACTAGACGTGGCCGTACACTTCACCTGACTGTACACTAGATGTGGCCTTACACTACACGTGGCCATACACTACACCTGTCTATACACTACACGTGGCGTAACATAACACCTGACTCTACAAAGACATGGCCGTACACTTCACCTAATCACGTACATCAGACGTGGCCGTACACTTCACCTGAATGTACACTAGATGTGGCCGTCACTACACGTGGCCGTACATACACCTGTCTATACACTACACATGGGCCATACACTACCCTGACGTACACTAGATGTGGCCGTACACTCACCTAACGTACACAGCCGTGGCGGTACACTTCCACTGACTGTATACTAGATGTGGCCCTACACTACATGTGGCCGGTACACTACACGTGGCCATACACTACACCTGACTGTACACTAGACGTGGCTGTACACTTCACCTAACTGTACACCGGACTTGGCCGTACACTTCCCCGACTGTACACTACACTTGGCCGTACACTTCACCTGACTGTACAGTAGATGTGGCCGTACACTACACCTGACTGTACACTAGACGTGGCCGTACACACTCCTGACTGTAACTAGAGTGGCCATACATACCAACTGACTGTACACTAGACGTGCCGTACACTACACCTAACTGATACGCTAGAGTGGCCGTAACTACACCTGACTGTACACTAGAGTGGCCGTACACTTATCTGACTGTACACTAGATATGGCCGTAACACTACACCTGACTGTACAGATAACAGTGGCCGTACACTTCACCTGACTGTACACTAGACATGGGTCTAACTTTACCTGACTTTACACTAGACGTGGGCGTACACTTCACATGAGTTACACTAGACGTGGCCGTACACTTCCCCTAACTGTACACTAGACATGGACCTACACTACACGTGGCCGTACAATACACCTGTCTATACACTACACAGTGGGTACACTACACCTGAATGTACACTAGGCGTGGCCGTATACTTAACCTGACTGTACACTAGACGTGGCCGTACACTACACACTGACTGTACACTAGACGTGGCTGTACACTACACCCGACTGTACACTAGACGTGGCCGTACACTTCACCTGACTGTACACTAGACGTGGCCGTACACTTACCTGACTGCACACTAGCGTGGCTGTACACTCACCTGATGTACACAGACATGGCTGTACACTTACTGACTGTACACTACACGTGGCCGTACATTTCCCCTGACTGTACACCGTAGAAGTGGCCGTACACTACACCTGACTGATCAGTACACTAGAAGTGGCCGTACACTACACCTGACTGTACAGAGACGTGGCCGTACACTACATGACTGTACACTAGAAGTGGCCGTACCCACACTGACTGCCACACTAGAAGTGGCCGTTACCCTACACTGACTGTACACTAGATGTGGCCGTACACTTCACCTGACTGTACACTACACGTGGCCGTACACTACACTTGACTGTATTCATAGATGTGGCCGGTACACTACACCTGACTGTACACAGACGTGACTGTACACTTAATCTGATGTACACTAGACATGGCCGTACACTTCCCTAACTGTAATACACTTGGCCATAGACAACACATGCCCGTAGACTACATGAGGGCATACAGTACAACAAGGGCATACACCTACACGTGGCGTACACTACCCTTGCCATATACTACACATGACTGTAGACTACCACAAGGCCGTACACTACACATGGCTGTACACAAACAGGCCTACACTACACCATGGCCGTACACCACACAAGGCCGTAGACTACACATGGCCTACACTACACATGGCCGTACAACTTCACCTGACTGGCACCTACACATGGCCGTACACTACACCTGACCATTACACTACACTTGCCGTACACTACACTTGGCCGTAGACTAAACGTGGCCGTAGACTACATGTGGCTGTACACTACACGTGGCCATATACTACACATGGGCATTCACTACACTTGGCCGTAGACTAAACGTGGCCATAGACTATATGTCCGCCGTACACTACACATGGGCATACAATAGACTTGGCCGTAGACTAAACATGGCCATACACTACATGTGGCCGTACACTACACGTGGCCATACACTACACTTGGCCGTAGACTAAACGTGGCCGTAGACTACATGTGGCTGTACACTACACGTGGTCATACACTACACATGGGCGTACACTACACTTGGCCATAGACTAAACGTGGCCGTAGACTACATGTGGCCGTACACTACACATGGGCGTACACTACACATGGGCGTACACTACACATGGACGTACACTACACCTGGCCGTGTACTACACATGGCCGTACTCTATGCATGGCCGTACACTACACGTGGCCCTATGCTACATATGGCAAACAGTACACATGGCCGTACACTATACATGGTACACAAAAGCCAATATTTTAGGCTGATCGATTCACAGCACTTTCGGGCCATTGGCCGAAAATATTGGCTGGTGTGGGGCGGGCGGCCACCACCGACATCAATTGTCCGTTCATCTGGATCGGACTATCGAACGTGTCGGAAAATCACGATCGATTGTGCAGTTCTCTATGCACGGTCGATCGTTTGTAAATTCGCCCACGGACGATTTTGCTGCGACCGACGGACATTTGTCCCCGGCCGAGCGCTCCCTCGTAGCAATTTGCCCCTCCATGTGTACCCAGCCTTAGACATAGGTCCATTACCTCCAGTTCTACAATGAATGCAAAAGGAGAAAGATACAAATTTGGAATAAGCTAATCCTTTAAGGCTGCATATATACAGCCAACCCTGGCGGATATTCCCTTCAGACTAATGATGAGTAAGCCCAATGATAACGGATGAGAATTAAAGTGGTACTAATGATATTTCGGTGAAACCTGTTGAAGACCACCCACCTTTATTTCCATGTTATTATAGTGTCCACGCAAACCACAAAAAACAGACGGCATTGCATACATTACCTAGTTCATGACGAGAGGTAGGAATACTTATTTCTACCTCTCAATTACAGCTCTATGGGAGAAATAATTAATTTAGGGTTCAGTGGTCCTTTAAATATTAAACCAAATTCTCCCTTAATGTTTTTCATCACAAAATGTTCTTTTAAATCCATTGTAATGGATTGATCACCCTCACCCCATATATTAAAGTCAATTAGATCAATTAAAGGGCAACTTGTACTCTTCCAAATGAAAAGAATATGATAATAATTTGGAGACAAACCAGTCTCTAACTGTAAGTTTAATGGGGAGTTGGCCAAAGGTTACACAGTGGTAAAAATGAATCTGGTTTACATCATGATCAAAAAATCCCTCATCTGGTAAACACATTGAAATGTCTCCCTACGACAGTAAAAACAACGCGATGTGAAGAGACAAGGGCGTGTACGAGACTAACGCCATTTACTTATTGTATTATATATATTATATATATACATACATATCTAGCTGTCAGTGGAATAAATGGCTGTTCATAAATGTATAGATTTCTTTTAGACGGGTTGATTTATGGGGAGACGCTAAGAGAAAGGAAGGAGGGCAGATAATGTGCCACATCCAGTCAGCTTTAGGCTGAATAAAATGGTAACAGATAGACAATGTGAAGGGGAAATTTCCCAAGACTAATGAGTCAGATGGCGGATTATACGGACGGAATTCAAATATAAATAAATGGACTCAGGGTCAGACTCATGGGGTAAGATGGGAAAAATGGAAGAAGAACCTTCCATCTGGAAACATTTAATCTCATTGAGCTGATGGTGATCATAGGGAGACCTGTCCACATAAACCTCACCTTTAAGGCTTCCAGGAAATGGAACCTTAAACAGTGACGTAACTACTGCCCCTGCCACCCGTGGGGGCCACAAGCCCACAAACTCTTCTGTGATCAGCCGGTTAAAAACAGCTGATCACGGGTTGAATGAAACGTACGTGCGACAGCTGTTTAAAAGACCGGAAGAGAGAGAGAGAGAGAGAGGATTCTTTTATTGTCACAGTATTGTCAATGTAACAGTTAGTGAAATTTATAATAACAACACAAAACATATCTGTAAATAATTAATAATACCTGTTATATATTATGGGATGTTATATATTATGGGATGTGCATATTAGGGATGTTAAAATTATGGGATGTTATAATTTGGGATGGCATTATGGGATGTTAAATATTATGGGATGTTATATATTGGGATGTTGCATATTATGGGAGTGTTAAATTTTGGGATGTGCATATTATACCTGTTATATATTATGGGATGTTATATATTATGGGATGTGCATATAATGGGATGTTATATATTATGGGAGGTTGCAATTATGGGAGTGTAATTATTATGGGATGTGCATCACATTTGTTAATCGGGTGTGGTCCTAGCAACCATGGTTGCTAAGGTAAAGGATCTGTGATGTCATAGATATGTAAATAAACAGCATCACTGGTAATACCAAAGCACTTCGCTGTTGCTTCAGCTGCAGGAAGTCCCAGTGGACATTTCTCTCCTGAGTTAATAAGCGTTGTTCTGTGATTCTACATGATTGAGCTCATTAGTAAGTAGAGAACTATCTTTATGGTTATTATGGGATTTCTAGTGTCATTATTCAGTGTATTAGAATAATAGACATTGTATTTAGGATTTAAATGGAGACGGGTTACTGCCATTAATGGAAATTAATCATTCCTCCAACCACCTACCATATTGTGTTTAATTCTGCCCCTATTTCTTTACAATCCCATCTGAACATTTACTTGTACATGACAATCCAGTCCCTGTTAACATTAACTCTTGGTTTGTGTAACTGGAAAAGTGGCAGTTGGGCTGGGTGCAGTTTAGAAGGGATATATATATTTTTTCACTCACATAATTATAGGGGGTCTTATAAATATAGATAGATAGATAGATAGAGAATAGATAGTAGATAGATAGATAGATAGATAGATAGATAGATAGATAGATAGATAGATAGATAGATAGATAAAAGATAGATTATTTTACTGTCACAGTATTGTCTATGTAACAATTAGTTAAATTTATGAAACACAATAAAATCTGTAAATAAGAGCAAAGATACCTGTTATACATTATGGATGTGCATATTATGGGATGTTATATTATTATGAGATGTGCATATTATGGGATGTTATATATTATGGGATGTGCATATTATGGGATGTGCATATTATGGGATGTTATATATATGGGGTGCAATTATGGGATGTTACATATTATGGGATGTGCATCACATTTGTTAATCTGGGTGTGGTCCTAGAAACATGGTTGCTAAGGTAAAGGATCTGTGATGTTATATGTAAATAAACGCATCACTGGTAATACAAAGCACTTCGCTTGTTGCTCAGCTGCAGGAAAGTCCCAGTGACGTTTCTCTCCTGAGTTAATAAGCGTTGTTCGTGATTTCTACATTGATTGAGCTCATTAGTAGTAGAGAACTTCTTTATGGTTATTAGGGATTTCTAGTGTCATTATATCAGTGTATTAGAATAATAGACATTGTATTTAGGATTTAAATGGAGAAGGGTTAACTGCCCATTACTGGAAATAATCATTCCTCAACCACCCAGTACCATATTTGTGTTAATCTGCCCCTATTTTACATATCCAATCTGTAACATTTATATTGTAACTGACAATCAAGCCCTTGTTAACATAACTCTTGGTTTGCTGTAACTGGAAAAGTGGCAGTTGGGCTGGGTGAACTGCATGATGGGAAATTCTACTGCAGATAACGTTCTTTCCACGCACACACGTACAGGACAACTTGTCAGTTTTTTATTTCCAATATTCGGTATTTGACCCGTTGTTAAGATTTCAAGCTGATGTAACATTTCAGGTGTTAACTGAAAAACTAAAATGTCTCATTTGTTTTTATATTCAGGAGTTTAAACGATGTTTAAAAAGCAGAGAGACCGCTCTTCGGGAAGCAAAGCAAAGGTAAGGCTGCTGGGAACCTCTTATTTCCCCCTATTTCCAATAAACTGCACAAAACTAGAGTGTGACGTAATGTCAATCTGAGCCATTGTGCCCGGGTATAAAGCCATGTATTGCCATTACTGTAGGGTCTATCAATGTCCATCTATGGAAGGTCTAGAAAATCTCGTATCTGTTATACAAACCTTACATAGTGCAAGTGGACGTGTCCCGATCATATATGTAAATGTATGGGTATCAGTTCAAAATAGTAATAAGGCCCCAATTCAAGCCTTGCTAAATTAATGATGCTGTATCCATAAAGTTTAGCGTGGTTTTTGCTTCCTTTGTGCTCTTTAGACATCTCCCCTTCAGCTGTCTCTCTTTTATTAGAATTCCATGAAAATGACAGTTTCCGCTAATGGATGTGTGATGTTATAGTAGGGAGAGAATTTTTCCAGAAAGAGGAAGTTTCCTTATGGAAGAGATGGAAAAGACAGTGCCGGAAGTTCTTTCGATGTGATGGAGAGAAAAGAAAGTGAAAGTAGATCAGGTACGATATTCAAAAAGATAAACATGGACACAATATTACATGGACACAGATCATACATGGACACAGTACACATGGACACAGATAATACATTGACACAGATTATACATGACACAGATTACACATGGCACAGTAGACATGGACACAGATTATTCATGGACACAGATTATACATGGACACAGATTACACATGGACACAGATTATAACATAGACATTAGATTATACTGGACACAGAATACATGGACACTAGTTATACATGGACACAGATATTCATGGACACTAGATTATACATGGACACAGATTACACATGGACACAGATTAGACATGGACACAGATTATTCATGGACACAGATTATACATGGACAGATTAACACATGGACACAGATTATTCATGGACACAGATTATACATGGACACAGGTTAACACATGGACACAGATTAGACATGGACACAGATTATTCATGGACACAGATTATACATGGACACAGATTACAAATGGACACAGATTATACATAGAAATAGATTATACATGGACACAGATTATACATGGACACTAGATTATACATGGACACAGGTTACACATGGGCACAGATTACACAGGACACAGATTATACAAACAGATATATGGACACAGATTATACATGACACTAGATTATACATGGACACAGATATACATGGACATAGATTATACCATGGACACAGGTTATACATGGACACAGATTACACATGGACACAGATTATACATGGACACAGATTACACATGGACACAGATTATACATGGACAACTAGATATAACATGGAAAACAGATTATACATGGACAGATACACATGGACACAGATTATACATGGACACAGATTATACATGGACACTGATTATACATGGACACAGATACACATGGACACAGATTATACATGGACACAGATTACACATGGATACAGATTAATATGGACAAACAGATGTACCATGGACACAGATTACACATGGACACAGATTATAATGGACACAGATTACACATGGACACAGATATATATGGACACAGATTATACATGGACACAGATTACACATGGACACGATTATATATGTGACACAGATTATACATGACACAGATTACACATGGACACAGATTACACATGGACACTAGATATACATGGACACAGATTGCACATGGACACAGATAACATGGAACAGATTATATATGACACAGATTACAGCATGGACATAGATTATATATGTACACAGATTACACATGGACATAGATTACACATGACACAGATATATATGGACACAGATTATACCTGGACACAGATTACACATGGACACAGATTATATATGGACACAGATTATCATGGACACTAGAGATGGAGGAACTTCATAAATTCGGTCCGTTTTCAAACTTCAGAGAAAGTGCAATAGTTCGAAAGTTCAAAATGGACCCATTCAAGTCAAGGGAGTGATAGTTTGAAAACTCCTGTGGCACATTTATAATGTTTCGTTAACTTTTCACGGCCGTTTTCCCGCCATTTTCGCAAAAAACGTGTTTTCCGCGATTTATAATGGATGGTAAACGGCAGCGAAAGTTAACAAAGCGTTACCTTTTCGCGGCTATGGGAACAGTTACCGCCGCTTTATTTATAAAGCGGCGTAACTGTTACGCACCGCTAATCTCGGCCGTATTACTTTGCCACTTAAAGGTGGCGAAACCGGCGAGATTCCCCCCTAGATTGCGGCGGGTGGTCGCACCCGCCGTGGGAGGCACGCCCACCTTGCAGCGGGTGGTCGGCGGTGCGAAGGGGCGGGTGGTCCCGTATAAATACGGCGACAGCACTATTTTCGCGCGCCGATGTGCGGCGGTAATTTTTGGGTGCTACTTTGCCCCTTTTAAATATGCCCCTGGTGTTTACAACTAAACTAACAATGGTAACACTGTAAATGGCTTGGCACCTGGGAAATGGTCTGGGGAACATCTACTGTCACCAAAATTTGTTATAACACTGTGGAACACGAGCGGGCAATTGTCAGGTTTGTAATCAAACAGTTCACCGTTTCTCTCCCTCTAGAATCAGCCCCATTGTGAATAATAACCTTGGATATATCGCTACTGGCTGCACTCTTCTTACTAAAGCTGGGTACCACCAGTAGTGATAAAGGGCCAGCCCGTAGGACTGACAAGATGACCCTCATTTTTGGCAGTGTATACCAATTGTAGGAGCGCTATTGCTCTGGGTAAATGCTCCCTTCCGTGATTTAATATCGGTTTGCGAATGTGGGTAAATCCGGTATGGGAGACTAATGTGGTGTTAAATCCTGCCTAATACCAGCGCAAAACCGATATTAAATCGCGAGCGTCGGGTGCCCAGGTGATTTTGCGAAGCCGCGCATCCGCTAATATTGAGGTAGCGAACCGGTTGGCGCGACTTTAACTCCATATATTTGCCCAGCGAGTCTGGGTAAATGAGCCTGAAAGTGCCTAATATTGTCAGCACTGATTTTTTAATATGTATTTATTTATTTTTGCAGTATTTTCACCGGCAACTGACCCTCTGTATTCGATTTGCCTGTGGATTCTTCTGCTGAAATCCACAAGGAGGAGAATGAACAGAAAAAGAATCTGAATGTTTACAGTCCAGATCTGAGAGTCTCCATGATATTCCTTTAATGGTGGAAGAGACGGAGGACACCTTCAGGTACGGGATCGGGGTCAGTGACTGGTATTGTGCTTTAACAATATTCTGGTTATATATATTCACAGGATGTGTCAGTGTTCCAATGCTTACGTACACACAATCAGCTGTTTAAAAACCGCGGTACTATTAGGGAGATTGGCCCCTTAGCCTCTGCCTCTCCCCCCGCCATCAGGGGCTGTGGTTATGCACAGAATACGGATATCCTGATAACATGTGATTCATAGATGGGTGTTTTCTTGTGTATCACATAGAGGGTTTCTGTGGATAAATATAGAATATTATCTTATCAGCCTATGTTCATTCATTATTCATCTTTTAAATAATATTCTATGGCCTTGATGGCTGATTTCTACCGTCCCGGTACAGACCATGTATCTATATGGGTACAGATCACAGTGCAGCATATTGGTTAGGACTAGCATGTGGGTAATGGTTTTATTATATTTTATTTGGGATTCTTATTGATTTATTATTCTTTTATGTGTTTTCTGTAGAACTAAAACCTCTGATTTGATGTGGCGCACTGAGGAAGTGACTTAGCCCCTGAGAGAGGTGATTCATTGTGGCTGCACCTGAGGAAGGTGACTAGCCCCACTGAGAGAGGTGATCTGATGTGGCTGCACCTGAGGAAGGTGACGTTGCCCCACCTGAGAGAGATGATCTGATTGGGCTGCACCCGAGGAAGGTGACTTAGCCCCACCATGAGAGAGATGATATCTGATGTGGTGACCTGAGGAAGGTGACAGCCCCACTGACAGAGATGTACGAGTGGCTGACTGGGAGACGTTGCCCCACCTGAGAAAGGGTGAACCTGTAGAAGATAATAGAACATCTGCAGTGAAATCCACAGAGGCAGAAGAACAGAGGCTTCTCCAGGTACGTATAGGGGGATCAGTGGTGCACGTTTTTCTTTAACACTATTATATAGCTAAACAGTGCAAACAACATACAACTGTAACTCATTCCTGACTCTACCACTAGAGACTATTCTTCTTATCACAATAGCAAAATGCTGGGAATTATTAAAACTAGATAAAAATAAAATGTAATATTTATTGAGTTTGTAAAACCTTACAATCTTTACAACCTGTATGTGTACACAACTTAAAGGGTATCTTCAGGGGTAGGGTAAGAGGCACGTTGAGGAGCGAGGAGACCAGGTAAGGTTGTTACTCGTTCCCGGCTCCTGATCGTTATTAAAGAACGGGAAGAGGACACAGCTCCCTTACCTCTGTTCTTCAATAAAAGTGAATGCAAAGAATGGTTTTAACAAATGGAGATCCCCTTTATGATATTTATCTAATATTGAAATCTACAGTATTATGTAACATTAGTTTAGACTAGAGAGACAAAAACTCATTTCGTTTCGTTTTTGAAATTACGGAAAATCGGGAAAAACCCGAGGATCCAAAAATGGAAACTTATGAGGGTTACGGAATGTACGAGGTTATGTTCTGTAACCCTCAAAAAAAAACACAAACGTTTAATAACTCCAAATTACGATCGGAAACGACTTTCCAGTTTCTTATTATTTTCGAGGGTTATCAAATGTTCCAGGTTATCTACGGGGGTTACAGAACATAACCTCGTACATTCCGTAACCCTCTAAAATAAGCTCCGAAGTCCCGAGGGGAAATTCAGAACCGAGGGGTTCCGTGTCGGATCCAGGTCCGATCCAGATCTCTTTTAGGACCAGTCTAGACCCATAATTTTTGTTTTTTTTGCAGTGTTGCCCTGTACCAACACCTTTAGAATGGCTAAAAAGAGGAAGAGGAATCGCGCGCAAGAAGAAAAAGATAAGTGCAGTAAGTTCATACTCCCGTGAATGACAGGGTAGTGAGCAGAGTAACTGGACACACATACATGGACCAGTCATTAGGTCAGGGCTGGACAAGACTCAGGAGAAAGTTATATCTGACTACTACATTTTTAATAGGTTTCTATTGGTGTTATGGAACTGGTTATCCAAACAATAGATTGGCTCCTGGTCTGACTGGTCCCATCATTTCTTCACCCTCTGCCTTAAGGTGTGTATAATTGATTAATAATCCCATCAAGGATTACCATATGGGGAACAGAGCATTACACATTCCCCAACTAGAACTTATAATAAGTCAATGAGTGATAGTTCAAAAAGTTGATGTTTTACAGCTAAACTAACTGTAACTTGCTGTAAATGGCTGTGGCATCTGGGAAATGGTCTGGGGAACATGTCACTGTCACCAAAACCTGTTTAAATACTTCTTAAACACGAGCGGGCAATTGTCGGGTTTTGCACAAGCTACGTTCGAGGGTTACAGGCAATTTGATTTACTGAAAACTAACGATACTTTCGAGGGTTAGTGAACGATACATTCTAGGGTTAGTGAAAACGATCCATACATTTGAGGGTTACTGAAAACGATCGATACATTTGAGGGTTACTAAAAATCGAAGGCTACATTCGAGGGTTAGCGAACGATACATTCTAGGGTTAGCGAAAATGATCCGTCCATTCAAGTGTTATCGAAGACGAACAAAACTTTCGAGGGTTACCAAACGATACATTCTAGGGTTAGCATACGGTCCGTAAATGCGATCCATGATGTTGTTTCCATGGTAAGTACATTAATTCATTCATTCATCCCAGGTACCAATGGTTTTCTATTGGTAACACGTAACAAGTTACTTTGGCTATAACGTATATGTGATTGGCTTTAATGGTCCACACCTGCTATGTATTTTTTAAATGGTCACGATAAATGTCTATGTAGACACATTGGCATTGACCGTACAACGTAACATATGATATATAATCATATAATCCTAATGATGTGTTATCCCTCTTTTATATTCATTACCAGGAGTTCAGTGTGTAACGGAAGAGAATAACCCGTTCCTTTACTGGAATTAAACACAACAGTGGAAGAACCCAAGGACCTTCAGGTACGAAGGGGGGATGTGGTCTATATGTACTTTTATCACGGTAGAGGCGTGGTAGGGGTGTAACTGGCCCGGTGTGACGTGAATTTACTTCACATAGGAGACGTGGCCAGAAGAAAGAGGCATTCCGGAGGCGGACTCTCAGATAAGTTTGGGTCACGGGAGTTTGGGGTGGTCTCGCTGGTGTGCGACACAAAAGGGAACCCCAATGGTTTACTGTAAATTAGGGGTGTAACATTGCTATATAACCACGTTGCTACGGACAGAGAAGCATTAGAGTATTTAGACTGTGTTAATGTTTGTTTTTGCAGGTTTTGCACCTTTACAACCTGGTTGCAATTTACCACCACGGGCCCCTTTTTTGAGGAACAGGAAGAGACAGAAGATCAGTGCCCCACAGCCAGAGCCTCATACATTGGCGTAAGTTAAGTCTTTATACTCACGGGCTGCATGGAGGTTTCTGGTATGAAGAACCTGCACTGCAAGTGATGGGTAATAATTGGCCAATCATGTTCAATTCTGATTCTCCTTTCAGTGTTCAGAAGACGTCTCAACCAAGTGATGAATGATTACGTAGTTCGTAGATTGGGTGGGCGAAGGGCCTTTGGAAGGTGAGGTATTCAGTCACTAGTAATAATGATCATTACTGGTATCTTATTCAGGGAAAATAACCAAATGTTCTCTGTCTACAGGTTGCCCTGGCGAAATGAAAGAGACCAAACAGAAGTCGCCAAAAAGTCGTTGATAAGAAGTGAAGAAACAAATTAAACGTCAAGGTCAGTGAACATAGAGTTTTTGGACAAGTACCAATAATAGAGCTCCAGAGATTTTACTAAATGTTAAGGCTTGTACACGCACACGTGGTCCCGACCGCGGACCTCGCGACGCCACCGGCTACACGAAGAAAGAAAGGCCGTTCGGCTGAGAATGTTCGTGTGTATAAGTTTGCGGGGGTCGTTTAACGACTGGTGCGGGGTCGGACGCACGGATCGCTATGTACGAACTTAACGGTGTTAGATTCTTAGAATCTACAATAGAAAGTCCAATAGATCCTTTGTTATTCTCGACTACTAGAGGAGACCATTTTGTATTACGTTAACTTCTATATAATGATTATAAGGGTGAGTACTACCCTGTGGCTGTATCAGTTTAGATGCACTGTGTGACCTTGTTCTTTATTTTAGCTTTGAGTTAGAGAAGGATATCCTGGAATGTCTCAGAGGAAGGGAAAGCCCCTTTCTGATAAATCTAAATTTGTTTTTTTTACTTTAGTTACCCTTTAAATATGGCTGCCACTGTAATGGATAAGTAGATCAGTAGGTGTGTGCACCTGGGTCTGGTTGAGGGGGTATGTCTTTTTTGTGTTTATAACCATAAAACTATCTTTTATTGAGGATAAATCTAAATTAATTTTTTTGACTATAGTTACCCATTAAGTATGGTTTCCATGGGAATGGAAAGGTAGGTCAGTAGGTGAGTGTACCTGGGACTGTGTGGGGGGTTGGGGGTATCACCGTTTGTATTTATGAACATGAAAAAAAATATCCACATTTGAGGATTGTTACCATTATAGTCTATGGGAAAAAATGTCTGGAAATTCGCTGATAACGCCGTAACGCTTCCGCGGATTCCTTAGCTAGAAGATAGCACACTTCTCCAAAATGCCCTGCACGTCTGTACCGAATTTCATGTCTCTAGCTCAAAAACTGTGGGAGGAGATACGGTCCAAAAAAAGAAGAAGAAGAAAACGGAAAAAGCAGAAGAAGAAATAGAAAGAACAGTAATTTGGCTTTTTCAAGCCAAATTAATAAATGGACTCAGTGTCAGACTCATGGGTAAGATGGGAAAAATGGAAGACGTTTTGAGCCGATGGTGAACATAGGGAGACCTGTCCACATAAACCTCACCTTTAAGGCTTTCAGGAAATGGAACCTTAAACAGTGACGTAAATACCGCCTCTGCCACCCACGGGGGCCACATGCCCACAAACTCTTCTGGGGTCAGCCAGTTAAAAACAGCTGAACACGTGTATGAATGAAATGTACGTGCGATCAGCTGTTTAAAAGAGAGAGAGAGAGAGAGAGAGAGAGAGAGAGAGAGATATTCTTTTATTGTCACAGTATTGTCAATGTAACAGTCAGTGAAATATATAATAACAACCAGCGAGTCTGGGTAAATGAGCCTGAAAGTGCCTAATATTGTCAGCACTGATTTTTTTAATATTGTATTTTTATTTATTTTTGCAGTATTTTACCCGGCACTTGACCCTCCTGTATTCGATTTGCCTGTGGATTCTTCTGCTGAAATCCACAAGGAGGAGAATGAACAGAAAAAAGAATCTGAATGTTTACAGTCCAGATCTGAGAGTCTCCATGATATTCCTTTAATGGTGGAAGAGACGGAGACACCTTCAGGTACGGGATACGGGGATCAGTGACTGGTATTGTGCTTTAACACTATTCTGGTTAATATATATTCACAGGAGTTGTCAGTGTTCCAATGCTTACGTACACACAATCAGCTGTTTAAAAACCACGGTACTATTAGGGAGATTGGCCCCTTAGCCTCTGCCTCTCCCCCCACCATCATGGGGCTGTGGTTATGCCACAGAATACGGATATCCTGATAACATGTGATTCATAGATGGGTGTTTTTTCTTGTGTATCACATAGAGGGTTTCTGTGGATAAATATAGAATATTATCTTATCAGCCTATAGTTCATTCATCTTATTCATCTTTTAAATAATATTCTATGGCCTTGATGGCTGATTTCTACCTGTCCCCGGTACAGACACATGTATCTATATGGGTACAGATCAGAGTGCAGCATATATGGTTAGGACTAGCATGCTGGGTACTGGTTTTATTATATTTTATTTGGGATTCTTATTGATTTATTCTTTTATGTGTTTTCCGTAGAACTAGAAACCTCTGGATTTGATGTGGCTGCACCTGAGGAAGGTGACTTAGCCCCACATGAGAGAGATGATCATAATGTGGCTGCACCTGAGGAAGGTGACTTAGCCCCACCTGAGAGAGGTGGAAGGTGACTTAGCCCCACCTGACAGAGATGATCTTGATGTGGCTGCACCTGAGGAAGGTGACTTAGCCCCACCTGAGAGAGATGATCTTGATGTGGCTGCACCTGAGGAAGGTGACTTAGCCCCACCTGAGAGAGGGCCAATCATGTTCAATTCTTGATTCTTCCCTTTCAGTGTTCAGAAGGCCTCTCAGCCAAGTCTGAATGATTAAGAGTACTGTAGATTGGTGGGCAAAGGGTCCTTTGGAAAGGTGAGTTATTCAGCATTTTGTATTACGTTAACTCTCTATTATAATGATTATAAGGGTGAGCACTAACCTGTTGCTGTATCAGTTTAGATGCACTGGTGTGACCTTTTGACTAACCTGTTGCTGTATCAGTTTAGATGCACTGGTGTGACCTTTTGTTCATTTTATCTTTTAGCTTTGAGTTAGAGAAGGATATCCTGGAAATGGCTCGGAGAAATAAAAGCCCCTTTCTGATCCAGTTAGTGACCTTGTTTACACTGGAAAAGCACGAGTGTCTAGTGATAGAGTTCGCTGCACTGGGAGACTTAGCGGCTCGAGTTAAGTGTGGACCAATCCCATATAACGGAGCAATGTAAGTATGAACACCAATGATAGACTGTATGAAATGATGGTTTACCGACCTACGTCTGGGGAATGTCTTTATTTATAAAATTTACCATCCCGGAATTTCTTAGAGAAATAAAACCTTTGGTTCATATTTTTCCTTATTTATTGGGAAAATCAGACAAAATGGACCCATGTTTCTTATTGGACACAGAAGACAGGGTTATCCAATAAAAGTTCTTATTGTTAAAAATGGTGCTAATTTTGCCCCAACCAATCAGATGTTAGCTTTCAAATGTTAAATAAGATCTGATTGGTTGGGGAAAAATTAGCCCCATTTTAACGATAAGAACTTTTTATTGAATCTCCCAGACAGTTTCTTATTCCCATGTATTTTATCACTACGATCCCTAGACCATCTGATAATACCGTTTGTGTGTTTAGTCTCCTATAAATTGCCCATGTGTAGATAACCCCAGATAAAGTGATATGAGTAGGCTGGGTACAGTGACTGTATGGACTTGGACATCAGTACAGTAGGTTGAAGGCAAGTGGCTGTTTATTTCTAAACTGGCTAATGGGAATTTTAATTTAATATCTGCAGATTCTATGCTGCCTGCATTGTACTTGGTGTGAAGTACAAGATACATGATTATGGAATCGTCCATCGGTAAGTACTAATGGAATCGTGTGTGTGAGTGTGGGGGGGGGTTCATTTCTATGTTTTGGGTCATTCCATTCTATTAATGTAAGGGGTAAAATGTTAGGTTATAATTCACCCCTCACTGTTTCTTTTGTTCCTTTCCAGAGATGTGAAACCAAAATTAACAGATTTTGGTATGAGCGTAGAAGGTAGGAGTTTGTACTATACTAACCCATGGAATGGAATGGATCAGATTATGGGTTAATCTGACATTTAGTTTATAGCCAAACCATGAAATTGAAATAGATCTGTTAACCCAGTTTTATGTCGATCGACCTCCTCTTAAGGTGGCCATACATACGACGGGATTTACCTATTATCGCTCGTGTGTAGAGGATATTCCTGACCAACTATGGCCGTTCGTCGGCACTCAGGAAAGACAGAAAATTTCCGTCTACCCGCATCGGCTCTATTTACTTTAATAGAGGGAGCCAATACCAATCGTGCGGTGTATGGCCACGTATGGGGGATGGTCGGTTCCATGTGTGCAGGTTCCCTTCGCAATGTGCCCACAGATACCATTGTGATCTGTTGGCACATTGCGATGGAAATCACAGGTGTATGGCCACCATTAGTGGTATGACTGGAAATTCCAGTGTCCTCCCATTGGACCCAGAACCAATTCTTATTACTAATGTGTCCCTATAATCAGGTCTAAGATAAACATAGTAAGGGAGATTCAATAAAAGTTCTTATCTTTAAAAATGGTGCTTTTGCCCCAACCAATTAGATATTCTTTAACATTTCAAATCTAACATCTGATTGGTTGGGGCAAAATTAGCACCGTTTCTAACGGTAAGAACTTTTATTGAATAACCCCGAGGGAATATAATGAATGAAATAACAATAATAACTTGGATTGATTTGTTTCTGATTAAGGAATTGGGTTTGGAGATGAAATGAAAGATGACCGTGGAACGCCTTTATTCCAAGCCCCTGAGATCTGGAAAAAAGAACTGTTTATTTATTTTGAACAATTACCACCCATTGGGCCCTATTTATAAAACTATTTAGCTAAAATGATCGAAATTTAACTGAATTTATTGCAATTTGGCTAAAAAGCGATACCGCGCCTTTACAAATACTTTCCAAAACACCTGTTATATACCAAAGCATCAACACAACTTGTGTCTGTTATGCTGAAAGCAGAAAGCATTAACTTTCCAATAGAATAACCGTTCAAGTTCCATAAATTCATCTTTCCAGACTTTAACTTCCCACCTGCTTATTAGGTTACAGAGCCCAAGTCCAAGTGAAATGTAATATGTAGAGCAGCAAATTCACATTCTATAATATATTGATCAGGTTCATCTAAGGGGGACTGTGTAGCCCTTTAATGTATTGCCATTTTGATGCTACAACTGGGGTTCTAACCTTATATTTTTTCTGCTTTTTTAGTATCCATTCTCTGGGAAAACCAATAAAGATCTGGGAATCTCCATCGTTTCTAATAAGCCAACACTTGCAGAGGATATGGATGTACCTACCACAAATCTATTAAATAAGGTAAGTTACTAGTGATACCATGTTACTGCAATACCTGCTGGGAGATTAACCATACACTGCGCCTATTACGTTATACCGAGTGCTATTTCACTTGGGTTCCTTCATTTATCTACCTGAACTGAATTGGAATCTGGGGCTTCATCTTTTTACCTTTGAACATGTTGAGTAACAATCCAGTTCTAATCAGTTATTGAGTGTTAGACACATTTCTTAGTAACATATTCATTTGTTTTTGTAGCTTCTGGATAAAAATGGTAGAACACGCCTAGGAGCCAGCAGACGTGGAGCTCTGGACATCATGAAACATGCCTTCTTTCGGGTAGGTTTGTATTTCCGACAATTTACATGAGAGACACTAACAAGGGGTTTAGCTAAGAACTAGATTATAGGAATTGGGGGTTGTATTAAATCTGATAAATGAAAAACTAATCAGCTACTTTGGATTTCCTGTTATGCAGCCAATTGACTGGGATGAACTAAATCGAGGGGAGCTCGTCCCTCCCTACATCCCCGATGTTTAATCCCAACGTCCAATACAAGATCAGACCCGAGAGGCACCTAAACGTTTTTGGATCCATTGAGAACTGAGAACCTTTAAGAGTATCACTGTTGAATTGTGTTATACAGACCATCTGCCATGCCCAGGGCCACTGTCTGCTATGCCCTGGGCCACCCTCTGCCATGCCTTTCGGGCTGATTTCCTCTGAGACTAATGTACCAGTTATCACAGACAACAAGCAAAAAGTGTGATGGACATGAAGCAACTTTATATAACACAAGGAGACTGGCAGAAGAAAACCCTCTTGATCCAGGGATTTTTTCCGATTGCCATTTTGGAGTCAAGAAGGAATCATTTATTTGGGTTAATGAGTTGGCTATAAAGGTTGGTCTAGAGAAGTAGAGGAAGAAGGGCCAAGCCGTACTTGCAGAGGTCTGAGACAAAAGGAACATCAGAAGAAGCACAAACATTTTACCAACCTTATTAACTGATTGTGTTTAAATAAATGTTATTTTTATTACTATTATGAATATTGTAATTACATAAAATACTTTACCTTTTACAAATTGTTTTACTGGTTAATTTCTTTACATTTGTAAGACTGATCAAACATAAAAGGGACAATACAGTACATATTTAAAGATAAAAAGAAAAGTATACTTTTATAGTAAAATAAAAGAGGTAGGGTTAAGTACTCATAATAATATAAGAGGTAGGTTTGAGTAGCAATTATAATATAAGAGGTAGGGTTGAGTACCCATAATAATAAAAGAGGTAGGGTTAAGCACCCATAATTTAAAAGGTAGGGTTGAACACCCATAATAATATAAAAGGTAGGGTTGAGCACCCATAATATTATAAAAGCACCCATAATAATATAAAAGGTAGGGTTAAGCACCCATACGAATATAAGAGGTAGGGTTGAGCACCCATAATAATATTACATGTAGGGTTTAGCACCCATAATGATATAAGAGGTCAGGTTGAATATCCATAATAATATAAGAGGAAGGGTTGAGCACCCATAATAATATAAGAGGTAGGGTTGAATATATAAGGGGTAGTGTTGAACCATATGCATTGCTTTGTGACATCTCTTTAAGGTTTCACTCATAAAGGGATGTCACAGAGCAATGCATTCTGGTCTGAGTAAAACCTTAAAGAGATGTCACAGAGCATTTCATTCTTTTCTGAGTGAAACATTAAAGGTGTCACAGAGCAATGCATTCTGGTCTGAGTAAAGCATAAAGGGATGTCACAGCAATTCATTCTGGTCTTAGTGAAACATTAGGGATGTCACAGTACAATGCATTCTGCTTGAGTGAAGCATTAAAGGTATATCACAGAGCAATGCATTCTGGTCTGAGTGAAACATTAAAAGATGTCACAGAGCAATGCATTCTGGTCTGTGAAACATTAAAGGGATATCACAGAGCAATACATTCTGGCATTTGGTAATTTAACCTTGACTACTTTGTTATTGTATATGTATATTGCCTGGGTTACAAACCCCCCAGACCCCCTGTCCTTATACCATAGTATAGTCATACATGCACATATACATGTATCTTCCTTTATGGTGCACGTGTACATTAAAGACAGAATCGGGAAGACAATCACAACCAAGAATGTTCCTGTTAATTCATCAGGTGACCACTGTGTCCCTAAGGAGTAACAGTGGGTGCTCAACCCTACCTTTTATTTTATTATGGGTGCTCACCCCTACCTCTTATATTATTATGGGTGCTCAACCCACCTCTTATATTATATGGTCTCACCCTTTCTCTTCTATTATTATGGATATTCAACTCAACCTCTATATCATTATGGGTGCTAAACCCTACCGTTATATTATTATGGGTGCTCAACCCTACCTGTTATATTATTATATGTGCTCAACCCTTCCTCTTATATTATTATGGATATTCAACTCTACCTCTAGTACCATTATGGGTGCTAACCTACCTGTTATATTATTATGGCTGCTCAACCCTACCTTTTTATTATTATGGGTGCTCAACCCTACCTCTTATATTATTTTGGGTGCTAAGCCCTACCTGTTTATTATTATGGGTGCTCAACCCTTCCTCTATATTATTATGGGTATTCAACCCTACCTCTTATATAATTTGGGTGCTAAACTCTACCTGTTATATTATTATGGGTGCTCAACCCTTCCTCTTATATTATTATGAATATCCATCTCTACCTCTTATATCATTATGGGTGCTAAACCCTACCTGTTATATTATTATGGGTGCTCAACCCTACCTGTTATTTATAGGTGCTCAACCCTTCCTCTATATTATATGGTATCAACTCACCTCTTATAATATGGGTGCTAAACCCTACCTGTTATATTATTATGGGTGCTCAACCCTACCTGTTATATTATTAAGGTGCTCAACCCTTCCTCTTATATTATAATTATTTAACACTATCTCTAATATATTCCTCTAACCTCTTATATCATTATGGATCTAAACCCTACCTGTTATATTTTTTGTTGCTCAACCCTACCTCTTATATTATTATGCATTTCAACCCTACCTCTTATATCATTATGGGTGCAAACCCTACCTTGCGGCCCTTCCAGATGCTTAAAACTACAACTCCCAGCTTCCCTTACAGCAGTATTCAGGTATCCCACCTCTTCCTGGAGTCTCGAAGTCTCTCGGATTTTGGGTGGTCTCCTGAACTTCCGCGAGACCCCTGCAAACTCCCGCAACCCAACCCCAGAATTCTCCTTTTCGCCCATCACACCCTAACCACACCTCTTTTGTTATGTAAATCTTACCTGTGTCTTGCCCCCAACCCAGCCCCTTTGATGATGCAGTTGACACCACGTTGGCCTGTTATGCCCCCTTCTCTCCATCCTGCCTAGAAGCATTCGGCTGGGTGGAATGTCTGAGTAAGATGGAAACTGTAGTTTTTCAAACATCTTGAGGGGCTGGGATCTTGTCCCTCCTGTTGGGACCCTACCTGTATATAATTATTGGTGCTTAAACCTACCTATTTTATTATTTGGGTGCTCAACCCCTTCTCTTATATTATCATGGATATTCAACACTACCCCTTATATATTCAACCCTACCTCTTATATTATTATGGGTGCTCAACCCTTCCTCTTATATTATTATGATCTTCAACTCAACCTCCTATATCATTATGGGTGCTAACCTACTGTAATATTTTATGGTGCTCAACCCTACCTCTTATATATTATGGTGCTCAACCCTACCTCTTATATTATCATGGATTATTCAAACTACCCCCTTATATATTCAACCCTACCTCTTATATTATTATAGGTGCTCAACCCTTCCTCTATATTATCATGTATTCAACACTACCCCTTATATATTCAACCCTACCTCTTATATTTTATAGGTGCTCACAACCCTTCCTCTTATATTCATGATATTCAACACTACCCCTTAATATTCAACCCTACTCTTATATTATTATGGTGCTCAACCCTCCTCTTATATTATCATGGTATCAACACTACCCCTTATATATTCAACCCTACCTCTTATATTTTTGGGTGCTCAACCTTCCTCTTATATTATGGATATTCAACCTGACCTCTTATATCATTATGGGTGCTAAACCCTACTGTAATATTATTATGGGTGCTCAACCCTACCTCTTATAATCGTAGGGGTGCTCAACCCTTCTCTTAATTATCATGGATATTCAACACTACCCTTATATTTCAACCCTACCTCTTATATTATTGTGGGTGCTCACCCTTCCTCTAGTATTCACATGGATAGAGGTAGGGTTAAGTACTCATAATAATATAAGAGGTAGGTTTGAGTAGCAATTATAATATAAGAGGTAGGGTTGAGTACCCATAATAATAAAAGAGGTAGGGTTAAGCACCCATAATTTAAAAGGTAGGGTTGAACACCCATAATAATATAAAAGGTAGGGTTGAGCACCCATAATATTATAAAAGCACCCATAATAATATAAAAGGTAGGGTTAAGCACCCATACGAATATAAGAGGTAGGGTTGAGCACCCATAATAATATTACATGTAGGGTTTAGCACCCATAATGATATAAGAGGTCAGGTTGAATATCCATAATAATATAAGAGGAAGGGTTGAGCACCCATAATAATATAAGAGGTAGGGTTGAATATATAAGGGGTAGTGTTGAATATCCATGATAATATAAGAGGAAGGGTTGAGCACCTATAATAATATAAGAGGTAGGGTTGAATATATAAGGGGTAGTGTTGAATATCCATGATAATATAAGAGGTAGGGTTGAGCACCTATAATAATATAAGAGGTAGGGTTGAATATATAAGGGGTAGTGTTGAATATCCATGATAATATAAGAGGTAGGGTTGAGCACCTATAATAATATAAGAGGTAGGGTTGAGCACCCATAATAATATTACATGTAAGGTTTAGCACCCATAATGATATAGGAGGTTGAGTTGAATATCCATAATAATATAAGAGGAAGGGTTGAGCACCCATAATAATATAAGAGGTAGGGTTGAATATATAAGGGGTAGTGTTGAATATCCATGATAATATAAGAGAAGGGGTTGAGCACCCAAATAATAATAATAGGTAGGTTTAAGCACCAATAATAATATAACAGGTAGGGTCCCAACAGCAGGGACAAATTCCCAGCCCCTCAAAATGTTTGAAAAACTACAGTTTCCATCTTACTCAGACATTCCACCCAGCCGAATGCTTCTAGGCAGGATGGAGAGAAGGGGGCATAACAGGCCAACGTGGTGTCAACTGCATCATCAAAGGGGCTGGGTTGGGGGCAAGACACAGGTAAGATTTACATAACAAAAGAGGTGTGGTTATGGGTGTGATGGGCGAAAAGGAGAATTCTGGAGGTTGGGTTGCGGGAGTTTGCAGGGGTCTCGCGGAAGTTCAGGAGACCACCCAAAATCCGAGAGACTTCCGAGACTCCAGGAAGAGGTGGGATACCTGAATACTGCTGTAAGGGAATGCTGGGAGTTGTAGTTTTTAAGCATCTGGAAGGGCCGCAAGGTAGGGTTTAGCACCCATAATGATATAAGAGGTAGGGTTGAATATGCATAATAATATAAGAGGTAGGGTTGAGCAACCAAAAAAATATAACAGGTAGGGTTTAGCATCCATAATGATATAAGAGGTTAGGTTGAATATATTAGAGATAGTGTTAAATATATATTATAATATAAGAGGAAGGGTTGAGCACCTATAATAATATAACAGGTAGGGTTGAGCACCCATAATAATATAACAGGTAGGGTTTAGCACCCATAATGATATAAGAGGTAGAGTTGAATATCCATAATAATATAAGAGGAAGGGTTGAGCACCTATAATAATATAACAGGTAGGGTTGAGCACCCATAATAATATAACAGGTAGGGTTTAGCACCCATAATGATATAAGAGGTAGAGATGGATATTCATAATAATATAAGAGGAAGGGTTGAGCACCCATAATAATATAACAGGTAGAGTTTAGCACCCATAATTATATAAGAGGTAGGGTTGAATACCCATAATAATATAAGAGGAAGGGTTGAGCACCCATAATAATATAACAGGTAGGGCTTAGCACCCAAAATAATATAAGAGGTAGGGTTGAGCACCCATAATAATAAAAGAGGTAGGGTTGAGCAGCCATAATAATATAACAGGTAGGGTTTAGCACCCATAATGGTACTAGAGGTAGAGTTGAATATCCATAATAATATAAGAGGAAGGGTTGAGCACCTATAATAATATAACAGGTAGGGTTGAGCACCCATAATAATATAACAGGTAGGGTTTAGCACCCATAATGATATAGGAGGTTGAGTTGAATATCCATAATAATATAAGAGAAAGGGTTGAGCACCCATAATAATATAAGAGGTAGGGTTGAGCACCCATAATAATATAAGAGGTAGGGTTGAGCACCCATAATAAAATAAAAGGTAGGGTTGAGCACCCACTGTTACTCCTTAGGAGACACGTGGTCACCTGATGAAATTACACAGGAACATTCTTGGTTGTGATTGTCTTCCCGATTCTGTCTTTAATGTACACGTGCACCATAAAGGAAGATACATGTATATGTGCATGTATGACTATACTATGGTATAAGGACAGGGGGTCTGGGGGGTTTGTAACCCAGGCAATATACATATACAATAACAAAGTAGTCAAGGTTAAATTACCAAATTGCCAGAATGTATTGCTCTGTGATATCCCTTTAATGTTTCACTCAGACCAGAATGCATTGCTCTGTGACATCCTTTTAATGTTTCACTCAGACCAGAATGCATTGCTCTGTGATATCCCTTTAATGCTTCACTCAAGCCAGAATGCATTGTACTGTGACATCCCTTTAATGTTTCACTAAGACCAGAATGAATTGCTTTGTGACATCCCTTTATGCTTTACTCAGACCAGAATGCATTGCTCTGTGACATCCCTTTAATGTTTCACTCAGAAAAGAATGAATTGCTCTGTGACATCTCTTTAAGGTTTTACTCAGACCAGAATGCATTGCTCTGTGACATCCCTTTAATGAGTGAAACCTTAAAGAGATGTCACAAAGCAATGCATTCTGGTCTAAGTGAAACATTAAAGAGATGTCACAGAGCATTGCATTCTGGTCTGAGTGACATTAACTGCAAAGTTCTGCACAGGTCACCAGGTGGAGACTATTTTCTACTAAACCGGTCTATGAACACAAGCAAGCTAGTTAAATAAAATGTCTGCCCCCTACAGAAGAGCTTGTGCATAGCAATGAGCAAAAATTGGTGAAGGAGGCCATACTGCAAAGTAGATATTTGTTGTATACCAATAGATAGTTTTGTTTAATGCACTGATGGCGCATGGCCTTACCCGTATGGTTATCATGGGGTACGGACGTTCATTGCTGATCGTTTGTGTTTGAGCCTTTACTTCTCTTTCCAAAACCCCTAAAACTAGTTATTCCTTCTGATCCTCGCTGGCCCCATCTAGAATGTTTACGCTTCCCCTGCAGGCTTTCAGCCACAGAGGAGGCAGCTCAGGGAGCAGCTATAATTCATTGTCTGTAATGTTGTCGTAACAACGTCTGCTGGTGGAAGACGTTTAATGTAGTTGGCTAATATCACGGTATTGGGCTTTTGGAGTCCTGCTGGTATATATATGAATTAGACTTGGGGTGGTAGAATTGCTCTTAAAATATTAAACCACTATCAGATGGTTTTATTTTTAATTGATAGAAACATGAAGCCATTTCCTTTACCCTGCCCACAGATCCTTATAAATGACCAAATCCATCAGCACTTATCACCATACAAAGCACTTGTCCTTATACTTTCTTTTCTGGGACTGTTCTAGAGTTAAGTCACATGAGAGGGCTTATTCATCAAGAGGTGCAAAATGTTGCCCGTGTTTTTAAGCTAGGTACACACGATACAATAATAATAGAATTATTGTATAGCGTCTTTTTGCGGCCGCGACCGATCGCCGACCATTCGTTCAAATCAGCCGAACGATTGGACAGATCGGAAAATCACAACCGATTGTGCGGTCCTCTATGGACCACACGATTGGTCGCACCTAACTGTCGGATGTGGCTACTTTTGCCGTGACCGAGAGTCCTTCCTCCTGTCCGAGGAAAAATGGAAATGTGTGTACCTAGCTTTAATCTGTACCAACCAATCAGATGTTACTTAATGTTTTCTAACTTCAGTAGACCAATAAAAATGTCTTATCTGATTGGTTACTGCACATTAATGGTCTGTCCACATTATTGTGAATTTTATATGTGACTGGGGCTTATGCAGTTCAGAAAGTTTCTCACCATAAGGACCAATAATTATATCCTTACTTCAAAGCTACGACAGGGGTACCAGCCTATGTGTGCCAGTCTTTCATCCATCGACCATCTGGAAGGCGTATTGCATATTGTGGTTGTGGTTATTGCCCCCCCTAAATGATCGTACTGAATCAAGGACTGGGGGTCTGCAACCATTTAAACAAAAAACAATGAATAAAACAGAAGAACAATGGCTTCCCTCTAGGCCGCACTTTAATGGGATGAAAGTCTTAGCACATTCCTGTAGATGGAGGTAGAGATAATATTCCCTGGGAAACAAAATAATGAAGCTTTGGGCTGAGGATACGGAGCGACACATCTGTTTCTCATCACCTGTTCCGCCTGGAACATTCAGCCGTCATATGAGAGATATTTGGTAAATGGCGAGATAATCAGGGAAGACGTTACATTTTCAGGAGTTCCTTTAAAGGAAGTCATTACAATGGAAGTTGGACCTGTGATTAATCCATAAAGCGAACCATTGAACACAATGGTTCCTGAAGGACTGAATAGAGATATTGACTTATGGAGCTTTCTATAGAGTCTCTCAAAGAGCTTTCCATGAATTTGTTTTAAAGCTCAGCTCATAGAACTACAAATATACTATACAAGTTACCTCCTAAATGCTCCCTCTTCCCCTTCCTACATTTTAAATGCCACTATTATTATTTTATTGCATTTTATAATGAACTTTTATATTGTAGTGCACATTCATATTCACATTTTATTTTGAGTAGAATCTTTTGTATTGGAGACAGGTACACTATTTAATATTCCAATAGATATTTATCATGTCCCCCTTTTTTGGATACCTTTAATGATTGCAAACCCCTATAGAGAGTGATAAACAATATAGACAATATAAGGAGTGCACCACCGACCCAATTGGGCTACACATAGTCGTGACTTGACCCAAATAGACGTAACTTAACTACGTCGGGCATCATGTGCACACATTCAGTAAGTATGTGTATAGGAAGAAGCATACCGCACATGCGCGTAGAAAAGACACAGACGGCACGACGTGATTACGTCAGGGAGATCCCGATAGAAATTAGGAATTAGTATACCGCGCATGCGCGTATCTCGCGCATGCGCGGAAGAAAGACAGAGACGGCGTGACGTCAATACGTTTGGGAGAACCAGGAAGTAAGAAACCCCGCGAAATAGAAAGTATTTAAGACAAGAAGCAGGAGATCATAACTATACCCTTGAAAAAGCTATAGGAGATAGCGAAACGCGTTGGGATTAGCAACAATCAGTAGGGTAGCACCCTTAATACCATTAAGATAAAGATCCTTCACCCTAGAAGGTTATACAAATATAGCATAATAGGAGAAGGAATTTAAAAGGGATTCCCCTACTTTTTTACGCACATTTTTTACCTAACTTGCAATATGCACATTGCACTTTACCTTGGAAGTTTTTTATCTTGTTTTCATCTATGAAAAATAAAGCTGTGTTTGGAACACGTACATCTTTGGAACACGTAAGTCTTTTTTTCACATTTTTTATATGGTTTGTATGTATTTATTTATTGTACTGATAAGATATTAATACTATATATTTGGCCTGATCTATTTCTGGGTGAGAGGAGGACAGCGCAGCTACCAGACTTAATTTTGCAAGATTTCTGGGACACAGTGGAATTGGGTAGTCTAGCAGCAGACCAACAATCACCTATATATCTTCACCATACCATAAGCGCTAAGGACTTTTGACAATTCCATAAAGCGATTAGTCCACTTCGAACAGTAGGAAAATGTTTAATTCTTGGAATGGGGGGGCACTTACTGGCTTCCTACGGAATTATACAAAAATAAATAAAATAAAACTAATTTTAAAGGTTAGAAGTACCCAGAGTTTAGATTCTTCTGCAGACTACATCACCAATCATTGGCCAGGCCCCAGACACACACAGGGGTGGGGAGACCAGTTAGCAAATTTCTGGTATCTGTTCTTCCACCTATTAAGAACTATGGGGTGATGACAGAATTCAGGCCCTCATCCTTTGTTAATGGGAAGGAAATGAAAAGGGCTTAGCCCCCCTTAATTGAACCTTTTCAGGTTTTCTATCGGTACCGCACTTTAAGAGAGTGTTCCGGCGATTGTTATGATCGTTGTTGTGAATCTACAATTGCGGTTGTAGATTAATGTTCATTGTTTTAGGTACTGTAAATGAACGTTTAACATAAATTTGCGATCGTGGCCATACATTTACACACGCGGTCGTACTGTGATACAGTGGGTTTTTTAAATATGTCCATATATATAGTCCATAGACTTGAGTTGCTTGATTTTAGTTTATTTTACCAGGGAGACTATGAGATTGCTCCTGTACTTTAGGGTTAGGCCACACTAATGCGCTTTTAAGGGCGATCCAATCCAATTGATGTGGCCACACTAGTGTATTGGTGATTATGCAACATTGCTCGATTGCAGCGCATGGCAACAGGCACGAACACGCCAGTAACACGTGTGCAAACGTTTGCGTGCCTGTTTCTGGCACGCCGGTAAGCGCTTAAGTGTGGCCTCAGCCTTTACACGGTTACATTTTTAGATAGCTGAATACTGGGTTTAGTTTGGAGATTTGGCCAAATCCCAGTTTCTACAGGATGTCCCCGAATCCTCAACGCTGGTTGAACCGAACCCAAACCTTTCTGAGCACGTGACTTTACTGCCCTCCGGAAAACTGGACATAACTGCTTAGGCTTCACTCACACTAGACACATTTTAAAGGGTAACTGTGGTCTCCAATTCTTCCAAACCAGCAAGAATGATATAACAAGCCTTCCATCACACCTTCACAGTAAAACCTAAATCACATCTCTAGATAATATTTGTGAGAAGTTATTGCTGGAAAGGTTCAGTGATATTACTTCCTGCTTGAACTCTTCCTGTTTTTAGCCATGTGACCAGCTTGTAGTCATGTGACCAGCCTGTCTGCATTAATAGGCTCCCCTTGTCAACTGTCAATTTTCTCCCCAGGTACTTCCTGATTTCCTCAGTATTTAGGGCTAGGCCACACTGCTGCGATTTTTTTGCATTTGCGCTTGCGATTGGGTTTTTAAAAAATCATTGAAAACGCGGCAACGCAAAAAAATGCACGTTTTTCGGTGCGTTGCGATTGCGTTTTGCATTTTTAATCGCAATCGCATGTGTTTTCCTATACTTATTGAAGAAATCGCAAGCGCAAACGCAAAAAAATCGCAAATGAAATCGCATGCGATTGCGATTGCATTTGCGTTGCAGTGTGGCCGTGCCCTAAGTCTTTACTGCGCATGCTTCTCCCCCGGGGCTGATGGGCAGGCAGAGATAAGGTGATGTCACTCAACCTTCTGGAAGCAGGAAGTTTGAACATTCACCTCTATATCATTTCTCACAGGGTGAAGATGTGATTGTCGGCTCATTATAAAGAAAATACTGCAGGCTTTTATTTAACCCTAACTTGTTTGGAGACCACAGTTGCTCCAAGTTTGCAGTAACACAAGCGTTGGGGATAAAGGCAAGGACATCCATTTTATATAGGGATGCCATAAACCGGTCCACACTGCTGTGTTTTTATGTATTGCGTTGTGTAGCACTGCTTGCTGCCGTTTAGTGCAATAGCGCAATACCAATGGGGACCAGAAAAAAACACACAGTTTTATGCATTTTTGGCCATTTAACAAAAAACCCGCACTGCATAAAATCACACAACAAAGCACACAAAAACGCTACCACAGACGCATAAAAATACATGGCAATAACGGTTTAAATCATAATGGTTTTGTGTGGTTTTGTGTTATGTAGTGTGAACGTAGCCTCAAGCTGTGTACACACCAAACAATTATTTGGATCAATCGACCGATAGATCAGTGTATTGGTCGATTGTACCGGAAAAATTGTGTGGGTTTTGGACGCAACCAACTGCTAGTTAGTCTGAACCGGACAAATGGATGATCTGATGAGCTAAAAAAACACGGCCAATCGTGCAGTTGTCTATGGAGCGCACGCTCAGTTTTGGCAAACTGACGACTGCGGTTACGTTTGCCGCAACAAACAGTCCTTCATCCTGATCAACCAGTTGGAAATGCCTAACGGTCGGCCAGGACAAAGGATCTCTTTGCGTGTACCCAGCTTAAGTTTCTAGAAATGGCAATGTTGGGACGCTAAAGGCTTGTATGCAAATGCGATCGCGGGTCCCGACCCGCGACACACGATGTGTATGAACAAACGTTTTGGCCGATAATCGGCCCGTGTGTAGGCACTTTATCGCCCGAAACAGTCATTCGTTTGGGGATCTGTGAACGACCGACTTGGCGGATCATCGAACGACTGACCGTTTCGGGCGATAAAGCACCTACACACAGGTCGATTATCGGCCGAAACGTTCGTTCGTACACACCGGACCTGTGATCGCACGTGTGTACAAGCCTTAATTCACGTATGTACATATTGGGTGCAAGGGTGGCCCACCTTTTAATCCCCCATTTTTTAAAATTTATTTTGCAGCACATCAGTTTTTTTAAAAACATTTGACACCCTCTTTGATAGAATTTAAGGAGAACTATAGTGCGTACCGTATATACTCGAGTATAAGTCGAGGTTTTCAGGTTGTAAAAACAGCCTCAAAACTGAACCTCGACTTATACTCGGGTCAGTCACTAACTTAGGAAGAAGAATCCGGCTGCCGCATTTCCCGATAGTCGCATCCACTGACGTCACTACTCTGCGCCTATCTTACTTCCCAGCGCCGAGTAGTGACGTCCGTGGATGCGACGATCAGGAGATGCGGCAGCAGGATTGGACTGACATACTAGCAGCGGAAATCCCGGTGGGCCCAGGACATTTGGATCAGAGAAGAGGTAATTTATTATTTGACTGCTCCTTTTGGCCTGGTCTGGCCTGCTGCCTCTGGGCCTCTAGGGTTGGGGGTATGGGGTTACGGTGGGGATAAATAATGATGGTGGGTCTTAAAGGGCTTTTGTATAGGGAAGAAGGGTTAGGACTATGTGGTCATGGAGGCTGCTGGGGGATATGGTAATTGTCTAAATGGTCTTCTGTACATGGAGGGGGTTAGGGGTATTTCTACCCTCGACTTATACTCGGGTCAATCACTTTTACTCATTTTTTAGGTAAAAATAGGTATCTCGACTTATACTTGGATCGACTTATACTCGAGTATATACGGTAATAAGTTTTTTCAAAAACAATTACAATCTCCCTGCCTCTGGTATTTTTTACAAAGTTTATTTTTACATTTTTGAGTATAGTATAGTATAGTATAATATAGTATATGAGGTTGAATAAAGACATATGTCCATCCAGTCCAACCCATCTAGCAATATCCTCATTTCCTGCCTAACTGTTGATCCAGAGGAAGGCAAAAAAACCCACCAAATTTATGAAGGGGGAAAAAATTCCTTCCTGACTCCAAATGGCAATCGGAAATTTCCCTGGATCAACTCTACTTTAAGAATCAATACCAGTAACTTGCAACATTCCTTGTTTGCAGAAACTCATCCAGCTTTTTTTTGAAACTGACCAATGAACCTGCCATAACAATGTCCACTGGAAGACAGTTCCATAGCTTTACCGTTCTCACAGTGAAAAACCCTTTTACGAAATTGAAGCCTAAACCTTTTTTCTTCAAGTCTTAAGGGATGTTCACGTGTCCTCTGACATGTTTTATTGGTGAACAATGCCCCAGATAGTTTATTGTATGGCCCGTTAATGTATTTATACACAGTAATCATATCTGCACGCAAGCGCCTTTTCTCCAGCATACATAATTGCAACTTTTCCAGTCTCTCTTCATATTCAAGCTCCCCCAATCCCCTTATTAATTTAGTTGCCCTTCTCTGAACCCTTCCCATTTCAAAGATATCCTTTTTGTACACAGGATTCCAAAATTGCACTGCATATTCCAAATGAGGCCTTACTAATGTTTTGTAAAGAGGGAGAATAACATTTTTTTCCCTTGAATCCATACCTCTCTTTATACAAGACAATACCATGCTGGCTCTGGCTGTTGCCGCCTAGCACTGCTTGCTTCCTTTAAGTTTGTTATCCACCAAAACTCCTAGATCCCTTTCCAACAGGGATTCACTTAACACAGAGCCATTTATAGTATAAGTAGCACAAGGATTTTTAAGTCCTAAATGCATCACCATACATTTCTCAACATTTAATCTCATCTGCCACTTAGCAGCTTAAAGTGACAATCTATCTAGATCCCCTGGCAACGATTGCACATCCTCTGAACTGAAGTTTTTAATGGTCGACAAATTTTTGTGTCGTCAGCAAACCACGAAACCTTGCTGACAATACCCATTTCCAAATCATTAATAACAATTAAATAGAAGCGGCCCAACACAGAACCCTGTGGCACCCCACTTAGCCTTTAGTCCATAATGTGAAGCCCCATTAACAACTACTCTCTTTGCATTGTATTCATGAACCAATTTTCTAACCATGTCCAATGTGACTCCCTATACCAACAGACCTTAGCTTATACATTAGTCGCCTTTGGGGGACTGTATCAAAAGCCTTTGCAAAATCCAAGTAAACTACATCTACTGCTATGCCAGAGTCTAAATTTCTACTTACTTCCTCATAAAACCAAGCAAGTTAGTTTGACAAGATCTATTCCTCCTAATCCTTACTGCTTACTACTTATAATGTCAGTCCTTAACACGTACTCAAAACATGTTCCCTTATTAAACTTTCCAGGATCTTCCCTACTACTGAAGTAAACTTACAGGCCTGTAATTACCTGGCTGTGACGACTACCCTTTTTGAATATTGGAATAACAATATGCTCTGTAAAATCCCTTTAATGTTTCACTCGGACCAGAATGCATTGCTCTGACATCTCTTTAAGGTTTCACTCAGACCAGAATGCATTGTAATGTCATCTCTTTAAGGTTTCACTCAGACCAGAATGCATTGCACTGTGACATCTCTTTAAGGTTTCACTTAGACCAGAATGCATTGCACTGTGACATCCCCAGACATCCCACCCTGCCACTATGTACTTGCGGGCAGGGGCGGAGAGTGGGCATGGCGAGAGGGTGTGGCAATATGGTGTGATGTCATTTACGTCATGTTGTGGGCGGGGCACGCACCCAAGGAGTGGGAGGAGGTGGAGTTTTGGTGTGGCATGGTCGGTCCAGGGGGCGTGGGTGCACAAAAAGGAGGCATGAGGGGAGGAGATTCGAAATCCTCTACGTCGCGGGAGATTCTGTGGTCTCGCGGAGACCACCCCAATTCGAGGGAAGAAGAAGAAGGAGGGGTGGGATACCTGATCCCTTTAATTTTTCACTCAGACCAGAATGCATTGCACTGTGACATCTCTTTAAGGTTTCACTCAACCAGAATGCATTGCTTTGACTCTATTAAGGTTTCACTCAGACCAAAATGCATTACACTGGTCATTTCTTTAAGGTTTCACCAGACCAGAATGCATTGCACTGTGCATCCTTTAATGTTTTTTCTCAGACCAGAATGCATTGTTCTGTGACATCCCTTTAATGCTTATTCAGACCAAATGCAGTGCAGGGTTACATCTCTTTAATGTTTCACTCAGACCAGAATGCAGTGCAGTGTGACATCTCTTTAATGTTTCACCAAACCAGAATGCAGTGCACTGGGACATCTCTTTAATGTTTCACTCAGACCAGAATGCATGCAGTGGGACATCTCTTTAATGTTTCACTCAGACCAGAATGCAGTGCAGTGGGACATCTCTTTAATGTTTCACTCAGACCAGAATGCAGTGCATGTGGACATCTCTTTAATGTTTCACTCAGACCAGAATGCATTGCTCTGTGACATCCTTTTAATGTTTCACTCAACCAGAATCAGTGCGTGTGCATCTCTTTAATGTTTCACTCAGACCAGAATGCATTGCTCTGTGACATGCTTTTAATGTTTCACTCAGACCAGAATGCTTTGCAGTGTGACATCTCTTTAATGTTTCACTCAGACCAGAATGCAGTGCAGTGTGACATCTTTTTAATGTTTCACTCAGACCAGAATGCATTGCACTGTGACATCTCGTTAAAGGGTATGTCCACCCTTAAATCTTACTTTTAATATAGTCTTCCCCCTGGTCCCCCAGCCCCAACCGCATTATTTTTATTTTAAGAAAGCTCCCCAAACTCTTACTTACCTCCCCTCTTTCCTCCGCCGCGCTCCCGGCCCTCTGCTTGCGAAAATGCAAGCAGAGGGGCGGGACCGCAGCCGCGTCTGTGATTGGCTGAGCGGCAGCCATCACGACGCGGCTGCCGGCAGCTCACTTCAGCGGAGGAAGAGGAGGGTAAGTAAAGTTGGGGATTTTTCTTAATAAAAATGATGCGGTTGGGGCTGGGGACCAGTGGAACCTATCTACAAGGATTAAATGCTGGGGAGGAATCGGAGAGGGAGGAGGAGGAGAGGGAGGGGAGGAGGGGGAAGAGGGGAGAGAGGGGGAGAAGGGCTGCATACGCATGGCAAAATCTACCTGAGGCCAGTAGGAGGCAGAGCCTATATGGCTCTGCTAGCTCCTGTGGGCAGTTTTTGGGACTTTGGGGGGGATACAGGAACCTATGGAGCTGGATGTTAGAAGGTTAAACTACACTACATGGTGGGGCCAGTAGTTGGGGGATTATAGTTTTGGGGTGGACATGCCCTTTAATGTTTCACTCAGACCAGATGCTTGCAGTGTACATCTCTTTAATTTCACTCAGACCAGAATGCATTGCATTGTGACATCTCTTTAATGTTTCACTCAGACCAGAATGCATTGCTCTGTGACATCCTTTTAATTTTCACTCAGACCAGAATGCTTGCTGTGTGACATCTCTTAATGTTTCACTCAGACCAAATGCATTGCTGTGACATCTCTTAATGTTTCACTCGACCAGAATGCAGGCAGTGACATCTCTTTATGTTTCACTCAGACCGAATGCATTGTTCTGTGACATCCTTTTATGTTTCACTCAGACCAGAATGCATTGCAGTACATCTCTTTATGTTTCACTCAGACCAGAATGCATTGCTCGTGACATCCTTTAATGTTTCACTCAGACCAGAATGCATTGCAGTGTGACATCTCTTTAATGTTTCACTCAGACAGAATCATGCACTGTGACATCCTTTTAATGTTTCACTCAGACCAATGCATTGCAGTGTGACATCTCTTAATGTTTCACTCAGACAATGCATTGTCTGTGACATCTTTAATGTTTCACTCAGACCAGAATGCATTGCATGTGACATCTCTTAATGTTCACTCAGACAGAATGCATTGCTCTGTGACATCCTTTAATGTTTCCTCAAGACAGAATGCATTGCAGTGTGACATCTCTTTAATGTTTCACTCAACAGAAAGCATTGCAGTGTGACATCTCTTAATGTTTCACTCAGACCAGAAGGCGCAATGGACCAGCCCGAGTGCTGGTAATGTGCCCTGCAAGGGTCAGAATGGGGACCCAGCGACAATGGTTACACTCCCCCTCCCTTAGGGTCTTACCGTTCCGGCAGGGACTCTAGGGCAGAACAGCCTCCTCCTCCCTTCAGCCGGGATAGCTACGGACAAGCAGCCGGCAGCGAGCGGGTGGCGCCGGCGTCGCAGGGACGTGACGTCACAAGCAGGGGCCGGGTCTCGCGCTCCTTGCGCGAGATCCGGAAATAAGATACTGAGGGAGCATTAGCGCCAGGAAGTCACTTAGCCTTTTCCCGCCCGCCCATCCCTAATTCGATTCCCGGTAGTGCTAGGGCACATCCCATAGGGTAGGAAAGATCCCAAGGGTAGGTGGCGTAGGAGGGTTAATGGTGATATACATTGAATGGTGAAATCTTGTCACTGGAAGTTATAATATGTTTTTAAAAGTTTGCAATGTTATGTTTAAAATGTTTGGATATGAGTAAAATACGCTGCGGCCTTTTTTCTCCAAGAAGTGTGGTGTGTAATTATTGGGTCAAAAAATTAGTGTGGTGGGACACTAATTGACGTGTACCTTGTCATGCATTGCAGTGTGACAACTCTTTAATGTTCACTCAGACCAGAATGCATTGCAGTGTGACATCTCTTTAATGTTTCACTCAGACACAATGCATTGCAGTGTGACATCTCTTTAATGTTTCACTCAACCAGATGCATTGCAGTGTGACATCTCTTTAATGTTTCACCTCAGACCAGAATGCATGCAGTGTGACATCTCTTTAATGTTTCACTCAGACCAGAATGCATTGCTCTGTGACATACTTTTAATATTTCACTCAGACCAGAATGCATTGCACGTGACATCTCTTTAATGTTTCACTCAGACCAGAATCATTGCAGTGTGACATCTCTTTAATGTTCACTCAGACCAGAATGCATTGCTCTGTGACATCCTTTTAATGTTTCACTCAGACCAGAATGCATTGCACTGTGACATCTCTTTAATGTTTCACTCAGACCAGAATGCATTGCTCTGTGACATCCTTTTAATGTTTCACTCAGACCAGAATGCATTGCACTGGTGACATCTCTTTAATGTTTCTCAGACCAGAATGCATTGCTCTGTGACATCCTTTTAATGTTTCACTCAGACCAGATGCATTGCACTGTGACTCTCTTTAATGTTTCCACTCAGACCAGAATGCATTGCGCTGTGACATCTTTTAATGTTCACTCAGCCCAGAATGCATTGCCTTGTACAATCTCTTAATGTTTCACTCAGACCAGAATGCATTGCAGTGTGACATCTCTTTAATGTTTCACTCAGACCAGAATGCATTGCTCTGTGACATCCTTTTAATGTTTCACTCAGACCAGAATGCATTGCACTGTGACATCTCTTTAATGTTTCACTCAGACCAGAATGCATTGCACTGTGACATCTCTTTAATGTTTCACTCAGACCAGAATGCATTGCAGTGTGACATCTCTTTAATGTTTCACTCAGACCAGAATGCATTGCACTGTGACATCTCTTTAATGTTTCACTCAGACCAGAATGCATTGCACTGTGACATCTCTTTAATGTTTCACTCAGACCTAATCATTGCACTGTACATCTCTTAATTTTCACTCAGACCAGAATGCATTGCAGTGCTGACATCTCTTAATGTTCACTCAGACCAGAATGCATTGCTCTGTGACATCCTTTTAATGTTTCACTCAGACCAGAATGAGCAGAAAATGGCAGCCTGAATAGGCTGGAAGAATTTCTTAGCCACTGTGACAATTGGTGGGGGGGGCTCGGCTAACAATAATGTTACAAAGTGTTAAGAATTATAATTGTTTTATTGGTCAGAGGGAAAAGGAGAGTGGGATGATGTTGATAAAAGGGTCAATGCTGAAACATTAATACATTCATTAATACAATTAAGGCAGATAGATAAGAATTGTCCCTACCGCCCTCCCTGATGTTATGGCTTGAATAAAATTTTGTGTTGTCACAGAGTGTTTTAGGCGCATTTGCCAGTGCAGTGTACAAACATTTAATTGAAATTTGTGGTGAGTTAAGCTGGTGGGAAGGGCGCGGCCTGTGGCTGACGGCGCAGGTCGGCCTGCCACCCAGCAGGAGACTCCTGGGACTCTGTGGTTTTATTCGTGCCGGTTGCCAAGCAACTGCTGGCACATTTGTTACAACTGCAATGCTAGAATTTTGTATATTAAAATGTTTAATAAAGCTGTGGCCATTTGTACAACCAATTGCTGTTAATGTGTCTTTTTGGTTGGGTAAGGCCGCAGCACAAAAAAGGGGGGTGGAAAAGGCCCCGGTTTAAGGGTACAGGAGAGGGCTCCCTATTTGTCAACACAGTGGCCCATGCATTGCACTGTGACATCTCTTTAATTTTTCACTCAGACCAGAATGCATTGCACTGTAATGTCCCCAGATATCCACAGGGGGTGGGACAGACCCTTAGCAACAATTTCTGGTATCTGTTTCTTCCACTCTATTGAGACTATGGAGTGATGACACAGAAGTTTCAGGCCCTCATCCTTTTTTAATGGGGAGAAATGAAAAAGGGCTTAGTCCCCCTTTAATTGAACCATTTCAGGTTTTCTATCGATACCGCACTTTAAGAGAGTGTTCTGGCATTGTTTTTGATCGTTGTTGTGAATCTACAATTGCGGTTGCAGATTAATGTTCAATGTTTTAGATAAATGAACGTTCAGCATAAATTTGCGATCGTGGCCATACATTTACGCACACGTTTGTACTGTGATCAGTGGTTTTTTTAAATATGTCCTATTATGCACCATTGCTCGATTGCAGCGCATGGCAACAGGCACAACACGCCAGTAACACGGTGCAAACGTTTGCGTGCCTGTTTCCGGCACCCGGTAAGTGCTTAAGTGTGGCCTCAGCCTTTACACGGTTACATATAGCTGAATACTGGGTTTAGTTGGGAGATTTGGCCAAATCCCTTTTTTTACAGGATGTCCCCAATCCTCAACGCTGGTTGAACCGATCCAAACCTTTCTGAGCACGTGATCTTACTGCCCTCCGGAAAACTGGACATAACTGCTTAGGCTTCGCTCACACTAGACACATTTTAAAGGGTAACTGTGGTCTCCAATTCTTCCAAACCAGTAAGAATGATTAAAAACAAGCTTCCATCACACCTTCACAGTAAAACCTAAATCACATCTCTAGTAATATTTGTGAGAAGTTATTGCTGGAAGGTTCAGTGATATTACTTCCTCGTTGAACTCTTCCTGTTTTCAGCCATGTGACCAGCTTGTAGTCATGTGACCAGCCTGTCTGCATAATAGGCTCCCCTTGTCAACTGTCAATTTTCTTCCCAGGTACTTCCTGATTTCTCAGCATAGAGGGTTATTCAATAAAAGTCTTTATCGTTTAAAATGGTGCTAATTTTGTCCCTACCATCAGATGTTAGCTTTCAAATTACTAATTCTGATAGGTGGGGCAAAATAGCACCATTTTAAACGATAAGAACTGTTATTGAATCTGCCTTGTAAGTCTTTACTGAGCATGCTTCTCCCCCGGGGCAGATGGGCAGGCAGAGATAAGGTGATTTCACTCAACCTACTGGAAGCAGGAAGTTTGAACATTCACCTCTATATCATTTCTCACAGGTGAAGATGTGATTGTCGACTCATTATAAAGAAAATACTGCAGGCTTTTATTTAACCCTAACTTGTTTGGAGACCACAGTTGCCCCAAGTTTGCGGTAACCAAGCAGTTGGGGATAAAGGCAAGGACATCCATTTTATATAGGGATGCCATAACACCGGCCACACTGCTGCTTTTTATGCATTGCGTTGTGTAGCACTGCTTGCTGCCGTTTAGTCAATAGCGCAATACCAATGGGGACCAGAAAAAACATAAAAACACACTTTTTATGCATTTTTTGGCCATTTAACAAAAACCCTGCACTGCATAAAATCACACAACAAAGCACACAAAACCGCTACTGCAGACGCATAAAAATACATGGCAATAACGGTATAAATCATAATGGTTTTTGTGTTATGTAGTGTGAACGTAGCCTAAGCTGTGTACACACCATACATATATTCGGATCAATCGACCGATAGTTCAGTGTATTGTCGATTGATCGGAAAAATTGTTTGGGTTTTGGACGCAACCAACTGCTTGGTCCGAACGACCGGAAACATGGACGATCCGATGAGCTAAAAAAACACGGCGATCCTGCAGTTGTCTATGGAGCGCACTCTCAGTTTTGGGTGAACTGCCGCAAACCAACAGTCCTTCATCCTGACCAACCATTGGAAATGCCTAACGTCGACCAGGACAAAGGATCTCTTTGTGTACCCAGCTTAAGTTTCTAGAAATGGCAATGTTGGGACGCTAAAGGCTTTGTACGTCGACGCACGATGTGTATGAACAACGTTTGGGCGATAATCGGCCCGTGTGTAGGCACTTTGGCCAAAAAGTCATTCGATCAGGGATCGGTGAATGACCAACTTGGCGATCTCCGAACGACTGACCGTTTCGGGCGATAAAGCACCTACACACGGCGATCGATTGGCCCGCGATCGCACGTGTGTACAAGCCTTAATTCACGTATGTACATATTGGGTGCAGGGTGGCCCACCTTTTAATCCCCCATTTTTTGAAATTTATTTTGCAGCACATCAGTTTTTTTAAAACATTTGACACCCTCTGGGAGATAATTTAAGGAGAACTATAGTGCATATAAGTTTTTTCAAAACAATAAAATCTCCCTGCCTCTGTATTTTTTTACAAAGTTTATTTTTACATAGTATAGTATAGTATAGTATAAATAGTATTGAGGTTGATAAAGACATATGTCCATCCAGTCCAACCCATCTGCAATATTCCTGCCTAACTGATCCAGAGGAAGGCAAAAAAACCCACCAAATTTATGAAGGGGAAAAAATTCCTTCCTGACTCAAATGGCCATCGGAAATTTCCCTGGATCAACTCTACTTTATGAATCATACCAGTAACTTGCAACTTCCTTGTTTGCAGAACTCATCCAGCTTTTTTTGAAACTGACCAATGAACCTGCCATAACAATTCCACTGGAAGACAGTTCCATAGCTTTACCGTTTCATAGTGAAAAACCCTTTTACGAATTGAAGCCTAAACTCTTCTTCAAGTCTTAAGGATGTTCATTTGTCCTCTGCATGTTTTATTGGTGAACAATGCCCAGATAGTTTATTGTATGGCCCGTTAATGTATTTATACACATGTAATCTATCTGCACGCAAGCGCCTTTTCTCCAGCATACTAATTGCAACTTTCCATCTCTCTTCATATTCAAGCTCCCCAATCCCCTTATTAATTTAGTTGCCCTTCTCTGAACCCTTCCCATTTCAAAGAAATCCTTTTTGTACACAGGATTCCAAATGGCACTGCATATTCCAAATGAGGCTTACTAAGTTTGTAAGAGGGAGAATAACATTTTTTTTCCCTTGAATCCATACCTCTCTTTATACAAGACAATACCATGCTGGCCTCTGCTGTTGCCGCCCTAGCACTGCTTGCTTCCTTTAAGTTTGTTATCCCACAAAACTCCTAGATCCCTTTCCAACAGGGATTCACTTAACACGAGCCATTTATAGTATATAGCACAAGGATTTTTAAGTCCTAAATGCATCACCTTACATTTCTCAACATTAATCTCATCTGCCACTTAGCAGCTTAAAGGAATGTCCACCCCCAAAACTATAAAATCCCCCCACCTACTGTCCCACCATGTAGTGTAGTATCCTTACCTCACATCCAAACTCCATCTGTTCTCCTGTAGTCCCCCCCCCCAAAGTTCCAAAAACTGAAACCACCAGGGCTACAGGTCCATATAGGACACGGCCTGCTACCTGGCTCCCGATATTCCTGCCATGCGTGCTGCAAGCCCTCTCCCCCTCCCTCCCCTCCCTCTCCCTCTTCTGCTTATCCACCCTCCCCTAGCATTAATCCCCTTCTGTATCCCTTCCCCCATGTCCCCCACCCCACCGCATACTTTTTATTTTTAGAAATCTCCTCTCCCCATTTTTTATTACCCTCATCCTCCCTTTCACGCGGAAGTGAGCTGCCGAGCCGCTCTGATTGCTGCCGCTCAGCAATCACAGACCCTGCCGGTCCGCCCTCTGCTTGCTTTCCTCTGCAAGCATGAGGCCGGAGCGCTGTTGACAAAGTTTTGTGTCGTCAGCAAACCAGAAACCTTGCTGACAATACCCACTTCCAAATCATTAATAAATAGATTAAATAGAAGCGGCCCCAACACAGAACCCTGTGGCCCCCCACTTAGCCTTTAGTCTAATATAATGAAGCCCCATTAACAACTCTCTCTGCATCCTATTCATCACCAATTTTCTATCCATGTACAATGTGACTCCCAGACAAACAGACCTTAGCTTATACATTAGTCGCCTATGGGGGACTGTATCAAAAGCCTTTGCAAAATCCAATTAAACTACATCTACTGCTATGCCAGAGTCTAAATTTCTCTTACTTCCTCATAAAAGCCAAGCAAGTTAGTTTGACAAGATCTATTCCTCCTAAATCCATGCTAGTTACACTTATTATGTCGTCCTTGAAGCATACTCTAAAATATGTTCCCCTATTAAACCTTCCAGGATCTTCCCCACCACTAAGTTAAACTTACAGGCCTGTAATTACCCGGCTGTGAACGACTACCCATTTGAATATTGGAATAACATCAGCCTTTCTCCAATCCAGAGGCACACCTCCGGACATGAGGGAATCTGCAAAAATAAGAAACAATGGCCTAAGATAAATGAACTTAGTTCCCTAAGTACCCAAGGATGTTTTTATCCGGTCCAGGAGATTTATTAATATTAACCGTATTTAGTTCTTTTTGTACTATATACTATCTCGGATAACCAAAGTGCACTTAAATCTTTATACCATTATTGCTACTATACTCTATGATATCTGTACTTGGATCTTCTATAGTATACAGAGGGGAAAAAAGTATATAAGACATTTGCTTTATCGCCATACTCTGTAACTAATTTATCCCCATTATTAATGGTGCCACATTTTCAGTCCTCATCTTTTTACTATTAATATACTTAAAAAAAAAAATAGCCTTAGTGATGCCTTGTTCAGCTATCCTAACTTCATTATTAATTTTAGCTAGTTTGATTGCTCTTACCTCCTTGTTACAGTTTTTATAATCCCTAAAGGCCCTTTCCATTCCCTCTGACTTAAAGGTTTTAAATGCCTTTTTCTTCCTTTACATTGCCTCTTTACATAGAATTCAGCCACATGGGCGCTGATTTATTTTTTTTACATTTATTTCCCAAGGGTAAAATTTAGATGTATCTGGCTTAAAATCCCTTGAACACATCCACTTCTGTTCAGTACCTTACCTGATAATACATTATCCCAGTTGACATTCTGAAGAGCTGCTTTTAACCTGGGAAAATATGCCTTCCTGAAATTAAAAGTCTTTGTTAACCCAGAGCACTTTTCCTTTCGATAACAAAGTCCAAACGACACTATTTCATGGTCACTATTCCCTAAGCCTCCAGTTACCTTAATATCTATAATGCGCTCCACACTGTTAGATATTACCAGATCCAACAGAGCTCCTTTTCTAGTAGGAACCATAACCTCCTTAAGAGAAAATTACCTGCAGCAAATTCGGAACTCATCACCTTTTTCTGTTATGGCAGTTCCACTACACCAATCAATGTCAGGGTATTAAAGTCCCCCATAATGAGCACACTCCCCAAACTTGCAGCCCTTGCAGACAACTGCATATGAAGTTGACTCACCTCCTCTCTGCTAGCATTGGCAGCTTATAGCAACACCAACAATGACATTACCCCCTTTCCTGTTGCCTAATTCCCATATTGCCTCCACTTTAACATATTGCCAGTTATCACTTCTTTTAAATTTGGCTTCAATTCATTTTTAACATAAACACTACTCCTTCCCCTTCCTTTTTCTCATTCTGTGCTGCCTAAACAAGGCATATCCTTCTAATTTACAGCCCAGTCATGAGAACTGTTCAACCACGTTTCTGCTATACCTATTACATCATATTTTCATTCAACGCCATAATTTCCAATTCACACCCATTTTGCAGCCAGGCTTCTTGCATTTGCAAACATACATTTTAGATTATGATATTTCAATTTATTCATACACTTTAATACACATGCCTCCCTATCCCCTATGCTAGCCCACCCCCCTTTCCACCCACCACTGGCCTATTACACCCTGCTTCCTCCTGGGCTATCTATCCCAGTGAGACTGCTAATATCCTCCTTTTTTCTAACAATAAAAAGGTTATGATAATAGATATATCTATCGAAGCATGTTAGTTTGTCTGAGGGTGTTTTTCTGCAGATAGTTCTCCTTCTTTTTCAACAGCTCTCAGAGATATCGAGAGAAAAAGGCTTGAAGTTTTCCCTACACGACCTAAAAATGTACCCTCTAACCAACCCATATTTTAAAGGTCCTATACACAAGGACAGTCTACTAGGCATCCTAATAACCCCCAATCAGAGGATGAACGGACTTCATTGATGACAAGACCTATGCTCAGTCTTTGGATATAGAGATCTTTTCAAAAAGTACGTAGGGGACAGCGAAGACCAATGGTCGGGAAGATGTTTTACGAGACAGAAGGAAGGATTCCTTTGGAACCGCATCTGTGAGAAAGAAGAACAACACAGGTTTTAAGTGTGGTCTGATTTATAGCTTAAACGTCTACAGAACTTATGTTTTAAGTAGAGGTCTTAACTTTGTATCAGTTGATAATTTTAAACTAACCTTTTCGATGCTATAATTGATGTCAATAAACTTGTCAGGAAGTTCCTTTTGAAAAAATGGTTTACAGATCTGGAGGAGACCGTTGTGTTGATAGTGTCAATGTTAACGATTGTGATGTTGCTCAAAAGAGTTCTACACAGGATCAGGAGAATATATCAGTTTTGGTTTCCCTTTTGAGCAGCAGGAACCAGGTGTGAATATGTCAGGCATAGGGTTGATCCAAGCTCCTATGCGTCAAGATTCTGTAGTAAATCTCGGTTTTACCCTAGGAGCTGTAGATCTAATGCTGTGGAAGTTTTTCAGAGCCTGGTAGAGCAAGCTTGGTTAAGCTACAGGATAATATGGTTCTACTTCTAGAGTTGATAATCTTTCTAGAGAGGAAAGGAAGGCATTACGATCCCTTAAAGATAATGACAGTATCATGATTAGAAATGCGGATAAGGGGGTGCTGTGGTAGTCCTCAACAAACAGACTATAAAAAAGAAGTGATTAGATTACTATAGATGTGGGCACCTATAGAGTTCAGACAGGGATCCGACAGGGTCTTTTCGTAAGGGGTTGATTGATTTTGTTGAGAAGGCATTATAGTTGGTCTATCCTATAATGCCTATTTTTCATTTTGTTACCTAAGATGCATAAGCCCCGAGCCCCCCCCCCGTAGGGCCCATTGTGTCTGGCATTGGGTCCCTAGGGGAGGGCCCCTCTTGTTGATATTTTACTTCAGCCTTTGGTCCTTCGCCTTGATTCTTACCTTAGAGACACTAAACGTGTTACATGTTTTCACTTCGCTTAATGTGGATGTGATTATCAATTGGCCTCTATCAATGTGTGTTCCTGTATTCCTGTATCCCCCATGATAAGGGAATACTAGCTATTAAGTACCATTGTGGATAATATAGCAAATATACTTATGCTCAAAATTATTCATACTGGAAGCGGTTTGGTTTCTATTGAATCATAATTTCTTCACCTTCGATGGTGTCTTCTTCCTCCAGACCTGGTGTGCAGCGATGGGGGCAAAATTCGCCCCCACTTATGCTAACCTGTATATGGGCTGGTGGGAGAGACAATGGTTTACCCCAGAATTAGTCAGATTTACCATTTCAACTTATATTAACCTACAAAGATACATTGACGATCTGTTGGTTTTAGGGAAGGGATCTAAATCGGAATTTGCTGAGTTTGTTAAATGTCTTAAACTTAATGATTTAAATTTGGAGTTCACCTATGATTTGGGGTGATACTCTAATTTCTGATATTACCATTATGTGTAAGGGGGTATTCTGGAAACCTCCATTTTCCGAAAAGAATCTGCTGGGAATACTTTTTACATGCATCCTCTAGTAATCCATCACATTGCTTAAGAGTTATCCCTTATGGTCAGTTTTGTTTGCATTAGAAGAAACTGTTCCAGGTTTGAGGATTTCGTATTGGACCTGCAAGTTAAGGGACAGGCTCCTTGCTAGGGGTATTCTTTTAATACATTGAGATCAGATTTGACAGAGCCCTTAAGAAGGACAGGGATCCTTGATTCGGTGTACCCTTGTTTACCGCAAATATTTCCCTTTGCAGGGTCATTCTAAGAAGGGGTTTCTCCTATCGGTAGAGCTGGTACAATGAACATTATATTTTCTACACGTTACAGTACCAGTATGCAGATATCACAAAAATTTTCGGAAGTACCTACCTGTCTTGTATGAGGACAGTCAACTTAACCAGCTTTGCATTTGGGGTAAAATTTGTAGCCAGAAGGGCTACTACTTTGGGTAGTATACTTTCCAGCCTCTTTTCTAATATAGTAAGTCCAAAGGTGGCTCCAACATTTGGGTACTTTTAAAGTGGCAAAAATAGATGCCTTACGTGCAACTATATAAAGTGGCCTCTGTTTTTCAAAGTACTTCTCTAATCAAATTTTTCATATTAAACAATATATTAATTGTGACTCATCATGGTTGTTTATCTACTTACCTGCCCAAATGTTTGATTCAGTACGTGGGTTGCACCTCTCGTGCTTTGAAGGCCCGTATAAGGGAACATGTTTCTAGTCCAGTCGCTAGACACTTTGCTAGGTGCAATTCAGGTAACCCTTCTGTTTAGTGGTACAGGGACACAAACCATTCAAAGAAGGGAAACGGGGTAAAATATGGAACGTGCATTAAAAAAGGAAGCCAGATGGATTTTTGTGTTAGGCACAAGGGTTCCTCGAGGCTTGAATAGCTTCTTTGATATTTCAGGATTTTTGGATAATTTATTCTATTTACATATTTATTTTGTTTTAGTTATATATTTCCCCTTTTTGTTTTTTTTCTCCCCCTTTTTTCTCTGCAGTATACATTGTAATGTTCTGTGATTTTGCAGTTTTCTCATGGTATTGATCCGTTTATCTGGGTTACTGTGTTATATGCATATTTTTTTGATTAACATTCACAATATGTCGGATGCATGCTGTACTTTTTATATTATTATTTATATATACATTTTTATTATATACTTTATGATTTTGTTTGTTGTTTGGTTTACTCTATCTCATGTTTATTATGTTTGCTTTAGTATTTACTCCTTTTTTAGTTTGATCTTGTTTTTTCTCATTTGTTTTTTCTTGTATGTGGTTAGTTTTTAGGCCTTGTTTGCTACGATACTGTGCCTTTAAATAATTAAGGGGCGGAGCCTATTTACACCTGAGTGGCTACTTAAGGAGTCTCCCTCCTCTTACAGAGTTGGATATTCCACCTATGATTAAGTGCATCATGCACGAAACACGTCAGGTTTATCTGACTCGCACTATGTTGTATTTCTGAATAAAAATGTTTTTTAACGGACGATAGAGTGCTTTGATTCCTATGTCTTACAGTGTGCACGCTCCTTTGTAATATATTTCTGCTAATACCCTCCTCCCCCAAACCTAGTTTAAAATCTCCTCCAACCCTCTAGCCATCTTCTCCCCTAAACAACTGCACGCCATCAGTGAGGTGCAACCCATCCCTACTAAAGAGCCTGTAGCCGCCAGCAAAGTCTGCCCAGTTCTCAATAAACCCAAACCCTTGTTCCTTACACCACCCTCTTAGCCATGCATTAATGCTCCTAGCTCCCGCTGTCTCCCTTGTTTAGCACGTGCTGCTTTAGTATTTCTGAAAACAATACCCTGGAGGTCCTTGCTTTTAACTGGCCCTAGCTCTCGAAATCATGTTTAAGAACCTCCCTCCTCCTCTACCTTTGTCATTGGCACCAATGTGAACCAAGACCGCCGGTCACACCCGACCCCACCCAATAATCTGTCTACACCGATCCACCACATGCCGAACCCTAGCACCAGGCAGGCAACACACAGTTCGGCATGTAGGGTCTTGGTGGCAATTACCCTATACCTCTATCAATGGAGTCCCCACCACTACCACTGCCTAGCATTCCTGATACTTAGTTCCTCCTCCCTTCTATCAGAGATGGCAGTTTCCTGGGTGCTCAGGGACTACCCCCTCCATACATGCTAATTCCCAGGTGTCCTCCTCCACTTTATTACCTAAGGCCGGAAAATCTGTTGGATGGGCACCTGGGAAGAAGCCCCCACCCTCCTCCCCCACTTCTCCTAGTAACCCTACAAACTCTCCCCCCTCAACCTTCCCTGTCCACTTCCCCCACCCTATACGTCCCCCACCCCCCCATCCCACATCCACCCGAGTACCCCGCTCCGCGGCACAACACCTGACCTCCTTGCTCCTTTACAAATAATCCCTTTCTCCTCTTCTAAAAGCAATCTATACTGGCCCCAGCCAGTGCCTGTGACCGCATGATTTACCAATCCCTGCAATGCTGCAAGCTGCCCCCTTAGACTCACCACTCATTCCAAATGGGCACCCACTCACACCTACACAGACATAGGTCCCCTAAAACGTCTGCTCCAGTTCCTATACATGTGGCAGGATGCACATTGCATGGTACCGACAAAACTGTCCCTTCATACCAACACCAGCCAGTACGCACACCTTGTTTAATTGCCCTTCTTTTTCAATGTCCTTCTTTTCTATGTCCTGAGATCAAGGTCCTTTACAACAGGGACGTTGTATCATTCCACTCTACTTGTTCACTCGCAGGAAACATCCTTTTGTTAGGTCAAACCACAGGTCCAACCATATGAATCTATTTAACTAATAGGCCCAGCCCCCACACCAATTAGTGCAAGAGCCAGGAAGGGAGTGAAAAAACAAAATACTTATTAACCCTTTCACAACCTTTTTGTGATTCAACAGGTGATATAGTAGAATATAGGACCCAGCGCACCCCTTTAACTGGAGAAAGAAAGATTCATCTGCTTACTGCACCACAGTCCTTAACACAGCACAAACAATACTTATTTCAAACTTTCATAAACACCATACAAATGATTAAATGTCCTTGAGATCAAGGTCCTTAAGAGCAAGGGACGTTGTATACATTCTACTCTAGTTCGTTTCACTCACAGGAAACTTCCTTTTGTTAGTTGTCCTTTAATATTTTAAACAATTCAGGTATTTTGCAGCTTAGTTTATGCCTTTGGGCTAATGCTTGTCTCCGTGAAGGGGCATCTATGAAGATTTGCTTGGAGACAATGTCAATGTCCCATCGTTACAGTGTTACAATCTTTGCATATTTAAAGCTTTTCTGTCCAAGTTCTGACAGAGCTGAATATTACAGTAAATTTATAGTCCATATTGAATGCTGCTCTCTGTAATGTGAATGTTTGGGAGAGTCAATAGGAGTAAGCACGTTATCCCATTCTACAGAAATTCCCCAAACCCACAAGTACGCAGAAAACAAAGAAACTCGGTCATTGGATTTTATTCATTTTAATCCAAAAATAAACACAGTACTTAAAAAAATGTCTTGCATTCGGCTTTTAATGTAAAATTATTTTGTTTCTTTTGCATAAACCTTACTGCTTTCTTATGTTAAAGGAGAGAGAACGATAAAAATATATATATATTATGACAGAATTCTGGTGTCTTACCTCTGCCTTGTAAGAATCTTGGTTTTCTGAGATCACTGTGGGCTGTTGATGTAGCCCCTCCCTTTCTGGTAGCATACACAATTTGCACATGCTCAGTTCATTCTTTACCCCAAACTTCCTGTCAGATCACTACTAGCTGACCATTGACTTGTCTCAACAGAGATAAAACTGGCGGAATTTACTGGTAAGAAGGAGGGTTCAGAACTGAGTAGGATTTCAGAGGGGTGGGTCTCAGGAAAATGGTTTTGTAATAAATTGACTTCATATTAATTGCTAAATCCCATTTATTCTATTGTTTTTAATTTTGCTTTAAAGAAAACAAAACCTAAAATAAAAAAGGTGACCATCTATATAAAAGGACAGTGTTGCAAAACTGACACCGCGTGGCCAATCTGGATATATCCAGCCATATTAAAGGAGAGATAAAGGTAATATGGAAGGGGGTCACGTGTCTAAGCAGGGGAATGTAAACTCCTACACAGAATAAGTTGAACACACTGGAGAATTTCCTGCAGGACTTGGAACTTAGGTTCCCAGAAGACTGATGAGTAATGGCGCCCACAGGAAATGAATGGGCGACACTGATAATTTGGAGAATTCTATCGGAACCATTGCAATGATGTATTAACATGCGTCAAGATTCTATACAGGGAGAGGCCTGAAGACTGGGCCCACTTATTGGCCATTAATGTCATTTGTCAAGATAAAAACGACACAATAATAATAAGCTGTGACATCATGTAAGATATTATTTCCTATTTAACCAGGAATCTCCAGTTTGATGTCCTTGGCGGTCCTTCTGATGGAGGGCAGAGAAGGGGAACATTCCACGGTGAAATTATGGTTTAAGTAGATACAAATGTTTTAATATTGAACATGCTACATGGATGGATCCATTCAGATAAAGACAATTTGATTATTTAGTTACATAGCTAAACACATGTTCATCAACTTCATCCCCATGCTTATTTTGGCCTATGATGACCACCCTATATATATTTCATGGAAGGCTGAGAATTTGCATTGGAGACCATGTGCTAATGACGTGTCGTGGAAGATGTAAAGAAACTTACCTGCTGACAGGAAGATGACTGATCACTGTTTATTGGTGCATCTATTAAGGTGGCCATACATAAGCTCTACGGGCAGGGACCTCTTCCTCATGTTACACGTTTCAACACTTTATTTTCATGATGCTCATTCTTATTTATATATTTATGTATTATTTACTGTCCCCTCGTACGACTTGTTGTATTTTATATTATACAGCGCTGCGTCCCCTAGTAGGCGCCTATAAAAATTAAACATATATATCATATAACATGCACTAGTGCATATATAACTGTATTAGTTATATGTAGCAGCGCTGTGTCCCCAAGTGGCGCTATATAATAACATATCATACATACTGTAAATCTGTATTGTTATAATGTACAGCGCTGTGTCCCAGTGGCGCTTATATAATAACACATAATACATACTGTATAATCTGTATGTTATAATGTACAGGCTGTGTCCCCAATGCGCTATATAAATAACAATACATACATACTGTATAATCTGTATGTGTTATATGTACAGGCGCGCCCCTATGGCGCTATATAAATAAACATATACATAATACTGTATAATCTGTATTGTTATAATGTACAGCGCTGCGTCCCCAGTGGCGCTATATAAAAACATATACATACATACGTATCTGTATTGTTATAATGTACAGCGCTGTGTCCCCAGTGGCGCTATTAATAAACATACAATACATACTGTATAATCTGTATTGTTATAATGTACAGCGCTGTGTCCCCAAGTGGCGCTATATAATAAAACATATACATACATACTGTATAATCTGTATTGTTAATGTACAGCGCTGCGGTCCCCAGTGGCGCTATATAAATAAACATATACATACATACTGTATAAATCTGTATTGTTATAATGTACAGCGCTGCGTCCCCAGTGGGCTATAATAAATAAACATATATCATACATACTGTATAATCTGTATTGTTATAAGTGTACAGCGCTGCTGTCCCCAAGTGGCGCTATATAAATAAACATATACATACATACTGTATAATCTGTATTGTTATAATGTACAGCGGCTGGTCCCCAAGTGGCGCTATATAAATAAACATATACATACATACTGTATACGTATTGTTATAATGTACAGCGGCTGGTCCCCAGTGGCGCTATATAAATAAACATATACATACAATACTGTATAATCTGTATTGTTATAATGTACAGCGCTGCGTCCCCTAGTGGCGCTATATAAATAAACATATACATACATACTGTATAATCTGTATTGTTATATGTACAGCGCTGTGTCCCCAAGTGGCGCTATATAAATAACATATACATACATACTGTAATCTGTATTGTTATAATGTACAGCGCTGGCTCCCCAAGTGGCTCTATATAAATAAACATATACATACATACTGTATAATCTGTATTGTTATAATGTACAGCGCTGCGTCCCCTAAGTGGCGCTATATAAATAAACATATACATACATACTGTATAATCTGTATTGTTATAATGTACAGCGCTGTGTCCCCAGTGGCTTATATAAATAAACATATACATACATACTGTATAATCTGTATTGTTATAATGTACAGTCGCTGTGTCCCAGTGGCGCTATATAAATAAACATATACACATACTGTATAATCTGTATTGTTATATGTACAGCGCTGCGTCCCCTAGTGGCGCTATATAAATAAACATATACATACATACTGTATAATCTGTATTGTTATAATGTACAGCGCTGGTCCCCAAGTGGCGTCTATTATAAATAAACATATACATACATACTGTATAATCTGTATTGTTATAATGTACAGCGCTGCGTCCCCTAGTGGCGCTATATAAATAAACATATACATACATACATACATATGAACGATAATGGATAAATCACGTTGGGGACGGCGGGATTTACCTATTATCGTTGTGTGGTAGGGGATATTCCCGACTGATCGGATCGCTGACAACGACCATAGTTGGCACAGCGGTCAATGGGAATGACAAAGAATTGCCGTTGGTTGGTATCGGCTCCCTTTACTTGAAGTAGAGGTAGTCAATATGATCGTGCTGTGTATGGCCGTACAACGGTCCTTGTGTGCTGCTCCACAGCATGTGTGCCAACAGATACCAATCTGATCAGTCGGCACAACTTGACATGCTTAAATCGCATGTGTATGGCCAGCTTAACGGACCTGCCCAGGTCACAATCAGGAAGGAGAAGTATCATCCGATTGTCAGAAAATGATCAGTATCGGTAGGTCCCATAAACTGATGCAGAGAATCACAAAATAAAAACTAATCCCTGGATCAACTTGATGATAAATATGTTAAAGGGCAAGTCTACCCCCCAAACTAAGATAACCTAATTACTCTTCAAAACCGAGATCTCTCTAGTTTTCAAACTCTCTGCGAGGTTTCTAAGTATACTTCCCAACACTCATTCCCTCGCCTGTCTTCTGCTGCTGCTTCGTGCCTTTCTGTGCAGAAGGGTCCGACTGACAGTGGCGTCAGTGATTGGCTGAGACAGCACGATTTCAATAGAGGGTGGTCCCGATATCGGGTTGGCTTCTCCATGTACTAATGGGTTAGTGAGGGTTTGGCACTGATTGGGTTGATTTAATGTCCTTACCTTACGGCGCTCACTGCAGGGCGTAAATGCAGTAAGGAGCCGCGGCTTGCGAGGGTTTTACGGGTCGTAAAACCCTTAAAGCGTGTTTCTGTATCACGCTAATCCCCATATATATCACGCTATACTAAAACATTGCGTGTGTGGGTTTTACGCTTATTTATTTATACAATTATGAAAATATTTTGCCCGTAAATGCACCGTTTATAAAGTATTGGAAATAGCGCGGCACACCGACATGTAGTGAGGCTAGGCTATAACACTCCCAGAATGACATCACAAGCTTAAAGGCACATCTTCTGACATCACATTGGAGAAGCTACACCCATTGGTGTCACAAAATGCTTTTTGTAATACATTTAGAGCTAGGCCGCACTGGCGCGTTTTTGGCAGTAGTGTGGTGTGGCGCTAGTTTTGTTTCACAGGAAGTAAAATTTTTTTAAAATTGGTTAATACAAATTACTTCAAAGTGATGAGAATCTCAGTTTGTGTCTGTTTGTTTCTGTCTGTGTATTGTGTGGCTGGAAGTTCTACAAAGAACAATGCGAATGTGTTATTTGAGGCTTTAGCATTAGGTGTTCAACTTAAAGGTTCTCATCAATGCCTACATAAGGGGCCGTACACTACATACCTGCGTACACTAGACTTGGCCGTACACTTCACCGCTGTACACTAGACGTGGTCGTACACTATACCTGACTGTACACTAGACGTGGTCGTACACTACAACTGATGTAACTAGACGTGGTCGTACACTACACCGACTGTAACTAGACTGGTCGTCACTACAACTGACTGTACACTAACGTGGCCCGTACACTACACCTGACTGTACACTAGACATGGCCGTACACTACACTGACTGTACACTAGACGGGCGTACACTTCACCTGACTGTACCTAGACTTGGCGTACACTACCTGATGTACACTAGTGGGTCGTACACTAACCTGACTGTACATAGACGTGGCGTACACAACTGACGACCTGTGGCGTAAATGATACACTTGTACACTAGACTGATAGACGGGTACACTACCGACTGTACTAGACGTGGTTACGAATACACTACACATCGACACTTACCGCTGACACTAGCCGTGCACAAAGCTACACTACTGCCGTCCGCTGTACTACATGAACTTACACTGAGGTACTCACTGCTTACACTAGACTGCGTACCTACACTGACTGTACCTAGACGGGCCTACACTCACCTGACTGTACATAGATGGTTACACTACATGAACTGACACTAGACGTGCACACTCACTGTTAACAGTTGGCTACACTTACCGACTAGTACACTAGACGGGTCGTACACACACCGATGTACACTCAGACGTCCCGTACACTTCCACCTGACTGTTAAACAATGAATGCAATGAAGAAAGATCCAATTTGGAACTAACTAATCCTTAAGGCTGCATAACACAGCACCCTGGCGATATCCTTCAGACTAATGATGTATAAGCCCAATGATACGGATGAGATTAAGTGGTACGAGATATTCGGTGAACGTTGAAGACCACCACTTTATTTCCAGTTAATAGTGTCCACGCAAACCACAAAAACAGACGGCATTGCATTACATTACCTAGTTCATGACGAGAGGTAGAATACTTATTTCTACCTCTCAATTACAGCTCTAGGGAGAAATAATTAATTTAGGGTTCAGTGGTCCTTTAAATATTAAACCAAATTCTCCCTTAATGTTTTTCATCACAAAATGTTCTTTTAAATCCATTGTAATGGATTGATCACCCTACCCCATATATAAAGTCAATAGATCAATTAAAGGCAACTTGTACTCTTCAAATGAAAAGAATATGATAATAATTTGGAGACAAACCAGTTCTCTACTGTAAGTTTAACTGGGGAGTTGGCCAAAGGTTTACACTTGGTAAATATGAATCTGGTTTACATCATGATCAAAAAAATCCCTCATCTGGTAAACAATTGAAATCTCTCCCTACGACAGTAAACACAACGCGATGTGAAGAACAAGGCGTTGTACGAGACTAACGCCATTTTACTTATTGTATTATATATATATTATATATATACATACATATCCTAGCTGTCAGTGGAATAAATGGCTGTTCATAAATGTATAGATTTTCCTTTAGACTGGTTGATTTATGGAGGAGACGCTAATGAGAAGGAAGGAAGGGCAGATAATGTGCCAATCCAGATCAGCTTTAGACTGAATAAATGGTAACATCTCTCTCTGCAGTGTGACATCTCTTTAATGTTTCACTCAGACCAGAATGCATTGCAGTGTGACATCTCTTTAATGTTTCACTCAGACCAGAATGCATTGCTCTGTGACATCCTTTTAATGTTTCACTCAGACCAGAAAGAAATCCCAAGCCATAAAGCATAGGGATACATGGCTGAGAGGGAGGGGGAGCAGGACTGTTAGGTAGATTTAAGAATAAGCAAGGGGAATGATAGGCTAGAGGTAAAGAGCAGGGATAGGCTAGGGGGGTTATACAATGTTGCAAGTAAGCTAGGAGAAGGGAATATAAGTGGGAAGAAGGGGAGGGCTAGGGGCAGTGAAGCAGAGGAGACAGAAGAAGTTCCAAGAAATCAAAGCAGCAGGAAGACAGAAAAGCGGTGGAAAGGGGTGCCCAGCAGAGCTGTAAACACCAAGCTACTCACCGAGCTGACTCACTACCCCTGGGCTTCCCCTGACTGCCATGGAGAGCATCGATCGGCTACTACAGGAGCTGAGAGCGAAGGCCGCGACGAGAGGGGACGAATGGCTAAGGAGAGAGCTGCAGAGGATCGACTCAACGCCGGGATCCATCGCAGGCCGCAGCAGAAGGAGAGCGCGTCCACCGGAGAGACTGAGTCCCGACACGGCCCCGGCTACTGGAAGGAGGAGGAGCAACAGTGGTAGGCCCATCCAAGCCCGGCAACCAGGAGCGGCAAGTGATCTCGCGAGAAGAGGACGGAGAGAGATGACGTCAGCAACAGGCGCCGGAGTAAGGGCATCGAGAGCAAGCGACGGAGCAGTGACGTCAGCGACAAGCGCCGGAGTAAGGGCACCGGGAACAGGCGACGGAGCAGTGACGTCAGCAGCAGGCGCCGGAAGAAGAAAGAAAACGGAGGACAACGCCGCCCGCCCAGCCGACACCAGGAGAAGGATCCGCACCGCCCACCCAGTCAACAGGAGCCCTGAAGGGAGCGGGGCAAACACCGCCCGCTCCACCAACAGGAGGGGAACAACCCGCACCGCCCGCACAGCCAGCAGCACCAAGGAAGCGACCCACCTTAGGAAGCAGCAGGAAGATGCACTTGGCAAAGGGCATCAGGTGGGCTTGCTTCCCAACCCAATGGCACCACACACCAGGAGGAGACAGCGGAATACAAAGGCTGCACTGGCAGCTGAAGAACGATCCCCCTGCTCATCTCACAGAAGGCGACCAGGAGAGAGCAGGGAGGGATCTTTGCACGGCAGCTACAGGGCCACGGCTTCCACGTCCAGTGCAGCGGTTCAACTCAACGCAGAGGACTACATCGAAGACGACTTCATCACAGGGGACATCGCCGCAGAGGACCGCAGCGAGGAGGAGTATAGCCAGGGTTCCAGCGAGGAGGACACCAGCCCAGCAGTGAGGAGCGTTGTGCAAGTACCATATCCAGCAGCAGCGTCAGGGGTCCCCACGGCAGTCGGCACCGCAAGAGCTGACCAGCTTATCGGTGAGTCCCCTAACGGGGGTCTATGCACTGCACCACACAATACACATATGGATAACCAATCAGCTACACCCCTAACAGGAACAGATCCAAATGTAAACAGGTTTGGGGAATTTTTTGGGGGATTGAGGGAGCTTATGAAGTCATGGGAAACAAAATTAGTGCCAGGACAAGGGGAAAAGGTGATTGACGCAGGCGCAGGAGGTCAGGCACAGATGGAAGCTGACCCAACACAGGCCTGGGTCACATCAGGACGAGTAGCAACACAGGTAGGGACAGTGACCCCAGCAACTAGTAGCGCCGGGGCCAACTTAGGGCAAATGGTGGCACAAACAGGGTCAGAGGCAGCCGCAGCGAACAGTGCAATAATGGAACAAGGCAATGGACAGGAAGACAGATTAGGCAGGAATAAGGACAGACTGTCAGATTCATCAAAAGGAGCAACCTACCTGTGCTTTGAGGGCCCTCTGGGTACTCATTTAAAAACAGAAATACGGGAGCGTATATGGAAAGGGCAGTACGTAGACTTTTTCGCTCTACTTCCCACAGACAGGGTACAGGCAGAGAGAATAACAAAACAGGAAGAATCAAAGAGGGAGGACGAAGAGGCTAGAAGGGTGCGGCTCATTCCGAGAACTTTCCACAACTGGCTGCAGGCCTTTATCATATTCGGTAGTGTACTAGGCGAGAAATCGCCCGGCGAATGCCCCGCTTTGTTTTGCTACTTAGATGGCATATTCGAAGCATTTAAAACGTTTGGCGGGCTAGCGTGGCTAAAATATGACGAGCAATTTCGCCAGCGAAAAGCCGTCAGATCAGGGATTCAGTGGGACCACAGGGACATGGGCCTCTGGCTGAAGCTCATGTGCCCCAGCCGGCCATCCATAACTCCCTTTCACGGAGCTGCTGGGGGAGGGTGGCAGCCTCTTCCCTCAGCAGTACAAACAAAAAAGGGTTTCTGCTGGGCCTTCAACGAGGGACACTGCAAATTCGGTCAGGCTTGCAAATTTAAACATGAATGTTCGCAATGCGGAGGGTCCCACAGTTTTACTAGATGCTACAAGAAAGGTAGACAAACGGGCAGACACTCAGAGGCCGTTGGAAAAGGGGAGGACACCAGTGAACGTGGGCGCGATGGCCCCTTTCCTAAACATCTATAAAGATCGGCAAGCAGCCATGCTGCTTGAACAGGGCTTTAGTCAGGGTTTTTTCATTCCATTCAAAGCTACTCAAACCCCAACGGTATCAAGGAACCTGCGATCGGCACTACAATATCCAGCTATAGTAGATAATAAACTAAACAAAGAAATCCAAGCAGGGAGAATGGCAGGCCCCTTCAAAACCACACCCATACATAACCTAAGGGTATCCCCCCTGGGTTTGGTCCCCAAAAAAGAAGTGGGAAAATATCGCCTAATACATCATTTATCCTACCCCAGAGGGGGTTCGGTAAACGATGACATAGAAAAAGAATTATGCAAAGTTACCTACACGTCCTTCGACAAGGCAGTCGCACTACTACGACAAGCAGGGCAGGGAGCACTGATGGCAAAGACGGACATTGAGTCCGCCTTCCGCCTTCTACCTGTTCACCCCGAATGTTTCCACCTGTTAGGTTGCAAATGGAGAGGGATGTATTACGTCGACAAATGCTTACCCATGGGCTGCTCTATTTCATGCTCCCACTTTGAAAGTTTTAGCACATTCCTGGAATGGGTAGTTCGCTTAGAATCAGGAATCGAGTCAGTAATACACTACCTCGACGATTTCCTCTTTATTGGGCGACCAGGGACCCATCAATGTAATTGGCTCTTGCAAACCATGAAGCAGGTATCAGATAGGTTCGGGATACCACTAGCAACGGATAAAACAGAGGGCCCGACTACAGTACTAAGCTTTCTAGGGATTGAATTAGACTCCGTCAAAATGGAATTTAGACTACCCACACAAAAAGTAAAAGAACTACAAGCACTGGTCCTTCAGGTAAAACACTGCAAGAGCTTACCCTTGCGCCATGTACAGTCTCTGCTGGGAAGATTAAACTTCGCTTGTAGAGTCATGCCAATGGGCAGAATATTTTCCCGGAGACTGTCACTGGCGACAAGAGGTATCTCTCGCCCACACCATTTCGTTCGGATTAGGCAGGCAGTTAGGGAGGACTTAGCAGTGTGGGCTTCCTTTTTACAAAATTACAATGGCAGGACATTATGGCGCCAGGAGGAAGTATCCAACGCAGACATACAACTGTTCACCGATGCGTCGGGTAGCCACGGGTATGGGGCATTCTTCAGGGGACAGTGGAGTGCGGAGTTATGGCCGGATTCCTGGAAAGAATTAGGAATAACAAAAAATATGTCGTTGCTGGAGCTGTTTCCCATACTCGTGGCAATAGAATTATGGCAAGATCAACTAAAAAATAGAAGGGTAATGTTTAATTGCGATAACCTTAGCGTAGTCCAGGCCCTCAACACACTATCATCCTCGTCACCACCGGTCATTCGTCTGTTAAGACACTTAGTCCTCCGCTGCCTACAAAATAACATAGTAATCAAGGCCAGACATATTCCAGGGGTACAAAATAACATAGCGGATGCATTGTCTCGTTGTCAGTGGGACAGGTTCCAGAAGACGGCCCCAGGAGCAGAGCCACTCAACCGTCCATGCCCCCCATTAATATGGGATTTAGCGGCTTGGGACTTGAGGAACTAATAAAAAGGTCCGTGGCCAACACCACTTGGAAAAGATACGCGAAAACATGGTCAGAATGGGGGCTCATAAAAAGGAAGTGGTGTCAATCACATAGGGAGGACGACAGAAAAACATTACTCGCTTGGATAGTGGACATGCACAAACAGGGAGTGTCAGGGGCAACAGCGACGAACAGAATGGCAGGCCTGTCTTTCCTATTCAAAATGCAGGGCGCAACCGACTGGACAAAGGATGCAGTAGTAAAACAAGCATTAAAAGGATACAGGAAGGGGACACGGGAGGAAGACAAGCGCAGGCCCATCACGTTTGCAATTCTGAGGTCACTGCTGAAGAAGCTCAAAGAAATCTGTTTTTCAGAGTTCGAAGAGCGATTGTTTAAGGCGGCCTTCACAATAGCATTCTTTGGAGCCTTCCGCATCAGTGAACTCTTGCCTAGATCAAAAAAGGACACAGGGGGCATACAGATGTCAGACATTGCACTAACGGGACAGCAAGTAGGGATATGGCTAGCAAGGTCAAAGACGGATCAAGGTGGTAAAGGAAAATGCGCTAGAATATCATCCACAGGGGGCGAAGCCTGCCCCATAACCTCCCTACAAAATTTCATAAGATATAGGCCATCGGGTCAGGGCCCCCTCTTTATGCACATAGATAAAACAGCACTGTCACGATACCAGTTTATCGCGGTATTGAAAAAGGGCATAGCACTCCTGAGCCTGCCGCCCAGCGAATTTGGTTCACACTCATTCAGGATAGGCGCAGCCACAGAAGCGGCTCAGAGGGGCCTGGGAGACGAGCTAGTAAAACAAATAGGCAGATGGCGATCAGACAGGTTCCGTACTTACATACGCCCGCACAAATCATTGATGTAGCAGATAAGGTCATTTTACTTATACCGGGCAATATGTTTCTCTCCATATAGATCCACCGGCAGTCCTATGGATTATGGGACATTCCTTTATCCACCATGCAGCAAAAAGGGCAGTAGTCAGGAGGGAGGGCAGACAACTAGGTTTCAAGAAAAATACCTTGGCAATTCACTGGTTAGGGCGCAGGGGCATGCTATGGCGCAATCTGTTACCCCAGTTTCTAGAAAGGGTCAGGCTCCATGGCCCACCTAATATCCTTTTGATACACCTAGGGGGAAATGACTTATGTTCAGTGCCTAGCAGAGTCCTGATGATGGACATAAAATGTGATCTGTTACGACTATGGTCGGCGTTCCCGGCGATGCGGGTGATATGGTCGGAAATTACGACCCGACTACATTGGAGGGAATGCAGGTCATACAAAGCAGTCGAGAGAACCAGAATAAAAATAAACAGGGCAGTTAATAAATTCATAATCAGGAATGGGGGAAAGGTGATCAGCCACAGGGACTTCGAGTCGGAAAAATCGGGATGGTTTGCAAAAGATGGGGTTCATCTCACTGAAATAGGTATGGACATGTTTAATTTTGACCTAGGGGACGGAATAAAAGCAGCCTGGGCAGTTTGGGGGAACAGGCAGTCCTAAGGTGTCAGGTCTCCCTGTTATGGCAATTGGTCACTGGAAGCTGGCTGGTGTGGAAAGGGGTGGAGCTAGCCCAAGGGGTGGCAGCTCCTGAATATCCTGGTCTGGACTAGAGAGTATGGTGTCGGCATAGCCGAAAGGTGCTCATCGAGTCGGTGTAGCTACGACTGGTGAGCAAATTCAACGGTAGCTTCCAGTGAACCACTCTACAGCGGTTAAATGGTTAAATGTTTAAATGGTTAACTGGTTAAATGTTTTTGGTAATAAGCAATGTTAATTTAATTAATTATTTAATAAGAAATGGTTTTATTCTGTAAAGATTTGTTAAATAAAGCTGTGACCCCTTTTGATCCAAAAGTCAGTGTCAAGTGTATTATTTGGAGAGGTTAATGGAGTCTTAAGGGGTCAGCTATGGGAAAGGGAAAGGCAGGTTGGACAGGTGGTACAGGTATACACATCCATCGTATCTCAGCCATGCATTGCACTGTGACATCTCTTTAATGTTTCACTCAGACCAGAATGCATTGCTCTGTGACATCCTTTTAATGTTTCACTCAGACCAGAATGCAGTGCAGTGTGACATCTCTTTAATGTTTCACTCAGACCAGAATGCATTGCACTGTGACATCTCTTTAATGTTTCACTCAGACCAGAATGCATTGCAGTGTGACATCTCTTTAATGTTTCACTCAGACCAGAATGCATTGCTCTGTGACATCTCTTTAATGTTTCACTCAGACCAGAATGCATTGCTCTGTGACATCCTTTTAATGTTTCACTCAGACCAGAATGAGCAGAAAATGACAGCCTGAATAGGCTGGAAGAATTCCTTGGCCACTGTGACAATTGGGGGGGGGGCTCGGCTAACAATAATGTTACAAAGTGTTAAGAATTATAATTGTTTTATTGGTCAGAGGGAAAAGGGAGTGGGATGATGTTGATAAAAGGGTCAATGCTGAAACAATGTTTCATTAATACAATTAAGGCAGATAGATAAGAATTGTCCCTACCGCCCTCCCTGATGTTATGGCTTGAATAAAATTTTGTGTTGTCACAGCGTGTTTTAGGCGCATTTGCCAGTGCAGTGTACAAACATTTAAATTGAAATTTGTGGTGAGTTAAGCTGGTGGGAAGGGGCGCGGCCTGTGGCTGATGGCGCAGGTCGGCCTTGCCACACCAGCAGGAGACTCCTGGGACTCTGTGGTTTTATTCGTGCCGGTTGCCAAGCAACTGCTGGCACATTTGTTACAACTGCAATGCTAGAATGTTGTAATATTAAAATGTTTAATAAAGCTGTGGCCATTTGTACAACCAATTGCTGTTAATGTGTCTTTTTGGGATTGGGTAAGGCCGCAGCACAAAAAAGGGGGGTGGAAAAAGGCCCCCGGTTTAAGGGTACAGGAGAGGGCTCCCTATTTGTCAAATCAGTGGCCATGCATTGCACTGTGACATCTCTTTAATTTTTCACTCAGACCAGAATGCATTGCACTGTAATGTCCCCAGATATACACAGGGGGTGGGACAGACCCAGTTAGCACAATTTCTGGTATCTGTTTCTTCCACTCTATTGAGAACTATGGGGTGATGACACAGAAGTTCAGGCCCTCATCCTTTGTTAATGGGGAGGAAATGAAAAAGGGCTTAGTCCCCCTTTAATTGAACCATTTCAGGTTTTCTATCGGTACCGCACTTTAAGAGAGTGTTCTGGCGATTGTTATGATCGTTGTTGTGAATCTACAATTGCGGTTGCAGATTAATGTTCAATGTTTTAGATAAATGAACGTTCAGCATAAATTTGCGATCGTGGCCATACATTTACGCACACGTTTGTACTGTGATACAGTGGGTTTTTAAATATGTCCATATTATGCAACATTGCTCGATTGCAGCGCATGGCAACAGGCACAAACACGCCAGTAACACGTGTGCAAACGTTTGCGTGCCTGTTTCCGGCACGCCGGTAAGTGCTTAAGTGTGGCCTCAGCCTTTACACGGTTACACATAGCTGAATACTGGGTATAGTTTGGAGATTTGGCCAAATCCCAGTTTTTTTACAGGATTTCCCCGAATCCTCAACGCTGGTTGAACCGAATCCAAACCTTTCTGAGCACGTGACTCTACTGCCCTCCGGAAAACTGGACATAACTGCTTAGGCTTCGCTCACACTAGACACATTTTAAAGGGTAACTGTGGTCTCCAATTCTTCCAAACCAGTAAGAATGATATAACAAGCCTTCCATCACACCTTCACAGTAAAACCTAAATCACATCTCTAGATAATATTTGTGAGAAGTTATTGCTGGAAAGGTTCAGTGATATTACTTCCTGCTTGAACTCTTCCTGTTTTCAGCCATGTGACCAGCTTGTAGTCATGTGACCAGCCTGTCTGCATTAATAGGCTCCCCTTGTCAACTGTCAATTTTCTCCCCAGGTACTTCCTGATTTTCTCAGCATTAGGGGGGTTATTCAATAAAAGTCTTTATCGTTTAAAATGGTGCTAATTTTGGCCCTACCAATCAGATGTTAGCTTTCAAATGTTACATAAATTCTGATAGGTTGGGGCAAAATAAGCACCATTTTAAATGATAAGAACTTTTATTGAATCTCCCTGTAAGTCTTTACTGAGCATGCTTCTCCCCCGGGGCAGATGGGCAGGCAGAGATAAGGTGATGTCACTCAAGCTACTGGAAGCAGGAAGTTTGAACATTCACCTCTATATTATTTCTCACAGGGTGAAGATGTGATTGTCGACTCATTATAAAGAAAATACTGCAGGCTTTTATTTAACCCTAACTTGTTTGGAGACCACAGTTGCCCCAAGTTTGCGGTAACACAAGTGTTGGGGATAAAGGCAAGGACATCCATTTCATATAGGGATGCCATAAACCGGCCCAGACTGCTGCATTTTTATGCATTGCGTTGTGTAGCACTGCTCACTGCCGTTTAGTGCAATAGCGCAATACCAATGGGGACCAGAATAAAACAACATAAAAACACACAGTTTTATGCATTTTTTCGACATTTAACAAAAACCCTGCACTGCATAAAATCACACAACAAAGCACACAAAACCGCTACTGCAGACGCATAAAAATACATGGTAATAACGGTATAAATCATAATGGTTTTGTGTTATGTATTGTGAACGTAGCCTTAAGCTGTGTACACACCATACAAGTATTCGGATCAATCGACCGATAGTTCAGTGTATTAGTCGATTAGATCGGAAAAATTGTGTGGGTTTTGGACGCAACCAACTGCTAGTTGGTCCGAACCAGAAACATGGACGTTCCGATGAGCTAAAAAAACACGGCCGATCCTGCAGTTGTCTATGGAGCGCACTTTCAGTTTTGGTGAACTGCCACAACCAACAGTCCTTCATCCTGACCAACCAGTTGGAAATGCCTAACGGTCGACCAGGACAAAGGATCTCTTTGTGTGTACCAAGCTTAGAAATGGCAATGTTGGGACGCTAAAGGCTCGTACGCGACGCACGATGTATATGAACGAACGTTTTGGGCGATAATCGGCCCGTGTGTAGGCACTTTATCAGCCGAAAAGGTCATTTGATCAGGGATCGGTTAATGACCGACTTGGCGGATCTCCGAACGACTGACCGTTTCGGGTGATAAAGCACCTACACACAGGCCGATTATCGGCCGAAACGTTCGTTCGTACACAACGTGCGTCGCGGGTCAGGACCCGCGATCGCACGTGTGTACAAGCCTTAATTCACCTATGTACATATTGGGTGCACGGGTGGCCCACCTTTTAATCCCCCATTTTTTGAAATTTATTTTGCAGCACATCAGTTTTTTTAAAAACATTTGACACCCTCTGTGATAGAATTTAAGGAGAACTATAGTGCATAATAAGTTTTTTCAAAAACAATTAAAATCTCCCTGCCTCTGGTATTTTTTACAAAGTTTATTTTTACAGTTACAGCCTGTCTGCATTAATAGGCTCCCCTTGTCAACTGTCAATTTTCTTCCCAGGTACTTCCTGATTTTCTCAGCACTAGAGGGGTTATTCAATAAAAGTCTTTATCGTTTAAAATGGTGCTAATTTTGTCCCTACCAATCAGATGTTAGCTTTCAAATGTTACATAAATTCTGATAGGTTGGGGCAAAATTAGCACCATTTTAAACGATAAGAACTTTTATTGAATCTCCTTGTAAGTCTTTACTGAGCATGCTTCTCCCCCGGGGCAGATGGGCAGGCAGAGATAAGGTGATGTCACTCAACCTACTGGAAGCAGGAAGTTTGAACATTCACCTCTATATCATTTCTCACAGGGTGAAGATGTGATTGTCGACTCATTATAAAGAAAATACTGCAGGCTTTTATTTAACCCTAACTTGTTTGGAGACCACAGTTGCCCCAAGTTTGCGGTAACACAAGCATTGGGGATAAAGGCAAGGACATCCATTTTATATAGGGATGCCATAAACCGGCCCACACTGCTGCATTTTTATGCATTGCGTTGTGTAGCACTGCTTGCTGCCGTTAAGTGCAATAGCGCAATACCAATGGGGACCAGAATAAAACAACATAAAAACACACAGTTTTATGCATTTTTTGGACATTTAACAAAAACCCTGCACTGCATAAAATCACACAACAAAGCACACAAAACCGCTACTGCAGACGCATAAAAATACATGGCAATAACGGTATAAATCATAATGGTTTTGTGTTATGTAGTGTGAACGTAGCCTTAAGCTGTGTACACACCATACAATTATTCGGATCAATCGACCGATAGTTCAGTGTATTAGTCGATTGGATCGGAAAAATTGTTTGGGTTTTGGACGCAACCAACTGCTAGTTGGTCCGAACCGGAAACATGGACGATCCGATGAGCTAAAAAAACACGGCCGATCCTGCAGTTGTCTATGGAGCGCACTCTCAGTTTTGGTGAACTGCCGCAAACCAACAGTCCTTCATCCTGACCAACCAGTTGGAAATGCCTAACGGTCGACCAGGACAAAGGATCTCTTTGTGTGTACCCAGCTTAAGTTTCTAGAAATGGCAATGTTGGGACGCTAAAGGCTTGTACGTGACGCACGATGTGTATGAACGAACGTTTTGGGCGATAATCGGCCCGTGTGTAGGCAATTATTTGGCCAAAAAGATCATTCGATCAGGGATCGGTGAATGACCAACTTGGCGGATCTCCGAACGACTGACCGTTTCGGGCGATAAAGCACCTACACACAGGCCGATCGCGGGTCATGGCCCGCGATCGCACGTGTGTACAAGCCTTAATTCACGTATGTACATATTGGGTGCATGGGTGGCCCACCTTTTAATCCCCCATTTTTTGAAATTTATTTTGCAGCACATCAGTTTTTTTAAAAACATTTGACACCCTCTGTGATATAATTTAAGGAGAACTATAGTGCATAATAAGTTTTTTCAAAAACAATTAAAATCTCCCTGCCTCTGGTATTTTTTACAAAGTTTATTTTTACAGTTAGTATAGTATAGTATAGTATAATATAGTATATGAGGTTGAATAAAGACATATGTCCATCCAGTCCAACCCATCTAGCAATATTCCTGCCTAACTGTTGATCCAGAGGAAGGCAAAAAAACCCACCAAATTTATGAAGGGGGAAAAAATTCCTTCCTGACTCCAAATGGCCATCGGAAATTTCCCTGGATCAACTCTACTTTATGAATCAATACCAGTAACTTGCAACATTCCTTGTTTGCAGAAACTCATCCAGCTTTTTTTTGAAACTGACCAATGAACCTGCCATAACAATGTCCACTGGAAGACAGTTCCATAGCTTTACCGTTCTCATAGTGAAAAACCCTTTTACGAACTTGAAGCCTAAACCTTTTTTCTTCAAGTCTTAAAGGATGTTCATTTGTCCTCTGACATGTTTTATTGGTGAACAATGCCCCAGATAGTTTATTGTATGGCCCGTTAATGTATTTATACACAGTAATCATATCTGCACGCAAGCGCCTTTTCTCCAGCATACATAATTGCAACTTTTCCAGTCTCTCTTCATATTCAAGCTCCCCCAATCCCCTTATTAATTTAGTTGCCCTTCTCTGAACCCTTCCCATTTCAAAGAAATCCTTTTTGTACACAGGATTCCAAAATTGCACTGCATATTCCAAATGAGGCCTTACTAATGTTTTGTAAAGAGGGAGAATAACATTTTTTCCCTTGAATCCATACCTCTCTTATACAAGAAATACCATGTGGCTCTGGCTGTTGCCGCCTAGCACTGCTTGCTTCCTTAAGTTTATCCACCAAAACTCCTAGATCCCTTTCCAACAGGGATTCACTTAACACAGAGCCATTTATAGTATAAGTAGCACAAGGATTTTAAGTCCTAAATGCATCCACCTACATTTCTCAACATTTAATCTATCTGCCACTTAGCAGCCTAAAGGGCAGTCCACCCCCAAACTATATCCCCCCAATACTGGTCCCACCATGTAGTGTAGTTTAATCCTTACCTCACATCCCCAACTCCATTGGTTTCTCCTGTAGTCCCCCCCAAAGTTCCAAAAACTGACCACCAGAGGCTAGCAGGTCCATATAGGACACTGCCGCTACATGGCCTCCGGAGATTCTGCCATGCGTGCTGCAGCCCTTCTCCCCCCTCCCTCCCCCTCCCTCTCCCTCCCGTTCTGCTATCCCTCCCCCTAGCATTAATCCTTCTGCTATCCTTCCCATGGTCCCCAGCCCCACCGATACTTTTTATTTTTAGAAAGTCCCAAATGTTATACTACCTCTCCGCTTTCTACGCGGAAGTGAGTGCCGGCAGCCGCGTCCGTGATTGGCTGCCGCTCAGCCAATCACAGACGCGGCTGCCGGTCCCGCCCCTCTGCTTGCATTTCCTCGCAAGCAGAGGGCCGGGAGCGCATGGTTGACAAAGTTTTGTGTCGTCAGCAAACCAGAAACCTTGCTGACAATACCCACTTCCAAATCATTAATAAATAGATTAAATAGAAGCGGCCCCAACACAGAACCCTGTGGCACCCCACTTAGCACTTTAGTCTATAATAATGAAGCCCCATTAACAACTACTCTCTGCATCCTATTCATCAACCAATTTTCTATCCATGTACAAATGTGACTCCCCAGACAAACAGACCTTAGCTTATACATTAGTCGCCTATGGGGGACTGTATCAAAAGCCTTTGCAAAATCCAATTAAACTACATCTACTGCTATGCCAGAGTCTAAATTTCTACTTACTTCCTCATAAAAGTCAAGCAAGTTAGTTTGACAAGATCTATTCCTCCTAAATCCATGCTAGTTATTACTTATAATGTCAGTCCTTGAAGCATACTCTAAAATATGTTCCCCTATTAAACCTTCCAGGATCTTCCCCACCACTGAAGTTAAACTTACAGGCCTGTAATTACCCGGCTGTGAACGACTACCCATTTTGAATGTTGGAATAACATAAGCCTTTCTCCAATCCAGAGGCACACCTCCGGACATGAGTGAATCTGCAAAAATAAGAAAACAAGGCTAAGATAAAACTGAACTTAGTTCCCTAAGTACCCAAGGATGTATTTTATCCGGTCCAGGAGATTTATTAATATTAACCGTATTTAGTTCTTTTTGTACTATATACTCGGATAACCAAAGTGCACTTAAATCTTTTATACCATTATTGCTACTATACTCTATGATATCTGTACTTGGATCTTCTATAGTGTATACAGAGGGGAAAAAAGTATATAAGAAATTTGCTTTATCGCCATACTCTGTAACTAATTTATCCCCATTAATTAATGGTGCCACATTTTCAGTCCTCATCAGTAAAGCAATATGGTATAAAAGATTTAAGTGCACTTTGGTTATCCGAGTATATAGTACAAAAAGAACTAAATAAGGTTAATATTAATAAATCTCTTGGATCGGATAAAATACATCCTTGGGTACTTAGGGAACTAAGTTCAGTTTTATCTAGGCCATTGTTTCTTATTTTTGCAGATTCACTCATGTCCGGAGGTGTGCCTCTGGATTGGAGAAAGGCTTATGTTATTCCAACATTCAAAATGGGTAGTCGTTCACAGCCGGTAATTACAGGCCTGTAAGTTTAACTTCAGTGTGGGAAGATCCTGAAGGTTAATAGGGGAACATATTTTAGAGTATGCTTCAAGGACTGACATTATAAGTATAACTAGCATGGATTTAGGAGGAATAGATCTTGTCAAACTAACTTGCTTGCTTTTTGAGGAAGTAAGTAGAAATTTAGACTCTGGCATAGCAGTAGATGTTAGTTTAATTGGATTTTGCAAAGGCTTTTTGATAGTCCCCCATAGGCGACTAATGTAAAGCTAAGGTCTGTTTGTCGGGGAGTCACATTTGTAATGATAGAAAATTGTTGATGAATAGGATGCGAGAGTATTTGTTATGGGCTTATTTTATGGACTAAAGTGCTAAGTGGGGTGCCACAGGGTTCTGTGTTGGGGCCGCTTCTATTTAACTATTTATTAATGATTTGGAAGTGGGTATTGTCAGCAAGGTTTCTGGTTTGCTGAGACACAAAACTTTGTCAACCATTAAAAACTTCAGAGGATGTGCAATCGTTGCCAGGGGATCTAGATAGATTGTCAACTTAAGCTGCTAAGTGGCAGATGAGATTAAAGTTGAGAAATGTATGGTGATGCATTTAGGACTTAAAAATCCTTGTGCTACTTATACTTAAATGGCTCTGTGTTAAGTGAATCCCTGTTGGAAAGGGATCTAGGAGTTTTGGTGGATAACAAACTTAAAGGAAGCAAGCAGTGCTAGGCGGCACCAGCCAGAGCCAGCATGGTATTGTCTTGTATAAAGAGAGGTATGGATTCAAGGGAAAAAATGTTATTCTCCCTCTTTACAAAACATTAGTAAGGCCTCATTTGGAATATGCAGTGCAATTTTGAATCCTGTGTGGACACAAAAGGATATCTTTGAAATGGGAAGGGTCAGAGAAGGGCAACTAAATTAATAAGGGGATTGGGGGAGCTGAATAGAGAAGAGAGACTGGAAAAGTTGCAATTATGTATGCGGGAGAAAAGCGCTTGCGTGCAGATATGATTACTGTGTATAAATACATTAACGGGCCATACAATAAACTATCTGGGCATTGTTCACCAATAAAACATGTCAGAGGACACTGAACATCCCTTAAGACTTGAAGAAAAAGGTTTAGGCTTCAATTTCGTAAAAGGGTTTTTCACTGTGAGAACGGTAAAGCTATGGAACTTTCTCCAGTGGACATTGTTATGGCAGGTTTCATTGGTCAGTTTTCAAAAAAAAGCTGGATGAGTTTCTGCAAACAAGGAATGTTGCAAGTTACTGGTATTGATTCATAAAGTAGAGTTGATCCAGGGAATTTCCGATTGCCATTTGGAGTCAGGAAGGAATTTTTTTCCCCCTTCATAAATTTGGTGGGTTTTTTTTGCCTTCCTCTGGATCAACAGTTAGGCAGGAATAAGATGGGGTTGACTGGATGGACATATGTCTTTATTCAACCTCATATCTATATTATACTATACCTATACTATACTAACTGTAAAAATAAACTTGTAAAAAATACCAGAGGCAGGGAGATTTTAATTGTTTTTGAAAAAACTTATTATGCACTATATTTCTCCTTAAATTCTAATCACAGAGGGTGTCAAATGTTTTTAAAAAACACTGATGTGCTGCAAAATAAATTTCAAAAAATGGGGGATTAAAAGGTGGGCCACCCGTGCACCCAATATGTACATAGGTGAATTAAGTTGTACACACGTGCGATCGCGGTCCTGACCCGCGACGCACGTGTGTACGAACGAACGTTTCGGCCGATATCGCCGTGTGTAGGTGCTTTATCACCGAAACGGTCAGTCGTTCGGAGATCCGCCAAGTCTGTCATACCGATCCCGATCAAATGACCTTTTCGGCTGATAAAGTGCCTACACACGGGCCGATTATCGCCCAAAACGCGTTCATATACACGTGCTGTCGCTACGAGCCTTTAGCTCCCAACATGCCATTTCTAACTTGGTACACACAAAGATCCTTGTCCTGTTCGACCGTTAGGCATTTCCAACTGGTTGGTCAGGATGAAGGACTGTTGGTTTGGCAGTTCACCAAAACTGAAATTGCGCTCCATAGACAACTGCGGATCGGCCGTGTTTTTTTAGCTCATCGAACGTCCATGTTTCTGTTCGGACCAACTAGCAGTTGGTTGCGTCCAAACCCCACATTTTTCCGATCTAATCGACTAATACACTGAACTATCGTTCGATGATCCGAATACTGTATGGTGTGTACACAGCTTAAGGCTACGTTCACATACATAACACAAAACCATTATGATTTATACCGTTATTACCATGTATTTTTATGCGTCTGCAGTAGCGGTTTTGTGTGCTTGTTGTGTGATTTTATGCAGTGCAGGGTTTTTTTGTTAAATGTTCGAAAAAAATAATAAAACTGTGTGTTTTATGTTGTTTTATTCTGGTCCCCATTGGTATTGCGCTATTGCACTAAACGCAGTGAGCAGTGCTACACAACGCAATGCATAAAAATGCAGCAGTCTGGGCCGGTTTATGGCTCCCTATATGAAATGGATGTCCTTGCCTTTATCCCCAACACTTTTGTTACCGCAAACTTGGGGCAACGGTGGTCTCCAAACAAGGTTAGGGTAAATAAAAAAAGCCTGCAGTATTTTTTTATAATGATCGACAATCACATCTTCACCCTGTGAGAAATAATTAGAGGTGAATGTTCAAAACTTCCTGCTTCCAGTTAGCTTGAGTGACATCACCTTATCTCTGCCTGCCCATTGTGTGACAATCTATCTAGATCCCCTGGCAACGATTGCACATCCTCTGAAGTTTTTAATGGTTGACAAAGTTTTGTGTCGTCAGCAAACCAGAAACCTTGCTGACAATACCCACTTCCAAATCATTAATAAATAGATTAAATAGAAGCGGCCCCAACACAGAACCCTGTGGCACCCCACTTAGCACTTTAGTCCATAATAATGAAGCCCCATTAACAACTACTCTCTGCATCCTATTCATTAACCAATTTTCTATCCATGTACAAATGTGACTCCCCAGACAAACAGACCTTAGCTTATACATTAGTCGCCTATGGGGGACTGTATCAAAAGCCTTTGCAAAATCCAATTAAACTACATCTACTGCTATGCCAGAGTCTAAATTTCTACTTACTTCCTCATAAAAGCCAAGCAAGTTAGTTTGACAAGATCTATTCCTCCTAAATCCATGCTAGTTACTACTTATTATGTCAGTCCTTGAAGCATACTCTAAAATATGTTCCCCTATTAAACCTTCCAGGATCTTCCCCACCACTAAAGTTAAACTTACAGGCCTGTAATTACCCGGCTGTGAACGACTACCCATTTTGAATATTGGAATAACATCAGCCTTTCTCCAATCCAGAGGCACACCTCCGGACATGAGGGAATCTGCAAAAATAAGAAACAATGGCCTAGATAAAATTGAACTTAGTTCCCTAAGTACCCAAGGATGTATTTTATCCGGTCCAGGAGATTTATTAATATTAACCGTATTTAGTTCTTTTTGTACTATATACTCGGATAACCAAAGTGCACTTAAATCTTTTATACCATTATTGCTACTATACTCTATGATATCTGTACTTGGATCTTCTATAGTGTATACAGAGGGGAAAAAAGTATATAAGACATTTGCTTTATCGCCATACTCTGTATCTAATTTATCCCCATTAATTAATGGTGCCACATTTTCAGTCCTCATCTGGGTTAATTAACCATAAAATCCAATGTTTGGAATTATTGCAATGTGATGTCCGCCTAGGATTATGCGTCCGGGCGTCTGGGACTTGCACTGAAGTTAATGTATCCCTTAGTGGTGGGAGTGTGGCTTCTACATGACTAACAAAATCCAAGTAAACTACATCTACTGCTATGCCAGAGTCTAAATTTCTACTTACTTCCTCATAAAAGCCAAGCAAGTTAGTTTGACAAGATCTATTCCTCCTAAAATCCTTACTGCTTACTACTATAATGTCAGTCCTTACGTACTCTAAAACATGTTCCCTTATTAAACTTTCCAGGATCTTCCCTACTACTGAAGTTAAACTTACAGGCTGTAATTACCTGGCTGTGAACGACTACCCTTTTTGAATATTGGAATAACAATATGCTCTGTAAAATCCCTTTAATGTTTCACCTCGGACCAGAATGCATTGCTCTGACATCTCTTTAAGGTTCACTCAGACCAGAATGCATTGTATGTCATCTCTTAAGGTTGCACTCAGACCAGAATGCATTGCACTGTGACATCTCTTTAAGGTTTCACTTAGACCAGAATGCATTGCACTGTGACATCCCCAGACATCCCACCCTGCCACTATGTACTTGCGGGCAGGGGCGGAGAGTGGGCATGGCGAGAGGGTGTGGCAATATGGTGTGATGTCATTTACGTCATGTTGTGGGCGGGGCACGCACCCAAGGAGGTGGGAGGAGGTGGAGTTATGGGTGTGGCATGGTCGGTCCAGGGGGCGTGGTGCACAAAAAGGAGGCATGACGGGGAGGAGATTCAGGAATCCTCTACGTCGCGGGAGATTCTGGTGGTCTCGCGGGAGACCACCCCAATTCGAGGGAGAAGAAGAAGAAGGAGGGGTGGGATACCTGCATCCCTTTAATGTTTCACTCAGACCAGAATGCATTGCACTGTGACATCTCTTTAAGGTTTCACTATTAATCACTCCGTATGTGCCCACATCCATCCCTTCTCTGTTTTCCACTCTCCTCCCAGCCCGTCAAGTACGTGTGGCAGGGTGGATGTCTGGGGATGTCACAGTGCCCATTCATTGGTTCTAAGTGAACCTAAGTAATGTCACGTGATACTCTATGATATCTGTACTTGGATCTTCTATAGTGTATACAGAGGGGAAAAAAGTATATAAGACATTTGCTTTATCGCCATACTCTGTAACTAATTTATCCCCATTAATTAATGGTGCCACATTTTCAGTCCTCATCTTTTTACTATTAATATACTTAAAAAAAAAAATAGGCTTAGTGATGCCTTGTTCAGCTATCCTAACTTCATTATTGATTTTAGTTAGTTTGATTGCTCTTACACTCCTTGTTACAGTTTTTATAATCCCTAAAGGCCCTTTCCATTCCCTCTGACTTAAAGGTTTTAAATGCCTTTTTCTTCCTTTACATTTGCCTCTTTACATCAGAATTCAGCCACATGGGCGCTGATTTATTTTTTTTACATTTATTTCCCAAGGGTATAAATTTAGATGTGATCTGGCTTAAAATCCCCTTGAACACAGTCCACTTCTGTTCAGTACCTTTACCTGATAATACATTATCCCAGTTGACATTCTGAAGAGCTGCTTTTAACCTGGGAAAATATGCCTTCCTGAAATTAAAAGTCTTTGTTAACCCAGAGCACTTTTCCTTTCGATAACAAAGTCCAAACGACACTATTTCATGGTCACTATTCCCTAAGTCTCCAGTTACCTTAATATCTATAATGCGCTCCACACTGTTAGATATTACCAGATCCAACAGAGCTCCTTTTCTAGTAGGAACCATAACCTCCTGTAAGAGAAAATTATCCTGCAGCAAATTCATGAACTCATCACCTTTTTCCGTTATGGCAGTTCCACTACACCAATCAATGTCAGGGTAATTAAAGTCCCCCATAATGAGCACACTCCCCAAACTTGCAGCCCTTGCAGCCAACTGCATATAAAGTTGACTCACCTCCTCTCTGCTAGCATTTAGCTTATAGCAGACACCAACAATGACATTACCCCCTTTCCTGTTGCCTAATTCCCATATTGCCTCAACTTTAACATCCATATTGCCAGTTATCACTTCTTTTAAATTTGGCTTCAATTCATTTTTAACATAAACACATACTCCTTCCCCTTTCCTTTTTTCTCGTTCTTGCCTAAACAAGGCATATCCTTCTAAATTTACAGCCCAGTCATGAGAACTGTTCAACCACGTTTCTGCTATACCTATTACATCATACTTTTCATTCAACGCCATAATTTCCAATTCACCCATTTTGTCAGCCAGGCTTCTTGCATTTGCAAACATACATTTTAGATTATGATCCTTCAATTTATTCATACACTTTAATACACATGCCTCCCTATCCCCTATGCTAGCCCCACCCCCCTTTCCACCCACCACTGGCCTATCTACACCCTGCTTTCCTCCTGGGCTATCTATCCCAGTGAGACTGCTAATATCCTCCTTTTTTTTCTAACAATAAAAAGGTTAATGATAATAGAGATATTCTATCAAAGCATGTTAGTTTGTCTGAGGGTGTTTTTTCTGCAGATAGTTCTCCTTCTTTTTCTGCTTCTTTTTCCAACAGCTCTCAGAGATATCGAGAGAAAAAGGCGTTGGAAGTTTTCCCTACACGACCTAAAAATGTACGCTCTACACAACCCACTAATATTCAAAGGTCCTATACACAAGGACAGTCTACTAGGCATCCTAATAACCCCCAATCAGAGGATGATACGGACTTCATTGATGACAAGACCTATGCTCAGTCTTTGGATAATAGACGATCCTTTTCAAAAAAGTACGTAGGGGACAGTGAAGACCAAGTGGGTCAGAGATATGTTTTACGAGACAGAAGGAAGGATCCTTTGGAACCGCAATCTGTGAGAAAGAAGAACAACACGAGGTTTTAAGTGTGGTCTGATTATAGCTTAACGTCTACAGAACTTAATGTTTTAAGTAGAGGTCTTAACTTTTGTATCAGTGATAATTTTAACCTTTTCGATGCTATAATTGATGTCAATAAACTTGTCAGGAAGTTCCTTTTGAAAAAATGGTTTACAGATCTGGAGGAGACCGTTGTGTTGATAGTGTCAATGTTAACGATTGTGATGTTGCTCAAAAGAGTTCTACACAGGATCAGGAGAATATATCAGTTTTGGTTTCCCTTTTAGAGCAGCAGGAACCAGGTGTGAATATGTCAGGCATAGGGGTTGATCCAAGCTCCTATGCGTCAAGATTCTCTAGTAAATCTCGGTTTTACCCTAGGAGCTGTAGATCTAATGCTGTGGAAGTTTTTCAGAGCCTGGTAGAGCAAGCTTTGGTTAAGCTACAGGATAATATGGGTTCTACTTCTAGAGTTGATAATCTTTCTAGAGAGGAAAGGAAGGCATTACGATCCCTTAAAGATAATGACAGTATCATGATTAGAAATGCGGATAAGGGGGGTGCTGTGGTAGTCCTCAACAAAACAGACTATAAAAAAGAAGTGATTAGATTACTATATGATTACCATTTCAACGTATATTAACCTACAACTAATTTATCCCCATTAATTAATGGTGCCACATTTTCAGTCCTCATCTTTTTACTATTAATATACTTAAAAAAAAAAAAATAGGCTTAGTGATGCCTTGTTCAGCTATCCTAACTTCATTATTAATTTTAGCTAGTTTGATTGCTCTTACACTCCTTGTTACAGTTTTTATAATCCCTAAAGGCCCTTTCCATTCCCTCTGACTTAAAGGTTTTAAATGCCTTTTTCTTCCTTTACATTTGCCTCTTTACATCAGAATTCAGCCACATGGGCGCTGATTTATTTTTTTTACATTTATTTCCCAAGGGTATAAATTTAGATGTGATCTGGCTTAAAATCCCCTTGAACACAGTCCACTTCTGTTCAGTACCTTTACCTGATAATACATTATCCCAGTTGACATTCTGAAGAGCTGCTTTTAACCTGGGAAAATATGCCTTCCTGAAATTAAAAGTCTTTGTTAACCCAGAGCACTTTTCCTTTCGATAACAAAGTCCAAACGACACTATTTCATGGTCACTATTCCCTAAGCCTCCAGTTACCTTAATATCTATAATGCGCTCCACACTGTTAGATATTACCAGATCCAACAGAGCTCCTTTTCTAGTAGGAACCATAACCTCCTTTAAGAGAAAATTATCCTGCAGCAAATTCAGGAACTCATCACCTTTTTCTGTTATGGCAGTTCCACTACACCAATCAATGTCAGGGTAATTAAAGTCCCCCATAATGAGCACACTCCCCAAACTTGCAGCCCTTGCAGACAACTGCATATGAAGTTGACTCACCTCCTCTCTGCTAGCATTTGGCAGCTTATAGCAGACACCAACAATGACATTACCCCCTTTCCTGTTGCCTAATTCCCATATTGCCTCCACTTTAACATATTGCCAGTTATCACTTCTTTTAAATTTGGCTTCAATTCATTTTTAACATAAACACTTACTCCTTCCCCTTTCCTTTTTTCTCATTCTTGCCTAAACAAGGCATATCCTTCTAAATTTACAGCCCAGTCATGAGAACTGTTCAACCACGTTTCTGCTATACCTATTACATCATATTTTTCATTCAACGCCATAATTTCCAATTCACCCATTTTGTCAGCCAGGCTTCTTGCATTTGCAAACATACATTTTAGATTATGATATTTCAATTTATTCATACACTTTAATACACATGCCTCCCTATCCCCTATGCTAGCCCCACCCCCCTTTCCACCCACCACTGGCCTATCTACACCCTGCTTTCCTCCTGGGCTATCTATCCCAGTGAGACTGCTAATATCCTCCTCTTTTTTCTAACAATAAAAAGGTTAATGATAATAGATATATTCTATCGAAGCATGTTAGTTTGTCTGAGGGTGTTTTTTCTGCAGATAGTTCTCCTTCTTTTTCCAACAGCTCTCAGAGATATCGAGAGAAAAAGGCGTTGGAAGTTTTCCCTACACGACCTAAAAATGTACGCTCTACGCAACCCACTAATATTTAAAGGTCCTATACACAAGGACAGTCTACTAGGCATCCTAATAACCCCCAATCAGAGGATGATACGGACTTCATTGATGACAAGACCTATGCTCAGTCTTTGGATAATAGAGATCCTTTTCAAAAAAGTACGTAGGGGACAGCGAAGACCAAGTGGGTCGGAGATATGTTTTACGAGACAGAAGGAAGGATCCTTTGGAACCGCAATCTGTGAGAAAGAAGAACAACACAAGGTTTTAAGTGTGGTCTGATTATAGCTTAACGTCTACAGAACTTAATGTTTTAAGTAGAGGTCTTAACTTTTGTATCAGTGATAATTTTAACCTTTTCGATGCTATAATTGATGTCAATAAACTTGTCAGGAAGTTCCTTTTGAAAAAATGGTTTACAGATCTGGAGGAGACCGTTGTGTTGATAGTGTCAATGTTAACGATTGTGATGTTGCTCAAAAGAGTTCTACACAGGATCAGGAGAATATATCAGTTTTGGTTTCCCTTTTAGAGCAGCAGGAACCAGGTGTGAATATGTCAGGCATAGGGGTTGATCCAAGCTCCTATGCGTCAAGATTCTGTAGTAAATCTCGGTTTTACCCTAGGAGCTGTAGATCTAATGCTGTGGAAGTTTTTCAGAGCCTGGTAGAGCAAGCTTTGGTTAAGCTACAGGATAATATGGGTTCTACTTCTAGAGTTGATAATCTTTCTAGAGAGGAAAGGAAGGCATTACGATCCCTTAAAGATAATGACAGTATCATGATTAGAAATGCGGATAAGGGGGGTGCTGTGGTAGTCCTCAACAAAACAGACTATAAAAAAGAAGTGATTAGATTACTATATGATGTGGGCACCTATAGAGTTCTAGACAGGGATCCGACAGGGTCTTTTCGTAAGGGGTTGATTGATGTTGTTGAGAAAGGCATTATAGTTGGTCTATCCTATAATGCCTATTTTTCATTTGTTACCTAAGATGCATAAGCCCGCGAGCCCCCCCCCCCGGTAGGCCCATTGTGTCTGGCATTGGGTCCCTAGGGGAGGGCCCCTCTTGTTGATATTTTACTTCAGCCTTTGGTCCTTCGCCTTGATTCTTACCTTAGAGACACTAAACGTGTTACATGTTTTCACTTCGCTTAATGTGGATTGTGATTATCAATTGGCCTCTATCAATGTGTGTTCCCTGTATTCCTGTATCCCCCATGATAAGGGAATACTAGCTATTAAGTACCATTTGGATAATTATAGCAAATATACTTATGCTCAAACATTATTCATACTGGAAGCGGTTTGGTTTCTATTGAATCATAATTTCTTCACCTTCGATGGTGTCTTCTTCCTCCAGACCCGTGTGGCAGCGATGGGGGCAAAATTCGCCCCCACTTATGCTAACCTGTATATGGGCTGGTGGGAGGAGACAATGGTTTACCCCAGAATTAGTACAGATTTACCATTTCAACGTATATTAACCTACAAAAGATACATTGACGATCTGTTGGTTTTAGGGAAGGGATCTAAATCGGAATTTGCTGAGTTTGTTAAATGTCTTAAACTTAATGATTTAAATTTGGAGTTCACCTATGATTTTGGTGGTGATACTCTAAATTTTCTTGATATTACCATTATGTGTAAGGGGGTATTCTGGAAACCTCCATTTTCCGAAAAGAATCTGCTGGGAATACTATTTTACATGCATCCTCTAGTCATCCATCACATTGCTTAAGAGTTATCCCTTATGGTCAGTTTGTTTGCATTAGAAGAAACTGTTCCAGGTTTGAGGATTTCGTATTGGAATCCTGCAAGTTAAGGGACAGGCTCCTTGCTAGGGGATATTCTTTTAATACATTGAGATCAGTATTTGACAGAGCCCTTAAGAAGGACAGGGATCCGTTGATTCGGTGTACCCCTTGTTTGACCGCCAATAATTTCCCTTTGCAGGGTCATTCTAAGAAGGGGTTTCTCCCTATCGGTAGAGCTGGTAACAATGAACAGATTATATTTTCTACACGTTACAGTAACCAGTATGCAGATATCACAAAAATTATTCGGAAGTACCTACCTGTCTTGTATGAGGACAGTCAACTTATACCAGCTTTGCATATTGGGGTAAAATTTGTAGCCAGAAGGGCTACTACTTTGGGTAGTATACTTTCCCCTAGCCTCTTTTCCAATAGTAGTAAGTCCAATAGGTGGCTCCAACATTTGGGTACTTTTAAATGTGGCAAAAATAGATGCCTTACGTGCAACTATATAAAAGTGGCCTCTGTTTTTCAAAGTACTTCCTCTAATCAAATTTTTCATATTAAACAATATATTAATTGTGACTCATCATGGGTTGTTTATCTACTTACCTGCTCCAAATGTTTGATTCAGTACGTGGGTTGCACCTCTCGTGCTTTGAAGGCCCGTATAAGGGAACATGTTCTAGTCCAGTCGCTAGACACTTTGCTAGGTGCAATTCAGGTAACCCTTCGTGTTTAGTGGTACAGGGGGACACAAACCTATTCAAAAGAAGGGAAACGGGGTAAAAATATGGAACGTGCATTGAGAAAGAGGAAGCCAGATGGATTTTTGTGTTAGGCACAAGGGTTCCTCGAGGCTTGAATAGCTCTTTTGATATTTCAGGATTTATTGGATAATTTATTCTATTTACATATTTATTTTGTTTTAGTTATATATTTGCCCCTTTCTGTTTTTTTTTCTCCCCCTTTTTTCTCTGCAGTATACATTGTAATGTTCTGTGATTTTGCAGTTTTCTCAGTGGTAGTGATCCGTTTATCTGGGTTACTGTGTTATATGCATATTTTTTTGATTAACATTCACAATATGTCAGGATGCATGCTGTACTTTTTATATATATATATTCCTGACATATTGTGAATGTTAATCAAAAAAAATATGCATATAACACACAGTAACCCAATAAACGGATCACACCACTGAGAAAACTGCAAATCACAGACATTACAATGTATACTGCAGAGAAAAAAGGGGGAGAAAAAAAAAACAGAAAGGGGCAAATATATAACTAAACAAAATAAATATGTAAATGAATAAATTATCCATAAATCCTGAAATATCAAAAGCTAGTCAAGCCTCGAGGAACCCTTGTGCCTAACACAAAAATCCATCTGGCTTCCTCTTTCTCAATGCACTTCCATATTTTTACCCCGTTTCCCTTCTTTTGAATAGGTTTGTGTCCCCCTGTACCACTAAACACGAAGGGTTACCTGAATGCACCTAGCAAAGTGTCTAGCGACTGGACTAGAACATGTTCCCTTATACGGGCCTTCAAAGCACGAGAGGTGCAACCCACTACTGAATCAAACATTTGGAGCAGGTAGTAATAAACCACCATGATGAGTCACAATTAATATATGTGTTTAATGAAATTTGATTAGAGGAAGTACTTTGAAAAACAGAGGCCACTTTTATAGTTGCACGTAAGGCATCTATTTTTGCCACATTTAAAAGTACCCAAATGTTGGGACCACCTATTGGACTTACTACTATTAGAAAAGAGGCTAGGGGAAAGTATACTACCCAAAGTAGTAGCCCTTCTGGCTACATTTACCCCAATACAAGCTGGTATATTGACTGTCCTCATACAAGACAGTATGTACTTCCGAATAATTTTTGTGATATCTGCATACTGGTTACTGTAACGTGTAGAAAATTAATCTGTTCATTGTTACCAGCTCTACCGATAGGGGAAAACCCCTTCTTAGAATGACCCTGCAAAGGGAATTATGGCGGTCAAACAAGGGGTACACCAATCAACGGATCCCTGTCCTTCTTAAGGCTCTGTCAAATACTGATCTCAATGTATTAAAAGAATATCCCCTACAAGGAGCCTGTCCCTTAACTGCAGGATTCCAATACGAAATCCTCAAACCTGGAAACAGTTTCTTCTAATGCAAACAACTGACCATAAGGGATAACTCTTAAATGTGATGGATGACTAGAGGATGCATGTAAAATGTATTCCCAGCAGATTCTTTTCGGAAAATGGAGGTTTCCAGAATACCCCCTTACATAATGGTAATACAAGAAATTTAGAGTCACCCCAAAATCATAGGTGAACTCCAAATTTAAATCATTAAGTTTAAGACATTTAACAAACTCAGCAAATTCCGATTAGATCCCTTCCCTAAAACCAACGATCGTCAATGTATCTTTTGTAGGTTATATACGTTGAATGGTAAACCATATATAAATCTAATCACTTCTTTTTATAGTCTGTTTGTTGAGGACTCCACAGCACCCCCCTTATCCGCATTTCTATCATGATACTGTCATTATCTTTAAGGGATCGTAATGCCTTCCTTCCTCTCTAGAAAGATTATCAACTCTAGAAGTAGAAACCATATATCCGTAGCTTAACCAAAGCTTGCTCTACCAGCTCTGAAAAACTCCACAGCCATTAGATCTACAGCTCCTAGGGTAAAACCGAGATTTACTACGAGAATCTTGACGCATAGGAGCTGGATCAACCCCTATGCCTGACATATTCACACCTGGTTCCGCTGCCTCTAAAAGGGAAACCAAAACTGATATATTCTCGATCCTGTGTAGAACTTTTTGAGCAACATCACAATCGTTAACATTGACACTATCAACACAACGGTCTCCTCCAGATCTGTAAACCATTTTTTCAAAAGGAACTTCCTGACAATTTATTTGACATCAATTATCGCATCGAAAAGGTTAAAACTTACTCAACTGATCAAAAGTTAAGACCCTCTATTAAAACTATAAGTTTCGTAGACGTTATCGCCTAAAATCAGACCACACTTAAAACCTGTGTTGTTCTTCTTCTCACAGATTGCGGTTCCAAAGTCTCCTTCCTTCTGTCTCGTAAAACATATCTCCGACCCACTTGGTCTTCGACTGTCCCCTACGTACTTTTTTGAAAAGGATCTCTATTATCCAAAGACTGAGCATAGGTCTTGTCATCAATGAAGTCCGTATCATCCTCTGTATTGGGGGTTATTAGGATGCTAGTAGACTGTCCTTAGTGTATAGGACCTTTAATATTAGTGGGTTTGTTGTAGAGCGACATTTTTTTAGGTGTAGGGAAAACTTCCAACGCCTTTTCTCTCGATATCTCTGAGAGCTGGTTACTAGGAGAAGTGGGGGACGGAAGGGAGGGTGGCTTCTTCCCAGGTTGCCCATCCCAACAGATTTTCCGGCCTTAGGTAATAAAGTGGAGGAGGACACCTGGGAATTAGCATGTATGGAGGGGGCTAGTCCCTTGAGCACCCAGGAAAATGCCATCTCTGATAGAAGGGAGGAGGAACTAATATCAGGAAGCTAGGCAGGTGGTAGTGGTAGGGGACTCCACTTATAAGGAAGGTAGATAGGGTAATCTGCCACCAAGACCCTACTAGCCGAACTGTGTGTTGCCTGCCTGGTGCTAGGGTTCGGCATGTGGTGGATCGTGTAGACAGATTATTGGGTGGGGTCGGGTGTGACCCGGCGGTCTTGGTTCACATTGGGTGCCAAGACAAAGTTAGAGGAGGAGGAGAGGTTCTTAAACATGATTTCGAGAGCTAGGGGCCAAGTTAAAAGCAAGGACCTCCGGGTATTGTTTTCAGAAATACTAAAGCAGCCAGTGCTAAACAAGGGAGACAGCGGGAGCTTAGGAGCATTAATGCATGGTAAGAGGGTGTGTAAGGGACAAGGGTTTGGGTTTATTGAGAACTGGGCAGATTTTGCTGTCGGCTACAGGCTCTTTAGTAGGGATGGGTTGCACTCACTGATGGCGGTGCAGCTGTTTTAGGGGAGAAGATGGCTAGAGGGTTGGAGGAGATTTAAACTAGGTTTGGGGGAGGAGGGTATTAGCAGAAATATATTACAAAGGAGCGTGCACACTGTAAGACATAGGAATCAAGCACTCGTCCGTTTAAATTTTTTTATTCAGAAATACAACATAGTGCGAGTCAGATAAAACCTGACGTGTTTCGTGCATGCATGCACTTAATCATAGGTGAGAATATCCAACTCTGTAAGAGGAGGGAGACTCCTTAAGTAGCACTCAGGTGTAATAGGCTCCGCCCCTAATTATTAAAGGCACAGTATCGTGCAAACCAGCGCATAAAAACTAACCACATACAAGAAAAACAAATGAGAAAAAAACAAGATCAAACTAAAAAAGGAGTAAATACTAAAGCAAACTAATAAACATGAGAATAGATAAACCAAACTAAACAAACATAAATGTATATATAAATAGTATATAAAAAGATTATTTCAGGATGCATGCTGTACTTTTTATATATATATATATTTTATATATAGGTAAGGCATCCTTCGCACTCCGTTAGCAATGGTTAGTGGCCTGGGTGCTTCTGTATAAACATATAATATTCAACGCTGAAGCACAGAGCACTCCAAGGACTTAACTAAAACTCCGGTTTATTCAATAGTAGGAAAACATAACCTACGCGTTTCGGCTCAAGAACCGAGCCGTCATCAGGGTTACAGTATTCATCAGTACATAACAATAAATAGGTGAGTGCCCTCCCTGGACACACCTCCCCCCCGCCCCTCCAACCCGCCCCTCCCCAGGTGTCCAACATACAAAATTACAGGGTTTTAACCCTAACGTGCGCACCGTGCATAACCATGTATCGTGCAGTTACCACAAAGAAAGAATGAACCACGACACCAAAGCTATATCGTGATCTAAAATCCGACAATGATACGAGGATGTGCAATAATACTCATAAAGTGCCACGTGTTGAATAAATAGATAAATAGTGATATATATAATAAATAAATAAAACCAAGTAAGAAGCAAATAAATGGCTAAAACTGGCTATGGATAGACATCAACCCCCTCAGTGCTAAGACATAAAAACCACTATATGACAATATTACAGTGGGGTAAGAGACATTAGAATAACACAACAAATGGAATAAGCATACAATAATTTAAAGAAATGTCTAACAACTAAACACCACACCAATCGATAATACAGGGAGAATAATCTACCCAAATAGATACTCAATGTCAGTGGCAGGGTATAATTTCAAATCAAGCATATAAGACCAATAGTAGTAATAGTAATAGCTGGATCACAGAAAGCATGCTAAAGCCACTTGTTCATTAATCCCCATTGGGGACTGGGTTTCCAATCTACGAATCCAACGGACTTCACTCTGTAATAGTGCCCGTTTGCGATCTCTGCCTTCTATGGGAGCTTCCCAGTCAATCGCCATCCATTTTAGGGTGGCTGGTGGGTGACCCTTTTCCCTAAAGTGTCTCGCCACTGATTGTTCCCCAAATTTGTCACACAATGTAGGCATATTATCACCCCTGGATAATGTCATAGCTTCACTCATTCGTATGGCCTGCCTATGGTTGGCCATCCGTTCCCGTAGAGTCGTTGTGGTCTTCCCAACGTAGTACAGTCCACAGGGGCAAGAGATGAAATAAATAACATATGTGCTAAGGCAGTTCAATCTGTGTTTAATCCTAATCCTGCGTCCGCTGTGGGGATGTGGAAAGTCTGGGCCTGTAAGGGCACTTCTGCATGCCAAGCAACCCTGGCACTTGTAGAAACCCAATCTGGTACTAGGTAACCAGGACGGTGTTATAACCCTAGGCTGAACCCTAAAGTCAGTCCTAACCAGCATATCTTTAAGGTTCCTGCCTCGTCTATATGCGAAGCGGGGTTTGGAAAGGGCTAACGGGGATTTTGTATCATTTTTTAAAACCTCCCATCGGTTACTTATACTTTTTTTGGGGCTACCACTGTAAGGTTAGTAGGAGCTAATGAAGGGGATTAGGCACCCCACTTTTTTGTTGTCAACCTTTGGTGTTGCCACTGTGCGTGATGTGGAGACTGCTCTCGCTAGTTCTTTGCGCACTGTCTCCTTGTTATAGCCCCTGTCCACAAATTTTTGGGTGAGCTCATTTAATTGTGCTTCTTCTCTCTCCGGGGTAGTATTGTTCCTTATTACCCTCAGTCCCTGTGAATAAATGATACCCCGCTTTTGCGCTTCAGGGAAGAAACTTGAAGCATGCATAAGGGTATTGCGGTCTGTTAATTTTTTTCTAATGTGAGTAGGAGTAAATCCATAAGGAATTCAATGGGAGGATCCCTATGTCCCGATTTTACAAGTGCTCGTCTACAGATATCAACCCCTTCCACTTGAGGGATAATCGTTATATATATATATTTTATATATACATATTTTATATATACATTTATGATTTTGTTTAGTTTGGTTTATCTATTCTCATGTTTATTATGTTTGCTTTAGTATTTACTCCTTTTTTAGTTTGATCTTGTTTTTTCTCATTTGTTTTTTCTTGTATGTGGTTAGTTTTTATGCGCTTGTTTGCTACGATACTGTGCCTTTAAATAATTAAGGGGCGGAGCCTATTTACACCTGAGTGGCTACTTAAGGAGTCTCCCTCCTCTTACAGAGTTGGATATTCTCACCTATGATTAAGTGCATGCATGCACGAAACACGTCAGGTTTATCTGACTCGCACTATGTTGTATTTCTGAATAAAAATGTTTTTTAACGGACGATAGAGTGCTTTGATTCCTATGTCTTACAGTGTGCACGCTCCTTTGTAATATATTTCTGCTAATACCCTCCTCCCCCAAACCTAGTTTAAAATCTCCTCCAACCCTCTAGCCATCTTCTCCCCTAAAACAGCTGCACCGCCATCAGTGAGGTGCAACCCATCCCTACTAAAGAGCCTGTAGCCGACAGCAAAATCTGCCCAGTTCTCAATAAACCCAAACCCTTGTTCCTTACACCACCCTCTTAGCCATGCATTAATGCTCCTAAGCTCCCGCTGTCTCCCTTGTTTAGCACGTGGCTGCTTTAGTATTTCTGAAAACAATACCCTGGAGGTCCTTGCTTTTAACTTGGCCCCTAGCTCTCAGAAATCATGTTTAAGAACCTCTCCTCCTCCTCTAACTTTGTCATTGGCACCAATGTGAACCAAGACCGCCGGGTCACACCCGACCCCACCCAATAATCTGTCTACACGATCCACCACATGCCGAACCCTAGCACCAGGCAGGCAACACACAGTTCGGCATGTAGGGTCTTGGTGGCAGATTACCCTATCTACCTTCCTTATAGTGGAGTCCCCTACCACTACCACCTGCCTAGCATTCCTGATACTTAGTTCCTCCTCCCTTCTATCAGAGATGGCAGTTTCCTGGGTGCTCAAGGGACTAACCCCCTCCATACATGCTAATTCCCAGGTGTCCTCCTCCACTTTATTACCTAAGGCCGGAAAATCTGTTGGGATGGGCAATCTGGGAAGAAGCCACCCTACCCTTCCGTCCCCCACTTCTCCTAGTAACCCTAACAAAACTACCTCCCCCCCTCAACCTTCCCTGTCCCACTTCCACCCACCTCTATACATTTTAAACAATTCAGGTATTTTGCAGCTTAGTTTATGCCTTTGGGCCAATGCTTGTCTCCGTGAAGGGGCATCTATGAAGATTTGCTTGGAGACATACATACTGTATAATCTGTATTGTTATAATGTACAGCGCTACGTCCCCTAGTGGCGCTATATAAATAAACATATACATACATACTGTATAATCTGTATTGTTATATTGTACAGCGCTGTGTCCGTTATTATGGGGTGCTCAACCCTAACTCCTTAATTATTATGGGTGCTCAACCCTACCTCTTATATTATTATGTATATTCAACCCTACTCTTATATCATGGGTGCTAAACCCTATTATATTATTATGTCTGCTCAACCCTACCTCTTTTATTATGATGGGTGCTCAACCCAACCTCTATAATATGTATATTCAACCCTAACTCTTTATATCATTATGGGTGCTAAGCCCTACCTGTTATAATTATGGTGTCAACCCACCTCTTATAATTTAGGGTATTCAACCCTAGCACTTATCATTATGGGTGCTAAACTATCTGTTAAATTATTATGGGTGCTCAACCTTCTCTATATTATTATGGGTGCCCAACCCTACCTCTTATATTATCATGGATATTCAACTCTACCTCTTATATCATTATGGGTGCTCAACCCTACCTCTTATATTATTATGGGTGCCCAACCCTACCTTATATTATAGGATATCAACTCTACCTCTTATATCATTATGGTGCTAAATCCTACCTGTTTATTATTATGGTGCTCAACCCTGCTGTTATATTATATGGGTGCTCAACCCTTCCTCTTATATTATAGATATTCAACCTAGATGTCTAAAGATAGCTAAGGATCTCAACCAACCGTCTAATCCTTTGGTTCGGTCACACACTCCACTTTTTATTTCTCCTGTCCTGTACATGACTCTTGGCCCACGTGTGTTTCCCCCAGTCTACCCTTTTTTATATTTTATTTGCATATTTCTTAATCCCTAGAATTTATGGTTGTCCAAAACGTACCTTGCAGCCTTAGTCCGGCGTGAGCCCTTATGACGCATATTAGAAACTACCAATCCATTTTCCCTGCTGTGCTGCACGCCTTCCCCTGCGTCCACTGCCCCCCTCGCCGGGCCATCGTCTGAATCACGCGAAAGGACTAACTCGACTATGCCACCGTCAATAAGAGAAAGGGTTGAGCACCCATAATAAAATAAAAGGTAGGGTTGAGCACCCATACTAATACAAGAGGTAGGGTTGAGCACCCACTGTTACTCCTTAGGAGACACGTGGTTACCAAATTGCCAGAATGTATTGCTCTGTGATATCCCTTTAATGTTTCACTCAACCAGAATGCATTGCAGTGTGACATCTCTTTAAGGTTTCACTCAGACCAGAATGCATTGCTCTGTGACATCCCTTTAATGTTTCACTCAGACCAGAATGCATTGCTCTGTGATATCCCTTTAATGTTTCACTCAGACCAGAATGCATTGCACTGTGACATCCCTTTAATGTTTCACTCAGACCAGAATGCATTGCTCTGTGATATCCCTTTAATGCTTCGCTCAAGCCACAATGCATTGCACTGTGACATCCCTTTAATGTTTCACTCAGACCAGAATGCATTGCTCTGTGACATCCCTTTAATGTTTCATTTGGACCAGAACAAATTGCTTTGTGACATCATTGGCCAGGCCCCAGACACACATAAGGGGTGGGGCAGGCACAGTTAGCACAATTTCTGGTATCTGTTTCTTCCACTCTATTGAGAACTATGGAGTGATGACACAGAAGTTCAGGCCCTCATCCTTTGTTAATGGGGAAGAAATGAAAAAGGGCTTAGTCCCCCTTTAATTGAACCTTTTCAGGTTTTCTATCGGTACCGCACTTTAAGAGAGTGTTCCGGCGATTGTTATGATCGTTGTTGTGAATCTACAATTGCGGTTGTAGATTAATGTTCAATGTTTTAGGTACTGTAAATGAACGTTTAACATAAATTTGCGATCGTGGCCATACATTTACACACGCGGTCGTACTGTGATACAGTGGGTTTTTTAAATATGTCCATATATATAGTCCATAGACTTGAGTTGCTTGATTTTAGTTTATTTTACCAGGGAGACTATGAGATTGCTCCTGTACTTTAGGGTTAGGCCACACTAATGCGCTTTTAAGGGCGATCCAATCCAATTGATGTGGCCACACTAGTGTATTGGTGATTATGCAACATTGCTCGATTGCAGCGCATGGCAACAGGCACGAACACGCCAGTAACACGTGTGCAAACGTTTGCGTGCCTGTTTCTGGCACGCCGGTAAACACTTAAGTGTGGCCTCAGCCTTTACACGGTTACATTTTTAGATAGCTGAATACTGGGTTTAGTTTGGAGATTTGGCCAAATCCCAGTTTCTACAGGATGTCCCCGAATCCTCAACGCTGGTTGAACCGAACCCAAACCTTTCTGAGCACGTGACTTTACTGCCCTCCGGAAAACTGGACATAACTGCTTAGGCTTCGCTCACACTAGACACATTTTAAAGGGTAACTGTGGTCTCCAATTCTTCCAAACCAGTAAGAATGATATAAAAATCCTTCCATCACACCTTCACAGTAAAACCTAAATCACATCTCTAGATAATATTTGTGCGAAGTTATTGCTGGAAAGGTTCAGTGATATTACTTCCTGCTTGAACTCTTCCTGTTTTCAGCCATGTGACCAGCTTGTAGTCATGTGACCAGCCTGTCTGCATTAATAGGCTCCCCTTGTCAACTGTCAATTTTCTCCCCCAGGTCTTCCTGATTTCCGCACATTAATAAGTCCTTTAGCGCTGCTTCTCCCCCGGGGCGGATGGGCATGGCAGAGATAGGGTGATGTCTCACTAACCTACCTGGAAGACCTTAGGACGAGTTTAACAGTGACCGAATCGATTCATTTCTCACCAGGGTGAAGCCAGAGATTGTTAATTTGTCGGCTCCAATTATAAAGAAAATAACTTGCAGCTTTCATTTAAACCCTAACTTGTTTGTAGACCACAGTTTGGCTCCGTAATTGCGTAACACAAGCATTGGGGAGTAAGAAGGCAGGACATCCGTTTCATATAGGAATGCCATAAAACTGGTTCCGACTGCTGCGTTTTTAATGCCTTGACTTTTGTAGCACTGCTTGCTGCCGGTTAGTGCAATAGCGCAATAGCCAATGGGACCAGAAAAAACACCATGTTTTAATCATTTTTTGGGTCATGTTAACAAAAAACCCTCTCACTGCAGAAAAATCACACAACAAAGCACCAAAACCGCTAACCGCAGGTACGGCATAAATACATGGCAATAACGGTTTAAATCATAATGGTTTTGTGTTATGTGTGTGAACGTAGCCTTAAGCTGTGTACACACCAAACAATTTATTCGGATCAATCGACCGATATGTTTCATTGCGTGGTCGGATTTGGACCGTAAAAATTGTGTGGGTTTTGGACGCACCAAACCACAAATCATCCAACAACTGGATGATCGATGAGCTAAAAAACACACGGCCGATCGTGCAGTTGTCTATGGTACGCACTCTCAGTTTTTTGGCAAACTTCGACGGCGGCTACCTTTGCCTGCCCAACCAACATCCCTTCATCCTGACCAACCAGTTGGAAATTCCTATGGTCAGCCAGGACAAAGCATCTCTTTGTATATACCCAGCTAAAGGAGAACTAAACCCAATTTTTTTATCTCCAGAATCAAAACACCCCCCTAAAAAACCATAAACATAAAATGCCACTTAGTAAACTCTGTTAAAGTAAACCCAAACCTGTTAAGAACTGTATGAAGTCTGTGTTGATGTGCAGTGTCAGACCACACCTCCTGACCTCAGTCACATGCTTCCCTTGCTTTACCTGTCCTGTAAAGATTGGCTAGAGATTATTAATGGTTGTTGACCAACTGTAACAATTGTGCATAGCAAAGACTGAGCATGTGCAGACACATAATAGTCATTGACCAAACTGTGTTATACTAGAATGCTGTGAAGTAAAGCCAAACCATATGTAATTTAGGTAAATTTTCCCAGCAACCGTATCAAAATGGAATGTAAGACACAATATACTGGTTTTATATCAAGGTGTTCTGTCGCTTCTGGTTCATGTTTGTTCCTGTTCTGCGGCTTTAGTTGTCCTTTAGTTTCTTCTAGAATTAGTCAATGTTGGGATGCTAAAGCTTGTACCAGTGCGATCATGATCCCGCCCACTAAGAACGATGTGTATGTAGGAAGGTTTTGGCCGATAATAAGCCCGTGTGTAGGCACTTTATCGTCCGAACGGTCCTCATTTCCTGCCTAACTGTTGATTCAGACGGAGGGAAAAAAACACAAATTTTGAAGTGGAAAAATTCCTTCCTGACTCCAAGTGGCAATCGTATATTTCCCTGGATCAACTTTATGTATCAATACCATAACTTGCACATTCCTTTTTTGCAGAAACTCATCAGCTTTTTATTAAACTGCCAATGACCTGCCTAAACGTCCTCTGGAGACAGTTTTCCATAGCTTTACCGTTCTCACAGTGACAAACCCTTTCCCAACTCTACTTTATGATCATACCAGTAACTTGTAACATTCCTTTTTGCAGAAACTCATCCAGCTTTTTATTTAAACTGACCAATGACCTGCCATAACAACGTCCTCTGGAAGACAGTTCCATAGCTTTACCGTTCTCACAGTGACAACCCTTTCCCAACTCTACTTTATGTATCAATACCAGTTACTTGTAACATTCCTTGTTTGTAGAAACTCTCCAGCTTTTTATAAACTGACCAATGAACCTGCCATAACAACGTCCACGGAAGACAGTTTCCATAGCTTTACCCGTTCTCACAGTGACAAACCCTTTCCAACTCTACTTTATGTATCAATACCAGTAACTTGTAACATTCCTTGTTTGTAGAACTCCATCAGCTTTTTATTAAACTGACCAATGACCTGCCATACACCGTCCACTGAGACATTTCCATAGCTTAACACCGTTCTCACAGGACAAACCCTTCCCCAACTCTACTTTAGTATCAATACCAGTAACTTGTAACATTCCTGTTTGTAGAACTCATCCACTTTTTTTAAACTGACCAATGAACCTGCCTAACAACGTCACTGGAAGACAGTTTCCATAGCTTTACCGTTCTCACAGTGAAAACCCTTTCCACTCTACTTTATTATCATACCAGTACTTGTAACATTCCTTGTTTGTAGAACTCATTCGCTTTTTATTAAACTGACCAATGAACCTGCCATAGACACGCCACTGGAAGACAGTCCATAAGATTTAACCGTTCTCACAGTGACAAAACCCTTCCCAACTCTACTTTATTTCTACCAGTAACTTGTAACCCTTCTTCCGTTTTGTAAAACTCTCACAGCTTTTTTTTAACTGACCAATGAACCTGCCATAATCCACGTCCCATGCAAGACAGCTTCCAAGCTTTACCATCCACCGTGATAAAACCCTTTCCCAACTGAAGCCAACCTTTTTCTTCAAGTTTTAAAGGATGTCCACGTTCCTGACATTTTTATTGGTGACATGCCCCAGTGTTTATGTATGCCCGTTAATGTATTTTACACAGATCATACTCCCCACAGCAGCGCCTTTTCTCCAGCGTACAACTTGTAACTTCCATCCCTCTATTCGCACCCCACCTCCCCCATCCCTTATTTTAGTTGCCCTTCTCTGACCCTCCCATTTCAAGATTCTTTTTGTACCAGATTCCAAAATGGCACTGCATATTCCAATGAGGCCTTAATCAATGCTTTGAAAGAGTGAGAATAACATTTTCCTCCCTTGAATCGATCCCTCTCTTCTACAACACTCAGGCTGGCTCTGGCTGTTGCCGTCTGGCACTGCTTGCTTTTGTTATCCACCAAAACTCCAATAAAACGCGTGATGTCATTTACGTCACGTCGTGATGGGCACGCACCAAGGAGGTGGGAGGAGCGGAGTTATGGGTGTGGCGTGTTCGGTCTGGGGGGTGGTTGCACAAAGGAGCATGACGGTGAGGATATTCCGACTCTCTACGTCGCATGAGACTTGGTGGTCTGTGGGAGAGCGGGAAACCACCCAATTCGAGGGAGAAGATTCGGGAGGGTGGGATACACGCATCCCTTTAATTTTAACTCAGACCAAATGCATTGCACTGTGACATCCCTTTAATATTTCATTCAGACCAGATGCATTGCACTGTGACGCCCCTTTATGTTCACACTCAGACCAGAATGCATTGCTCTGTGATTCCCTTTAATGTTTTTCAGCACCAGAAAAATGCATTTTGTGTACATACCCTTTAATGTTCACTCAGACCGAATGCATTGCTCTGTGACATCCCTTTAATGTTTCACTCATGACCAGAATGTATTGCCTGTGATATCCCTTTAAGTTTCTCTCAGACCAAATGCATTGTTTGTGTGACATCTCTTTTGTTTCACCTCAGACCAAATGCATTGCACTTTGCCATCCCTTTAATGTTTCACTCAGACCAAATGCATTGCTTCTGTTAATCCCTTTATTGCTTTACTCAGAGCCAATGCATTACACATATGACATCCCTTTAATGCTTCACTACGCCAGAATGCTTGCTCTGTGATATCTCTTTAATGCTTTAACTCAGACCAGAATGCATTGCACTGTGACTCTCTTAATGTTTCTCTCAGACCAGAATGCATTGCACTGTGACCTCTTTTAAATGTTTCACTCAGACCAGAATGTCTTCGCAGTGTGGACATCTCTTTTAGGTTCCACTCAACCAGATGATTGCGTGTGGCATCTCTTTAAAGGGCATTGTCCACCCCCCAAACTAAATTTACCCATACTGCCAACTGCCCACTATACAGTTTTAAACAATCTTACCTTACAATCCGCTCCGTACGGTTCTTCTACAATCCATGTTCAAAGTCCAGCCAAAGTGAGGGTAGTGGCTGTCTTCCTGTCCTATGTTTGCTGCCCTCTGTCTCTTCCTCCGGGAGGGATGGGACATGCGCACAGCCAGGAGCCCTTTCACACCCCCTCCCTCCCTCCGATCCCTCTCTGCAAAGAGTTAATGTAGTGTTACCTCTTCATACCTATTTTTAGGGAAAAACCCTCCCCCCCACCCCCGACCGCTAAGTTAAAAGTCTTAAATCTATTCCGGACACAGTTACGCTCCCGGCTGCCAGCGTCTTCTTCACTTGCTGGCAGCCGCGGCTGTGGATTGGCTGCCTCTCAGCCAATCACAGCCGCGGCTGCCGTCCGGCCCCCTGCTAAAAGATCCGGCAGGCAGGGGAGCCGGATCAAGTGACGCTGGAACCAGGAGCGTAAGTAGTGTATGGATAGATTTTTAGTTTTTAACTAGCGTTGGGGTGGGAGGGTATACACTACGATATAAAGGAATGTTGCTATGGGGGGTGGGCATGGCCCTTTAAGGTTTTTCTCAGACCAGAATGCTTGATCTTTGAGCATCTCTTTAATTTTCACTCAACCAGAATAGAGCCAAACTACCGAACGCACATAGAGGGGATGGGGCTCCATGACCGGGCGGGATTGCACCAGCAGGGAATTGGTGGGTTGCAGAAATGCAGCACGGACCGGATCTGGAAGGGAGGGTCACAGCTTGAAGTCAGTGCCATTTGTGCTGGAGGCGGGCACAGGAACGGAGAACCACCATCACCCCACCGATGGGCGAGTTGCCCCTGCTCCCTATACGGTATAAGTTAAAACCCGTTTGTAGGGGGTGGGCTTTCACTGTCACATTCCTAGGGGAGTAAATGAATGCATTTCAGCACACTTGTCGCAGCTTAGGCTGGTCTTTGTCAGGTCTGCCAGCAGAAAAAATGTTAAAGTTTGGTACCTTGGGAAAAAGATTGGAACAAAAGGTTCTGGCCTAACCTCATAGGTTGTGGTAGCCAGCGGTTGTTTCATATGCTACAGTTATAAGGGGACTGGCCAATGGTTTGGTGCCGCCAGTTCAAGGAAAACACCTACCCATTGATATCCGGGTAGTAGGCCGGCTGTGGAGTAGATTCAAAGTGAGGTGGAAGGGCAGATCTCCGCTGGAGAACTACTCCGCTGGGAGAAAGCCCAAGATGTCGGCCTTTCTCTGCGTAGAAGGTGCTTTTACCATTATCAGGTTGCTGTAACTTGCCTTTATTTTGTATGCTTGTCTAAGACTGTATGATCCAAGCAGAAATGTAGTTTGGATGGCTGGTTCCCTTTTTTATTTCCTTGACAAACGAAACATTGAATCTGTTTTTCTAAATGATTCGGTTCTATCAGATAACTTAATTGATCTTCCTACATCAAAGATGGTCTTCCTGCTGACTCCTGGTATTTCATATGCCAATGTTGTAGAATAATTTCTTGGTTCAGATGGAAATCTAAACTACCTTTAGGTCGAATTTGTTATCGAATTAGGACCACTTTGTCCTCATCATTTGAAGAAACCTTGATGACATTTTTAAGGCCTCAATTCCCGATACTCTTCTAGCTGATGTACTTGCCGTTGAAAGAGCGTTTTTTTAGAGTGTTATGTTTTTATTTATTGATTCCATAGGTTCAAATATAGGTCATTTTATAAGACTTCCAGTACTGTTGAAGATCCCAAGGCGGGACTCTGTCCACTTAGTTGAGGATTAATTGGTCTCACACTGCTTTAAAGAATCTGATATTAGAGGTTCTTTGAACCATTTTTTATTAGTTCTGGCGATTATGGAAGAGACTTGTCCTTTTAAGTGTCGCCATGCTCAAATTTTTTCTGCAGTCCTGTTTGCAGAATTCCAAAATGTTTTTCTACCGAGAGATTCTTGAATTGACTTTTGTTAGCATGCAACCATTTTTGTTGGAACAACTTCCTCCCACGTTTTGTAGAGAATGCTGATGGTGGATTTTTCCGAGATATGAACATCAGGGTTTGAATTATATTGGTGACCACCCTTCTGCTTCCACTAATTGCCGTTCATCTCCATGCCCTAGTCTCCAGCTTGCTGACTTTGGATGGATGCAGTTCCCTTTGTCATAAATCTGGTCTGTTTGGTTGGAATAATTCAGTCGGTTTGTCTCCTGACAGAGATTGTATCCATGAAACGATGGTCATTTGGCGACCCCACGGTGTTATTATTAAATCCGAGCTCTGGTCTCCTTGATCTATTTTCAATACTCATCGGAATTCGAGAGATTGGTGGAAATATGTTATGCCAGGTAAATGTCCCACTTATTGCTAACTGGTGCTGGGAGCCCTGAAAGAATTGATCTAACCTTCTTGTTTGTCTGGTTGCCTGAGGTCGATTTGCGGTCCCAAACTCCTGGGAACGCATCGAAGTACTTGACTGTTCGAGACCGTGGATTTAGTGTCAGTCCCAGGTAGGCGGTCTGCTTGTAATGTTCTGATTGATGCCCTGGGATAATGTTATCGCCGTAATCTGCCAGGTTGACATTCTGGCCCAAGATAGTTATTTGTCCACCTTGGGACCAGAGAGATCGACTCCTGGGGGCCACCTCTTTTTTGTTTTAAGTAGACCCACTGACATTCTGAGAAAAACCTCACTGACTTTCCTCCCTCATGATAAGGTGTTTGAAAACCACAGTGCATCAGCACCGCTCTCATCCTTTCATATTCTGGTGATTTGTTCTCCAGTATGAATCCCATTTCCCTTGGATTGATGCGATTGCAGATCGCTCCCCATACGCTAAATGGACTGGCGTCCACAGTAATTGTGGTCCCGGTCGATTGCGTTATATTTACTGGTTTGTAGTTTTTTGCTTTTATCAACCACCATTTCAGGCGTTTGGGTGTGGTCTCCCTTGAGCTAGTTGATCATTTGATCGTTTGCTGCTTCCCCGATGTTGTGAGAAATTGTATTGTAGTGGTCTCAGGTGATATTGTGTGCCCACTGCAACCAGGTCTATTGTCGACATCTTCCCTAATACTCTTTCAGATGAATTCTGTCGTGTAGATGGAATTTCGAAATCTGTATTAACTTCTTCATGATATCTTCCTGTCGATCTCTCGAAGAACATCGTCGGGTATAGTGTTGACTCTGCGCCCCAAATGTGATCTCTTGCTATATGAACTAGATAGATTTCTCTATTTATCAGCCATCCATATGCTTCAGAGTTCCATCGTCATACTCAGGTGTTTTGCACATAGTTGTTTTGTTGTTTGCCTTTACTAGTATGTCGTCTGAGTAGCAGTAATTTGTATGGCCCTTCCTGCACCGAGTAGGCTATGATGGCACAAGGACTTTTGTAAAATGTCCCTGGGAGAAGAAGCTAGACCAATGGGAGACTTTGACTGAAAAGTGTTCCCCTAGAGCATGGAATCTCAGATATTTCCTGATGTTTCTTGCATAATGGGATGTGATGGTAGTGCCGCTTTTATTGAGATCTATTTTTGACATCCATTGACCCTGACTGATTTGACTTGATATAGCTCTTCAATGTACATGTCCATTTTAATATTTTTTCAAAACCACGAATAAATTGACAGACCGTAGATCCAATATAGCTCTAAACTCCCCGTTCCTTTTTCCTTCTTTACGAAAGGGGCGAGTATGTTCCTGTATGTTATGGATGAGGTTTTAACTCTTTTCTATGACTTCTTGTTCGATTAGATCTGTTAATATCTTTTGTAACTCTAGATATGGCCATCTGATTTTTGGGTACCCGGTTCTTATATATCTTGTCCCTGGAAGTTGGGAGAATCTATTGAGTATCCTTTTTTCATCCTTTGTGTTTTACCCATGCGTCTATATTGGATTCTACCCACAATCGTCACAAATAAGGTAGACGGCCCCCAACTTGCAAACGGAGGTCCCGTCATATACTGTTTTCCTCTCCTCGGTACTTTTGTTTCCACGAAAGGAGAAAAGACGAAGATTGATATGACTTCCGCCAGCCTTGTTTTTGGTGATATATACGACCTGGTCTGTATTGCCTTGCTTGCCTAAAAAGGTATCAGAGATTGATAGGATTTCTGAGTTTTCCTTCTGGGAGTGGTATGCTTTCTTCAAGAATTTCTATTATGACTTCATCTAGTGGCGGGCCAAAGAGTAGTTCCCTTCAATGGTAGATTTTAAGTCCTTGCCTGGACTGATTATCAACTTTCCTTGACGAGCCAGAGAGACTCTGCATGCCACTGTAGTCTGAGCATAGATTTTGCATTTAATATAATTGAGTCCATCAATGCGTTAGCATAAATTCGTTGGAAATTTTTATGATCTTTTTACATCTGACATAGGTCATCCCTGTGTGTACCATTGTTTATAGTCTTCCACTCTTTAATCCAATTTTATTTGCTCTCCGCTAAACTAGCAATAGCTGGTCTGATGACGCCCCTGCGGTCGTATTGCCCTCTTTAGCGCTGATTCCCCCTTCCTCTCCATTGGATCCTTTAATGATATCCATCCTCCTCCGTTGCCAGAGGCCACTTTTACGTGCCATTTTAGCTACTGGAGTATCTACTTTAGGGGGTTCATCCCAGTTTTTATGTCTTCTTTGGAAAAGGATTATTCTTGCCCAAGTTCTGTGATATGTTAAATCTCTTCTCTGATTTAATCATTTTTTCTTGATGGTATCCAGTATAATGCTCATGAACATGAAGAATACCCCATTTGTTCTCTCTTCTGAAAACACAAGTTCTTATATTGATTCAGTGATATTTTCGGGAATCTTTAAAGTGTTCCTCGTTTTCCTGATTAAGTAATCCAGATTTGGGCTGTATTAATCCCATTTGGAATTTTCTATGAATGACTCTTCCTCTCCTCTCCGGAACCTACTATTGATGAGGTTCACTTCCGCAGGATTACTTTCTCTATCCCATATTCTTACAACATGTTCTTGGACTTTTTTCCATTGTCAATTCCAGATACTTTTTAACATATGATCTAATGATTGACTCAGACCTGTTTATGGAAGCTTGGGATTTGTTCCTGAGTCATTGGTCAGTTTTTCTGGTTAGTGCATACTTCAACACAATTTCATCCATGACTAGCTTTTCCTTATGGCATGTAGCACTTCTCTTCTGGAGATCTTCTGTATCAAGTAGACATATGGACAAATCAGTACTCAGTTTCCCCATTTCATGGTAGACATACCTCTCTCTCTTAGTTGCTCACCCCCTGGAAGCAGGACCTCGACCTCTTAGAGGAGCTCATTAGACACTGCATAGGATAAAATCCTAAACAGAAAGGTTGTTTACTAAATAGTGTAATCCTATTAAAAGTACTATTTGTGGCTGGAATACCTCACGCAATATAGGCAGTACATGTCGGACAGCGTGAGCGGGACACCGCAGACTTGTCAGCACAAGAAACGCTGACTGCAGAGATTCAACGCCTCACGTCGCGTTAGCCGGCGTTTCTATAAGTGCCGTGCGTCTGAATGTGCACCGCGCTTTCCCGAGCGGCTAAGCAACATAAGTCCCTGCTGACTTTGTCGGACCTGAGGGAAAACCAAGGCTACCTGAAGGAACAGCCTTCTGTATGGGAGAGTGAGAGAGACCCCCATACAGAAAACTATGTGAGGGTGAGAGGCTCTGTTTAATTTGATATGTACGGAACAGAGGAAAAGGCTGGAGGTCTGGGGAGGAGGAACTCTTTTTATTGGCTTAGTCAAGGGCCTGTTGTGGGCGTGAACGGGGCGGTTAAACCCATTACATCAAACTTCCGTTCATAGGACCAGGGAATGCCTTTAATATGTTTCACTTAGACACAATTAATTGCTCTGTGATATAACTTTAATTCCCACTCAGCCAGAATGCATTGCACTGTAATGTCCCCAGATAACACAGGGGTGGGGCAAGACCCCAGTTAGCAACCAACTTTCCTGTATCTGTTTCTTCCCACTCTATTGAGAACTATGGGGGGATGAAGATAGAATTCCAGGCCTCATCCTTTGTTACATGTGGAGGGAGGAAAAGGGCTTAGCCCCCCTTTCAGGTTTTCTACTTGATACCGGCACTTTAAGAGAGTGTGCCCCGGCGATTGTTAATTTTATCAACTTCCAAATCATTAATAAATGATTAATTAATAGATTAGTTAATAGAAGCAGCCCCACATCAGAACCTTGGCACCGAGCCCCCACTTAGCACTTTGAGTCCAGACTGATGACACCCATTTAACAACTACTCTCCTGCATTTATTCATAACTCAATTTTCTATCCATGTACAATGTTACTCCCCAGACCAACACGACCCTTAGCTTTATACATTAGTCGCCTATGGGGGATTGCAGAAGCCGTGCAACAACGTAACTACAATCTACTTACTGCTAGCCAGACAACTCTAAATTTCTATTACGTCCTCATAAAAGCCAACAAGTTATTTGACAGAGCCTATTCCTCCTAAATCCATCTGGTTGCTACTATAATGTCAGTTCCTCTGACACATTCATCTAAAACATGTGTCCCATTATAAACTTCCAGATCTTCCCTACTGACTGAAGTTAAACTTACAGTCTTAATTTTCCCCGGCTGTGAACGACTACCCTTTTGAATTTGGAATGAACAGTCCATCCTTTTTCCAATCCCGAGCACACCACCGGACATGAGGGAATTCTGGCAAAAAATAGAACCTAGATAAAACTGAACTTAGTTACCCTACTTACCGCGAGGAGTTTTTATCCGTTCCAGGAGATCTTATTAATAGTACCTTATTTAGTTCTTTCTGTAACCATAATCCTGATAAACCAAGTGCACTTAAATCTTTTATACCATTATTGCTACTATATCTCTGGATATCTGTACTTGGATCTTCTATATGTATTACAGAGAGGAAAAAATATTCAAACATTTGCTTATATCGCCATCCTCAGCTAACTACTTATCCCCATTAATTAGTGGAGGACATATTCTCAGTCTCTAGCTTTTTACTATTAATATTACTTAAAAAATTTAGGCTTATGATTCTGTTGTTCACTATCCTACTTCATTGATTATATTTACTAGTTGATTGCTTCTTACACTTCCTTTTTACAGTTTTTATAATCCCTAAAGGCCTTTCTGTTCCTCTGACTTAAAGCGATTTATTTTTTTTACATTTATTCCCAGGGTATAATTAGATCTATCTGGCTTAACTCCCCTTGAACACAGTTCCACTTCTTGTTCAGTACCTTTACCTGATAATACATTATCCCAGTGTGACATTCTGAAGTCTGCTTTTCACCTGAAAAAGCCTCCCCCGACTTAAAAAGTCCTTGTTTAACTCACGCACTTTCCTTTCATAACAAAGTCCAACGACACGTTTCATGGTCACTATCCCTAGCCTCCGTTACCTTATATCTCATAATCGCTCCACAAGGTAGTATTACCAAGTCCAAACAAGCTTTCCTTTGTTCTAGTAGAAACCTAACCACCCTGAAGAGAAATTTCCTGCAGCAATCAGAATTCAATCGCCTCTTTTCTGTGATAAGCAGTTCCACTACACCAATTAATGTCAGAGAATTAAAGTCCCCCTATATGCACACTCCCCACTCCCCTCAACTTGCCGCCCTTGCCAACTGCTTGAAGTGAACCATCACCTCCTCTCTGCTGGCATGTGGGGGACTTAGCAGACTCCACCAATGACATTACCTACCCCCTTTCCTGTTGCATAATTCCACCCTATATGCTCCACTTTTAAGATCCATATTGCCAATTATCACTTCTTTTAATTTGGGCTTCATTCTTTTTTAAAATAACTACTTACTCCTCCCCCTTTCCTTTTTTCTCTGTCTTGCTAACAGGCGTATCCTTCAACATTTACAAGCCCAGTCGTGAGAACTGTTCAATCCAGCCGGTTTCTGCTATCACTATTACATGACATCATACTTTTCATTCAACGCCATATTTCCAATTCACCCACCTTTTGTCACCCGGCTTCTTGGCATTTGGCAAACATCATTTTAATTATGATCCTTGATTTTATTTGTACACTTTAATAAACTATGCCTCCCTATCCCCTATGCTAGCAGCCCACCTCCTTTTCCATCCCACCCATCGGGTCTATCTACTAACACCCTGCTTTCCCCTGGGCATCTATCCCACGTGGAACTGCTAATACCCTCCTCCCCAAACCTAGTTTAAATCTCCTCCAACCCTCTAGCCATCTTCTCCCCTATAAACGAGCGCACACCGCCCATCAGTGAGGTGGCGAACCCAATCCCTACTAAGAGGCCTGAGCCGCCAGCAAGTCTGCCTGTTCTCCATAACCCAAACCCTTGTTCCTTACAACACCACCCTCTTAGCCACGCAAATGCTCCTGCTGTCTCCTGGCTTAGCACGTGGCGCGTAGTATTTCTGGAAACAATACCCTGTAGGTACTTATTTTTTTAACTGGCCCACGTAGCTCTCAGAATCATGATTTTAGAACCTCACCTCCTCCTCTAACTTTGTCATTGGCACCAATGTTAAACAAAGACTGCCGGTCCCACCCACCCAACCCCACCCAATATCTGTCTACCACAGATCCATCCACATCGCACCGCCGACCCTAAGCACCAGCCAGGCACACACGTTCGCATGTAGGGTCTCGCGGCAAGATTACCCTGACTTACCTCCGTATAGTTCGGAGTGCCCCGTACCTACTAACCCACTGCATAGCATTCTGATACTTAGTGTCCTCCTCCCTTCTATCAGAGATGGGCAGTTTCCTGGTGCGCAAGGGACTAGCCACCCCCTTCCTATATGTAATTCCAGGTGTCCTCCTCCACTTTATTAACCTAAGACGGGCAATGGTTGGTCTGGGCAATATTGGAAGAGAACCACTCTACCAACTTTCCTGTCCCTCCACTTCTCCTAATAACCCTAATAACATACCTCCCCCTCACCTTCCCTGTCCACACTTCCTCCCTGGAAGCCGGTGCCCAGCCAGTGCCTGTGAACCCGCATGATTTACCCAATCCCTGCATGTGCAACTGCCCCCTTAGTCCACCCCTCATCTTCCAAATGGGCAACCCCATCCCACCTGAACAAAGCATAGGTCCCCTGGAACTCTCTCCAGGTTTCCTATAACTGTGTCCGGATGCACATTGCAGGTAACCCGACAAACTGTCCCTCTCAAATACCAACACCAGCACATTGACTGCACACCTCGTGTTAAAAAATTTGTCCTTCTGTTTCAATATCCTTCTTTTTCTATGTCCTTGAGATCAAGGTCCTTTACAACAGGGACTTTGTGGGTAAATACATTCCACTGCTACTCTTCGTTTGGACTCGCAGGAAACTTCTTTTTGTTAGGTCCCAAACCACAGGTCCACCACCTGTGAACCTATTTTAAAACTAATCAGGCCCACCGCCCCAACCCTAGTGCAAGAGCCAGGAAGATGGAAAAAAACAAAATACTTCTTATTACGTCTTTCACAACCTGTTTGTGATTACAACAGGTGATATACTAAATATAGACGCTCATGCACAGTCCTTTAACTAGAAGAAAGAAGATTAATCTGCTTACTGAACACCAGTCCAACACAAACAAACTTATTTCCAAACTTTCAAACACCATACAAATATAATTCCTCCTTTTCTATGTCATGAGATCAAGGTCCTTAAGGGCCAGGGACGTTGTACTCTTATTCTACTCTAAGTTCGTTTCACTCACAGGAAATTCCTTTGTTAGTTGTCCCTTAATATTTTAAACATCCGGTATTTTGCAGCTTAGTTTAGCCTTTGGGCATGGCTTTGCTTCCGTGAAGGGGCATCTATGAGATTTGCTTGGAGACAAGTCAATGTCCCCATCTTTTTCTGTGTTACAATCTTTGCTATTATAAAGCTTTTCTGTCCAAGTTCTGACAGAGCTGAAATATTACAGCGGTAATATTATAGTCCATAATTGATGCGGCTCTCTGTAATGTGAATGTTTGGGAGAGTCATAGAGGACCGGCCGTTATCGGGGGGGGCCATTCTACAGAAAATTCCCCCCAACCCACCAGTACGCAAAAACCAAGAACTCGTCGGTCCATTGGCTTTTATTCTTTTAAATCCAAAAAAATAAACACAGTTACTTTAAAAACAATGTCTTGTATTCTGGCTTTTAATGTAAAATTAGTTTGTGTTTCCTATGTGCATAAACCTTCCTGCTTTCCTTATGTGAAAGGAGAAGGAAGATAAAAAGATATATATATAATTTGCCAGAATTCTGTGTGTCCTTACCTCTCGCCTTGTAAGAAATCTTTGGTCTTTTCGAGATCACTGTGGCTGTTGATGTAGCCCCTGCCCTCCTTTCTGGTAGCATACACAATTTTGCACATGCTCCCAAAGTTCCCCATGCTTTTACATACCCAAACTTCCTGTCAATCACTACTTAGCGACCATTGACTTGTCTCAATCAACGAGATAAACTGGCGAGAATTTAACTGGTAATGAAGGAGGGTTCCAGTAGACTGATGTGGATTTCAATAGGGTGGGTTTCTAGGATAATGGTTTTGTAATAATTACTTCATATTATTGCTAAATCATCCATTTAATTCTATGTTTTTTAATTTTGCTTTAAAAGAAACAAAACCTAAAATAAAAAAGGAACACTATATACATCTAAAGGGACCGTTTTGCAAACGGACCCAACACGACAGGCAGAAGTTGGATGAGAGGAAGCCAGAATAAGAAGAGGAGAGGAAAAGGAAAGAGAAGGAGGCCTACGAAGGGGGGGGGGGGAGGGGGGGGGGAGGGGGGTAAAGACGTGCCAATCGGATAGTCGCTTAAGGATGGTAATGAAGGGGTCCCGTGTCTAAGCAGGGATGTAAACTCCTACAACGAATAAATGTGAAACACGGAGAATTTCCTGCGGACTTGGAACTTAGGTTTCCACAGAAGACTGATGAGTATGGCGCCTCGCACAGAAATGCATGCGACACTGATTTTGGAGAATTCTTCATCGAACCACTCTGTGCCTGATAGTATTAAACATGCGTCAAGATGTCTATACATGGAGAAGGCCCTAAGACTGGGCCCAACTTACTTGGCCATTTAATATCATTTGTCAGAATAAAAATAACGACACAATAATAATAAGCGTGCATCACTGTAGATATTTATTCCTAGTTAAAACCACGAATCTCCAGTTTGATTCCGTGGCGGTCCGTCTGATGGAGGCAGAGAAGGGGAACATTCCACGTGGAAATACTGGTTTTAAGTAGATACAAATGGTTTTAAATATTGGAACATGCTCCATGGATGGATCCATTCAGATAAGACAATTTAGATTATTTAGTACTAGATAAACACATGGTTCATCAACTGCAATCCCCAGTGCTATTTATGGCCTATGATAACAACCTTATATATTTCCATGGAGGTCTGAGAATTTGCATTGGAGACCATGTGCTAATGACGTGTCGATTGGAGATGTAACAGAAACTTTTACCTGCATGACGAAGATGAACCTGATACTGTTTATTGGTCATCTATTAAGGTTGCCATACATACTCATACGGGGCGGGACCGCTCGCCTCATTTACACACGTTCAAGCAACTTGTAGTATTTCATGATGCTCTTCTTATTTCTATATTTAGTATTTATTTACTGTCCCCAACTCGTACGACCTTGTTGTTTTTATATTATACCGCTGCGTCCCTTAGTGGCGCTTATAAATATAACATATACTATCATACTGTAGTAATCTGTAATGGTTATAATGTACAGCGCTGTGTGCCCCAAGTGGCGCTATATAATCAACATATACATACATACTGTATAATCTGTATTGTTCGATGTACAGCTCTGTGTCCCCAAGTGGCGCTATATAAATAAACATATCCATACAACTGTACTAAATCTGTATTGTTATAAATGTCACAGCGCTGTATCCCCCCAAGTGGCTCGCTATATCATAACATATACAACGACTAGTTAAATCGTATTGTTATAATGTACAGCGCTGGCGTCCCCAGTTGGCGCGACTATAACTAAACATATCCATACTGTATAATCTGGTATTGTTATGAATGTACAGCGCTAGCGTCCCCTAGTGGGCGCTATATAAATAAAGCATATACGTCCTACTGTTATACTCTGTATTGTTATAATGTACCAAGCGCTGTGTACCCAAGTGCGCTATATAATCAACCATATAGCAATACAGACTGTATAATTTACTTGTGTTATAATGTACAGCGCTGTGTACCCAAGTGGCGCTATATAGAATAAACCTATACATACACACGTTAAATCTTCTTGTTATAATGGTACAGCGCTCGTCCCCTATGGCGCATACAACTCAAAACGTAACATACATACATACATATGACGATAATGGTAAATCACGTTGGGGACCGGGTTTACCATTATCGTTAGTGTGTAGGTCGGATATGTCCGCGCTGATCGGTGCTCTGACAACCATAGTTGGCACAGCGTCTGGGAAAGCAAATATTACCGTTGGTTGGTATCGGCTCCCTTTTAACGTGTAATAGAGGTAGTCAATTTATCGTGCTGCATGTATTGGCCGTACACGGTCACTTGTGTGTGCTCCCACAGTCATGTTGTGCCAACGATACCATCTGATCAGTCGGCACACGTGACATGCTGTAAAATCGCATGTGTATGGCCAGCTTAACCAGACCCTCCCAGGTCCAAGCAAGGTAAGGAGATTATCATAGTCCGATTGTCAAAAAGATCAGTATCGTAGGAGTCCCATAACTGATTGCAAGTAATCCACAAAATAAAAACTAATCCTGATCAAACTTGATGAAATATGTTAAAGGCAAGTCACCCCCCAAACTACAGATAAACCTACTTAACTCTTCAAAACGAGATCTCTCTAGTTTTCATAAACTCTCTGCGAGGTTTTCAGTATACTTCCCACGACTCATTCCCTCACCCTGTCTTCCTGCTGCGCTATTCGTTCTGCTTTCTGTGCAGAAGGATCCGGACTGACGTGGCGTCAGTGATTGGCTGAGACACGCACATTTTCCATAGAGGTGGTCCCGATATCGGTGGGGCTTCCTCATGTACTTAATGGGTTAGGAGGTTTGGCACTGATGGGGTTGATTTAATTCCTGTACTCCTAACGGCGCCACTGCAGGCGTAAATTGCAGTACAGGAGCCGCGCTTGCGAGGGTTTACGGTCGTAAAATCCCTAAAGCGTGTTCTGTATCACGCTATCCCCTAAGTTCACGCTAATCACATAAAACATTGGCGGTGGTGGTTTTTTACGCTTATTTTATTTATAGACAATTATGAAAATGATTTTGCGTAAATGCACTTTAAAAAGTGTATTGGAATAGCGCGGACCCCCCCGAATTATTGAGGCTGGGCTATACCATCCCAGAATGACAATCACAAGCTTAAAGGGACATCTATGACATCACTTGAAGAAGCTACAACCTTGGTGTCACAAAATGCTTTTTGTAATACATTTAGAGCTAGGCCGCACTGGCGCGTTTTTGGCAGTAGTGTGGTGTGGCGCTAGTTTTGTTTCACAGGAAGTAAAATTTTTTTTTTTTGCACAATTGCATGTATTGCCATAACGCAAAATTGGTTTAATAACAATTACTTCAACGTGATAGGAAATCTCGTTTGTGCTGTTTTGGTTTCTGTCTGTGTATTGTGTGGGCTGGAAAGTTTCTACAAAGACAATGACGACTGTGTTTATTGAGAGCTTTTAGCATAGGTGTTCACTTCAAAGGTTCTCATTCCATGCCCTACACTACACGGGGCCGGTACACTGACACCTGACTGTACACTAGACGTGGCCGTACACAGTCACCCTGACTGTTAACTAGACGTGTCGTACACTACACACCTGAACTGTAGCACTCACGTGCCTGTCACTACACCTACCCTGACTGTACCTACATTGAGAATGGCTCCTCCTAACACAGTAAAAAACCGCGATGTGAAGAGACAAGGGCGTGTACGAGACTTACGCCATTTTACTTATTGTTTATATTATATTATATATATCATACAATCCTAGCTGTCAGTTGGAATATGGCTGTTCATAAAGGTATAGCTCTTCCTTTGACGGGTTGATTATGGGAACGCTAATGAGAAGGGAAGGAGGGCAGATAATGTGCCATCCAGATCACTTAGACTGAATAAAATGGTAACAGATAGACAATGTGAAGGGGAACTTTCCCAGACCTAATGAGTCAGATGGCAGATTTATCGGACTGGAATTTGAACTATAAATAAATGGACTCAGGGTCAGACTCATGGGGTAAGATGGGAAAAATGGAAGAAGAACCTTTAATCTGGAAACGTTTGATCTCATTGAGCTGATGGTGAACATAGGGAGACCTGTCCACATAAACCTCACCTTTAAGGCTTCCAGGAAATGGAACCTTAAACAGTGACGTAACTACTGCCCCTGCCACCCGTGGGGGCCACAAGCCCACAAACTCTTCTTTGATTAGCCGGTTAAAAACAGCTGATCACGTGTATAGAATAAACATATTCTTTTATTGTCACAGTATTGTCAATGTAACAGTCAGTGAAATTTATAATAACAACACAACACAACACTATCTGTAAATAAATAATAATACCTGTTATATATTATGGGATGTACATATTATACCTGTTATATATTTGGAATGTTAATTATTATGGATGTGGCATATGGGATGTTATATAGTATGGATGTGCACACATTTGTTAATCTGGGTGTGGTCCTAACAACCATGGTTGCTAAGTAAAGACTGTGATGTCATATGTAATAACAGCATCACTGGTAATATCAAAGCACTTCGTTGTTGCTCATCTGCAGGAAATCCCGTGACGTTACCTTCTTCCTGAGTTAATAAGCGTTTGTCTGTGATTTCTACATTGATTGAGCTCATTAGTAAGTAGAGAACTATCTTATGGTTGATTATGGATTTTCTAGTGTCTTATATCAGTGTATTAGAATAATAACATTGTATTTAGGATTTAAATGGAGACGGGTACGTGCCAATACGGAAACTAATCATTCCTCCCCAACCACCACGTACCATATTTGTGTTAATCTGCCCCTATTTCTTTACATATCCAATCTGTAACTTTTACATTGTAACTGACAATCAAGTCCCTTGTTAACATTAACTCTTGGTTTGCTGTAACTGGAAAAGTGGCAGTTGGGCTGGGTGAACTGCATGATGGGAAATTCTACTGCAGATAACGTTCTTTCCACGCACACACTGTACAGGACAACTTGTCAGTTTTTATTTCTACAATATTCGGTATTTGACCCGTTGTTAAGATTTTCAAGCTGATGTAACATTTCAGGTGTTAACTGAAAAACTAAAATGTCTCATTTGTTTATAATTCAGGAGTTTAAACGATGTTTAAAAAGCAGAGAGACTGCTTCTTCGGAAGCAAAGCAAAGGTAAGGCTGCTGCGGAACCTCTTATTCCCCCTATTTCCATAAACTGCACAACCTAGAGTGTGACGTAATGTCATCTGAGCCATTGTGCCGGGGTATTAAGCCCATGTATTGCCCATTCTGTAGGTCATCAATGTCCCATCTATGGAAGGTCTAGAAATACTCGTATCTGTTTATACAACCTTACTATGTGCAAGTGGACTGTGTCCCGATCATATAGTAATGTATGGGTTATCAGTCTCAAAATAGTAATGGCCCCATTCAAGCCTTGCTAAATTTAATGCCATCGTATCCATAAAGTTTAGCGTTGTTTTTTGCTCTCCTTTGTGCTTTTAGACATCTCCCCTTCAGCTGTCTCTCTTTTATTAGAATTCCATGAAAATGACAGTTCCCCGCTAATGGATGTGATGATGTTTAGTAGTGCGGAAGAGATTTCTTCCAAGAAAGAGGAAGTTTCCTTATGGAAGAGATGGAAAAGACAGTGCCGGAAGATCTTTCGATGTGATGAAGAAGAAAAGAAGTGAAGAGTAGATCAGGTACGATTTAAAAAGATAACATGGACACTATTTATACATGCACACAGAATTATACATGGACACAATTATACAGGCACAGATCATACATGGACACATTTTATACATGACACAGATTATACATGGACACGATCATACATAACAAACAGGAATTTACCACATGGACACAGATCATACATGGACACATATTACACATGGACACTAGATTATACATGGACCGATTACACATGGACACGATTCACCATGGCACTAGATTATACCAATGACACAGATTACACATGGACACAGATTACCATGGACACAGATTACACATGGACACTAGATTATACATGGACACAGATTACACATGGACACAGATTACACATGGACACAGATTATACATGGACACAGATTAATACATGGACACAGATTACACATGGACACTAGATTATACATGGACACAGATTACACATGGACCAGATTCACGACACTGTTATACTGGACACGATTACACATGACACAGATTATACAATGGACACCGATTACAACATGGACACTAGATTCACAGGGACACAGATTCACACATGGACACAGATTACATACATGACACAGATTACACATGGACACAGATTATACATGGACACAGATTATACAGGACACAGATTACACATGGACACTAGATTATCACATGGACACAGATCTCATGGACACAGATATTAACACATGGACACTAGATTATACATGGACACAGATTACCACATGGACACGATTACACATGGACACAGATTACACATGGACACAGATTATACATGACACAAAATTACACATGGACACATATTACACATGGAAACAGATTACACTGGACACTAGATGTAATGGACACCTTACACTGGATCACAGTATCGGACCGATACACAGGACACAGATTATACATGGCACGATTACACATGCACTAGTTTTATAATACTGGACAAGATACACATGACACAGATTATACATGGACCATCACATGACCTATATTATACATGGACACAAATTACACATGGACCTAATTTCTGGGCCTTAATGGTTCTGATCAAACCTGTTTCTCTACCTCTGAATCAGCCCCATGTGATAATAACCTTGGATATCGTACGGCGCACTCTCTTACTAGCGTACACACAGTAGTGATAAAGGGCCAGCCCCGAGTACGACAAGATTGACCCTTTATTGGCAGTGTATACCAATTGTAGTGGAGCCGCTATTGCTCTGGGTAACTGCTCCTCTCCGTGATTAATATCCGTTTGCGAATGTGGGTAAATCCCGGTATGGGAAGCTAATTGCTGGTGTTAAAATCCTGCGCTAATACCAGCCAAACCGATATTAAATCGCGAGCGTCGGGTGCCCAGGGGATTTTTTCGTAGCCGCGCATCCCCGCTAATATGGAGGTAGCGAACCGGTTGGCGACTTAACTCCATATATTTGCCACGAGTCTGGGTAAATGAGCCTGAAAGTGCCTAATATTGTCAGCACTGATTTTTTTAATATTGTATTTTTATTTATTTTTGCAGTATTTACCCGGCACCTGACCCTCCTGTATTCGATTTGCCTGTGGATTCTTCTGCTGAAATCCACAAGGAGGAGAATGAACAGAAAAAAGAATCTGAATGTTTACAGTCCAGATCTGAGAGTCTCCATGATTTCCTTTAATGGTGGAAGAGACGGAGACACTTCAGGTACGGGTAACGGGGATCAGTGACTGGTATTGTGCTTTAACACTATTCTGGTTATATATATTCACAGGAGTTGTCAGTGTTCCAATGCTTACGTACACACAATCAGCTGTTTAAAAACCGCGGTACTATTAGGGAGATTGGCCCCTTAGCCTCTCCTCTCCCCCACCATCATGGGCTGTGGTTATGCCACAGATGGATATCCTATAACATGTGATTCATAGATGGGTGTTTTTTTCTTGTGTATCACATAGAGGGTTTCTGTGGATAAATATAGAATATTATCTTATCAGCCTATAGTTCATTCATCTTATTCATCTTTTAAATAATTTCTACTGGCCTTGATGGCTGATTTCTACCTGTCCCCGGTAACAGACACATGTATCTATATGGGTACAATCAAGTGCAGCATATATGGTTAGGACTAGCATGCTGGGTACTGGTTTTTTATTTTTTTATTTGGGATTCTTATTGATTTATTCTTTTATGTGTTTTTCTGTAGACTAGAAACCTCTGGATTTGATGTGGCTGCACCTGAGGAAGGGTGACTTAGCCCCACCTGAGAGAGGTATCATATGATTGGCTGCACCTGAGGAAGGTGACGATTGCCCCACCTGAAGATGTGCATCTAATGTGGCTGCACCTGAGGAAGGTGACTTGCCCCACCTGAGAGAGGTGATCTATGTGGCTGCACCTGAAGGGTGACTTAGCCCCACCTGAGAGATATGATCTTGATGTGGCTGCACCTGAGGAAGGTGACGTTGCCCCACCTGAGAGAGATGATCTTGATGTGGCTGCACCGAGGAAGGTTACGTTAGCCCCACCTGAGAGAGATGACTCGATGTGGCTGCACCTGAGGAAGGTGACTTTGCCCCACCTGACAGAGATGATCATGATGTGGCTGCCCTGAGGAAGGGGTGAATGTGCCGTGCCACTGAGGAAGGTGACCCTGTAGAAGATATAGAACATCTTCTATGAAATCCACAGAGGCAGAAGAAACAGAGGCTTCTCCAGGTACAGTATAGGGGGATCAGTGGTGCACGTTTTTCTTTAACACTATATTATATAGCTAAACAGTGCAAACAACATCAACCTGTAACTCATTCCTGACTCTAACCACTAGAGACTTATTCTTCTTATTCACAAATAGCAAAATGCTGGGAAATTTATTAAAACTAGAATAAATAATAAAATGTAATATTTATCTGAGTTTTAAAACCTTACAATCTTTACAACCTTTGTATGTGTACACAACTTAAAGGGTATCTTCAGGGGTAAGAGGACACGTTGGAGGAGCGGAGACCAGGTAAGGTTTGTTACTACTTTCGTTCCCGGCTCCTGATCTTTTATTAAAGAACGGGAAGTAGGACACAGCTCCCTTACCTCCTGTTTTCAATAAAAGTGAATGACAAGAATGGTTTTAACCAATGAGATCCCCTTTATGATATTTATCTAATATTGAAATCTACAGTATTATGTAACATTAGTTTTAGACTAGAGATGACCAAAACTCATTTCGTTTCGTTTTTGAAATTAACGGAACTCGGGAAAAACCAGAGGATCCAAAAAGGAACTTATGAGGGTTACGGAATGTACGAGGTTATTTCTGTAACCCTCGAAAAAAAACACAAACGTTTGATAAACCTCCAATATACGATCGAAACGACTTTCCAGTTTCTTATTATTTTTCGAAGGTTATCAAATGTTCCAGGTTATCTACGGGGTTACAGAACATCAACTCGTACATTCCGTAACCCTCTAAAATACGCACAGAAGTCCCGAAATCCTAACCGAGGGGAATTCTGACCGAGGGGTTCCGTGTCGGATCCAGGTCCTGATCCAGATCTCTTGTTTAGACCATAAATTTTTTGTTTGTTTTTTGCAGTTTGCCCTTACCAACACCTGATAAAACAGCTAAAAAGAGGAAGGGAATCGCGCTAAAGAAAAAAGATAAGGCAGTAAGATTCATTACTCCCATGAGACGGGTGGTAAGCAGAGTAACTGGACCCACATACATGGACCAGTCATTAGGTCAGGGCTGGCAAGACTCAGGAGAAAGTTATATCTGACTACTACACTTTTTAATAGGTTTCTATTGGTGATTATGGAACTGGTTATCCAAACATAGATTGGCTCCTGGTCTGACTGGTCCCATAATTTCTTAACCCTCTGCCTTTAGATGCTGTATAATTGATTAAATATCCCATCAAGGATATACCATATGGGGTACAGAGCATTACAACCTTCCCTAACTAGAGATGGCGGAATTTCATAAAGTTCTGGTTCGTCGATACATTCTAGGGTTACGAAAATGATCTGTCTTAATTCGAGGATTATCGAAGACCAAACAATCTTTCGGAGGGTTTACAGAACTATACATTACTAGGGTTAGCAATGGTTCCATACATGGCGATACATTATTGAATTTCCATATTTATCGATATAAAGCCGCAAGTCCGAATAAACTAACTAGTTCGAACCTGAACTAGTTTGAATAGTTTGAGTTCGTCAGAACTCATAAAGTTTGACTCAACTCGGTCCAAGTTCGGTTTATTGTGTCCCTCTCTATCCCCAACACAGAGCATTAGACCATTGACACAACATAAGATGGACAATAATTACTATTTTGCATTATCTTCATTTTCTTCTTAGGACTTGTGCCAATGTCCTACACTGTGGAGGAGTCTACTGCCTGAAATACAATCCACATGAATGAAGGGAAATTGAGGCACCTCCCAGATCTATCAGCAGAAAGTCTTATCAATGACTTGTCTGTATCTCACAATGATAAATATGGAGAAATCAGTGAGAAGGAGGAGAATTTACAGTTGATGACTGAGATTGTCCAGATGTTGTTTCCATGGTAAGTACATTCATTCATGGACTTCATTCATCCCAGGTACCAATGGTTTTCTATTGGTATCCACGTAACAGGTTACTTTGGCTACGAACGTTATGTGATTGGCTTTAATGCGTCCACACCTGCCTATGTATTTTTTAAATGGTCACGATAATGTCTTATGTAGACACATTGGCATTAGACCGTACATAACGTAACATAGATATTAATCATTATTAATCCTAATGATGTCATTCCCTCTTTTATATTCATTACCAGGAGTCAAGTGTTGTAACGGAAGAGAATAACCCGCTTCCTTTACTGGAATTAAACACAACAGTGGAAGAACCCAAGGACATCAGGTACAGAAGGGGGATTGTGGTCTATATTGTACTTTATCATTATGTGCAAACACCACACAACTGTACAGAACACACCACACACTACGAACACACCACACAGAACCAACACAACTGTACCGAACACAACCACACAACTGTACGAACACCCATAGAACTGTACATTTACTGTACTGTATATTTCTTTACTTTGAACTGTAATTATTCTGTAAGGATAAGGACAACATTTCCCTGTTAATTCCCTAAGGGAGATTTAGTCCCAGTCAGGGTGTTCCTAGAGTTGATTTTAACTTGCACTACACGTTAACAGAACTAGTCCCGTTTAAATGCGCTATCGGTAACGGTGGCGGCCCTGAAGCGCATGGCTTCATCAGCGGACATAGTGTGGCTTGCGGAGGTGGTGTGGTGGGCTGACTAACACTGACTGAAGTGACTTAACGATATGATGATCTGTTAACAGTCGAGTGGACTGGTGGTGAAATGCAGTATGCAGGAAAGATTTTTTAACTGCTGCCTTTTAAGTTCTGCAGGGGTGCCCTGAACAATGTTTCAGTTTGCTTCATGGTAGGGGCACCCCTGGTTCCAGTCTGGACTCTATAGTCTTGGGAACTTCTCCAGAGATTTTGCTTACTTACGAGCTATAGCTTAATTATGTCAACTACCAATTGCAGTGATTCTATAGAAAAACACAAAAGGGAACCCAAACTGTGGGTTTATCTATCACCCATTACTATGGACAAGAAAGCATTAGAGTATTTAATATGTTTAATGTTTATTTTTGCAGGTTTTGCACTTGAGTTTGCACCTTTACCACCACCTGGTTTTGAGGAACAGGAAGACAAGATCAGTGGTCCACAGCCAGAGCCTCATACATTGGCGTAAGTTAAAGTCTTTATACTCACGGGCTGCCACTGGAGGTTTTCTGGTATGAATTGAACCTGCACTGCATGTGATTGGTTAATAATTGGCCAATCATGTTCAATTCTTGATTCTTCCCTTTAGTGTTCAGAAGACGTCTCAGCAAATCTGAGTGATTACGAGTTCTGTAGATTGGTGGGCAAAGGGTCCTTTGGAAGGTGAGTTTATCAGTCACTATAATAATGATCATTACTGGTATCTTATTCGGGAAAATAACCAAATGTTCCTCTCTACAGGTTGCCCTGGTGAAATGCAAAGAGCCGCAAACAGAAGTCGCCATAAAATTCGTTAATAGAAAAAGCTGAAGCCCAAATTAAACCGTAAATGGTCGTGAACATAGAGTTTTTGGACAGTACCAATAATAGATCTCCAGAATTTTACTAATGTTAAGGCTTGTACCCTGCACTAACGTGCGCCCCGACCCCGACCGACGGCTACACATGACAAACGCCAGTTTTCAGCCGTGAATCGTCCGTGTGTATTTGTTTTGGATCAGGCTTGTTTGTTGATCGGCCCGGCGGATCGATGAACGACGGGGTCCGGGTCGGGACGCACATCGATGCGTGTGTACGAACCTTAACTGTGTATATTCTCTTTACATATAAAAGTCCCCAATAGATTTCCTTTGTTAAGGTTCATCACACGTAACCGCACAATGAGTAGGAACGAACATTTAGGCTGATAATTGGCCCGTGTAGGCGCTTTATTGGCCGTAACGGACGTTTTGGTCTGGGATTGTTGACCGACCGACCTTGCGGATCTTCGAACAAATGACCGTTTTGGTCAATAAAGTGCTACACACGGGCCGATTATCGTCCAAAACGTTCGTTTCCCACACATCATGCATTGTGTTGGGACCAGCTATCAGCGTGAGTACAAACCTTAATTCTCTGACCTGCTAGAGGAGCCTTTTGTATATGTAACTCTCTATTATAATGAATTATAAGGGTGAGTACTAACCTGTTGCTGTATCAGTTTAGATGCACTGGTGTGACCTTTGTTCATTTTATCTTTTAGCTTTGAGTTAGAGAAGGATATCCTGGAAATGGCTCGGAGAAATAAAGCCCCTTTCTGATCCAGTTAGTGACCTTGTTTACACTGGAAAAGCACGAGTGCCTAGTGATAGAGTTCGCTGCACTGGGAGACTTAGCGGCTCGAGTTAAGTGTGGACCAATCCCATATAACGGAGCAATGTAAGTATGAACCAATGATGACCTGTACTGAAATGATGGTTTACCGACCTACGTCTGGGAATGTCTTTATTTTAAAAATTTACCATCCCGGACTTTCTTAGAGAAATAAAACCTTTGGTTCATATTTTTCCTTATTTATTGGAAAATCAGACAAATGGACCCTGTTTCTATTGGACACAGAAGACAGGGTTATCCAATAAAAGTTCTTATTGTTAAAAATGGTGCTAATTTTGCCCCAACCAATCAGATGTTAGCTTTAAATGTTAATAATCTGATGGTTGGGGCAAAATTAGCCCATTTTAACGATAATAACTTTTATTGAATCTCCCGACAGTTTCTTATTCCCATGTATTAATCACTCCACTCCCTAGACCATCTGATAATACCGTTTGTGTGTTTAGTCTCCTATAAATTGCCCATGTGTAGATAACCCCAGATAAAGTGATATGAGTAGGCTGGGTACAGTGACTATATGACTTGGACATCAGTACAGTAGGTTGAAGGTAAGGGCTGTTTATTTCTAAACTGGCTAATGGGAGTTTTATTTTAATATCTGCAGATTCTATGCTCCTGCATTGTACTTGGTGTGAAGTACTTACATGATAATGGATTGCCATCGGTAAGTACTAATGGAATCGTGTGTGTGTGTGTGTGTGTGTGGTGTGGTGTGTGTGTGGGGTTCATTTCTATGTTTTGGGTCATTCCTTCTATTAATGTAAGGGGTAAAATGTTAGGTTATAATTCACCCTCACTGTTTTTTTGTTCCTTTCCAGAGATGTGAAACCAGATAATATCCTATTGACCGACAAGGATACGCAAATAACAGATTTGTATGAGCGTAGAAGGTAGGAGTTTGTACTATACTAACCCATGGAATGGAATGGATCAGATTATGGTTAATCTGACATTTAGTTTATAGCCAAACCATGAAATGAAATAGATCTGTTTACCCAGTTTTTGTTCGATCGCACCTCCTCTTAAGGTGGGTACTGCAAGCTGGGTTTCGGGCCTAGGCACTCCTTTCTGGCAACTAGCCGATTTCTTCAAAGGTGCTCCCTTCCTCAGGTCCTCTACCATGGACCTACTGCTATAGCACAAGCACACTCTTTAAGACTGGCCCATACATAACGACGGGTTTTACCTATTATCGCTCGTGTGAAGAGGATATCCCTGACCAACTATGGCCGTTCTGTCGGCACTCCGATTGGTCGGGAAACGCAAAATTTCCATCTTCTGGCATCGGCTCCCTTTACTTTAATAGAGGGAGCCAATATTAATAGTGCAGCGTATGGCCACGTATGGGGGTCGTTTGGTTCCATGTGTGCAGTTTCCCTTCCAATGTGCCCACAGATACCATTGTGATCTGTCGGCACATTGCGATGGAAATCACAGGTGTATGGCCACCCTTAAGTGGTATGACTGGAAATTCAGTGTCCTCTGATTGTTTCCTGCGAGTGAAACAAGTGAGTGGATGTATACAACCGTCCACTGTGTTGTAAAGGGACCTTGATCTCAAGGACATAGAAAAAGAAGCGACATTGAAAAGAGGGCAGGATTAACACAAGGTTTGTGGTGGTCTCACTGGGCTGGTGTTGTGTATTAGAAGGGACAGTTTTTCGGTACCGATGCCATGTGCATCCTGCCACATGTATAGGAACCTGGAAGCAGACGTTTTTAAAGGGGCCTATGTCTGTGTCAGGTGTGAGTGGGTCGCCCTATTGAATGAGGTGTGAGTCTAAGGGGCGGGGCGCTTGCAGCATTGCAGGGATTGGTAAATCTGGGCGGTCAGCAGGCACTGGCTGGCCAATTTTAAACAATTCAGGTATTTTGCAGCTTAGTTTATGCCTTTGGGCCAATGCTTGTCTCCGTGAAGGGGCATCTATGAAGATTTGCTTGGAGACCAATCTTTGCATATTTAAAGCTTTTCTGTCCACGTTCTGACAGAGCTATTACAGTAAATTTATAGTCCATATTGAATGCTGCTCTCTGTAATGCTGGGCCCAACCTATTGGCCATTTAATGTCATTTGTCAAGATAAAAACGACACAATAATAATAAGCTGTGACATCACTGTAAGATATTATTTCCTATTTAACCAGGAATCTCCAGTTTGATGCCCTTGGCGGTCCTTCTGATGGAGGGCAGAGAAGGGGAACATTCCACGGTGAAATTATGGTTTAAGTAGATACAAATGTTTTAATATTGGAACATGCTACATGGGATGGATCCATTCAGATAAAGACAATTTGATTATTTAGTTACATAGCTAAACACATGTTCATCAACTTCATCCCCAATGCATCCATAATTTATATATATGATTTCTTAACCGATGTGTGAAATTGTATTTAATTTAATTTTTATCTATCTGTATAATGTCACTTATCCCCTTGTTTGTATACTCTGTGTTTTATAATGTACAGCGCTGTGTACCCAAGTGGCACTATATAAATAAACATATACATACATACTGTATAATCTGTATTGTTATAATGTACAGCGCTGTGTCCCCTAGTGGCGCTATATAAATAAACATATACGTACATACTGTATAATCTGTATTGTTATAATGTACAGCGCTGTGTACCCAAGTGGAAAAGACAGTGCCGGAAGATCTTTCGATGTGATGGAAGAGAAAAGGAAGTGAAGAGTAGATCAGGTACGATATTCAAAAAGATAACATGGACACATATTATTCATGCACACAGATTATACATGGACACAGATTATACATGGACACAGATCATACATGGACACAGTTTATACATGGACACTAGATTATACATGGACACAGATCATACATAAAAACAGATTACACATGGACACAGATCATACATGGACACAGATTACACATGGACACTAGATTATACATGGACACAGATTACACATGGACACAGATTACACATGGACACTAGATTATACATGGACACAGATTCAATTCTTGATTCTTCCCTTTCAGTGTTCAGAAGACGTCTCAGCCAAGTCTGAATGATTACGAGTTCTGTAGATTGGTGGGCAAAGGGTCCTTTGGAAAGGTGAGTTATTCAGGTACAAACCTTAATTCTCTGACCTGCTAGAGGAGCCATTTTGTATTATGTTAACTCTCTATTATAATGATTATAAGGGTGAGTACTAACCTGTTGCTCCTTTCTGGCAACTAGCCGATTTCTTCAAAGGTGCTCCCTTCTCAGGTCCTCTACCATGGACCTACTGCTATAGCACAAGCACTCTTAAGCTGGCCATACATACGACGGGATTTACCTATTATCGCTCGTGTGAAGAGGATATTCCTGACCAACTATGGCCGTTCGTCGGCACTCCGATTGGTCGGGAAAGACTGAAAATTTCCATCGGTCTGCATCGGCTCCCTTTACTTTAATAGAGGGAGCCAATATTAATAGTGCAGCGTATGGCCACGTATGGGGGTCGGTTGGTTCCATGTGTGCAGGTTCCCTTCGCAATGTGCCCACAGATACCATTGTGATCTGTCGGCACATTGCGATGGAAATCACAGGTGTATGGCCACCTTAAGTGGTATGACTGGAAATTTCAGTGTCCTCCCATTGGACCCAGAACCAATTCTTATTACCACTAATGTGTCCCTATAATCAGGTCTAAGATAAACATAGTTAGGGAGATTCAATAAAAGTTCTTATCTTTAAAAATGGTGCTTTTGCCCCAACCAATTAGATATTCTTTAACATTTCAAATCTAACATTTGATTGGTTGGGGCAAAATTAGCACCCTTTCTAATGGTAAGAACTTTTATTGAATAACCCTGAGGGAATATAATACTGGGGTTCTAACCTTATATTTTTTCTGCTTTTTTAGTATCCATTCTCTGGGAAAACCAATAAAGAGTTGGGAATCTCCATCGTTTCTAATAAGCCAACACTTGCAGAGGATATGGATGTACCTACCACAAATCTATTAAATAAGGTAAGTTACTAGTGATACCATGTTACTGCAATACCTGCTGGGAGATTAACCATAAACTGCGCCTATTACGTTATACCGAGTGCTATTTCACTTGGGTTCCTTCATTTATCTACCTGAACTAAGTTGGAATCTGGGGCTTCATCTTTTTACCTTTGAACATGTTGAGTAACAATCCAGTTCTAATCAGTTATTGAGTGTTAGACACATTTCTTAGTAACATATTCATTTGTTTTTGTAGCTTCTGGATAAAAATGGTCGAACACGCCTAGGAGCCAGCAGACGTGGAGCTCTGGACATCATGAAACATGCCTTCTTTCGGGTAGGTTTGTATTTCCGACAATTTACATGAGAGACACTAACAAGGGGTTTAGCTAAGAACTAGATTATAGGAATTGGGGGTTGTATTAAATCTGATAAATGAAAAACTAATCAGCTACTTTGGATTTCCTGTTATGCAGCCAATTGACTGGGATGAACTAAATCGAGGGGAGCTCGTCCCTCCCTACATCCCTGATGTTTAATCCCAACGTCCAATACAAGAGCAGACCCGAGAGGCACCTAAACGTTTTTGGATCCATTGAGAACTGAGAACCTTTAAGAGTATCACTGTTGAATTGTGTTCTACAGACCATCTGCCATGCCCAGGGCCACTGTCTGCCATACCCTGGGCCACCCTCTGCCATGCCTTTCGGGCTGATTTCCTCTGAGACTAATGTACCAGTTATCACAGACAACAAGCAAAAAGTGTGATGGACATGAAGGAACTTTATATAACACAAGGAGACTGGCAGAAGAAAACCCTCTTGATCCAGGGATTTTTTCCGATTGCCATTTTGGAGTCAAGAAGGAATTTTCCCCCTCAGCTGGGGTTTTTCGCCTTCTTCTGGATCATTTATTTGGGTTAATGAGTTGGCTATAAAGGTTGGTCTAGAGAAGTAGAGGAAGAAGGACCAAGCCGTACTTGCAGAGGTCTGAGACAAAAGGAACATCAGAAGAAGAACAAACATTTTGCCAACCTTATTTACTGATTGTTTTTAAGTAAATGTTATTTTTATTACTATTATGAGAATTGTATGTAATTACATAAAATTACATAAATTTTACAAATTGTTTCACTGGTTAATTTCTTTATATTTGTAAGACTGATCAAACATTAAAGGGACAATACAGTAAATATTTAAAGATAAAAAGAAAAGTATACTTTTATAGTAAAATATAAGAGGTAGGGTTAAGTACTCATAATAATATAAGAGGTAGGTTTGAGTACCAGCTATAATATAAGAGGTAGGGTTAAGTACTCATAATAATATATAAGAGGTAAGGTTGAGTACCAATTATAATATAAGAGGTAGGGTTGAGTACCCATAATAAAATAAGTGGTAGGGTTAAGTATCAATAATAATATAAGGAGGAAGGGTTGAGCACCCATAATATTATTAAAGCACCCATAATAATATAACAAGTAGGACTGAGCACCAATAATAATATAAGAGGTAGGGTTGAGCACCCATAATAATATTACATGTAAGGTTTAGCACCCATAATGATATAAGAGGTCGGGTTGAATATCCATAATAATATAAGAGGAACGGTTGAGCATCCATAATAATATAAGAGGTAGGGTTGAGCACCTATAATAATATAACAGGTAGGGTTTAGCACCCATAATGATATAAGAGGCAGGATTGAATTTATAAGAGGTAGTGTTGAATAGCCATAATAATATAAGAGGACGGGTTGAGCACCCATTATAATATAACAGGTAGGTTTAAGCACCAATAATAATATAACAGGTAGGGTCCCAACTGCAGGGACAAGATCCCATCCCCTCAAGATGTTTGAAAAACTACAATTTCCATCTTACTCAGACATTCCACCCTGCTGAATGCTGCTAGGCATGACAGGCTGACGTGGTGTCAACAGTAACATCAAAGGGGTTGGGTTGGGGGCAAGATACGGGCGAAAAGGAGAATTTTGGAGGCGGAGACTCCAGGTAAGTTCGAGTTGCGGGAGTTTGTGGAAGTGCGGGAAACCACCCAAAATCCGGGGGACTCCTGCGACTCCAGGGAGGGGTAGGATACCTGCATACTGCTACTAGGGAATGCTGGGAGTTGTAGTTTTTAAGCATCTGGAAGAGAGCCACAAGTTTGACTCAATTGAATTACCGGTAACATTCGGTGGCTTGTCTACTACAGGCAGAAAATGCTTCAACCATGATGATGTCATACAAATAGTTAAACAAGATTCCCCTGAGCTCCAATCAGCAGGCATATTGAAATGGTGCAGCATATTCTGTGCTGGTGTCGTCCATCCTACTGCGGGGTACGTACTATGTATCATGTGATTAAAATCATTATAACGCATGTGCTGTCTTTATGGCAGTAAATGCAACCAAGGCATGCTGGGAGTTGTCATCTCTAAACATCTGGAGCCAAGGTGACCAGCCCCCAGGTCGTATGGGGTGCGATGGAGAAAAATTGTGAGCCATTGGACTGTAACTCCTACCTCCCAATATTGATTTTTGTGAGTACCCCCAGTCCAATTAAACTGCTTCTGACAGGCTTCCTTTGTGTTTCAAGCACTATCTTTAACATAGGAAAGTCCAGGACACTAACCTGGGTGTTAGGCTGGGTACACACCATCATTTTGTCCAATAGTGATGATGTGTAGTGGTCGGTTGGCCGGACATATTGCATCGTGTGGGGTGGCCGGCTGTGACCGAGCTCGGTTGCCTGTGCGTCTGTATTGGACGAGTGTTCGTTATATCATGGGGAATCGTGCGGTTCCCTTTGGGAGTCATTTGTCCCGGCCGAGTGCTCGTTAGTAGCGAACGCTCGGTTGGGACAAAAAGTCCCCCGTGTCCCCAGCCTTAGGGGGTATCAGGTCCTTACACATGTGGCCCCAGTGACTAATCATTGGATTAAGACTAAGTAGGGCCCAGTGCCATATTGTGATTTGTATGAAGTATGAATAGTCTGCTCCATATTATGGATTCTGCAGCTGTAACTGAGCCCCGTGAAGCTGTAACTGGGCCCTGTGAAGCTGTAACTGAGCCCTGTGAAGCTGTAACTGGGCCCTGTGAAGCTGTAACTGGGCCCTGTGAAGCAGTAGCTGGGCCCTGTGAAGCTGTAACTGGGCCCTGTGAAGCTGTATCTGGGCCTTGTGAAGCTGTAACTGGGCCCTGTGAAGCTGTATCGGGCCCTGTGAAGCGTTGTACTGGGCCCTGTGAAGCTGTATCTGGCCCTGTGAAGCTGTAACTGGGCCTGTGAAGCTGTATCTGGGCCCTGTGAAGCTGTAACTGGGCCCTGTGAAGCTGTATCTGGGCCCTGTGAAGCTGTAACTGGGCCCTGTGAAGCTGTATCTGGGCCCTGTGAAGCTGTAACTGGGCCCTGTGAAGCTGTATCTGGGCCCTATGAAGTGGGCCCTGACATAACACAATCATTTTTCTTTCCCAAATCTTGTTTCTTAAAGGACATTTCCACCCCCAAAACCCCTGCCCGCCCCCAACCACCACAAAAAAACCCAAAAAACACAAATACAAGTTATTTACATACGAAGCATTGTGTATCTGATACCTATTTAGTACTAAATATTCTACCATTCTGCATTGTTAAGCTAGGTATACACAGTACTGATAAAGCCCCGATACAGTTTCGGTGCTTTATCGGCACTGTGTGTGGCAGCTTTCCCGGATGAATGTGTGGCCGCCGAACGTTTGGGTAGGCAGATTGGTTATTCGGCAAAGACTGTAAATTTCCCTTGCCTGCAGTAGTATGCCTATTGCGGGAGTCGGTTCCCAAACATTCTCCCTATGATGTGTATATGCTATGTATATGATGTGTATATGATGTGTATATGCTATGTATATGATGTGTATATGCTATGTATATGATGTGTATATGCTATGTATATGATGTGTATATGCTATGTATAGGGACAATGCTCGGGACTGTGTGTATCCTGATCTTGCAGAATGCAGACCCTGTCATTTTTCAAAAATCTGTAATGTGTGTACCCAGCTTAAACCAATCACCACAGGGCGCTGTTTTATTGGTTAATAATAGTAATTAACTGCACAGAGGAATCACATGGGTAGCTCCATTTTGGATAACACTGCATTTTGCATGGATGCTAAGTGCAGAATGAACATAGCCCATGTGCTTTACAAGACATTCCAAAGAAATAATAGGACGGCTAATCATCATTTAAATAGGGTTATTAATTTGGCTTAAAAAAACCAAATTCCTGTTCTTTCTATTTTCTTTTTCTTCTTCCGTTTTATTCTTCCACTTTTTGGACCGTATCTCCTCCCACAGTTTTTGAGCTAGAGACATGAAATTCGGTACAGACGTGCAGGGCATATAGGAGAAGTGTGCTATCTTCTAGCTAAGTAATCTGCGGAAGCGTTACGTTGTTATCGAAGAATTTTGGGAATTTTTTTCCATAGATATAATGGTAACAATCCACAAATGTGGATATTTTAAAACAATTTGTTTCATGGTCATAAATACAAACGGTGATACCCCCAACCCCCCCACACAGACACAGGTACACCCACCTACTGACCTACCTTTCCATTCCCATGGAAGCCATACTTAAAGGGTAACTATAGTCAAAAAAACTAATTTTGATCAATCATCAATGAAAGTTAGTTATATAGTCATACATGCAAAAACACATACCTATCCATCAGTATTGTGTGGTCCCTATCATATTGTAGTGTGGCCCCTATTATAAAGTTGTATGTTCCCTATCAATTAGTAGTGTGGTCCATGTCAATTAGTATTGTGGTCCCTATCCATTAGTAGTGTGGTCCCTATCAATTAGTAGTGAAAAAAAAAATTCAAGAACTTAAAACTAAAGTCCAGTTGATCTAGTTGAATACAACAGATATAATTTTGATCAATAATCAAAATTTTGTTTTTTTAACTTCCAACCTGATCCAGGTACACACACCTACTTACCCACCCTTCCATTTCCATGGCAGCCATATTTAAAGGGTAACTATATTAAAAAAAACACATTTTGACCAGTCATCAAAAAAGTTAGTATTTTATTCCCCAACCTGATATGAGTACACACACACCAACTGACCTACCTTTTATGCATGTGACATATTTAAAGGGTAAGTATAAAACAACAATGTCCTCATCATTGGCATTCTTGATTTTTAAAATCTGCAGCACAAACACACAAATTCCCTTCCAATAGAACTTTGATCTTGGTCTAAAGTCCGATCCTCTCACATCCTCAGCATCTACATCCTCTAATAAAGATTCGAATTATCAAGAGGATGAAAAGTATCATCCTCAAATCCTTTAAACTTTTAAGGGTGTCGATATTAAGGCGGTCAAAAATGTTCAGATTCATTTTTGAATCATCTTTGCCAGCATTCTTTTAAGAGAAAGTCTGCGGGCAAAAAGATGTAGGTCCTTAACAAAATTACATTTACCCAAAGTTTTAGTGGGAGCAAAGTTGAGACCTTTGGAGAGAACCACAACATGATGACTATTAAGTTGAAACCTATACAAATTGACTACTGTGTCGTTTTGTCTTTTTTCCTCAGTTTGTACAATTGTGTGCAAATTACTTTCTCTTTCCTCTCTTTGTTTTTTCCTATTCTGGCCTGACCTTCTGACTCTTTTTCTAAAAAAGGCTCACCTGAAAGGGTATTTGTTTGTTGCAGAGCCGATTTCTGTTTGGAAGGGTTAAATCTCCTTTTGGGTTTACCCCATTCAGAAGGGCCTTCCTGATCAGAGTTATCACTATAAGAGGAGACATAGTCATATACAGTACATTGTCCAATTTATAGTCTTCACGACATCTCGAAAAAACTTTTTTCTTCTTTCTCATCTTGATACTACTCTGTAGTTTATCAATATATATTTTAATTTTATCATTTACCGTAATTTTTGATAATCTTTGTGGTCTTTCCATATTAACAGATTCTCTGCCAAGGTGTTAACCTCTGTTTCCAATTCTTTAAGCTGGATATTATTCTCCTCAATAATCAGTAACATTAATTTAAAAGAGGCTTCATCTAATATTAGTCCACTTGCCCTTAAACTCCATGGAAAGTTTAGTTACTAGGTTGGAGCCTGGTTTAACCTTCCATCTTAACCCCCTTGGGATCCTTTTTTATAGGATATTAAAATTGTCCCTGAGTTATTTCCCCATGTAATGCAGGTTCATACAGGGCAATCCCTGGTGGGCCCACAGTCCATCCATCAAATAAATAAAAGAAAATTTAGATTTAGAGATATTTTACATTAAGGAATGTCAAATTAACAGACATAAGTTGTCTTACAGAATGAGACAAATATGTTAATAAAATGATCAGCGGAACCTTAACTGTTTCCTTGTGGGCCCCAACATCCAAGTCTGACAATGGTGTATTGACCAAAACTGCTATATTTTTAATCTTTGAAATTCTATTTGTTACATAGAAATTGATGTGTATATGATTGTTGCTCCTCCTCTTTTTCCCAAGATTCTAATCTTCAGGTAACACCTTCTTGTGAGCCAAATCTTTATCTGGCATCAACCTCATAAACTTGAAAAGGGCTTATATCACCAACACCATATTTCAAGGGAAATATTAGGACACTCCCAGGGAGATTTAATAAAAGTTCTTATGATTAAAAATGGTGCTAATTTTGCCCCAACCAATCAGATGTTAGATTTCAAATGTTAAATAAGATCTGATTGGTTGGGGCAAAATTAGCACCATTTTTAATCATAAGAACTTTTATTGAATAACCCTGTCTTTGTCTTTTGCCAACCATGTTTCTTTACCTCAAGAAAACACAACACCTTGGCATGTACTATATTATTGATAATGGCAGTTCTTTACTAACTTGGTTATCCTGAATAGCTTATAGCTTACAACTTTACTCATTGAAAAGGATTTAGTATTCCAAAACTATAATCCCCCCCCCCACTAATGGCCCCACCATGTAGTGTAGTAAAATCCTTACCTCACATCCCAGCTCCATAAGGTTCTCCTGTAGTCCCCCCCAAAGTCCCAAAAACTGCCCACCAGGAGGATAGCAGAGTCCATATAGGACTCTGCCTATCTGGCCTCCGGGAGAAGTTTGGCATGCGTACTGCAGCCCTTCTCCCCCTCCCTCCCTCTCCCTCCCATTTTGCCATCCCTCCCCCTACCATAAAACCCCTTGTCCTTATAATAGAATATGTTTCCCCAGCCCCAACCGCAAAAAAATAATTTTAAGAAAGTCCCCAGAACTCTACTTACCTTCCCTCTCCCTACCGGAATTCTGAGAAGCTGACAGCCGCGTCCGTGATTGGCTGCCTCTCAGCCAATCACGGACGTGACTGCCGGTCCCGCCCCCTGCTTGCAGTGTCTTGCAAGCAGAAGGCCAGGCCGGGCGTCGGAGGAGAGAGGGAAGGTAATTAAAGATCTGGTCACTTTCTTAAATTTGTTTTATAGCGGTTGGGGCTGGGGGAAAGTATTCTATTATATGACAAAAGTTTATATCAAGGGTGGACATGCCCTTTAAGGTTTTACTCAGACCAGAATGAATTGCTCTGAGACATCACTTTAATGTTTCACTCAGACCAGAATGCATTGCTCTGTGATATCCCTTAAATGCTTCACTCAGACCAGAATGCACTGCACTATGACATCCCTTTAAGGTTTTACTCAGACCAGAATGCATTACAGTGACATCTCTATAAGGTTTCACTCAGACCAGAATGCATTGCACAGTGACATCTCTTTAAGGTTTCACTCAGACCAGAATGCATTGCACTGTGACATCCCTTTAATGTTTCACTCAGACCAGAATGCATTGCACTGTGACATCCCTTTAATGTTTCACTCAGACCAGGATGCATTGCACTGTGACATCTCTTTAAGGTTTTACTCAGACCAGAATGCATTGCAATGTGACATCCCTTTAATGTTTCACTCAGACCAGAATGCATTGCAATGTGACATCCCTTTAATGTTTCACTCAGACCAGAATGCATTGCAATGTGACATCCCTTTAATGTTTCACTCAGACCAGAATGCATTGCTCTGAGACAATGAGATAATGAAAGATGTTAATCTTTTTGCAAATCACTTTATTGAGTTATACTTTGCAGAGGAATGACAAGATCCGGGAAACAAATGTGTAAAATAGATGGTAAATGTAAAAGGCTGATGCAGGGTACAAGATTCCTCAATGTTATTGCGTAAATAAAACGTACAAGCTTTATTGCCAGGTACAGCTGGGTCCTCGTGTTTGCACTGCACCATGCCCCTCAGTGTCTATTACATCATAGATTACAGAGGAAGGGGAGTTCTGCGTGGCGTCCTCTTACTCGTTAACCATTGATGCACTCGGACGCTAGGTAATGCCACGAAATGTTCCAGGCTATAACCTATGTATTTGCTGTGACTGACACTGTTCCCCATGATTTTCATTGAAACTTGGTAGAAATGGTTCGGACATGGTGGTGATTCTTGCTTAACACGTGATCTTCAATAGGCCATGGGATTGGTTGTCACAAAATATTGTCGGTGCTGCTTTAATTTCCAGCTACAAACTAATGATTGGTTTATTAATCATTGGTCTGTCTGGGTCAGGGTCGGCCTGTGTGTACCCAGTCAAAATCCTATTAGTCTGTGACTAAATACATGTGTAGCTCATCTCTCTTACTGTTGTGAAACTACAACTGTCAACTCCCCTCAGAGCTCCCATTGGTTGCTATTTGTGCTGTGGGGACATATTGTAGACTTTGGGGTGACTTAATCATTATGAACTGTAACACTTGTAATATTTTTAGAAACTAACATGACATTGCAAAGCCAAGAGAAAACTACTCAGTGCTGCCCTTACTGCGTGTATGAAGGGTTTAGCATCAACTAGTTTTATACATCAACTGAACCAATGTGACTTCCAGATCCAGTTAGGAGAATCTTGCACATTTTATTGCATTTCTTTTTTTGCTTTGATCTCTTTGTTCGGTTAGGCTGAAAAGTAAAAAAAAAAATGTCAATGCAAATAATAATCAGTAATGGCTACGAGATATAAATGGCTACAAGATATACGAGATATAAATGGCTACAAAATATAAATGGCTATGAGATATGTAAATGGCTACGAGATATAAATGGTAAGGAGATATAAATGGCTACAAGATATAAACACTACAAGATATAAATGGCTATAGCAGATGTAAGTGGCTACGAGATGTAAATGGTTACAAGAGATGTAAATGGATATTAGAGATGTAAATGGCTACGAGATGTAAATGGTTAGAAGAGATATAAATGGCTACGAGAGATGTAAATGGCTACGAGAGATGTAAATGGCTACGAGAGATGTAAATGGCTACGAGATATGTAAATGGCTATGAGATATATAAATGGCTACAAGAGATATAAATGGCTACAAGAGATATAAATGGCTAAAAGAGATATAAATGGCTGCAAGACATAAATGGCTATGAGAGATATAAATGGCTACAAGAGATATAAATGGCTACGAGAGATATAAATGGCTATGAGAGATATAAATGGCTACAAGAGATATAAATGGCTATGAGATATAAAAATGGCTACAAGAGATATAAATGGCTACAAGAAATAAATGGCTGCAAGACATATAAATGGCTATGAGAGATATAAATGGCTATGAAAGATGTAAATGGCTACAAGACATATATATGGCTACGCAAGATGTAAATGGCTATGAAAGATGTAAATGGCTACAAGAAATATAAATGGCTACGAGAGATGTAACAAAACTTCTGGTTTCTACATTAAAATTTAGTAATTAAACAACATTTTAAGGTGAAATTTCAGTATCTTCCGCTAAAATGTATTGGTAGGTTTTGGTCACAAAAAACCTCTTTAATGGCTGCAGATTCAACACAATATTCACCACCCCAGTTATTAATATTTGCCATTCAAGGTAATCTCGCATTGCCATAATCTCCATCGGCAATTATGTCAGACCATTGGGGTAATAGTTTTATTTATACTTTTACAATATATTAACACGTCATACTGTGTAGATAACCCACATACATAAACTTTAGCCATGAAATACATAAGGTTACACGTATGATCTAACCTTTGGTAAAGATGGCATCGAGGTGCATGTTACATCTACTGGATCCTGATCAGCAATGAGCGTGGTACAGACTTTAATTTCCTGCAAAAACCATCAAGCCAAAACTCTATTTAGCACTGGGCTGCATGCAAAACCGTCATGCACAACAGATCCACCGTCATGCACAACAGATCCACCGTCATGCACAACAGATCCAGCAGGAATAAACGGAGATATCAACATGCATTGCTTTTGTAATAAAGGTATCCTAGTGCTGAAACGTTACAGACTAAAACTCAATGATAAATTTATTATCACTTCATTCCCAATACTAAAAACAGACACTTTTTAAATTTTGGTTTACTTACAAATAGCCAGTCACACATACAGTTTCTGGGCCTTTGGCCTCATGCTCTCATATGGTCAAGGAGCTCCTAGAAGACTTTCTAAGCTTATATTAACAGTACGGCACATTATATCTATATATTCTATTATCTATCACTTATTTTATAGACATAATTCACTCTATGAGAGACCATGCTTAGTCCATAGGGTATAGTCAACAAGTATATTCAGTTAATAAAACACAATTTGATACCGAAAACACACACCTAGAGCAATCCTAGTGAGCTAGAGGCAGAGCAAAATCTGCTCTGACATAGGACCAGCAGGTGCTAAAGCAGAATAATTAGTGAAGAAGACCTTAGAGGAACAGACTGAACAACTCCAGGGCAATGCACCGTGCGGCGCTATCGGCTACCCGGTGCAAACAGCCCGGCGATATTATATGCTTGGAACATCGCTACCTGGCGCTATTAGCTGGCGTTAAAAGTGCTGCAATAAAATGCCGATTTCGGCATATAACATGGCTTGGAGCGGCAGCGCTGTTAACTTTTGCGTTAGCCACGCAGCCGCTGCAAGGAAGGAGTTTAAGTCACGCTAACCGATATAACATCATTTAGCGTGACTTAAACTCCAAATCAGGAGCAGTGCACCCGTTGGTGCATCACCCTGTAAAATAGCATGAAACTAATTGAGATTCAATAAAAGTTCTTATGGTTAAAATGGTGCTAACTTTGCCCCAACCAATCAGATGTTAGCTTTCAAATGAAGATCTGATTGGTTGGGGCAAAATGATCACCATTTTAAATGATAAGAACTTTTATTGAATCTTTAGGTAAATGCTGAAAGGAAAATAGTACACACTGCAGACTTTTTAGTGATTTAATTGTTAATTAATAAGACTAAAATTGATTCTATCTAACTATATTAAGTTCACAGCATTCTAAAATAAATATATTTCAGTCATAACTGCATAACAATAGAGAGATGGATGAAAGCTCAAGGTTTTAAGGTCAATTGAAGGTGCCATTTTGTGATCAATATGCTTTATTTAAAGGACATGTCCACCCTTGAAAAAATTTTCCCACAAACCCAACCTTTTCAAACCCAACCTTTTCCTAGTTTATTACATGCATTTGAAACCAAATATTTAATATTTCCTCCATTTTGGTAAATGTGTCTGCCTCCTTCCTCTGCTCAATGAGCTTGAGCTTGTGCAGAGAAGGCAGCATGTGAAACAGCAGTCAATCATTGGTTGTGTTATCACAGCCTTGATTGGCTGCATGGGGGGAGGGCCCAACTTACTCTGCCAGAATGGGGACAATTATCCTTAAATATCTGTGAAATAGTAATACATATTATAAAGTGTTGGAAACATAATTTTTTTTGTTTTAAGGGTGCACATGCCTGTTAATAACAGTGTACAAATTGTATAGATCGCAGGGAAATTACATTGGGGACTAATAGCTAAAAAAGTTTTTTTTTTTAAATTGACAAATATATATTAATGCATACCGGACTAGCAGGGTTGTTTACTAAATAGTTATTGATATCTATACAGGATTCCATGTACAGCTTTCCATCTTAACATGACCTCAACCCACTTTTTAAAGGAGAGACCAATGGCTAACATTTACTTAAAGAGATGCTACTGTCCCCCTTAGCGCCTTATTTTATAAAGAACTGCTCAAAAATGCTGATTTTACAATAAGTCTGTCCCAGGTCATCATTACTTGCCTGAGGGTTATGTGATGTGTTTTGGAGCGGGGAGACTGCTATTAAAGGGCATTAGCAAGTCTAGTCAAAAATAAAGTTTAGCTATAAATGTTAATCACCATCCCAAACCTAGCCTTCATATTACTAATATGTTTCAAAGATGCCCCTGAAGTCTCTTGCCTGACCAATTCCCTCCTCTGCAGCTGGCAGCTGCTCTGCAGCTCACAGCCGGCTGTCAATTAAGGCACGACGTGACGCTCAATCTCCTGATAGCCGCGACCAGGAAGTAGAGTGGTTATCAGTGCATAAGCCCTCTGCTCCTGTTTTTGCTTGCAACAAGCTCGTAACAGGAGCAAGGGGCGGCAAGGGTCCGGGTCAGGTAAGAGACTTCAGTGGAATCTTTGGAACATATTAGTAATGTGAAAGCTAGTTTTGGGGGTGATTAACATTTATAGATAAACTTTATTTTTACTGGATTTTCCCTTTAAGAATAATGTTTTATTAATTACCTTTGGACTGAACGTATCTCAGACATAAAGGGGGCAATGCACTTAGAGACGGTATTGCAAATTTCCACGTTAAAGTCACACTTACCTGCTGGCAGTGATGTACTGATGGTTACTGGGAGTTTCAAGGACGCAGCCATTTTAGTTTTAAAACGTGCCCGTTATCACCATAAAAGTGATGAAAATCACTGTATTTTGCACATTTTACTTACCCCATCCGGTTTAAAATCACAGTCAGTGTCCATGGTGGTTTCTGATTTGAGACATACCGTCTCTTTGATAATGAACATCACCAGAAGGAAGTTTTCCTCTATCTGTGTAGGAAATAGCAGGTATTATGCCATGCGCTATTACAAGACAGACGCCATTTTGTTTCAACAAAAAACGTTATAAAGTGAACTGATTGCACCTTTGCTAGGGATTAGAGGTGGCCGAAACTCACTAGTTTTGTTCTGAAAATCCAAAACCAGAACGAATTTTCGAATGTACGGAGCTATTTTTGATAATTTTTGAAAATAGCCTTGAACGTTCAAAAATTATCGAAAATACGACCGGAAAACATTTTTATTTTTTTTTAATCATTCAATTTTTATTGGAAATTTTTCATACAAATTATTTTATGCATAACTGTATGTAGATTATATTTAACATATATATGTAACAATAACATAGTATTCACAGTATAAGCATTTAGCATTCAGTTGTATTAATTTTCTGAAGATAGTATATTATTGAGTAAAGTGGGTTTAAATTAAATAGTAAAATAAACTTTTAATTAAAAAAACACAACATTTTTAACTTTTTTTAACATTTTTAAGTTTCCGATCGTATTTTTGAAAGTTTGATGCTATTTCCGAAAATTATCCAAAATACCTCTGTACATTCAAAAATTATCCAAAATACCTCTGTACATTCAAAAATTATCCAAAATGCGTTTCGAAATCCAGACGATCTGGACGGATCATTCGAATTTCAATACTGAGGAGTTTCGTGTCGGATCCGGGTTCATGTCGGACACGGATCCCATCTCTACTAGGGATAAGAAAAAGTCCCTTTCAGGCATACATCCACATATAAATATAGTATACAGTGTATATTATGTGGTACATAGGTAATGTATGCCAGGTAAATACATAAATCATTTATAGGTAAATAAGATAAACCATTTTTAAAGGTATGTTGTATATTAGTACAACCTACCTGCATAATAAACATTAAATACATGTTAGATAGTCGTGATACATGAAGCCACCCCATATTAATTGGGTACCCCATACCTTATCTGGATAACCCTTTACCCTTTATTTTTCCGCAAACCTCATCATAAATTGAACTAGTTTATTCTGGTTTTCCTATCGAATCATAGACTAGTGTTTCTAAATTACATTTCCCACCATCCTCCCCCAGCCTTTGATTCAAATCCTCCACTGTCTATATGTTGGTTTTTTGAGTTGGTAATACCGAATACTCACATGTAGGTCTCTAGCTGGGTAATTATCCAGTGTCCTGAAGATATAAGGGACATTTTCCTTCTGGTTGTACAAATTCACAGCCTTCCCGTTATAGACATTGTCCTGGACAAGTATCTGTGACAATGCAGGGGAGCTGAATATGGCAATGAGCAGAAATGGAACTGACCCCCACCTGTCCATGTTATTTAATCCTTGTTACTTGTTATCTGTTCTTTGGATCTCAGTTTATCGGTCTCCTCTACGTACCAATATATTTGTTATATATATACAATATACATTGTTGTACAATACATTTCGCCATCTGATTTCATCACTGTGGTTGGGTAACAGAAAATGAAACACCATTAGCTGTGGTTTCAGCTTTTTGAACTATAAAATTGTCTAATTGTTTAATATCTTTGGGGATTTCACCTTTTGTCTTTATAATATTCAACACCATGTACAGCCACAGCCAAATGGTTTGGCAAAGACACAGATGTTGTGTTCTAAATTTGCAGCATCCAATCAAATGTTTTGGAACTTGAAGTTGACCAGTAAAAAGGTCTTAACAGCAAAATGTCATTATAGCCAAATCATCAATACAGGGGAAGGTATCATCGAGTACAGCTGGGATCACGTTATTATCCTGATTGAATTATATGGGCAGACTGATTGCTAGTGGCGCAGATGTTTTTGAATCAGATGTTGGAAAAAAGCCAATTATTTTATTATTATTATTATGGATTTATATAGCGCCAACATCTTCTGTGGCGCTTTACAATTACATAGTCAAACATTACATACAGGGTAATACATGTTATACAAAGTAATACATATTACATACACAGGTAATACATAATATAAGTAAACAGAGTGAGGAGTTTCTTACAGCAATACCGTGATACAATAGGAGAGAGGACCCTGCCCAAAGAGCTTACAATCTAGAGGATATGGGGGTGAGACATAAGGTGACAGGAATTGGTAGGCTGTAAATAGATTGGCAGTGGAGAGTGAAAGGCGGGTTGGATCATATTGGGTAGTAAGGGGGGTAATGTCTAGACCAGGTTATATGCTTGCCTGAAGAGGTGGGTTTTAAGGTTACGTTTGAAGGTGTTAAGGGATGGTGAGTGACGGACAGACTGAGGAAGGGAGTTCCAGAGCAGAGGGGTAGCACAAGCAAAGTCCTGAATGCGGGCATGGGAAGAGGTGACAAGGGTGGATGAGAGGAGGAGATTGATTGCGGAGCGGAGGTTGTGCCTGGGACGGTATCGGTGGATCAGCTCTGAGATATATGAAGGGGCTGTGTTGGATAGTGCTTTATAGGATAGGGTAAGCAGCTTGAACTGGATCCTTTGCGTGATGGGCAACCAGTGGAGGGATTGACAGAGAGGAGAGGCACTAGAGAAGTGAGAAGAGAAATTAATGAGCCGGGAAGCAGAGTTGAGAATGGATTGAAGCGTAGCCAGGCAGTTGTTTGGTAAACCACACAGGAGTGTGTTGCAGTAGTCAAGCTGGGATATGACTAGGGCATGGACTAGGATTTTTGTAGCTTCGTTCAAGAGGAAGGGTCGGATGCGGGAGATGTTTTTGAGTTGGAGCCGACAGGAGTTGGTAAGTGAATTGACATGGGGTTTAAAGGAAAGATTGGAATCTAGCGTTATTCCCAGGCAGGAGACATGAGGAGATGGGGATATAGGTGTATTGTTAATGTTAATAGTAAGACTAGGGAGGGGAACAGATCGTGAGGGTGGGAAAAGGACAAGTTCAGTCTTGTCCATGTTGAGTTTGAGGAAGTGGAAGGACATAAAGGCAGAGATGGCACTAAGGCAGTCGGGGAACTGGGATGTCAGTGTAGGGAGATCTGGGGCAGAGATGTAAATTTGGGTATCATCAGCATACAGGTGATACTGGAATCCAAATGGACTATAAATGAAATGAATGAGTTGTCCAAGGTCATAGGTGTAGATGGAGAAAAGAAGAGGACCGATTACTGAGCCTTGTGGGACCCCCACAGGGAGGGGGCGAGGGGTTGAGTTAATTTCAGAGTGGAAAACACTAAAGGTGCAGTGTCCTGGATACCCAAGGAGGCCAGGATCTGAAGAAGTAGAGGGTGGTCGACAATATCAAAAGCAGAGGGCAGATCAAGAAGAATGAATGAAGAAGAATGAAGTGTAGTGACCTTTAGATTTAGCACTAAGTAGATTGTTGGTCACTTTAGTGAGGGCAGTTTCCGTGGAGTGGTTATGGCGGAAGCCTGACTGGAGGTGGTCAAAGAGAGAGTTAGCAGACAGGTGACTGACCAGATCTGCATAGACATGTCTTTCCAGTAGTTTGGAAGAAAATGGGAGAAGGGAAACAGGCCGATAGCTGGAAAGAGCAGCCAGGTCGAGGGTTTTTTAAGTATAGGGGAGACCACGGCTTGTTTAAATGAGGAGGGGAAAATACCAGTGTAATACCAATATTCAAAAAAGGTAGTTGTTCACAGCCTGGTAACTATAGACCTGTAAGCCTAACATCAGTGGTAGGGAAGGTGATGGAAACTTTGTTACGGGATCATATCCTTGACTTTTCTCCAGAGCTCATCTTATTAGTAGTAGTCAGCATGGATTTATGAGAAATAGATCATGTCAGACAAATTTAATTGGTTTTTATGAAGAAGTAAGTAAGAAGTTAGATTCAGGCACAGCAGTGGATGTGGTATACTTGGATTTTGCGAAAGCTTTTGATACTGTGCCACATAGGCGACTAATGTATAAACTGAGGACTGTTGGCCTTGAAGAAAACATTTGTGCATGGATAGAGAATTGGTTATTGGATCGCAAACAGAGAGTGGTGGCTAATGGAGCTACATCTATGTGGGCTAAAGTTCTAAGCTGAGTGCCTCAGGGTTCTGTACTGGGGCCACTTCTGTTTAATCTGTTTATAAATTAGAAGGGGGCATTGAGAGCAAGATCTCTGTGTTTGCTGATAACACTAAACTATGCAGAGCTTTGGAAACTTCAAATAATGTGCAAGTGTAGCAAGCAGACCTAGATAGATTATCATGGTGTTTTGCCATTGCCATTATCAACTGGGCAGCAGAATTGCAGATGAGAAGGTGATGCATTTAGGATTTAATAATCCCTGTGCCACCTACACCATAAATAACTCTGTGTTAAGTGCATCTGTAATGGAAAAATATTTGGGGGTTCTGGTAGATAACAGACTTAGCTGTAGCAAACAATGCCAGGTAGCAACGGCTAGAGCTAGCAAGATATTGTCTTGTATAAAGAGGGGAATAGATTCAAGAGAGAAAGATATTATTCTCCCTCTTTACAAGGCACTGGTAAGGCCTCATTTGGAATATGCGGTACAGTTTTGGAATCCCATATACAAAAGGGACATCTTGAAATGAAAGCAGTTCAGAGAAGGGCAACTAAATTAATAAGGGGAATGAAGGGGCTTGAATATGCAGGCAGATTAGACAAGTTAGGGCTGTTTACATTGGAGAAGCGATGTTTGCGTGGGGACACGATAACCTTATACAAATATATTAATGGGCCATAAAATGAACTTTCTGGTGCATTGTTTACTAATATGTCATATCAGAGGACTCGTGGACATTCTTTAAGGTTGGAGGAAAAAAGGTTATATCTTCAGGTTAGGAAAGGTTTCTTTACAGTGAGAACGGTGAACTGTGGAACTGTCTTCCAGCAGATGTGGTAATGGCAAGTTCATTGAATAGCTTTAAAAAAGGCCTGGATAAGTTTCTAAAACTAAAAAATATTGAGAATTACTGGTATTAATACATAAAGATCTGGTTGATCCAGGGATACTTTCCGATTGCCGTTTGGAGTCAGGAAGGAATTTTTTGCTGTTTTTTTTTGCCTTCCTCTGGATCAACTGTTAGGTAGGGTTAAAAAAAAAAGAGGGCGAATAGGTTGGACTTGATGTCTTTATTCAACCTCAATTACTATGAATTCATGGTCTTCATGTGTTAGAAATTGTTACCTTTAAAGAACCCACAAGCAGCCATCATCGCGTTCAAAATGGCTTCATGTGCAAGGCTAGGAATATGCTAGGTGCTAGGAATACTGCATCCATCTGCAATCCATTTACTGGATTAAGAACTTAAGGTTCTTGAGATCATTAAGTGTCCAGGAAGCCCAGGACCATCTCTTCCTGAGGAATGAGCTACAAAATTGTGTTGCCACTAGTGTAGGGCTTGCTCACTATTGGTAGCAAGTGGGAGAGGGTGAACTACATACACAGTGAGAAGACATATTTGAAACGTTCTTATGTAAAAAAAGGCAGCTAAGAAACCTCTTCTTCCCAAGAAAAACATCAAAGGACAGACTGAAATTCTGTAGGAAGTACAAGGATTGGACAGCAGGAGATTGGTACAAAGACTTTTACTCTGATGATTCCTCCTTACGACTGTTTGGGACATTTGGAAATTCAGTTGTCCTGGTAGGAAATGGTGAACGCTACCACAAGACCTGTACTGTGTCAGCAGTAAAGCATTCCGAGACAATCCGTGTATGGGGTTGCTTATCTAGGAGTGGACTCACAATTCTGCCCAAGCACACTGCCAACTTCTCTCGACAATCCAGATGCAATTTGGCTATATTTGAGCATTAAGGAGCAATTATTATTGAAATTTTGGATTTGTGGGCAGAAAACTCCCCTAGATCTTTATCAGATTGAAAACCTCAGAAAGCCGATACACCCCTGACTGTATCTCCTCCCACAGTTTGGTACAGACAACGGGGACACCTAGGATTGTCATTTAGCTAAGGATTCTCTTTATTTGATTGACCTGTTAGAAGACGTAATAAGTGCAGATCACCTGCCTTTTGATTGTGTTCAGTTGTATGCAGTCCTAATCAGTGCTGATTAGCTGCCTGTTGATTGTGTTCAGCTTTGCCACAGACCTAATCAGTGCTGATTACTTGATTGCATTTAGGTGTGTGCTTTCAGGAACAGGGGCCTATATGAGAGACAGTCAACCTAAATGTACCAATTGTCTTTTGGTTAGCTCTGGTGGATTAGTGGAGTAATGCTATACTTTTACAAAGCCAAAATCCAAGTGGTTACAGGTTCAAATCCCCAGACTTAAATTAAAAAAAAAAAGATTCTGCCATTCATACTGGCTAATAATTAAACTGATTCCTGTCAACTTCTAGGGTGCAGATCACAACTTTATGTAAGTATCACTCTTTAACTACTGGGAACTTTAATGGGATAGAGGGGGAAGAGAGAGAGAGGAGGTGAGTTGGAATTGGGAAAATGTTATCTGGTTACGTTTGTTCCCCTTTAAGTACTTGTAATGCCAAATACTTTTGTATAGTTACTCAAGTTCAGAGCCGGATTTACTATTAGGCACAGCAGGCATGTGCCTAGAGATGCCTGTGGGTGACTGTCAATCTCTCCCCCTATTTGATCCCTCCCTGGTAAAATTTTGCAGATCATTTTTTTTAAAGCAGGTAATATTTTAAACAGTTTTTGTATTTGCAGTTCACAAATTTCAGCATAATATCATCTGTTTTATCTTACAAAATGTTCTTTGGAGGTGTGGCCCATATTAGAGTGGGGCTAAGAGCGCCAGACCTGTAGACTCCTGAGATACCTGGCTGTGCTCAAGCGGTAGTTTAAGAAGGATTTCTACTGTTATTTGAGTTATATGTCTATGGTGAGAATAATATATTTCTATACAAACCTTCCCCAACCCCCAATGCCCTTTCGTAGTCCCAGAACTTCCCCTGGTGTTGGCTTCCTCCCTGGTTGCAGCCATCAGTCACAGACCTCATAGTGACTGATAGTGACCTGACAAGGCCAATGATGGTTGCACCTCCTTTGTATAGATTTTAAATATTGCCCTTTTCTCACCCACAGTGCTTGGGTCTAAATCCCTCTAATCCTGCACCCATCCAAGTGCACAAATATATCTATATATGTCTATAGAGGTTGGATCAGAGGTACAAAATTCAAAGAGGCAGGTTATACTGCTTAGGTGTTTATTCCATGTTATCCAACATGTTTCGGGCCACATGGAGCTTTTCACTCTGCCCATTGGCCACTGTCAACAGTCCACGATCTGGCCAATGGGAAGACATGCTTCTCTCCAGAGCATGTCTTCCCATTGGCTACATCCTGGACCCCAGAGACAAGCAGGAAGAAGACTGGAGCGACGTTCACTGTGGCGTAACCAGGAACCACTGGGCCCCCAGCAAAACTATAATGGGGCCCCAATACCTGCTTCATTTACAATGGTTTTGTAGGAGGAGGCTATGTTAAAAAAATAATAAGATGGGCCCCCTTAGCTCCCGGGCCCCCCTGCAGGGTCTGCTCCCCAGGTAGATTATTACAGCTAAGAGTACAGCATTTTAGGTCCTCACGCCAGGCCCTAGAAGGGAGAAGAGGAGCAAGAGGGACTTTAGTACAATTGTCCTTTAAGTGTTGAGGGGATGGGGTTGGGCTGTAAGATTTAATATCAAAATAAATACTCTTAAGGCCTGTGTAACAATTCCAGGTATTAAAGACAACCCCTGTTAATAAAGACATTACCCCTGTAAATAAAGGCATTAGCCCTTTTAATAAAGGCATTAGCCCTGTTAATAAAGGCATTAGCCCTGTTAATAAAGACATTACCCCTGTAATAAAGATTAGCCCTTTTAATAAAGGCATTAGCCCGTTATAGACATTAGCATTAGCCCTGTTAATAAAGACATTAGCCCTGTTAATAAAGACATTACCCCTGTAAATAAAGGCATTAGCCCTTTTCATAAAGACATTAGCCCTGTTAATAAAGGCATTAGCCCTGTTAATAAAGGCATTAGCCCTGTTAATAAAGACATTACCCCTGTAAATAAAGTCATTAGCCCTTTTAATAAAGACATTAGCCCTGTTAATAAAGACATTAGCCCTGTTAATAAAGGCATTAGCCCTGTTAATAAAGACATTACCCCTGTAAATAAAGGCATTAGCCCTTTTCATAAAGACATTAGCCCTGTTAATAAAGGCATTAGCCCTGTTAATAAAGACATTAGCCCTGTAAAAATAATCAAAATACATAAATACATAAAATTATAAATAACTAACCCTCCCAGTCCCTCCCTCCTCCCTCCCCCCCTATTTCCTCCACTTACCGCCCTTTCATACTTTTTTATTCCTCACTTACTCCCCTCCTCCATTCTCGCCTTCCGTCCCCTGTCCTTCCTTCCACCCACACCCCTCTTTCCTTTCCCCTCCCCTCCCTCCAACTCCCTTTTTCCGTCCCTTCCCCTTCCACTCTCTCCCTACCCTCCCTTTCCCCCTCCCCTCCTCCCTCTAGCTCCCTTTCCGTCCCTTTTCCCTTCCCCTCTTCCTGCCGCTTCCCTTCCCCTCTCCCTCCTTTTCCCTCCCTCCCTCTCCCCTCCCCTTTCCTTCCCCCTCCCACTCCACCCCCTTCCTCTTTCCTCCTCCTTTTCCCTCCCTACCTCCTTCCCCTCTCCTCCCTTCTCCTCCCCCCCTCCCCTTTCCCATTTTTTCCCTACCTTTCTCCTTTCCTTTTCCCTCCTTCCCTCCTCCCCCACCCCCCCTCCCTTCCCCTCCCCTCCTCCTTCCTTCCTTTCCCCCTTCTCTCCTTCCTCCTTCCCCCTTCTCCCTTCCCCCTCCTCCCTTACCTCCTCCTTTTTTCCCCTTCCCCTCTTTCCCCCCTTCCTCCTTTTTCACTCCCTCCTTTCCCCCCTCTCCCTTCCCTCTTTCCTCTCCCCTCCAAGGGCCTTGCCTCTTTTCCTCAGCCATTACGCCTGTTTAATAAAGGCATTAGCCCCTGGTTAATAAGGCATTGAGACCCCTGTTATAAAGTCTTAGCCCTGCTATAGACATTAGCCTGTTAAAAAGGCATTAGCCCTGGTAATAAGACATTAGCCCTGTTAATAAAGACATTGCATAGCCCTGTTATAAGGCATTAGCCCTTAGCCTGTTAATAAGTATTAGCCCTGCTAATAAGACAATTAGCCTGTTATAAAGACATTAGCCCTGTTAATAAAGACATTAGCCCCTGTGTCACACCCACCTTGTTATGATCTTTATTACACATAACTGCAGGACTGTTAATCATCAATTACATTTTATTGTTATAATTTAATCAATAGAAAAAACAACATAGAAGGACAGACGGTTCGATTCCAACACACGGGGATAGTGCAGGACTGGGATTGTTTACGCATGTCTAGAGCTTCCGCGACTACCTCCACCGGCGATAGAAGATCCTGCTCCATTTCTACCCCGACTTCCACCACCACGGCTTCCACGACTGCTGCCTCCACGATTGCTGCCTCCACGACTGCTGCCTCCACGGCCTCCACTGTTCCTTGAGCGTTTGACACGAGAATGCTGTGTATAAATAAAGGATTCATTAATAGCTTGTATTGGGGGCTAAAGAACGAAATATGTAAACCACAGTAACTCAGCTGTTCCGTTCAACTCAAGTCTTAATTTTGTATCATTTTTAATAACGTTTAACGTTATCACTAGCGACCAGGCCGTAATGTGGAAGAAAATAAATAAAACAATAAATGATGTCCAGATAATTGACAATAACTAATCCACTGATAACAATTAATACTGTAGTTACCCTAATACATTGATATTCCAGGTGGCAAACTTAACATATTGACAATCATTAAAGCAGAAGAGACACATCAAAGATATGGAAACTAATAGTAAAATATGGATCATCTGTTAATGCGCTTACAACACTGGGAATGGGTTATGAAAGCATGTTCTTTCAATAACATTCCTGAAATATGGAATAGCCAATCAGATTGACACTTACAACACTTTGTAGGGCTTCACAGTTTATAACAAATGCTGGGAGCTCCTCCTCTGGAAAAAAAGTAGCCATGCATCTTTTCACAATCTACAAGAAAAAAAAACAAACACAGAAATTTACACAACTGGTTCAGACAAACTGGGATTGTGTTGAGAAAAACGGGGAAATGGTGTATGCAATAAATCACAAATGAAAAAAAAGACAAAAACATTAGTACAAAACATTTCAATATTGTAGCAACTACGGTATAATGTATAGACTATTCCATGGGCGATAATAATTCCTACATTTAATTGAATTATTATATAGGTTTGTCTGGCTTGTTTACAGAGGGAAAAGAATTAAACGGTCATTCAATACATTACGGAATCTAGGCTACCAATTAGCCTACATATTATGGATACTTCTCTTTTAAAGGGTATCTAAAGTGCCATTTTTAATTATTAGAACTTCAGAAGTTAATAAGTATATTACTTGGGAAGGTAGGAGTCAGTAGCAGTCAGTCGCCCTACCTCCCATTGTGCAGTAAAACTAAAGCTGGACTTACAGGAGTAAGATATTAAAGCTGGTTTGATCTGACATTTCCATAACATCTGGCAGCCGGATTTCACTTCACGATTGACGTTACAGTCGTGGATCATAAAGTAGATTGGGAAATCTGGTTCAGGGAATGTCGCAGGTAAGTTACCAGTGTATGGGAACCATAAGGCAATCATGTATCCTTAACTATTGATTGTTTTTCTAAACAACGGTAGGTAGGACTAATGACTCCTACCTCCCCAACTCATTTACTTTTGAAATAAAATATTGCAGAATTAAACATTTCAGCATTTTACATTATGTGGTAAAAAAACTTACTCCGTCCTCCAGGAAGTTACAATGCTGGACAACTTCATTGTTAGATTTGATGCACTCGGTTTCCTTTATACTGAAGTGAATTTGAACAGAAGATTTATCCTGTGAAATGTAAATTTACAAAAAAAAAATGTTTTTTTAAAAATTACATTTACAAAATGTCTATTTTGGCAAAACATAAACTACCATCAAATACTGAGAATAAATCTCCATCAAACACAAAGTTCATATATTTCTATACACAGTAGGTTATTTGTATGAAAGCATATTGCTAGACGACTTACTGTAAAATAATCAGTATCATTGCCAAAGAGCTGAAATACAGAATCCTCATTGGTTCCCTTGTTGTAGTATTCAGTGCCAGCTAATGCCATCGCCAACACTTCATTATCCGTCCAAGGGCTTGTGTGTAAGGATACAGAATAAATAGTTGAGCAGAGACCAATGAATAGGAAGGTTTTTAACAATAGCTCCATATTGGTTCGGAGGATAGTCAACATAGACAGTGGGAAACTGGACAGAAGAGTTGAATCTTTTTATACCCATCGCAAAATCCTACTGTTTGCTTATATAGAGAAATGGTGATAGGGGAAAACCTAAGATTACGACATTTATAATAAATATTGTGAAATAAAATTTGAATAGGAACTACAGTTCCAGGTTTTTGTGCTGTGTTTCCAAGAATGAAATGTTTTACCAGAAATGGATAAATAATACAGGATCAACACAACAAAATTAAAGGGTTCCTACCTTGTTAATACAACATGTAGCTAAACTAGATCCCCCCCCCATTATCATTATTCCCAACCATCACTGTGCCATTTTTGTTTGTTAACTTCATAAAAGAAAAGAAGGTATATACCTAGGGCTGTAATTATTCCAACCCTTCCCCTTGTCCCCGCCAGACTAAACTACAAAACTTTGAGAGAGAGTCAATAAAAGTTTAATGGTGCTAATTTTGCCCCAACCAATTAGATGTTAGCTTTCAAATGTTAATAAGATCTGATTGGTTGGGGCAAAATTAGCACCATTTTAAACAATAAGAACTTTTATTGAATCTCCCTGTAAATATCTAAAAAGGCGAATTCAGGCATCCCACCCCTCCTAGGAGTCGCAGGAGTCTCCCGGATTTTGGGGTGGTCTCCTGCACACCCGCGAGACCACCCCAAACTCCCGTGACCCGAACTTACCTGGCAGCTCCGCCTCTGGAATGCCTTCTTTTCTTTGGCACGCCTCCTCATGTGACGTAATATACGTCACGCTCCCCCTAACCACGCCTCTTCTGTGATGTAAATTACGTCACATGTAGTGGCCTGCCCGTAATCACGCCCCTTTGTGACGTCATTGATGTCTGCCCGCCCTAGCCCCACCCCCTTTGTGACATCATTGATGTCACATCAGTCAGCTACGCCCCTTCTCCCCACTCTGCCCGGAAGCCAGATTTGGCAGGGTGGGATGTCTGCGAATTTTCATAGCATATATTTTGCCAAGGGGAAATCTGTCTTTAGGCTTCGTTCACACAGAAACGGAACAAAATAGACCACAATGGAGAGTCCTTCTTAGTCCATTTTTAGCACTCCTTTTTGGTATGTTCTTAATTAAAACAAATCCATTTCCGGACAGAAATGAGCTGTACTTTTTTTTTAACAGACTGGGTTGGTTTTTAGCCTAATGTTATTACTTTCTAGCACACAGAGCTTGACTGCTGTATTGCAATTACAATGTGGTGGTATTTTTATGATTGGATTTTGTGTAAATAGGGAGGGGTTAATATTACTCCACTGTACTGTATGGTACTGCACTGTATGGTACTGAATGGTACTGTATTGTACTGCACTGTACTGTATGGTACTTCACGGTACTATATTGTACTGCACTGTACTGTATGGTACTGAACGGTACTGTATGTTACTGCACGGTACTGTATTGTAATGCATGATACTGTATTGTACTGCACTGTACTGTATGGTACTGCACGGTACTGTATTGTACTGCACTGTACTGTATGGTACTGCACTGTACTGTATGGTACTGAACGGTACTGTATTGTACTGCACTGTACTGTATGGTACTGCACTGTACTGTATGGTACTGAACGGTACTGTATGGTACTGCACGGTACTGTATGGTACTGCACGGTACTGTATTGTACTGCATGATACTGTATTGAACTGCACTGTACTGTATTGAACTGCACTGTACTGTATTGTACTGTACTGCACGGTACTGTACTGAACTGCACTGTACTGTATTGTACTGCACGCTACTGTACTGTACTGCACGGTAATGTATTGAACTGCACTGTACTGTATTGTACTGCACGCTTCTGTACTGTACTGCACTGTACTGTATTGAACTGCACTGTACTGTATTGTACTGCATGCTACTGTATTGTACTGCACTGTACTGCACGGTACTGTATTGAACTGCACTGTACTGTATTGTACTGCACTGTACTGCACGGTACTGTATTGTACTGCACTATACTGCACGGTACTGTATTGTACTGCACGGTACTATATTGAAGTGCACTGCATTGTACTGCACGGTATTGTATTGTACTTTGCGTGACTGTAATGAACTGCACTATACTGTACTGCACTGTACTTTATTGTATTGCAAGCTACTGTATTGTACTGCAGTGTAGTGCACGGTACTGTATTGTACTTCGCGTTACTGTATTGAACTGCACTATACTGTACTGCACGGTACTGTATTGCATGGTACTGTATTGTACTTCACGTTACTGCATTGAACTGCACTATACTGTACTGCCCGGTACTGTACTTTGCGTTACTGTATTAAACTGCACTATACTGTACTGCACGGTACTGTATTGTACTTTGCGTTACTGTATTGAACTGCACTATACTGTACTGCATGGTACTGTACTGTATTGTACTGCACTGTACTGCATGGTACTGTATTGTCCTTCGCGTTACTGTATTGAACTGTACTGTATTGTACTTCACGTTACTGTATTGAACTGCACTATACTGTACTGCATGGTACTGTATTGTACTTCGCGTTACTGTATTGAACTGCACTATACCTGTATTGCATGGTACTGTATTGTACTTCGCGTTACTGTATTGAACTGCACTATACTGTACTGCACGGTACTGTATTGCATGGTAGGGTACTGTATTGTATTTTGCATATACTGTATAAATGACATTTTAATGATTACATCTGCCTCTGCAGTGTATATTGATCGCTCCCATTGGGTATACTGGTCGCTCCCATTGGGTTATTTGTCCCTATTTTATTGGTTGTTTGGGGGGGAGTTCTAGGGTTTTTCTTTCTCCTTCTCTTTGTGGGGAGACTCACAAAATCTTTTAGAAATGAACCTTGCACACCACCTTACATTCTGGAAATAGAACCTTGGAGTAGCGTTTTTTGTTTTGATTACTGTTTTTGTCTTGATCATTTTGTTGATCTGCTGCCTAATCTGAAGCATTTTAAAATTCAGCTCTCAGTCAAATGTCAATTTCATGGGGTGGAGATCCCCTCTTCCATTGCTGCCTCACATTGATTACTGAGCATGCTTGCCCTCACGGAAAGTCAGATGAGTCAGGGAAGGGGGGATACTAAACAAAACAAGTACTGGATGGAAGTCATGTAGCAAAACCCACACACATCAGAATTAGTGCTACTAACATGATTTTATTCCTATATTAAATTGCAATTATAACTAGAATCTGAAATTCCAAGTCAACACTACAAAATTCAACATTGAAACTGCAAAATTTCTGGTTTCCAGATTCCAAAATCAGGTGTTGAAATTTGAAATTCAGGGTGAATTCATTTTTGTGTGTATTATTATTTACAATCGGAGCACTAAGGGTGACATTTACTTGTACCTGTTTCCATATATTTCACGGCAAATTGGGGTTTCTTTTGTAGGGAAATGGATGGCGAAATATTTAATATAAGATCTACACAGAGGTGTAATTAAAAGGTGTCCATTCTTAAGGATTTTCTGTCTCTTCCCCCACCCCCCTGAAAACACACTGCCATATACAGGATTCTGCCACCTGAAGTAATGGCCTCAAGTCACCTCAAAGCGAAAGTTTCCCTGTATATGAGACTCTGTGATAATTTGATTGAAGAATAACAGAAGGAAGAAATGGAAAGAAAAGACCATAATTGAGGGACCTAAAAACGGAAATGGGATAGAAGATGGAACAAACACAGCAGGGGTGTAAATACCAGGGGAGCAAGTGCAGGGGGGCCTGGTAGCCAAGGGGCCCCGTCTTCTTATTTATCCTATGACAGATATAGCCTCCCACTGTGGATGAAGCACGGATAGGGGCCCCATCTTAGTTTGCTGGGGAGCCCAGTGATTCCTAGTTATGCCACTGAACAAAGAGTGAAATGTCTGTTTAAAAGGTTTTCTGGGTTTTGGTGGATAACAAACTTAAAGGTAGCAAGCAGTGCCAGGCAGCAACAGCCAGAGCCAGCATGGTATTGTCTTGTATAAAGAGAGGTATGGATTCAAGGGAGGAAAATGTTATTCTCCCTCTTTACAAAACATTAGTAAGGCCTCATTTGGAATATGCAGTACAATTTTGGAATCCTGTGTACAAAAAGGACATCTTTGAAATGGAAAGGGTTCAGAGAAGGGCAACTAAATTAATAAGGGGATTGGGGGAGCTTGAATATGAAGAGAGACTGGAAAAGTTACAATTATGTACGCTGGAGAAAAGGCGCTTGCGTGGGGATATGATTACTGTGTATAAATACATTAACGGGCCATACAATAAACTATCTGGGGCATTGTTCACCAATAAAACATGTCAGAGGACATCCTTTAAGACTCAAAGAAAAAAAATGTAGTCTTTAAAGGAGAACTATCGTGTGTATAATTTAAAAAAAAAAAAAATACAGTTAAATTGAATTTGGACAGGGATATAGGATTGGTATTTCCTACCTCCCAATATTGTTTCTGTGAGGAGCATCAGTCCAAAGAAAACTAATTCTGCCAGTCTTCCTCCTGGCTTCAGCACTAATAATAAATGATAAGTCCAGGACTAACCTGGCAAATGAAAACTGATTGCTGTAACCCCTTAACGAAATGATATTGTGAGTTAGAAATAATCAATTCTGCATCCCTGCCCCAGATCATTTTAAGTTACATTTTACTGAGTAAGTTCGGAAAGGGTTTTTCACTGTGAGAATTTGTTCATTGGACAGTTTAAAAAAAACAGCTGGATGCGTTTTTAACAATAAAGAATGTTGCATGTTACTGGTATTGATACATAGAGTTGGAGTTGATCCAGGGATATTATTATATAGCACCAACATCTTACGTGGCACTTCACATTAACGTTAACATAATCATACATTACATACTATACAAAGTCAAACATATTACATACAAAGGTAGAGCATACATTATAAGTACACAGCGTGATATTTCTGGACACCTTGGCTGACCTTAAAACTCCTGCACTCAGCCATAGATGTCCCAAGCATTATGCTTAGACTCGTGTATAATTTGGGAGGGCTACACCAAGGGCTATTAATGTGTCTGTATGTGCTGTGAGTGCATAGGTTAATAAATGTCTGTAAATTCCGTAATAACTCACAAATGCTAGAAGTACACGTCTCCACAGGGGTGCCCCTACCATGAAGCAACCTGAAACATTTGCTCAGGGCATGCCCCTGTGGAACACTTGAAAGGCAGCAGTTTAAAAAATCTTCCTTCCTGCAATACTGCATTTCAGCACCAGTCCACCAGACAGTGTTAAGTCTGCCCTCCGATTCACCAGTCAGCATTAGTCAGCCTACCACACCCACCTCCACAAGCCATGCCTATGTTCCCTGACAAGCTACCCCTGCTTCACGTGCCCCCTGTCTGCCTAAAGGCGGCATTTAAAAGTTGTTTCAGGTGCCAAAAACCCTAGGAACACCCCTGCGTCTCCAATATATTCCGCAGGCCTGTGCTGAATTCCATGTCTCAATAACTCAATGTTAACTAATAAAGCTTGCCACTCCTTACAAAATGGTTGCTGTGATGCCAATGTTAGCAGGTAGAGAATATCTTGTGGTGTAATGATCGTTGTTTGTAGCAGGTCAACAGCACTTTAAATTGAGTGAAATATTGATATTGCTTAATATGGGGATGGGACACTGCCAACGGTTTGGGTTCACAATAAGCATTACCTGACAGCTGTGATTGCAGGGAGTAAGTTTAACAAACACTAAGTTAGGTGACCATAGCAGTTTCAACCTTCCCTTTGAAGTGCATGTCCTTAAAAAGATTCTTACCACACACTAATTATCCTCCTAAAGAGAAAGACCTCTCAGGTGTGCTGAGAATAGTGCGGTGTTTTGGGGGTGCTTGGTAAAAGGGTTTAAGGGGTTGGCCATGCCCTTTAATTATAAAAGTACAATAAATGAAATTTTTTTTTAAATCTCAGTACAGTGCCCCTTTAAATAAAGATCTGAGCACAAGAATTACAATATATCTGCTTCCAGTTAGAGGGCAAAAGGACAAGTCATTACTCAACTACTGAGAATAACCTAAATAGGTTTTTCCCTGGATTTCAGTAAATTAAATTGCATTACGCTGCATTAAACTAAAAGAAAATCACAGAGTAAATGTTTGTTTTTTGTTTCCTTCACTTGGTGCTGTAATTTACCACAATTTCATCTCCTTCCTCCTTTGTGTAACTTTGTGGGACACAGTGTGTTAATGATACATAAAAAAGGGGAACTGTGGTCCCAACACAAATGCCAATTCTCATTCATACCTGTATAATGATCCCTCTGTGACTTCCTTGTGTAAATAAATTCTGGTTATAAAAACATTAATGAGATGACACCTCTGATTGTGTATGTGTAAAACGGTAGCAGTGTCAGTGACTCTGACTGTGGGAGGAGCCAGAAAGCAGTCAGTTGCTGCATATGAATAGTGACATTGTTCAAGTACTGTACAATTACAGTAGTAATTTATTCATCCCTTGACGCAGAGAGGTCATTGAGGGATTGTACTGATATTCCTTTTTACAGGTATGACACAGTGCTCTTTTGATTCTGACTATAGTAGATAGACAATAATAAACATGACAGTCTGAGTTCCTTCTGTTTAATGACATAATGACGATAATGGGTTACTCCTGCACGCTCATAACTGCCTCGAAACAGAAGGCAGCACTTACGGCAAGGGATCAGCTGAGGTAATATTTTAAGTATATCTCAGCGTTGGATTAAGGTTAAAACGCACTTAAGCTTTTGGGGGGTAATTAGGCTATAAATGCTCAGTTATTTTGTGAATGAACATGCCCTTTAAGAGAAAGATGGGGGGGGCTAAACAGGTACTGCATTGAAGTAATGTAGCAACACACACCCCTCATAGTAAGTGCTACTTACATGTATTTATTTATAGATTAATAGATATATATTCATATTATATTATATAGATTGGATACTGGGACATAATGGGTCAAACCAGTGAACCATTTTACTAAGTTATATGCGCAATGTGCATCGAAAAAAAACCCGCACAAATTCCCTCGATTTTCATTCTAACCGAAAACGTGTGGCCTATCCCTGAGTGTTTCCAGCTTTTAGTCTCCCTGAGTTCAAAGAAAAATATTGTTCTAAATCAGGGGTGGACAATAACATTTCACAGGGGGCCGCATGAGAAACTTGGATTGTGGTCCAGACCAATAAGTTCAACTTAATTCTCATTATAGAGATAATGGAAAGTGGAAAAACTGGATTTTATAAAAAGATTAAAAAGAAAAAATTAATATCCCTGGTTCATTGGATTTTTTTTATTGTCAGTTGCAATTTTGTAATTGGTGTGTAATATTTTAGATCCATTCCATCAAATTCAAATTTTGGGTACAGGTCTAGTATTGAGGGGCCAATCAGGGGCAGCCAAAGGGCTGCATGTGGCCCCCAGGCCTTGCTTACAGGTTGGTTCTAAATGTTGGTTTCAGGTAAGTCATTTCCCCATCTGCCTCCTTGACAATATTTTTTTACTAAAATTGCTAAAGTTATTTACTTTTAAACAAAAACAGAACAGGAGGTTGGAATATTTGCTCCTACCTACTATAGAATTATAGATTGGGGGGAGGGGCACAGTCACTGACACTCCTACCATTCTTTGACCCCTTGTATGAGGAGTCAGCTCGAGGAGTAGCTGCCTTCAGGAGCATCTTTGAACTGCAAGTATATTGTGGGTGGTGTCCAGTCCATGTAAACATTTTATTCACCGTGGGATCGTTATAGAGGTATGTAAGGTAATTAGCTGTTCCCCTTCAATATGTTTAATTCCTGCTCCGGTGGTGTATCATTAACACGCTGTGTCCCTTGTAGTTACATGGATGAGGAAGAAGATGAAATTGTGGTCAATTACAACACCAAGTGCAGGAAACAAAACACAAACCCAACAAACACTTATTCTCTGATTATGTTTAGTTTATTCTCAACAAAAGTAAAAGTCCCGCAAGGGGTTGAATCTCATCCACGATTTACCCAGAGCCACAAAATCGACAATGAATCGCCACTCAGAGAAATTGGGTAATTCTCCCCCAATGTGTGGGATGGAGACATGGGGAACAACACAACATACAACTGGGAGATAAACATGGAGGGGATTAGATCTAAAGGGAAATAAATGTTTACATTAAAACCCTTATTTCTTATATATGGGGGAATTTTCCTGATCTAGAGACCAAATAAACATACGGGAGACATGGTAGAGCGTATCTTCCTCTGTAGTGTAGGGCAAGGAAGGAGTAAGGTACACAGTGGGGCCAGCACATCCTCTTCTATTGGTGTGGCTGAGTTAACACAGCAAAATAGCCTATTGGGGTCTAGCCCTACTAGGCTAAACATTTGAACAAGTGGTCAACACGGGGAATTAGGGCCTGGACTGTAAATAGCAGATATAGAATATAACACTGTATTTGCAACCATGGGAAAACATCATACGGCTTCAGAATGTCACTGTACAGACTGCTAACCCCCATACTGTGTAGGGATTATTAATTTGTAAAGTAAATTAATAAATAACCCCCATACTATGTAGGGATTATTAATTTGGCTTGAAAAAGTCAAATTAATGTTTTTTCTATTTCTTCTTTTTCTTCTTCCATTTAATTCTTCCGCTTTTTTGGACCGTATCTCCTCCCACAGTTTTTGAGCTAGAGACATGAAATTCGGTACAGACGTGCAGGGCATATAGGAGAAGTGTGCTATCTTCTAGCTAAAGAATCCGCAGATAACGCCGTAACGATTCCACAAATTTTCGTACATTTTTTCCCTTAGACTATAATGGTAACAATCCTCAAATGTGGATATTTCAAAACTGTTTTTTTCATGGTCATAAATACAAATGGTGATTCCCCCAACCCCCCCAAACAGACACAGGTACACCCACCTACTGACCTACCTTTCCATTCCCATGGAAGCCATATTTAAAGGGTAACTAAAGTCAAAAAACTAATTTAGATTTATCCTCAATAAAATATAGTTTTATGGTTATAAACACAAAAAAGACATACCCCCTCAACCAGACCCAGGTACACACACCTACTGATCTACTTATCCATTATGGTGGCAGCCATATTTAAAGGGTAACTAAAGTAAAAAAAAATAATTTAGATTTATCCTCAATAAAATATAGTTTTATGGTTGTAAACACAAAAAAGACATACCCCTCAACCAGACCCAGGTACACACACCTACTGATCTACTTATCCATTACTGTGGCAGCCATATTTAAAGGGTAACTAAAGTAAAAAAACTAATTTAGATTTATCCTCAATAAAAGTTAGTTTTATGGTTATAAACACAAAAAAGGAATACCCCTTCAACCCACTAGACCCAGGTACACACACCTACTGATTTAATTATCCATTACTGTGGCAGCTATACTTAAAGGGTAACTAAAGTCAAAAAAAATAATTTTGATTAATGATAAAAAAGGTTTGTTTTTTTTAACCCCCATGTGGCACAGTTACACACACCTACTGATCTACTTATCCATTACTGTGGCAGCCTTACCTAAAGGGTAACTAAAGTTGAAAAATTTTTTTGACCAATCATCAAAAAAGTTTGTTTTTTTAACCCCCAACCCGACACAGGTACACACACCTACTGATCTACTTATCCATTACTGTGGCAGTCATATTTAAAGGGTAACTAAAGTCAAAAACATTTTTTTGACCAATCATCAAAAAGATACCGAGAGATTTAATAAAAGTTGCACTGCTTTAGGCTGGGTACACACAAAAGTTTTTGGTCCCAACCAAGCGTTCACTACAAACTCATCATTCCCATTATTGAGTTTTAAAATCTGCAGCAAACACACATATTCCCTTCCAAAGTGCAGCCCTTCAAGCCAAATTCAAAGTTTAAACTTAAACTTTCCCTTTCTAGGAAAAGGCAACTAAAGTCTAATAACAAAATATACCAAAGTGACAACTCAGGTTACCATTACCACCTTATCTGCCTGCCTGTCTCTCTCTCTCTTTCATCTATCTATCTATAATCTCTCTCTCATCTATCTATCTATCTATCTATCTATCTATCTATCTATCTATCTATCTATCTATCATCTCTCTCTCATTTATCTATGTATCTATAATCTCTCTCATCTATCATCTCTCTCTCATCTATCTTATCTATCTATCATTTCTCGCTCATCTATCTATCTATCTATCTATCTATCTATCTATCTATCTATCTATCTATCATCTCTCTCTCTCTATCTCTATCTATCTATCTGTATGGGTTCTAAGAGAGGTAGAAAAATCGGGGAATAATAGTGATAAGGGAAAGTATATGAGCTGGTGAATAAAATGCTGACCTGTGGACATGTTTAAAGACAGCACACCTGCAGCAGCAGGGTTATTATAAGGAGAGTAAATAGGGCTAATGCATGCACTGATCTTTATTTAGAGTGCATTCTACACTCAGTTTTCTAAACCTATCCGCATTAATAAGAGAATAAGAGGTCCTAAACTTCTAGATCTCACTCCTGGATTTAACCTTTAGTTGAAAGTTCCAATTGCTGGGTTGCCTCCAAAATGTCCATAGAAACAAACCTACCATACCACTAAAATATATAGCAGGGGTCTTCAACATGCAGGCATCCAAATGTCTGAAAACTACAACTCCCGGCATTCCATGCAGGCCTTCTGATATTGTGAGTGCTGTAGTGGAATGCTGGGAGTTATATTTTTCAAACAAATTTAGGTCCCCAGGTAGGAGATCCTTGGTATAGAGTGCAATATATATAATATATAATATATCCCTACTGTCCCCTACTACCTACCCATGGGCCTCTTCTGTCCCCTACTACCTACCTATGGGCCTCTACAGACCCCTACTACCTAACTATCGGCCTCTACTGTCACCCACTACCTACACATGGGCCTCTACTGTCCCCTACTACCTACCCATGGGCCTCTACTGTCCCCTCACTACCTACCCATGGGCCTCTACTGTCACCTACTACCTACCCATGGGCCTCTACTGTCACCTACTACCTACCCATGGACCTCTACTGTCACCTACTACCTACCCATGGGCCTCTACTGTCCCCTTCTACCTAACTATGGGCCTCTACTGTTCCCTACTACCTACCTATGGGCCTCTACTGTCCCAAACTACCTACCAATGGGCCTCTACAGACCCCTACTACCTAACTATCGGCCTCTACTGTCCCCTACTACCTACCTATGGGCCTCTACAGACCCCTACTACATAACTATCGGCCTCTACTGTCCCCTACTACCTACCTATGGGCCTCTACAGACCCCTACTACATAACTATCGGCCTCTACTGTCCCCTACTACCTACCCATAGGCCTCTACTGTCCCCTTCTACCTAACTATGGGCCTCTACTGTCCCCAACTACCTGCCCATGGGCCTCTACTGCACTGGCAATGCGAACTGGAAGCGTGCAGCTGGCAATGCGAACTGGAAGCGTGAACGGAGCGCAAATCGCGCTCCGACACACAGTAGTGGGACCTAGCCCTAACTGCTTTTTTACCCAGTGATCTCTGCAAAACCTTCCCAGACACTACAAAGTTAGAGTTGAACATAGCTGTCTGTATTCAAACTGGATCCTGGGGTCTCTCTCAATGTCATATTAGTAAGAAAGGATTTTTTTTCTACTGCCTGCACTTTACCATAGAAAATCAACATGGTCCCTGGTAATTCTGCCAACAGTAAAAAAAACTTTTCTAAAATACCACTAGATGGCGATGTGATCTTAGTCAAATAAATGGACTGCTAACACACAGACATAAATATATTGACTATGAAAGGCAACACAGCCATAAAATAGAAAAAGAATAAACTTGTCAGAAATTTATAAAAATCTGAACCAAACACAGAAACAACGTTTCAAATGAATCCCTGTAAACTGTATATTTCATTCAACGTGACTGATGATTTAGTTCCCGTGAATCTAGAGTACTGCGTCTGCTAATAGAATTCTATATGATATTTGCTGTTCAGTTCCAAATTTTCTTACACAAGGCTTAAAAAGAATTTGTAAATAAAAAGTATTATCCGTCTCCCCTGTAGAGGTCTATAGGGCCCTACGTTCCAGCTTATCTCTGCTATTAATTTATAGCTACCAACCAGATTTTTTGTTTTTTTACTACTGAATTTTGATAACATCTGATTGGCTGCTGCAGATTAAGGTAATGGCTCCTTCTAGTGGTGGAAGGTGATTTTGTTACAAACGTTTGTTATTTTTCTGCAATTTTCTTTAAGGTTTGATAAAGGGAAAGTTCTGCTGAAAAAAATATTTCTTACTGACTTGTACCCTGAACAATTCAAAGCCACACCAACTATGTTATTAGATCCAATGCTAGTTTAGTGGTCAATTTAGATAAATGTCTGTAGTCCTATACACCAATGCCACCCTGTATAACATTCTAATCCTACATTACCCATGATCTCTATAATACCTTCCCGGCACTACAAGAGTTAAAGTTGTACAGATCTGTCTGTATTCCTACCCACAATGCCATCCTGTATAACATTCACTACATTACCCAGTGATCTCTGTATACTTCCCAGGCACTACAAAGTTAAAGTTGAACATAGCTGTCTGTATTCCTATACACAATGCCATCCTGTATAACATTCTAACTACATTACCCAGTGATCTCTGTAATACCTACCCAGGCACTACAAGAGTTAGAGTTGAACATAGCTGTCTGTATTCCTACCCACAATGCCATCCTGTATAACATTCTAACTACATTACCCAGTGATCTCTGTAATACCTACCCAGGCACTACAACAGTTAAGTTACACTAGCCTGTCTGTATTCCTACCCACAATGCCATCCTGTATAACATTCTAACTACATTACCCCGTGATCTCTGTAATACCTAACCCAGGCACTACAAAGTTAGAGTTGAACATAGCTGTCTGTATTCCTACCCACAATGCCATCCTGTATAACATTCTAAGGACATTAGAGCTAATGATTTATTTGCCCTTTAGTGTAAGGTGCTATAACACACTGCACATTGTGTTGGATTGATACCATAGTGTGATTTAGTGTAAGGTGCTATACACACTGCACATTGTGTTGGATTGATACCATAGTGTGATTTAGTGTAAGGTGCTATACACACTGCACATTGTGTTGGATTGATACCATAGTGTGATTTAGTGTAAGGTGCATACACACTGCCACATTGTGTTGGATTGATACCATACTGTGATTAGTGTAAGGTTCTATAACACACTGCACATTGTGTTGGATTGATAACATAGTGTGATTCAGTGTAAGTGCTTATACACACTGCACATTGTGTTGGATTGATACCATAGTGTGATTTAGTGTAAGGTGCTTACACAACTGCACATTGTGTTGGATTGAACCATAGTGTGATTAGTGTAAGGTGCTATACACACTGCACATTGTGTTGGATTGATACCATAGTGTGATTTAGTGTAAGGTGCTATACACACTGCACATTGTGTTGGATTGATACCATATTGTGATTTAGTGTAAGGTGCTATACACACTGCACATTGTGTTGGATTGATACCATAGTGTGGATTTAGTGTAAGGTGCTATACACACTGCACATTGTGTTGGATTGATACCATAGTTGATTTAGTGTAAGGTGCTATACACCTGCACATTGTGTTGGATGATAACATAAGTGTGATTTAGTGTAAGGTGCTATACACACTGCACATTGTGTTGGATTGATACCATATGTGGATTTAGTGTAGGTGCTATACACACTGCCACATTGTGTTGGATTGATACATAGGGTGATTTAGTGTAAGGTGCTGTACCACTGCACATTGTGTTTTGGATTGATACCATAGTGTGATTTAGTGTAAGGTGCTTGTACACACTGCACATTGTGTTGGATTGATACCATAGTGTGATTTAGTGTAAGGTGCTATACACACTGCACATTGTGTTGGATTGATACCATAGTTTGATTTAGTGTAAGGTGCTATACACACTGCACATTGTGTTGGATTGATACCATAGTGTGATTTAGTGTAAGGTGCTATACACACTGCACATTGTGTTGGATTGATACCATAGTGTGATTTAGTGTAAGGTGCTATACACACTGCACATTGTGTTGGATTGATAACATAGTGTGATTAGTGTAAGGTGCATTACACACTGCACATTGTGTTGGATTAATACCATAGTGTGATTTAGTGTAAGGTTTATACACACTGCACATTGTGTTGGATTTGATACCAGTGTGATTTAGTGTAGGTGCTATACACACTGCACATTGTGTTGGATTGATCACGTATGTGATTTAGTTTAAGGTGCTATACACACTGCACATGTGTTGGATTGATACCATAGTGTGATTTATTGTAAGGTGCTATACACACTGCACATTGTTTGGATTAATACCATAGTGGTGATTTATGTAAGGTGTTATCACACTGCACTTGTGTTGGATTGATACCATAGTGTGATTTAGTGTAAGGTGCTATACCCACTGCACATTGTGTTGGATTGATACCATAGTGTGATTTAGTGTGGTGCTATACACACTGCACATTGTGTTGGATTGATACATAGTGTGATTTAGTGTAAGGTGCTATACACACTGCACATTGTGTTGGATTGATACATACTGTGATTTAGTGTAAGGTGTTATACACACTGCACATTGTGTTGGATTATACCATAGTGTGATTTAGTGTAAGGTGCTATAACAACTGCACATTGTGTTGGATTGATACCATAGTTTGATTTAGTGTAAGGTGCTATACACACTGCACATTGTGGTTGGATTGATACCATAGTGTGATTTAGTGTAAGGTGCTATACACACTGCCATTGTGTTGGATTGATACCATAGTGTGATTTAGTGTAAGGTGCTATACACACTGCACATTGTGTTGGATGATACCATAGTGTTTATTTGGTGTAAGGTGCTATACACACCGCACATTGTGTTGGATGTAACATAGTGTGATTAAGTGTAATTGCTATCAACAACTGCACATTGTGTTGGATTGATACCATAGTGTGATTTAGTGTAAGGTGCTATAACACACTGCACATTGTGTTGGATTGATAACATAGTGTGATTTAGTGTAAGGTGTTATACACACTGCACATTGTGTTGGATTGATAACATAGTGTGATTTAGTGTAAGGTGCTATACACACTGCACATTGTGTTGGATTGATAACATAGTGTGATTTAGTTTAAGGTGCTATACACACTGCACATTGTGTTGGATTGATACCATAGTGTGATTTAGTGTAAGGTGCGATACCACTGCACATGTGGTTGGATTGAATAACATAGTGTGATTTAGTGTAAGGCGCTATACACACTGCACATTGTGTTGGATTGATACCATATGTGATTTAGTGTAAGGTGCTATACACACTCCACATTGTGTGGATTGATACCATAGTGTGATTTAGTGTAAGGTTGCTATAACACACGGCACATTGTGTTGATTGATACCATAGTGTGATTTAGTGTAAGGTGCTATACACACTGCACATTGTGTTGGATGATTGATGTATTTCAGTTTCCAGTTATTACAGACAGATCTCGCTTCTTTTTTTAAAGACTGGAATTCTTCTACCCAACCCGAGCCCTACCTGTGGTTCTCTTTACCCGAACCCGACCCACAACCAAATTTAATTCAATGCAGGACTCTAGCATGTCTTTCTATTGGATTGATCCTGACAACAGAGAAGATAGGGGAATAGTGAAGATGTGAAGGAGTCCGTGTGTAGCACTCTGTAATACCTTCCCAGGCACTACAAGAGTTAGAGTTGAACATAGCTGTCTGTATTCCTACCCACAATGTCACCCTGTATAACATTCTAACTACATTACCCAGTGATCTCTGTAATACCTACCCAGGCACTACAAGAGTTAGAGTTGAACATATCTGTCTGTATTCCTACCCACAATGCTTAGGGCTCATTTGGAATATGCAGTGCAAATTTTGGATCCTGTGTAAAAAAAGGACCAGTTTTGAAAGAAAGGGTTCATAAAGGGCACGTAAAAGAATTAATCAGGGGATTGGGGGAGCGTTGAATCTGAGAGAGAACTGGAAAAGTTTACAATTATGTACGCTGGAGAAACAGAGCTTGGGTGGGAATGATACGATTACTGTGTTAATAACATTAACGGCCCATCAAAACTAGCTGGGGCATTGTTTTTCACCAATAGAACACATGTCAAGGATCATCCTTTACAGACTCAAAGAAAAAAAAATGTAGTCGTATTAAGGAGAACTATCGTGTGATAATTTAACAAAAAAAAAAATACAGTTAAATTGATTTGGACATGGGATATGGTTGTATTTCCTACCTCCCAATATTGTTGTTTTTCTGTAGAGGCATCCAGTCCCAAAGAAAACTAATTCTTCGCAGTCTTCCTCCTGGCTTCAAGCACTAATAATACTGATACGTCCAGGGACTAACAACTATTGGCAAATGAAAACTGTATTTTGCTGTAACCCTTAACGCAATGAATCATTGTGATGTTAGAAAATATCAATTCTGGCATCCTCCCTGGCCCCAATCAGATGTTTAAGTTTCACTTTTACGATAGATACTTCGGAAAGGTTTTTCAACTGTGGATGAAATTGTTCATTGAGCGAGTTTTAAAAAAAAAACGCATCTGTAAGCGTTTTTTAAACAATAAGAATTTGCATATGTTACTGGTATTGATACATAGAGTTGGAGTTTGATCCAGTGGAATTATTATATAGCAACCAACTCTACGTGCACTTCACATAACGTTAACTAATCATACATGACATACTTACAACGTCAAACTTATTACATACAACGGTAACGCATAACTGTATGAGTACACAGCGATATTTCTGGCACACCTTGGCTTGACCTATAAACTCCTCACTCAGCAGTAGATGTCCCAACATTATGCTTAGACTCTGTATCTATTGGGAGGGCTACACCAAGGGCTATTAAATGTTCTGTAGTGCGTGAGTCCAAGTTATAATCTGCTGTAAATTCCTTAATACTCCAATGCTAAGAAAAAAAAAAAATAAAAGATGTACAACGTCTCCACATGGTGCCCCGACCATAAGCAACCTGAAACATTTGCCTCAGGGCAGGCCAAAAATCCCTGTTGAACCCTTGAAAGTGCAGCATTTTAAAAAATCCTCCTTCCTGCATAATGCATTTCAGCACGCACCGTCCACCAGACAGTGTTAATCCTGGCCCTCCGATTCACCAGTCACATTAGTCAGCGCCTACCACAAAACCCACCTCCACAAGCCATGCCTATGTTCCCTGACAACACCCCGACCCCCTGCTTCCGTGCCCCCTGGCTCCAAAGGCTGCATTTAAAAGTTGTTTTCACAACGTGCCAAAAACCCTAGGGAACACCCTGCGTTCCCCAATATATTCCGCAGGGCCTGTGCTGATTCGCATGTCGCAATAACCAATGTTAACTTATAAAGCTTGCTGCACTCCTACAAAATGGTTGCTGGATCCAATGTTAGCAGGTAGAGATATCTTTGTGGTGTCAATGATCGTTGTTTTGAGTTTAGTTGCGGGGGTTCAACAGCATTTAAATTGAGTGAATATTATTGCTTAATATGGGGATGGGACACGCCAAACGTTTGGGTTTCACAAAAGCATTCCTACCTGACAGCTTTTATTGCAGGGAGTAAGTTTAAAACAAACACTTAAGTATAGGTGACCATAGCGTTTCAACTTCCCTTTGAAGTGCATGTCCTTAAAAAGATTCTACCACACACTATTATCCTCCTAAGAGAAAGGACCTCTTAGAGTTGCTGAGAAATGTGCGGTGTTTTGGTTGGGGTGCTTGGTACAAAGGGTTTAAGAGGTTGGCCATGCCCTTAATTATAAAAAGTACAATAATGAATTTTTTTTTTTTTAAATCTCGTACAGTTGCCCCTTTAAATAAGATCTGAGCACAGAATTACCAATATATCTGCTTCCAGTAGAGGCAAAAGGCACAAGTCATTAACTCAATCTACTGAGTAATCCTAAATGGTTTTTCCCTGATTTCAGTTAAATTAAATTGCATTACGCCTGCGCTTAACTAAAAGAAATCACAGAGTAAAATGTTTGTTTTTTTGTTTCCTCCTTTCACTTGTGTGCTGTGAATTTACCACACATTTCATCTCCTTCCTCTTTGTTGTAACTTTGTGGACACAGTGTGTTAACTATCTAAAAGGGGACTGTGGTCCAACACAATGCCCAATTCTTTCATTCATACCTGTAATAATGTATCCCTCTGTGACTTCTCTTGTGGAAATAAATTTCTGGTTATAAAACAATTAATGAGGATGACACCATCTGATTGTTTTAGTGTAAAACGTAGCATGTCGTGACTCTGACTGGTGGGAGCCAGAAAGTCAGTTGCTCATATGTATATGTGACATTGTTCAAGTACTGTACAATGATTTGACAGTAGTAATTTAATTCAATTGCCCTTGACGCAGAGAGGTCATTGAGGGATTGTCTGATATTATCCTTTTAAAGGTGATGACAACCAGTGCTCTTTTTGATTTCTGACATAGTAATAGACAATAATAACACTGACAGTGCTGAGTTTCCTCTTCTGTTTAATGACATAATGACTTGAATGGTTATCCTGCACTCTCATAACTGCCTCGAAACGAAGGCCACTTAACGGCAAGGGATCAGCTAGGTAATAGTTTAAGTATATCTCACGCGTGGATTAAGGTTAAAACGCACTTAAGCTGCTTTTGGGGGGTAATTAGCTCTAGTAAATGCTCATTTTTTCGTGAATGAACATGCCCCTTTAAGAAAAGATGGCGGGTGGCTAAACAGGTACTGAGCATTGAATGTAAGTAGCACACACACCACCCTCATATGTAATTGCTACTTCCATTACTTTATTTATAGATTAATAGTATATATTCATAATTATATTATATAATTGATAAGCGGACTGGGCACGATAACATAGGGTTCAAGAGGCGGCTGATGGGTACTACAGGGGGCCGAATGATGGTTAGGCTAACATTCTTTGCTGCATGGTTCTGGGTGCTAAAAAACGCTCATCAATAATTCCCAGAGGGTCGATGGGGTTTTCATGTCTCAAATGAGACGGGACCGTAAACCGTGTTGGTAACCTACCCGGAGTGGTTCCGATCTCTAGACTGTTTACAAGTGGGTCCGCACCTAGATATTCACAGAAGAAACAATAGGTTAGGGGTGGTGGAGGAATGCGTCGCCAGGGGATTGTGTACACAATAGCAGACACAGTTCACCGGTTCCGAGACATGGAGAGGAGACCGTTCACCAACTTTGAGTAGGGTGTGACGTCATACCAGAAGAAAAGTAAAGTATCAAAAGCTATCCACGATCAAATCCTGGATATAGCAGAGGAATTGTCAACGCGCGGTCGCTGACTTACTGTTGTCTGTTTATGAATAAACGTAACCGTGCTTAAGATCGTGAGACACGAAAAATAAGTACCTAAAACCCGCTATGTTAGTTTGAGCTCGTGTATACACTCTTTCAAGTGCATTACGTTGTAAACGTTGAGACAGTGAATAGAATAAATTCTAACACAACAAAGAAACGCAATAGCCAAAAACCACACCCAATGACTCTAGATGAGAGCAAAACTATTACTCGATGACGGATGACTCAAAACGAATCCCGATAAGAGAGAGAGTGTCTGATAGGCCAATCACAGCCAGGCTGCATGGACCCCCGGCCGGCGACGGTTGGTTCTAAATGTGTGGTTTCAGGTGCAGACCGGAGGAGAGACGGGCTCTCAGTCTCTCCTTGCCCCCATCTGAACCTCCAGTATGACGACATAAAAATAAGTAAATTTTACAGAAGTTGACTAAGGTTCATTACGATTGTAAACAAAAGCAAACAGGAGGTTGGAATATTTGTCCTACCTACTATAGAATTTAGATTGGGGGGAGGGGCACAGTCATGACACTCCTACATTCTTTGACCCTTGTATGAGGAGTCAGCTCGAGGAGTAGCGTGCCTTCAGGAGCACGTGCAATTGTGAATAAAGTATGTGGTGTGGTGTCCAGTCCATGTAAACATTTATTCACCGTGGGATCGGTATAGAGTAGGTATATTGCTTCCCCTTCAATGAGTGTTAATCCCTGCATCCGGGGTGAAATGTAAATCTTACGAGCTCCCTGTTCCTTGTAGTTACATGGATGAGGAAAAGATGAAATTTGGTCAATTACACACCAAGTGCAGGAAACAAAAACACAAACCCAACAAACACTTATTCTCTGATATGTTTAGTTTATTCTCAACAAAAGTAAAAGTCCCGCAAGGGGTTGAATCTCATCCACGATTTACCCAGAGCCACAAAATCGACAATGAATCGCCACTCAGAGAATGTGGGTAATTCTCCCCCAATTGGTGGGATGGAGACAGGGGGAGACAACAACACAACATACAACGTGGAGATAAAACATGGAGGATTAGATCTAAGGGAAAATGAAATGTTTAACATTAAAACCCTATTTCTTATATATGGGGGAATTTCCTGATCTAGGACCAAAAAAATAAACATACGGGAGACATGGTAGAGCGTATCTTCCTCTGTAGTGTAGGCAAGGAAGGAGTAAGGTACACAGTGGGCCAGCACATCCTCTTCTATTGGTGTGGCTGAGTTAACACAGCAAAATAGCCTATTGGGGTCTAGCCCTACTAGGCTAAACATTTGAACAAGTGGTCAACACGGGGAATTAGGGCCTGGACTGTAAATAGCAGATATAGAAAATAACACTGTATTTGCAACCATGGGAAAACATCATACGCTTCAGAATGTCACTGTACAGACTGCTAACCCCCATACTGTGTAGGGATTATTAATTTGTAAAGTAAATATAAATAACCCCCATACTATGTAGGGATTATTAATTTGCTTGAAAAAGTCAAATAATGTTTTTTTCTATTTCTTCTTTTTCTTCTTCCATTTAATTCTTCCGCTTTTTGTGGACACGTATCTCCTCCCACAGTTTTGAGCTAGAGACATGAAATCGGTACAGACTTGCAGGGCATATAGGAAAGTGTGCTATCTTCTAGCTAAAGAGATCCGTCAAGCAGTAACGCCGTAACGATTCCCGCAAATTTCGGACATTTTTCCCTTAGACTATAATGGTAAATCCTCAAATGTGGATATTTCAAAACTGTTTTTTTTCATGGTCATAAATACAAATGGTGATTCCCCCAACCCCCCCACACAGACACGAGGTACCCACCTACTGACCTACCTTCCATTCCCATGGAAGCATATTTAAAGGGTAAACTAAAGTAAAAAAACTAATTTAGATTTATCCTCAATAAATATAGTTTATGGTTAAAACACAAAAAGACATACCCCTCAACCAGACCAGGTACACACACCTACTGATCTACTTATCCATTACGGTGGCAGCCATATTTAAAGGGTAACTAAATCAAAAAAAATAATTTAGATTTATCTCAATAAAATATTTTTTTATGGTTGTAAACACAAAAAAGACATACCCCCTCAACCAGACCCAGGTACACACACATACTGATCTACTTATCCATTATGGTGGCAGCCATATTAAAGGGTAACTAAAGTAAAAAAAAATAATTTAGATTTTCATACAATAAATAGTTTTTATGGTTGTAAACACAAAAAGGACATAACCCCTTCACCAGACCCAGGTACCACACATCTGATTACTTATCCATTACTGTGCAGCTATACTTAAGGGTATAAAGCAAAAAAATATTTTGATTAATCTAAAAAAGGTTTGTTTTTTTAACCCCCATGCGGCACAGTTACACACACCTACTGATCTACTTATCCATTACTGTGGCAGCCTTACCTAAAGGGTAACTAAGTTGAAATTTTTTTGACCAATCATCAAAAAAAGTTTTTTTTTTAACCCCCAACCCGACACAGGTACACAACCTACTGATCTACTTATCCATTACTGTGGCAGTCATATTTAAAGGGTAACTAAAGTCAAAAACATTTTTTGACCAATCATCAAAAAGATACCGAGAGATATTAATAAAGTGCACTGCTTTAGGCTGGGTACAACACAGAAAGTTTTTGGGGGCCACGACCAAAGCGTATCACTGACAAACTCATCATTCCCATTAGGAAGTATTTTAAACATCGCAGCAAACGACAAATTCCTCCAAGTGCAGCCCTCAAGCCATTCAAAGTTAAACTTAAACTTCCTCAGTCTAGTTACAAAGGGCAACTAAAGTCTAATAACAAAGACCAAGTGACAACACTCGGTACCATTACCGGACGTACCTCTGCCAGCCTCTCTCGCTCATCTCTGATCATACTCCCTCATCTATCTACTATCAGCCATCTCACATCACGACAAGCACGCCCCATGTATCGTAGAGTCAAATCTCTCTCATCTATCATCTCTCTCATCTATCTTATCCTATCTATCATCTCTCGCTCATCTTAGCTATCTATCTATCGATCTATCTATCTATCTGAGCTATCTATATCATCTATCCTCTCTCTCTCTATCTCTATCTATCTATCTGTATGGGTTCTAAGAGAGGTAGAAAAATAGGGGAATAATAGTGATAAGGGAAAGTATATGAGCTGGTGAATAAAATGCTGACCTGGGACATGTTTAAGACAGCACACCTGCAGCAGCAGGGTTATTAAAGGAGTAAATAGGGCTAATGCATGCACTGATCTTTATTTAGAGTGCATTCTACACTCAGTTTTCTAAACCTATCCGCATTAATAAGAGAATAGAGGTCCTAAACTTCTAGATCTCACTCCTGGATTTAACCTTAGTTGAAAGTTCCAATTGCGAATGCTGGGTTGCCTCCAAATGTCCATAGAAACAAACCTACCATACCACTAAAATATATAGCAGGGGTCTTCAACATGCAGGCATCCAAATGTCTGAAAACTACAACTCCACCGGCATTCCATGCAGGCCTTCTGATATTGTGAGTGCTGTAGTGGAATGCTGGGAGTTTATTTTTCAAACAAATTAGGTCCCCAGGTAGGAGATCCTGGTATAGAGTGCAATATATATAATAATAATATCCCTACTGTCCCCTACTACCTACCCCTGGGCCTCTTCTGTCTTCTGTCCCTACTACCTACCTATGGGCCTCTACAGACCCCTACTACCTAACTATCGGCCTCTACTGTCACCACTACCTACACATGGGCCTCTACTGTCCCCTACTACCTACCCATGGGCCTCTACTGTCACTACTACCTACCCATGGGCCTCTACTGTCACCTACTACCTACCCATGGCCTCTACTGTCACCTACTACCTACCCATGGGCCTCTACTCACCACTACACTACCATGGGCCTCTACTTCCCCTTTACCTAACATGGGCCTCTACTGTCCCCTACTACCTACCTATGGGCCTCTACAGACCCCTACTACATAACTATCGGCCTCTACTGTCCCCTACTACTACCTAGGCCATGCTCTACGTCCCTTCTACTAACTATGGGCCTCTACTACTGTCCCCAGACTACCCTGCCCATGGGCTCCTACTGCACTGCAATGCGAACTGAAGCGTGAACGGAGCGCAAATCGCGCTCCGACACACAGTGTGGGACCTAGCCCTAACTGCTTTTTACCAGTGATCTCGCAACTTCCAGACCTACAAAGTTAGAGTTGAACATAGCTGTATGTATCCTACCCACAATCCATCCTGTATAACATCTAACTACTTACCCGTGATCTCTGCAAAACCTTCCCAGACTACAAAGTTAGAGTTGAACATAGCTGTCTGTATTCAAACTGGATCCTGGGTCTCTTCAATGTCATATTAGTAAGAAAGGATTTTTTTTCTACTGCCTGCACTTTACCATAGAAAATCAACATGGTCCCTGGTAATTTCTGCCAACAGTAAAAAAAACTTTTCTAAAATACCACTAGATGGCGATGTGATCTTAGTCAAATAAATGGACTGCTAACACACAGACTAAATATATGACTATGAAAGGCAACACAGCATAAAATAGAAAAAGATAAACTTGTCAGAAATTTATAAAAATCTGAACCAAACCAGAAACACGTTTCAAATGAATCCCTGTAAACTGTATATTTCATTCAACGTGACTGATGATTAGTCCCGTGAATCTAGAGTACTGCGTCTGCTAATAGAATTCTATATGATATTTGCTGTTCAGTTCCAAATTTTCTTACACAAGGCTTAAAAAGAATTTGTAAATAAAAAGTATTATCCGTCTCCCCCTGTAGAGGTCTATAGGGCCCTACGTTTCCAGCTTTCTCTGCTATTAATTTATAGCTACCACCAGATTTTTGTTTTTTACTGCTGAATTTAGATAACATCTGATTGGCTGCTGCAGATTAAGGTAATGGCTCCTTCTAGTGGTGGAAGATGATTTTGTTACAAACGTTGTTATTTTCTGCAATTTCTTTAAGGTTTGATAAGGGAAGTTCTGCTGAAAAAAATATTTCTTACTGACTTGTACCCTGAACAATTCAAAGCCACACCAACTATGTTATTAGATCCAATGCTAGTTTAGTGGTCAATTTAGATAAAATAGCCAGTGATTTGCATTGTTGCCTTTAATTTTTGGCTTTACAGAATACTGATAGCCAGCTCTATAGAAGGTATTTTTTATTGTGTCTTATAGGAATGCTGGGGCTGCTTAATGTACTGTAGGAGATGAACTGTAGGAGATGTTACTGTAGGAGATGAACTGTAGTAGATGAAACTGTAGGAGATGTACTGTAGGAGATGAACTGTAGGAATGAACTGTCCCCTACTACCTACCCATTGGCCTCTACTCTCCACTACTACTACCCATGGACCTCTACTGTCACCTACTACCTAACCATGGGCCTCTACTGTCCCTTACTACCTAACCATGGGCCTCTACTGTCCCTTACTACACTACCATGGGCCTCAACTGTCCCAACTTCTACCTACCCATGGGCCTCATTTTAAATCTTTATCTGTAACTATTTTCTTTTGATCTGTAGCAGGGATAGGTAACGAGTAGTTATCCAGTATTTAGCCAAGGAATACTGGGAGTTATAGCTTTCAAACATCTGGATATCTACTGGTTACTATCTATGATTTTATAACTATGTCCTGCAGAATATACATTTCAAACTAAACTTGCATTATGGGAGACCGTAAAGTTACAATGAGCAGGTACCATAACAGAGGATTATGGGCAGGGAGCAGGTGGAGCTGCAGTGAAATATCTACACCTTCATATGGGTGTAGATATTATGCTGTTTTGAAAACTACAACTCCCAGCATTCCCTGTCAGCATTGTAGAAATGATTGGGAGTTTTAAATGTCAATCATCTGGAGGTCCACATACCTGCTGTAGTGAACTTCTAGCTGAAATTCATCAAGTAGTAGGTTATTATCTAAACTAGAATCATCCACATCCCATAGATCATTATGGCCAGAAGGATTTACAAAGACCAATGAAATCACATGTCATCTGTTCCCATGCAGACACTTGCTCTGGTCTCATGCATAGGTGCAGGCGCAGATAGAAGTTTGTTACTTTGTTCTATGGGGAGATTGTTACTTTGCTGGCTCTGACCTCTGCTAGTAAAACCAAGGTCAGAACTCTAACCCCTGCCTTTCCAGTCACTTCTGCATTAAGGGCTAGCTCATCTATGACGCACAGCAGGCATGCAGGATTTTGTAATGCACTGCTGTGCGTGATACTCTGTGTGCGATGCGTTCCAAATAATGTTATTGCACGCATGCAATACGCACGAAAAGTCGTGCATGCATGGGAACCAGTAACGGACCGACCGCAGCACACACCGTGGGACCTACCCGGTAGACATTGCACTGGCAATGCGAACCGGAAGCGTGAACGGAGTGCAAATCGTGCTCCAACACGCAGTAGTGGGACCTAGCCCTAACTGCTTTTTTACCCAGTGATCTCTGCAAACCTTCCCAGACACTACAAAGTTAGTTTAACATAGCTGTCTGTATTCCTACCCACAATGTCACCCTGTATAACATCCTAACTACATTACCCAGTGATCTCTGTAATACCTACCCGGGCACTACAAGAGTTAAAGTTGAACATAGCTGTCTGTATTCCTACCCACAATGTCCCCTGCTATAACATTCTAAACTACATTACCCATTGATCTCTGTAATACCTACCCGGCACTACAAGAGTTAAAGTTGAACATAGTTGTCTGTATTCCTACCACAATGCTCACCCTGTATAACATTCTAACTACCTACATTACCCAGTGATCTCGTAATACCTTCCCAGGCACTACAAGAGTTAGAGTTGAACATAGCTTCTGTATTCCTACCCACAATGCCATCCTGTATAACATTCTAACTACATTACCCAGTGATCTCTGTAATCCCTACCCAGGCACTACAAGAGTTAGCGTTGAACATATCTGTCTGTATTCCTACCCACAATGCTATCCTGTATAACATTTAAACTACATTACCCAGTGATCTCTGTAATACCTTCCCGCACTACAAGAGTTAAAGTTGAACATAGCTGTCTGTATTCCTACCCACAATGCCACCCTGTATAACATTCTAACTACATTACCCAGTGATCTCTATAATACCTTCCCAGGCACTACAAGAGTTAAAGTTGTACAAGCTGTCTGTATTCCTACCCACAATGCCATCCTGTATAACATTCTAACTACATTACCCAGTGATCTCTGTAATACCTTCCCAGGCACTACAAGAGTTAAGTTGAACATACTGTCTGTATTCCTATACACAATCCATCCTTTATAACATTCTAACTACATTACCCAGTGATCTCTGTAATACCTACCCAGGCACTACAGAGTTAGAGTTGAACATAGCTGTCTGTATTCCTACCACAATGCCATCCTGTATAACATTCTAACTACATTACCCAGTGATCTCTGTAATACCTACCCAGGCACTACAACAGTTAGAGTTAACATAGCTGTCTGTATTCCTACCCACAATGCCATCCTGTATAACATTCTAACTACATTACCCGTGATCTCTGTAATACCTACCCAGGCACTACAAGAGTTAGATTGAACATAGCTGTCTGTATTCCACCCACAATGCCATCCTGTATAACTTCTAAGGACTTAAGCTAATGATTTTTGCCCTTTAGTGTAAGGTGCTATACCACGGCACATTGTGTTGGATGATACCATAGTGTGATTTAGTGTAAGGTGCTATACACACTGCACATTGTGTTGGATTGATACCATAGTGTGATTTAGTGTAAGGTCCTATACACACTGCACATTGTGTTGGATTGATACCATAGTGTATTTAGTGTAAGGTGCTATACACACTGCCACATTGTGTTGGATTATACCATACTGTTGATTTAGTGTAAGTGTCTATAACACACTGCACATTGTGTTGGATTGTAACATAGTGTGATTCGTGTAGGTGTCTATACACCTGCACATTGTTGGATTGATACCATAGTGTGATTTAGTGTAAGTGGCTATACACACTGCACATGTGTGGAGGATACCATAGTGTGATTTAGTGTAGGTGCTTATCTGTATACACACTGCACATTGTGTTGGATTGATACCATAGTGTGATTTAGTGTAGGTGCTATACACACTGCACATTGTGTTGGATTGATACCATAGTGTGATTTAGTGTAAGGTGCTATACACACTGCACATTGTGTTGGATTGATACCATAGTGTGATTTAGGTAAGGTGCTATACACACTGCACATTGTTGTGGATTGATACATAGTGTGATTAGTGTAGGTGCTATACACACTGCACTTGTTGTTATAACATGTGTGATTTAGTGTGGTGCTATACACACTGCACATTGTGGTTGGATTGATACCATAGTGTGATTTAGTGTAGGTCTATACACACTGCACTTGTGTTGGATTGATAACATAGGGTGATTTAGTGTAAGTGCTGTACACACTGCACATTGTGTTGGATTGAACCATAGTGTGATTTAGTGTAAGGTGCTGTACACACTGCACATTGTGTTGATTGATACCATAGTGTGATTTAGTGTAAGGTGCTATACACACTGCACATTGTGTTGGATTGATACCATAGTGTGATTTAGTGTAAGGTGCTATCACACTGCACATTGTGTTGGATTGATACATAGTGTGATTTAGTGTAAGGTGCTATACACACTGACATTGTGTTGGATTGATACCATAGTGTGATTTAGTGTAAGGTGCTATACACACTGCACATTGTTTGGATTGATAACATATGTGATTTAGTGTAAGGTGCTATACACACTGCACATGTGTTGGATTAATACATAGTGTGATTTAGTGTAAGGTGTTATACACACTGCACATTGTGTTGGATTGATACCATAGTGTGATTTGTGTAAGGTGCTATACACACTGCACATTGTGTTGGATTGATAACGTATTGTGATTTAGTGTAAGGTGCTATCCCTGCACATTGTGTTGGATTGATACCATAGTGTGATTTAGTGTAAGGTGCTATACTACACTGCACATTGTGTTGGATTAATACCATAGTGTGATTTATTGTAAGGTGTTATACACACTGCACATTGTGTTGGATTGATACCATAGTGTGATTTAGTGTAAGGTGCTATACACAGCACATTGTGTTGGATTGAACCATAGTGTGATTTAGTGTAGGTGCTATACACACTGCACATTGTGTTGGTTGATACCATAGTGTGATTTAGTGTAGGTGCTATACACACTGCACATTGTGTTGGATTGATACCATACTGTGATTTAGTGTAAGGTGTATAACCTGCACATTGTGTTGGATTAATACCATAGTGTGATTTAGTGTAATGCTATACACACTGCACATTGTGTTGGATTGATACCATAGTTTGATTTAGTGTAAGGTGCTATACACACTGCACATTGTGTTGGATTGATACCATAGTGTGATTTAGTGTAAGGTGCTATACACACTGCACATTGTGTTGGATTGATACCATAGTGTGATTTAGTGTAAGGTGCTATACACACTGCACATTGTGTTGGATTGATACCATAGTGTGATTTTTGTGTAAGTGCTATACACACTGCACATTGTGTTGGATTGATAACATAGTGTGATTTAGTGTAAGGTGCTATACACACTGCACATTGTGTGGGATTGATACCATAGTGTGATTTAGTGTAAGGTGCTATACACACTGCACATTGTGTTGGATTGATAACATAGTGTGATTTAGTGTAAGGTGTTATACACACTGCACATTTGGTTGGATTGATAACATAGTGTGATTTAGTGTAAGGTGTCTATACACACTGCACATTGTGTTGGATGATAACATAGTGTGATTTAGTTTAAGGTGCTATACACACTGCACATTGTGTTGGATTGATACCATAGTGTGATTTAGTGTAAGGTGCGATACACACTGCACATTGTGTTGGATTGATAACATAGTGTGATTTAGTGTAAGGCGCTATACACACTGCACATTGTGTTGGATTGATACCATAGTGTGATTTAGTGTAAGGTGCTATACACACTCCACATTGTGTTGGATTGATACCATAGTGTGATTTAGTGTAAGGTGCTATACACACTGCACATTGTGTTGGATTGATACCATAGTGTGATTTAGTGTAAGGTGCTATACACACTGCACATTGTGTTGGATTGATTGATGTATTGTCAGTTCCAGTTATTACAGACAGATCTCGCTTCTTTTTTTAAAGACTGAAATTCTTCTACCCAACCCGAGCCCTACCTGTGGTTCTCTTTACCCGAACCCGACCCACAACCAAATTTAATTCAATGCAGGACTCTAGCATGTCTTTCTATTGGATTGATCCTGACAACAGAGAAGATAGGGGAATAGTGAAGATGTGAAGGAGTCCGTGTGTAGCACTTCAAACTGGATCCTGGGGTCTCTCTCAATGTCGTATTAGTCAGAAAGGATTTTTTTTTTACTGCCTGCACTTTACCATAGAAAATCAACATGGTCCCTGGTAATTCTGCCAACAGTAAAAAAACTTTTATAAAATACCACTAGATGGCGATGTGATCTTAGCAAATAAAATTACCCAGTGATCTCTGTAATACCTACCCAGGCACTACAAGAGTTAGAGTTGAACATATCTGTCTGTATTCCTACCCACAATGCTATCCTGTATAACATTTAAACTACATTACCCAGTGATCTCTGTAATACCTTCCCAGGCACTACAAGAGTTAGAGTTGAACATGCTGTCCTGTATTCCTACCCACAATGTCACCCGTATACATTCTAACTACATTACCCATTGATCTCTGTAATACCTACCCGGCACTACAAGAGTTAAGTTGAACATAGCTGTCTGTTTCTACCCACAATGCTATCCTGTATAACATTTAAACTACATTACCCAGTGATCTCTGTAATACCTTCCCAGGCACTACAAGAGTTAGAGTTGAACATAGCTGTCTGTATTCCTACCCACAATGTCACCCTGTATAACATTCTAACTACATTACCCAGTGATCTCTGTATACCTACCCAGGCACTACAAGAGTTAGAGTTGAACATATCTGTCTATATCCTACCCACAATCCATTCCTGTATACATTCTAACTCATTACCCAGTGATCTCTGTAATCCTTCCCAGGCACTACAAGAGTAGAGGTTAACATAGCTGTCTGTATTCCTACCCACAATGTCCCCCTGTATAACATTCTAAACTACATTACCCAGTGATCTCTGTAATACCCTCCCAGGCACTATAAGAGTTAGAGTTGAACATATCTGTCTGTATTCCTACCCACAATGCTATCCTGTATAACATTCTAACTACATTACCCAGTGCTCCTGTAATACCTTCCAGCACTACAAGAGTTAGAGTTGAACATATCTGTCTGTATTCCTACCCACAATGCTTCCTGTATAACATTTAAACTACAATACCCAGTGATCTCTGTAATACCTTACCCAGGCACTACAAGATTAGAGTTGAACATAGCCTTCTGTATTCCTACCCACAATGCTAATCCTGTATAACATTTCTAACTACATTACCGTGATCTCTGTAATACCTACCCAGCACTACAAGAGTTAGCTTGAAATATCTGTCTGTATTCCTACCCACATGCTATCCTGTATACACTTTAAACTACATTACCCGTGATCTCTGTAATACCTCTCCAGGCACTACAGAGTTAGAGTTGAACATCAGCTGTCTGTATTCCTACCCACATTGCCATCCTTGTATACACATCTAACTACATTACCCAGTGATCTCTGCAAACCTACCCAGGCACTACAAAGTTAAATTTGAACATAGCTGTCTGTATCCCTATACACACTGCCATCCTGTATAACATTCTAACTACATTACCCAGTGATCTCTGTAATACCTACCCGGGCACTACAAGATGTTAAGTTGAACATAGCTGTCTGTATTCCTACCCACAATGCCATCCTGTATAACATTCTAACTACATTCCCCAGTGATCTCTGTAATACCTACCCAGGCACTACAAGAGTTAGAGTTGAACTAATCTGTCTGTATTCCTACCCACACTGATCCTGTATAACATTTAACTACATTACCCAGTGATCTCTGTAATACCTTCCCAGCACTACAAGAGTTAGAGTTGAACATAGCTTCTGTTCCTACCCCACAGTCACCCTGTATAACATCTAACTACATTACCCAGTGATCTCTGTAATACCTACCCAGGCACTAACAAGTTTATGTTGACATATCTGTCTGTATTCCTACCCACAATGCCACCTGTATAACATTTAAACTACATTACCCATTGATCTCTGTAATACCTTCCCAGGCACTACAGAAGTTAGAGTTGAATAACATAGCTTCGTATTCCTACCCACATGCTATCCTGATAACATGTACTACTAATTACCCAGTGATCTCTGTAATACCTTCCCAGGCACTACAAAGAGTTTAGAGTTTGAACATAGCTGTCTGTATTCCTACCCACAATGCCATCCTGTATAACCTTCTAACTACATTACCCAGTGATCTCTGTAATACCTACCCAGGCAATACAAGAGTTAGCGTTGACAATCTGTCTGTATTCCTACCCACAATGTTATCCTGTATAACATTAAACTACATTACCCAGTGATCTCTGTAATACCTATTCCCAGCACTACAAGAGTTAAAGTTGAACATAGCTGTCTGTATTCCATACACAATGCCACCTGTATAACATTCTAACTACATTACCCAGTGATCTCTGTATACATTCCCAGGCAACTACAAGAGTAAAGTTTGAACATAGCTGTCTGGTATTCCTACCCACAATGCCATCCTGTATAAAACATTCTACCTACATTACCCAGTGATCTCTGTAATAACCTATCCCAGGCACTACAAGAGTTAAAGTTTGTACACATAGCTGTCTGTATGTCCTAATACACAATGCTATCCGTATAACATTCTAACTACATTACCCAGTGATCTCTGTAATACTACCCAGGCACTACAAGAGTTAGAGTTGAACATAGCTGTCTGATTCCTCCCACATTGCCATCCTGTTATAATATTCTAACTACATTACCCAGTGGATCTCTGTAATACTTCCCAGGCACTACAAGAGTTAGAGTTGAACATAGCTGTCTGTATTCCTACCCACAATGCCATCCTGTATAACATTCTAAGGACATTAGAGCTAATGATTTATTTGCCCTTTAGTGTAAGGTGCTATACACACTGCATATTGTTTGGATTGATAACATAGTGTGATTTAGTGTAAGGTGCTATACATACTGCACATTGTGTTGGGATTGATAACTAGTTGTGATTTAGTGTAAGGTGCTATACACACTGCACATGTGTTGGATTGATACACATATTGTGTTTAGTGTAAGGTGCTATCCACACTGCACATTGTGTTGGATTGATACCATAGTTCGATTTAGTGTAAGGGCTATACACACTGCACATTGTGTTGGATTGATACCATATGTGATTTTATGTAAGGTGTTATACACACTGCACATTGGTTGGTTGATACCATAGGTGATTTAGTGTAAGGTGCTATACACACTGCACATTGTGTTTGGATTGATACCATAGTGTGATTTAGTGTAAGGTGCTATACACACTGCACATTGGTTGGATTGATACCATAGTGTATGTTAGTGTCGTGTATACACACTGCACATTGGTTGGATTGATAACATAGTGTGATTTAGTTGTAAGGTGCTATACACACTGCACATTGGTTGGATTGATACCATAGTTGATTAGTGTAAGGTGCTATACACCACTGCACATTGTGTGGATTGATACCATAGTGATTTAGTGTAAGGTGCTAAACACACTGCACATTGGTTGGATTGATACCATAGTGTGATTTAGGTGTAAGGTGCTATACACACTGCACATTGTGTTGGATTGAACACATAGTGTGATTTGAGTGTAAGGTGCTATACACACTGCACATTGTGTTGGATTGATACCATAGTGGATTTAGTGTAAGGTGCTATACACACTGCACATTGTTTGGATTGATACCATAGTGTGATTTAGTGTAAGGGCTATACACACTGCACATTGTGTTGGATTGATAACATAGTGTGTTTAGTGTAAGGTGTTATACACACTGCACATTGTGGTTGATTGATAACATAGTGTGATTTAGTGTAAGGTGCTATACACACTGCACATTGTGTTGGTTGATAACATAGTGTGATTTAGTTTAAGGTGCTATACACACTGCCATGTGTTGGATTGATACCATAGTGTGATTTAGTGTAAGGTGCGATACACACTGCACATTGTGTTGGATTGATACATAGTGTGATTTAGTGTAAGGCGCTATAACACACTGCACATTGGTGTTGGATTGATACCATAGTGTGTATAGTGTAAGGTGCTATACACACTCCACATTGTGTTGATTATCCATAGTGGATTTAGTGTAAGGTGCTATACACACTGCACATTGTGTTGGATTGATACCATAGTGTGATTTTAGTGTAAGGTGCTATACACACTGCACATTGTGTTGGATTGATTGATTATTGTCAGTTCCAGTTATTACAGACAGATCTCGCTTCTTTTTTTAAAGACTGAAATTCTTCTACCCACCCGAGCCCTACCTGTGGTTCTCTTTACCCAACCCGACCCACAACCAAATTTATATCAATGCAGGACTCTAGCATGTCTTTCTATTGGATTGATCCTCCAACAGAGAAGATAGGGGAATAGTGAAGATGGAAGGAGTCCGTGTGTGCACTTCAAACTGGATCCTGGGATCTCTCTCAATGTCGTATTAGTCAGAAGGATTTTTTTTTACTGCCTGCACTTTACCTAGAAAATCAACATGGTCCCTGGTAATTCTGCCAAACAGTAAAAAAACTTTTATAATACCACTAGATGGCGATGTGATCTTAGTCAAATAAATGGACTGCTAACACACAGACATAAATATATTGACTATGAAAGGCAACACAGCCATAAAATAGAAAAATAATAAACTTGTCAGAAATGTATAAAAATCTGAACCAAACAACATCTGAACCAAACACAGAAACAACGTTTCAAATGAATCCCTGCAAACTGTATATTTCATTTAACGTGACTGATGATTTAGTTCCCTTGAATCTAGAGTACTGCGTCTGCTAATAGAATTCTATATGATATTTTTGTTCGGTTCCCAATTTTCTTACACAAGGCTTAAAAAGAATTTGTAAATAAAAAGTATTATCCGTCTCCCCTGTAGAGGTCTATAGGGCCCTACGTTCCAGCTTATCTCTGCTATTAATTTATAGCTACCAACCAGTATTTTTTTTTTTTTTTTTTTACTACTGAATTTTGATAACATCTGATTGGCTGCTGCAAGATTAGGTAATGGCTCCTTCTAGTGGTGGAAGGTGATTTGTTACAAACGTTTGTATTTTTCTGCAATTTTCTTTAAGGTTTGATAAAGGGAAGTTCTGCTGAAAAAATATTCTTACTGACTTTTACCCTGAACACCATTCAAGCCACCCACTACTGGTTTTAATCAATTCTAGTTTAGTGGTCAATTTAGATAAATCAGCCAGTGATTTGCATTGTTGCCTTAAATTTTTGGCTTTACAGAATACTAGATAGCCAGCTCTATAGAAGGTATTTGTTTTATTATGTCTCATAGGAAAGCTGGGGCTGCTTATTGTGCTGTAGGAGATGAACCCACGTTCACATTTTGTGTAATGACTATTATTCTCCACATGGTGTCGCCGTTGCATAAAATAAAATTCCATATACGCTGAACATATTGCTCTGTAATAGTTAAATCCAGACATGTGTGTATTATGAGATCAGCAGATTGGTAAGAAAAAGTTTGACAACAGAATGAAGGAGGCAATTTTACAAACTTTTAACATGGTATAGAATAAAGATCACTTATAATGATTTATGAGGTCTGGAACAGAAATATATAGTAGAGAGCCATGCCTGTATTAGAGACCCTTATAGTCTAATTTCATATAAAAGCAGAAATTGCAATGAGTGAGAAAGCAGTGTCTGTAGAGCAGGTGTGAGGAGCCCTCCAGACAACATTCCAGCATTCTTCTACAAGCACTCTGCAACAGCGGGGGTGCAGACAGAGAATGTTGGAAGTTTTGTCCTTTCCCACTACTAGTTTCCTATTCCTCCTATAGAATCCATTTATAATGACATCATTATATTATATTAATATTATTATATTATTATCCAGGAAATGGGTGGTAGGCCACACACTAGAAGCCTGCCTAGAAATGTCTTCCATGTCCCTCCCATAGCTTTGGAACAATGAGGAAACGTCCAATTAAGAGGGTCTCACCATGTAGGTATGAATAACAATTTAGATAAGTTCTCATAGAGCTGCCGACCCTGTAAGAGCCCATTAGGACACTTACAGTGGGCTAAGTGTAAAAAACAATATGTTGGATGCACGTCCAGATCACTCAAAGTCCCGTAGCGAGACATTTCCATCAATAAAATGGAGGATCTGATAAGTATATACGGGTACAAGCAGTCCGAATCATGAGACAAGATAATCGCAATAAAGATAGAATTAGACTTATAGATAAAATGGATCTTTAACCTCGATACAAGGGTACCAAATGGCCTTAATCATTCCTACGATGTTATGTGCTATATAGATTGATCATTCCCCTAATGGCTTTACAGCAGCACATATATATATATATATGTATGTTTCCTCTTTCCATTTTTGGATTATAGTTTAGCCTTTTTTACATATTTATTAATATATATTCCCACCTGCTTTTTTATTATCCCCAGATATATTGCTGCCCCTTTTTCCTCTTCATTTCATTTTATTCTACTCCCTAGACGTTACTGCATTTGTTACTAAGATTCCGAGTTGTTTCTTACAATGTAACTATCTACTCTTTTATGTAATTCATTCTTTTCTTTTTTCATTCTTTGTTTCCTCTTCGTTTGGTTTTGATATAGTTCACTTTAATAGGAACATTTTTTTTTTTTGTTTCACGTTCCTTCTATACGGATGATAGTTGGGGGTGGCTACTTACCATGCCATGTACCTCGTCTATGTGCGGGGTGTCTCCTTCCCCGTCTTCAGCCTACTTAAGGAAATCACAATGGCGGTTACCTTTGAGCCTATGAGCCTATGACTAAGGGCAGAGTTTCGCCCGAAACGCGTCAGGTGGTTCACCTTGTAAGCCATTACGGGCTTGTGCACCGTGCCTTTGCAATAAAATTAGTTATTTCTTATTACCTATAAACGTACGTGTGGATCCTTGTCTGATGGATGGATTGCTCTTCACTTTGTTTTATCCCTATGAGTAAGGACCCATCTTGGTCCGAAACACGTCAGGTGTGAATTGCTGTTGAGGATGTCGGTGTGCACCAATAAACCAGTTTGATATACTTTACTTACCGTGGTGGCTGTTTGCTTGCATTGGAATGCGCGTAGTCCCAGTGTTTTACATTTTTCAAGAGCCCATTAGGGTCAACAGACTTCCAATTTGGGCAGAACGGTGAGAACTGCAGGGTACGAATCCCGAGTCCCACAGCCCAGGCTACAATCCTGGTCTGCAAACCCTGATGGAAGAGTGTTCTGGGGGTTCTTGGCCCTCCTGCCTGTCTGGGACAGAAGGTGATATTTTACTCTCCTACCTATCCCCCCCTTACATTTCTCTGCCCCTTACCTTCTCCAACCATTCCCCACCCCATCTCAGCCTCCTTCTCCTCCCCCTTTTTATACAAGGTTGAGTGTTGTATTGTTTGCATTTTAATTCAGTCAATAACAAGGCTCTGGTCTCTTTCTATTACGTTCTTCTAAATTCTTTCAACATTCGACTTGCGTTCTATTGAATTCCATTTGCAAAGTAGCTTCTAATCTATTGGGCTTTTTCCTATTTCTCTCAGTGAGTCAGTAGCAGCACTAGATTGGATTGTGTTCGCTGGTCATAGATAAAATGGGAGGGGGGAAAATTCTAAAGTGTTTCCAAAGCTTTCATGGCCATTCACTTCCCAGAATATTTTATTTCCTTCAATAATACACACTTGATACAAGAGCGTTTTATTGTTCTGCATTTTATTGATATATTAACATTTAAAGAAAAATGAATAAGACATCATTTCTGTTTTATTTTTCATTTCATTTACTGTCACTTTTATATGACTGTGTTGGCCCTAAAAAAATTATTGTTGGGAAATCGATAACAACCCTCAGGTTATAAAATATTTTGATGGAGGTTTGAGACTTCAGGTGAATACAGCTCAGATTTCACAAGTATGGTGCAACTCCCCCTTCTTTCATGAAGGTTACCATTTTCAATGCTGTATATTGCCAATAAAATGTAATTTCAAAAGAAATGTGTTCCACTTTATTAATACATAGTACAGAGAAAACACAGAGGGGCTCAATTTTCAAGATACCCAAAAAGAGAGGGTAATAAAAATATTGACCCATCGCTATAGATAGACAAGGGCATATAACAGAACAAAAAGGTAAGAAGTGGCCCTGTTGCAGCCTGCCTCAGACCCTTTACTTAGGCCAGCAAGATAAAGAGAGGTGCAAACCACCAAGTGTCATAGGGAGACATGACACAAACTTTATTGAGAAATGACACACAAACTAGTAATATTCCAAGCAGTCATCAAGGACATATACTTTTCTAACCTAGAGGTGCCCGTCTGTGCAGCCATCTGGTTTTAAAGGGACATAATTTAAAACAATTGCAAAACACCGTACAGTGCCATATAAACATTAATATGAAAGATGCAAATATATGCATGAGAATTTATGTCAATTATTATAATTAAACAAACAGAGCGGATCAAAATATCATTAGGATATCACCTGTAAAAAATCTGCTTAAAGGGGAACTGTGGTCTTCAAACAAGTTGATTTTAAATTAAAGGCCAAGTTCCTACCTTTAAAATAAGCCATCAACCAACTCTCTACATGCTGCACAGCCCAAGATATGAAGAAATCACTGATCAGACAGTTAGGGGGTGGGAGGTTCTGAATCTGCGGTCACAAATACTAGTTCTCCTGCACATGCTCAATGCAGGAGAAAGCAGAAGAAATCAGGAAGAGATTGAGTTACAGTGACTGAAGGAGGAGTGGGAGGGGCTACAGAGGTTTTTGAGGGGACTGCAAGGGGAAGGGCCATGGGGACCCATGAGGAGGAGGAGACACAGGGAAGAGGGACAGTCACATGGTTTCAGACAAAGCAAAAAGCAGGAAGTGCAAGGGATCCTGCTGACGCTGCTTTCATATCACATATTAAAATGTAAATATCTTCAAAACTAAAATAAATAATGAAAGTAAATTGTAAAAATACTAAGGAAGGCAATTCCTGTCAATTTACCTTAAAGGGTATGTCCACCCTTTTAAAAAATTTTGCTATAACAATCCCCCTGTCCCCCCAGCCCCCCAACCGCTATATTTATTTTATTATAAAGTTCCCCAAACTTTACTTACCTCCCTCTTTCCTCCGCACGCTGCCGGCCCTCTGCTTTGTGAGAAAATGCAAGCAGAGGGGCGGGACCGGCAGTCGCATCTGTGATTGGCTGAGCGGCAGCCAATCACGGACGCGGCTGCCGGTCATTCAGTGCGGCGGAGGAAAGAGGGAGGTAAGTAATGTTTGGGGCACTTTCTAATAATAAACATAGCGGTTGGGGCTGGGGGGACGGGGGATTATTATAGCAAAAGGGTTTTACACTAGGGGAGGGAATCCAATCAGGAGGGAGAGGGAGGGGGAGGGAGGGGGATAAGGGCTGCAGCGCATGCCAAACTTCTCCCGGGCCAGGTAGGAGGCAGAGTCCTATATGGACTCGCTATCCTCCTGGTGGGCAGTTTTTGGGACTTTGGGGGGGGACTACAGGAGAACCTTATGGAGCTGGGATGTGAGGTAAGGATTAAACTACACTACACAATGGGGCCAGTAGTGGGTGGATTATAGTTTTGGGGGTGGACATGCCCTTTAAGTCATTTTTGGACCACAGTTACCCATTAATATATTCTAGATAATATGTATTATTTCTGTAAATTCAACTATGTTTATTATCTGCAGAAGTGTGAGTCTGCAATGGGGGCAAAATTTGCCCCCATATATGCTAAATTTTGATAAAATGTTTTCCTGTTTACGAATTACAATTTCAAACCAACCCAGTTTGTCAACAATTCCTTCCCTATGTTATTTCTGTGCCGTTCCCAGGCCATTCAGCATTTTCAAAAGATAACCAACAAGTTTTAATTCAGCTTGACAGAACAAACTGTTCGTCAGCTATAAATAAAACCTTCCCATTCCATTAACAGAAAACTCTCTCCCTCTTGTAATATCCATAGAGATTGAGATAAATATTTTATAGACAATGGGGATTATTTTTTTGTAAAGATTATCCAGTCATTTATAAAAAGAGCTAAGATGGTGTAAATTAAAGCTTACGGATTTCACAGTGAAATAGATAAAGGACGCTTTTAAAAATGTAATAAAGTAGTCACCCCTATAGCATCGATGGGCCACATGGAGGGCAAACAGTGGAAAACATGATAGCGAGATTCATAGTTTCACGCTCCAATTGGCAATGCCACGCACAGTTATGGGACACAGCCCGGAGGAAAAGTTCTACCAAGAGTTTAAAAAGTCTCAGCAATCAACATAATACCCCAATGGATCAAGGATGGGGTCTGTCTCAAGGACAACACAGTCACCATACAAATGCACAAAGGGTAAGATTAAAAAAACTCAAATAAATAAAGGTAAAAAACATTAAAACGAACATTTTCAGAATGAATGTGGAAATATTTATATTTTGTTGATAAGCAAATTATAGCAAGAATCATTTTGTGCATGGAAGGGAATATAAAACGTTATGTAAATTGGAAAAACTGACTTTTCCTCTTATTATTCTAAAAATGAATACATGTAAGTAGCGCTTAGACTGAGGTATGTGTGTTGCTGCATGTCTTCGATTCAGTACTTGTTTTACTAAGGCTCAGTATCTTTTAACCCACTCCTCCTTCCATCAGAAACGACTCTCAGTGAGGGCAAGCATGCTCAGTTATTACTTTGAGCCAGCGTTGAGTGAGGGAATTTCCCACAATGCATTAAACACAAAAGTCTACAGCCAGTGAACGACTGCAGGATCTGGTTGTAAAACAAAAGCATATTATTTCATACAATACCCAAAACCATCACTACTGTCTTACATTCGAATGTGAATGTGTTTTTTTTTTTTTTTAATTTTACCATTTAATTGGAGAACTCACCCAATCAAACTAGATCCATCAAATCCAAGACCAAGTCAATGCTATAACCAATAAATAAGCTGTAACCCTACCGAGGTGGCCATAATATATCCAAGCTTATGATTGGGTCTGGTTAAACTTGCAGAACCCTGGGGATAAAGATTGAGGATTTTTATCAATCAGTGAATGGAAGCTGTCCTAGTCATTACAATAAAAAACTGATTGAAGTAGAAGAGGGAACATCTTTCTGAAAATGCTCATTTGAATCATTAACACATATATTCTAATTTTGATTTCTTATAATATTAGTAAAATCACTAGAATAGTTATACAGGGGAGTTTCCTTAATATATTGTAACAGTAAAAGAGAAACATAGCTATTCAGAATGAAACCCTTTTCTCCCATGATTCTACTGTTCTTACATTAACATTTGCATATATGCAGATTTCAGAGTTTTGTTTGCATGCAGTATTCGAATTTTAAAATTTAGACAATTTCAATCTTCTAATTGTTATCCAGTTATATGTATGGATATATTTATAAAACTTCTTATTAAAGGACAAGTTCATTTATTAAATACCTGTCTACTTTTGCTGCGACTGACAGTCCTTTGCCGTGGCGACGAACGGTTGGTTGGGACAAAGCATCTAATGGTGTGTGCACAGCTTTAAGCATTGTACACATGTGTTATCGCATGCCCGACCGGCAATACATGATGGTGTACGGAACTCTCCAAATCGGGCAACTATCGTTTAATGTATGGGCACTCGGTGGGGCCTCATTGATCAAAAAAGGAGCAACTGAGCACCCATGCATTAAAAATAGTCGTCCAAAATGTCTGTTTATAGACCTTTTGGCATGCTTGTGCATTTTCTCCATTTCATCTTGCCAATTAAAGTTGTTTCTTCAAAACCAGGACCCCCTCCCCAAAAGTTATTCACCCTGAAGTCTGCAGGTCCGTCTTCCAACTGCTTTATGTAGCCATTGTAAATAATTGGCTGTGACAATACCGATACAGCCATGACTGACGGCTAACACACGAAAGAGCATGGAAGAAAAGGGAATGTCAGGGAACGTGGTACGAATTGCGATACTATGGATTTAACCATTGATTCATTTAAATTCCATTTAATGTGAGCAGATCTGCAGGAATGAACTTACTTAAAAACTTTCCAACAAATCTTCACGTAGAACTTTTTCCGAACGCTTGTATTAATATATTCCGTCGGCCAACCACCGACCAGGCATCGCCTGCACTTTCATTATTTTTCAAACATAAACAAGAAATGAGAGATGAGAGATCACCTTGTCCTGTGACACAATTTCTGTTTTGTCTTTTCGGTAAGATTGTATCTTCCGCAGAAATCATACATTATTTTAAAGGTCTAGCGTTTCTGTTTTAAATCAACGCTTGTCAGGTCTGATCTAAGCCTTCGGTATTCACAGCAAATTCTTGTTTTGTAGCAACAAGTTGTCAGCGGTAATGAGAATGTGTTATACACCGAGGAAATGCCATTAAGTTTGGATGGTGGTGATTGGGGAAGTTTGTGAAATATATTGAATGTAGTTTTCTCCAATCTTCCCAGTAAATCTCACGTGTGTAGTTTGATGTTTATTGATAATTAATGTTGGAAAAGCCTTGGAGGGAAAAATCTAAAAACAGTTAAAGGAGAATTATAGTGCGTATAAAGTTTTTTTCAAAAACAGTTAAACAGTACCTAAGGCAGGGAGGTAGGATTGGTTCTTTTTACCTCCCAATATTCTTTCTATGAGGAGCAGCAGCACGAAGAAAACTGCTTCTGCCAGTCTTCCTGATTGCTTTAGCACTATCTTTAATATAGAACGGCTCAGGGCCATAACCTGGCAGATGAAAACTGTATGTGCTGTAGCTCCTCAACAAAACAATATTGGGAAGTGGGAATAATCAATCCGATCTCCTTGCCCCTGGTGATTTTCATTTTTAAAAGTTAATTTTTACAGCATAGTTTTCCTTTAAGATGGATTTGTTGACATAAACGTGGAATGTTGGCAAATGAGCCTTCCAAAGCTATAGTCTACATATATTAATATGGTGGCAGTAAGGCCAGAAGCTGATTTTGATTCAGAACTGCCGGTTTCGAAAATCCACGGATCCAACACTTTCTTCTAAATTTTCCAAACTTGGAACATTTCATGGAAAATTTAAAAATGGAAAATTGCATTCGAGCTTCGAAAACCGAAAAATGTCTATCGAAAATGCTACTGAAAATTCTGATTTAATCAGATTTTTGGAATTTCAAAAGGAACGAAGAAACGCTATCGCAATGAAACTCTCCAGTTACATTCATCGCCATGAGACAGAAGGAAACTAAGATTGGTAGAACTGCAGGTTAATCTGATTGACGTTATGCTGACTCCATGTTCCATTTGACATTCATTTGAATCGGCTGTAATGTGCAGCGATGGTTCCAACATTGCAAAGTCAGAAAAAATCTTTTACTAAAGCAGTCAATGACTACACTTTCTTTATGTGGCCCCATACTCCAGTCAGAGATAATGGAAATTAATGAAGAGCTGAACCCTGCCAGTGATAATTCTCTATATGGATGTATTTATAAAGAATTGATATTGTTAAAGGGCAAGTCCACCCCTCAAATAAAAAATTGTATATAGTAAATCACCCTCTAAAGCCCAAAACTGCAATAGTTAAAAATCTGAGAGATGTAACACTAACCTGAAATGCTGCCGGATGTTCTGTTTCCTCTCTTTCTGGTTCCTGTTCCTTCCAGTTAGTAGCTGTCAATCATGGATGTGACAGTTGACATCACAGCCAATGACTGAATACTATTTCCTTAGCTGTCTCCTCTGAGCATGTGTGAGCTTGTAAAAGAGCTTAGAGAGGGGACAGAAACCTTTTGGAAGACAGAGGGAAGGAGGAGAGCATCATTTTGTTGCATAACCTATTAGCCCTACGTCTGTCTTTGTAACTGACCCTTTTTTAAGCTCCTCTTTCAATACGTTGGTTGAGCTGCCTGTATTTTATTTGTATATAATCTTGGGCATTGTACGTTTTATAAAGAGCGTTCGTTGTTTGATTGTATACATAATAAATAGGTTATATTTTCCCATGCATACAGTTTACCATTCTCTATGTTCCTTTTTATGTGTCTTTCTTTATAAGCAGAATCTTGATTGTCATTTTTGATATTGAAATATATTTTAATTGCCTGTTACTGATTTCCCTGTCAATAAGGAAGATGAAAGCTCTATAAATCAGCCCATTGTGGGTCTGATTGCTGTACGACTCTGGGTGATTTGAATCACAAGTGTTCAACACAAAACATCGGTTCGTACTCCGCAAAACAATTACCGTATAACACGGGGCTCGGCTCGAAATCCTCCGAATGAATAATAGCCTGGAGAAAAAAACTCTGATAAACATGGATTGCATTGGTATTAGGCTGTACTGGTACAGGTTATACTTATCTCCTGCACATTTAATTATAAAAATACAGTCCTTACAGTGAAGTATATAAAATGTTTATTATTTCAAGTTCAGTTCTATCGTGTTTGCTATGTTGGAGAGATCTGTGTAGCGCGGTGATTAGGGAATTATACCCTATTGTCATAATGTGCACTGTATGGAAACCATCTGGTACATAGCAACCGTATTTAGCTCAAATAGAAAATGATGTCACACTACTGAATTTATAAAACGATACTATTTCTATAAAAATGTCCAATAAACTATAATCTCTGTGAGTTTATTTATATAACAAAAGAGAGAGAAACCAACAGGGTGTGTATAAGGGGAAAACAACCTGCAGTTCTCGGATTCCAATATTTATGTTTTGGGAACATTCACTCCCTTTCTGAACCTTAATAAAGTGATGGTCTGTGTGTATATATATATATATATATATATATATATATATATATATATATATATATATATATAGTAGATTGGAGGGATCCACCGCACTCCGTGCAAAACTCGATGCCTGGGTGCTTCCGTAAAGGAATAGTATATAAATAATGAATCCGGAGCACTCCACAGGCAAGTGAACCATTTAATAAAGTAACATGGTAGGTCTGGGTGTCCTACGCGTTTCTGCCCTATACCATCGGTCCATCCTCAGGGTTACAGACCACAATAACAAACAGGTTTAAAAAGAGACGAGTTAAAAAAGAGTCTTTTTAAACCTGTTTGTTATCTGTGGTCTGTAACCCTGAGGATGGACCGATGGTATAGGGCAGAAACGCGTAGGACACCCGACCTACCATGTTACTTTATTAAATGGTTCACTTAGCCCGTGGATTGCTCCGGCTTCATTATTTCTATATATATATATATACTACACACAGTTCAGTGCACACATAAGGATTTAATAAAAAATAAATGTCTTTAATTGGCTAAATTACATGTTGGCAACATTTCAAATCTGTGCTTCAGGCCTTTATTATTATTATTGCGGATTTATATCCGCCAACATCTTCCGTGGCGCTTTAACGTTACATGTATACATTCACATCAGGCCCTGCCCTGAAGAGCTTACAATCTAAGCACATTTATTTGACACATACAACCTATCAGTATGTCTTTATAATTAAAAATTAAAAAAGGCCAATTAAAAGCCTTTTTTCCATCAAATCCCTACGTGTGCACTGGACTAGTTTGGTTTTTATGTTATTATCTACTGGTGGCACCGGGGTGATTATCCATTTAACCAGTTTTTTTTATTAGAAGCTGAGTGCCCACATTGTGCACTATTATATATAATATACCTCTGGACCTCACCCACATGCTCAGTTACCTAATCTGCACTGTTACAGTACTGGCTACAGACTACTAGTTGGTTTACTTAGGACTAGGCATTTGTAACCACACTCTGTGATACTGGAATCCTGGGTAATAAATCACACAAGCTTCATTAGTAAAATAAATACATTCCCAGCACCCGTACAAAACGATAGGTGAAACACAGGATAATGCTTTAATGACAAGTGCTCTGACTTTGTTCAGTGCTGACTTTAGTTGTCCTTTAAATAAATTGCTTAAATACCCTGTATGTATATATATATATATATTTATATATATATAATATATATAATATATATATATATTGTTTTTTACTTTCTATTGCTTTTAATTTTTTTTGGAGTTCCAGTCATAAGAAAGTGAAATCTAGTCACACTTGTGTAATGTTATTTGAAGATACTTAAAAGCTCTGAATTTTAAGCACCAGAGGGGATGTTACTTTCCCAACTCTGCCTTTCAGATGCGAAGTGGAAATTGATATTTTACTACAAAAAGCAACGAAAAAATGAATCACAATGATGTAATGATCTGCATTTGTAAGTCAATGGATGTATCTCTTTTCTATGTGTACGGTAACTCACCAAATCCCCAACAGGCCATGCAAATCACATTACTCAGAAGTCTATTGTATTATGAAGAACCGGGCCATCTCTGGCTATTTTGGTGCCCTAAACAAGTCTAATCTGGTACCCCTTCCCAACTGAAACTTCCCCCACACACGTAGGTACACACATGGCAGACCTTTAAAAGATGACAGACAGGATCTGCAAGAATAAAAAAAACAAAATTTGAATGGCACCCTCCACATTTGAATGGTGCCCTAGCTGTTCAACTAGGTCTCTAATGCCTACTAAAAACGGCCCCGTATAGCTCCACCCATCCCAGGGCCACTTCTACCATTAGGCAGAGTGAGACATTTGTCTCAGGTGGCACCCCTGGTCTGAAGAAGAAAGGGGCAACAGCAGTGGTGGGGGGAAAAAAGTTTTTCCTAACCGGTAAAAAAAAAAAAATCCCTAGTAACAGATATGTTTTAAATCATTTTATATTGTTAGGTTAGCTTTAGTTAGTTTATTAGGCTAGGTTAGACTAGTTGGGTTACTTAGGGCCCTGCTGAAGGAGTCTACCTTGACGTGGTGGGGGGTTTACAAATCTTTTGGCTAAAATTATTTATACTACAGAAAGTATTCTAATGCATAATCAAGGGTGGCATTCAAAAGTTTGGCTCAGGGAGCAAAAACCCTAGAAGTGCCCCTGCCCAGTCCTCCTCGTGCAGTTACAAACAGATTCAAGCCTGTCTCTGTTACTGGTTTTTTTGAATGTTCCTTGACAAGAATTCTCAGGAAACCTTCCCTGAACCTAATGGGGAAAACATTCTGTGCCAGGGAAGATCGTTTGTGCTGTGTTGCGGAAAAATGATTGGCGCCTCTTCTTAATTAGAGATTCCGGAAACTTTCATTTTGCTGAAGGTGCAATGTTACTCTTGATACAGTTTCATAGCAATTTGTTCTGAAAATTAGTTTCGTAGAGAAGAGATGGGACCAGAGAACTCATTTAATTGCAAATAGACCCAAACACTCACAGGGACCTTTCTGCTCTTTTAACCAGAATTTGTAACACACAAACAAACCTGGAAAAATTGTACATACGGAACTGTATATTGGCCCAAATAAACCAGCTCAAAGGACGATCCACTAACATGTACCATGAACTTATTCTTACAATATGGGGAACACACAGAACTCACATGAAACCGGATGTTGTTTAAAGGCATCTATACCATAAAATAGGTTATTTTAAATTGACCATAACTGGAAACTATAATTCTTCCCAACCACCACTGTATCATTTTTTGTTGATCGCCCCCTATTTCTTTAGATTTCCAATCTAAAACTACTTAGATTGCAGGCTTGACAGTTGTTAGTGGGAAAAAAGTCCCACAAACCAAGTAGGAGTGGTTAAAATAGGGAGGGGGGATACTGCTCATAAACAAAATGTGTGCTGGATTGAAGGCATGCAGCAACACACACAAATCAGAGTAAGTGCTACTTACACGTATCAATTATAGATTAACATGAGGCAAGTAATTTTTTCAGTATAGTGTCCCTTTAAAGGCAAGTCCACCCCCAAAACTATCCACCCACTACTGGCCCCACTCTGCAGTGTAATAAAATCCTTACCTTACATCCCAGCTCCAAATGGTTCTCCTGTATCCCCCCCCCCCCAAAATCCAAAAAAATGGCCACCAGGAGGATAGCAGAGTCCATATAGGCCTTCTCTCCTCTGGGAGAAGTTTGGCATGCGCACTGCAGCCCTTTTCCCCCTCCCTCTTTGGTCTCCTTCCCCTAGTGTAAAACCCTTTCCATATATTATAGTCTATCTTCCCCACGCCCAACCACTATAATCATATTCTCAGAAATGCCCCGATTGTTACTTACCTTACCTCCCTCCTTAGCCGTTCTGAGCAGCTTGCAGTCACGTCCATGATTGGCTGCCTCTCAGCCAATCACAGACGCGGTTGCCGTCCCCCCCCCTGCTTCAGTTCCATCGCAGCAGAGGGCCGGGGCAGTGCGGCGAAGGAAAGAGGTAAGGAAGTAACTATTGGGGACTTTAAGGATATGATTATAGCGGTTGGGGCTAGGGGAGCATGGACTATAATATATGGAAAGTTTTTATAAAGGGTGGACATGCCCTTTAAGTTCCTGATTCCTCTTCCTCACGGTCAGTTATGGCTTTTGGCTCACCTCTTGCTCTTGTGTGTTTTTTGTATTGTGATTTCTTGTTGCTTACTCTTCTGACCCCCTTAAGTATAATAATTTGCCACCCGTTCTAACCACATTTCTTGACTCTCATTTCTCTTTTGACTGATTAAATTCCCGGTGTGTGTCCCTAGGCTCCATTCTGACTTTGTTTCTTCTTTCTCTCTGTACTATGCTTTGTTCTTCAGCTGCCCAACTGGTAGTGCCGTTCTTGCAATACAGTCCAGAAAACACTCCAGCACACCGCTGTTGGCTGCTTGCCAGACAAGTAGTACATGCAATTCCCCTGCCCTCTACTCCAAGGGCCAACGATTCTTAGCACAAGAAGATATGGTGAATCCAAATTTTTTAAACAATGCAATGATGGATCAATGTTTCGGGACGCCCTGTCCCTTCCTCAGGTATGGGATAGGGCGCGCTGAAACGTATCAGTTTTTTAATAATGTTTTGGATTCACCATTGTAGTTCCAAGCTCTGCCTAGTTTGCTTCACCCTACCCTACCCTGGCATCAACACAGATACCTCGCATTCTAAGTCCTGGAGGAAACTGCCCAGTAATTTCTCTGGGTCGCACCTCCATCCTTGGTTACATTTCTTTATGACAGGTTGGTGGTTCTACTACTGTCACTTATGGAACCCTGACAGATTTCTCCCTACAGAACACCACAGACAAATCGTTTATCGGGCATCCCTAGCAACGATTTTCGGCCGCAACAAACGTTCATCAGGTGTTGTCGATGAATTTCCCATCTGTACCTAGTTTTCAAGTTGGTTCTCTTGAATACTATTCAATATAATTGAAAACCAGATTGGCAAAATGTTGACGTACTATGGCTTGGACTTTATATTTACAGGGAAATTCAATACAAGTTCTTATCGATTAATGGTGCTAATTTTACCCCAACCAATCTGATCTTATTTAACATTTGAAAGCTAACATCTGATTGGTTGGGGCAAAACTAGCACCATTTTTAACGATAAGCAGAGAGATGCAATAAAAGTTCTTATCATTAAAAAGGCGCTAATATCGCCCCAACCAATCAGATGTATTTACCATTTAAAAGGTAACATCTCCCTTTATTGAATAAAGTTGATATATACAACTGATAGAGTTGTATATATAAACACTAGTGGTGATCTAAAGGCTCCTTGGCTTAATACAGAGGGAGATGATTGAGGAGAGCTGAGTAATATATGACAATTCCAACACGTTCCCACTAATTGTTTTTCCTGTATACCTTATGTCAGGCTATGATCCCTCCTCCCAAGCTAACTCCTATATAAATAATGTAGATTTCTGTAAATAATTCAATCTGCATGATAATAAAGGGCATTTCTGAAAACTCAATGTGAGAAAACATAACAGAATGCAATTATTTGAGATAAACATATGGTGTTATGACAACACAAGGCACCTGCATTTAGCAGTTTATCTCATTTGGTTCCATCACACTGTGTCTCAGTTGAAGGAGATGTTCATATATGTTTACTTAGAAATGAAATGTTTCATTTAGATGCAAACTCGTTTTATGAATCCAGCAAAGCTCAACTCAATGGACCAGTCTTAGGTCACCCACCGTGACAGCTACTGGAATGGTAAAAGACTCCCAGCAGATCTGTAATCCCAAGTGGGACTGTTCCTTTAAGGTGTTTCCCCTGTGTGCAGAAACCTATAAATAATTGCCCACACACAATAGGCCCTTACCATCAGAGAGTGGGGATGTTACTCTCAAGATGATGATGCCCAAGAGAGCTGAGATTTGACATTCTGATTTGAGATTTTGACCTCAATATGGATATCATCAAAACTCTCAGCTGAATAAATAAACCAGTTGTGGGAAGTAACATTGTTATTGTAGTTTACCGCTCAATATCTTCCACTGAAAAGACAAAGAGTAATTTTCAATAAACCATCACACAGAAATCAGCAAGACTTTTAGGAAAGGGACGAACTTTCATAACACATTTTTCCCCCCCCATAAAATATCACCGGGGGAATATTTCCCACCACTGTTGCTCAGCTTGTAATTTGACTTTCTAGTTTACAAATTGTCACATTGAGTAAAATCACTGGAACAAACTTGCGTCGCCATAAATAATTACCGTCTCTGCTCAGACGGTCTTGGAAACACAAATGACCCTAAAGAATTGATTTAGCTTCTCCTCATGCAAGTGTTGGAAATTAGAACAGCACTTAACGTTTTTATGGATACCCAAGCGATTGTTAGAAACGCTGTCTGACATTTTGCTTACACCTCAGCAAAGGAAAGAGCTAAGTGAATTATTGCTTTGTAACATCAAACATCTATTTAGAAGACAGGTAGGACTATATAATATGACAAGGATATACAGTCCAACTGGAGGACAAATACATTTTTGACAAATGGAATCTTAGTGAGTCTAATGTTTCTGGTGGGGCACAGAGACCTGTTTTAGCTATTGTCCTCTCAATATCTTGGTCAGGACATTCATTAGATCTTTGAGGGCATCTAATTCACAGATGCGGCTGCCGGTCCAGCCCCTTCTGCAGTTCTGTGCAGAGGCTGTGACCGTGAAATGAGGTTGGGTAAGTACATTTAGGGTTGGGGGGGTTGACTTACCTTATCAATTTTTTTGGTTCGGGGGTGTAGATACCTTTAAGCTAATAAACAGACTCTGAGATAACTGATCTGCTTTTCAGTCTTATTTATGTGGTAGATATTACTGCTGATATAAATAGACCTTTATGTTTTTCTTCAGTGGCAATGAATTGGTTTATTATTGGGTTACCCAATATTTCTTAACCTCAATAGCAGGACTGCACTGGTTGCATTTAAACTGCAGGCACTGTTGGCCTTGCTGCATGTGCTTTTTGTGTCTTTTCATATATTATTAATCTTGTAAAAAGTATTGTCCCTATACAATTGTCTTTTTCAGTGAGAGGAGTGTCAGTGACAGTGACTGTGGGAGGAGCCAGAGATCAGTCAGTTTAGTTGGGAAGAGCGAAAAGAGAACAGTCATATAGGGACCTTTTAAAATGGATGTAATTTTAAAATGCTCTGTATCCTTTGTACACAATATGGTTTAATTCATTAAGAACTGTAATTCTGTTTCTGTTCCATTTAACAAGTGTAAACTGACAGAAGAACAGAGGATTTGTAGATTAGCTGAGCAACTTTATAGGGGAAACAGATGTTTCAGATTTTTTAGTTTCAAACATTCTCACACAACACAAAAAGCGGTTGATTTTACCAAAACAAACCACAAAGGACTCAGTCTGGTGATCAGTGGGTTGTCGGCTCAAATTGTAGTCAAATGTGTTTGCAAGTTAGTTCCTTACCGTGTAATCAGTCTCCTTTGTATATTATATTCCACATACCAGGGTACTTCTCCTTTATATGTTACCCTTCAACTGCCCTTTAACTGCAACATTTTTCCCCCTTTGACTTCCATTCCTCAACTTTGCTGCTGCTGATTGGTAGATTTTACCCTCTTCACTGCACCAACGGGCACACCGCTCCTGTTTTGGAGTTTAAGTCACGTAAGCCGATGTTATATCAGACTTAAACACCTTCATTGCAGCGCTGCATGGCTATGCAAAGTTAACTGAAGTGGCGAAATAGGAAATTGCCATTTTAGCGATGCTCCGAGAGATGCATCGGCAAATAACTTTGCCAGTTGTTTGCACCGTTTTGCCGATAGTGGCTCTTGGTGCATTGCTTTTATGTTTTATCTTTTAAGTGTCAACCCTACCCAGCAACATAATAGCAGGGGAGACTAAAGGTTAAGTAGACATAAGCAGAGTTGGCTAATGATTCCTACCTAAAAGCTGATCTAGAGGAAAGCAGATCCTGAACAAGCCAAATAGGCAGCTCCAATCTGGTTGAGCCCAGTTCCATAGCCATAATACCTTTAACTTTACTATAACTTAACTTATGAAATGAACAGACTACGGGTTTTATTAATCACTTCCATTTATGTGTTTCCTTCAAGTGTTTGTATACATCCTTGCCAATCGAATTGTCCAGCCATAGCCAAAGCTATAATGCCAAGTCTCTAGATCCTCAGTTGTGTAACGGCTCCAAACACCAACCAACCGCAAGGATTATCCACCAGCGTTGACTCCAACTAATCAACTTTACAAGCCATTAAATTAGGGAGGGAGGGTGGGAAGATTGTACGTCTCCTGCCAATTTGTCAACAATTGGCGCCTGCCATGTGGAGGTTTCCCTTTATACCCTCCTCACGAATGTTTGCCCTACTTTGCCGTTTCCTGTGGATCCTCCCATGTGATCCACAGGCCAATCACTGCCCTCCTTTCCTCAGCAGTGCAAATGCGACCCATTTACCTAGTATTGCCTTGGCCTCCCCACACTGCCGGAGCTAAGGTAGGTAAGGCCCCCCCATTCCTGGTCAAGTGCCGCTTTCCCTAATAGGGTTCAGAGTTTAAATGAAGTAACATTAAAGAAAAAATTGGACGTACTGTAGGAATACTTGCTCATACCTCCTAGAGAATGAAAGATTCAGTGGTAGGTTGTTTGCCAGTCCTTTACATTTATTCTATATTGTTAACCCTAAGCAATGCAATGAGTGTCTTTTCTCTAGATTGCCATCTTATATGAAGAGGAACTATCTATGTATAACAAGGTTTGGCTGTTTAGATCAATACATACTGTAGTCCGATCATAGAAAATTCTCTTTGATTACCAGAACACTTGACAGCTTATTGATCTCAGAGAAGATATTCTTAGCCTTTCCCTGGCAAGCTCTAATGGATACCATTGCTCCATGACCTAGATTAAGTTCTCAATAACGTGATCTCCTGGGAGTGTCCATCTCAGAACGCTTGCACTGTGAATTCCAATGATTTAGCCACTTCGGTCAGATTCTTATGTTTCATAGAAAAAGAAATTAACTTTATATGCAAATGATAACAATATGGAAGGATACAATGCTAATAATACAACTATAATGACACTGTAGTTCTGCCTATTCACATACTATGTAAAGGTTCTCATTCACCCAGGTTATCGTATATATGTAATATTCATTCATCCAGGTCATGGTATATCTGTAATATTATCCATCCAGGCCATGGTATATCTGTAATATTCATCATTCAGGTCATGGTATATCTGTAATATTCATTCATCCAGTCATGGTATTTCTGTAATATTCATCCATCCAGGTCACGGTATATCTGTAATATTCATTCATCCGGTCACGGTATATCTGTAATATCATCATCCGGTCATGGTATATCTGTAATATTCATGTCATCTCAGGTCACGGTATATCTGTAATATTCATCCACTCCAGGTCACGGTAATCTGTAATATTCATTCATCCAGGTCATGGTATATTTCTGTAATATTCCATTAATTCCAGGTCACGGTATATCTGTAATATTCATTCATCCAGGTCATGGTATATCTGTATATTCATTCATCCAGGTCATGGTATATCTGTAGATATTCATCCTCCAGGACATGGTATTTCTGTAATATCATTCATCCAGGTCACTGTATTCGTAATATTCATCATCCAGGCATGGAATATCTGTAATATTCCATTCAGGTCTGGATATCTGTAATATTCATTCATCCAGGTCATGGTATATCTGTAATATTCATTCTCATCCAGGTCCATGTTGTCTGTAATATTCATTCATCCAGGTCATGGTATATCTGTAATATTCATTCATCCAGGTCATGGTATATCTGTAATATTCATTCATCCAGGCCACGGTATATCTGTAATATTCATTCATCCAGGTTATGGTATATCTGTAATATTCATCCATCCAGGCCACGGTATATCTGTAATATTCATTCATCCAGGTCATGGTATATCTGTAATATTTATTCCTCCAGGTCACGGTATATCTGTAATATTCATCCGTCCAGGTCACGGTAATTCTGTAATATTCATCCGTCCAGGTCACGGTATATCTGTAATTTCACCGTCCAGGTCCGGTATATCTGTAATATTCACCGTCCAGGTCACGGTATATCTGTATATTTCAGCCTCCAGGTCACGGTATATCTGTAATATTCATCCATCCAGGTCACGGTATAACTGTAATATTCAGCCATCCAGGTCACGGTATATCTGTAATATTCATCCATCCAGGTCACAGTATATCTGTAATATTCATCCATCCAGGTCAGGGTATATCTGTAATATTCATCCAAGTCAAGGTATATCTGTAATATTCATTCATCCAGGTCATGTTATATGTGTAATATTCATTCATCCAGGTCATGGTATATCTGTAATATTCATTCATCCAGGTCATGGTATATCTGTAATATTCATTCATCCAGGTCATGGTATACTGTAATATTCTCCATCCAGTCATGGTATATCTGTAATATTCATCCATCCAGGTCATGGTATATCTGTAATATTCATCCATCCAGGTCATGGTATATCTTTATATTCATCCATCCAGGTCACAATATATCTGTAATATTCATTCATCCAGCTCATGGTATATCTGTAATTTCATTCATCCAGTCATAGTTATATCTGTATATTCATTCACCCAGGTCATGGTATATCTGTCATATTCATTCATCCAGGTCATGGTATATCTGTAATATTCATTCACCCAGGTCACGGTACATCTATAATATTCATTCATCCAGGTCATGGTATATCTGTAATATTCATTCATCCAGGTCACGGTATATCTGTAATATTCATTAATCCAGGTCACGGTATATCTGTAATATTCATCCATCCAGGACATGGTATTTCTGTAATATTCATTCATCCAGGTCACGGTATATCTGTAATATTCATTCATCCAGGTCATGGTATATCTGTAATAATTATCCATCCAGGTCATCGTATTCTGAATATTCATCATTCATTCATCCAGGTCCTGGTATATCTGTAATATTCATGTCATCCAGGCATGGTAATCTGTT